>QVRM01004196.1:0-744339 GCA_003439945.1 Dermanyssus gallinae | reverse complement strand
ATCACAAACAAACCAAAAAGATTGCAACAGCTGATCGAATTCGCTAAACACGACTCAACCCGTGTCACACTTGCCAATCACAGTTAATTGACATGATTGAATACATTAATAATTATAATTGAAGAACTGCTTTTCTAGGAAACTGATATAGGTAAACAAATACAAGCTTATTTCTAGACTGTTCGCTTCTTTTAAAGCTTCGTCATGGATCACATAAAATAACAACAAACTGAGCCCTCTTGTTCAGCAGTTGTTATGTCTCTAATGAAACAGACAATTAATGTACAGGCCGATTATTGCCGTCATGAGCACGATTACACAAGCACGCACTCGCCTAGTCGCAGCAGCACACACACGTTTCAATTCGCAGTGGCACGTGGCGCCACAAAGTCGCCTAGAGAGCAGAGCCATAAGGTTTTAAAGACGTGCCCTACTCTCGGCACCCCTGAACCACTGCTTGACCCGAACTCAGCAGGAAATTTTCCGCACATCCAGTAGTGCACCCGAGTTCAGTCCGGGTCACGGCTGCTGAGTGTCATTCCGTTCTTCGGTGGTGTTGTGTTGTTGCTGTTGTTGTTGTTGTTGCTGTTGCTGCTGCTGAATTAGAGGTCTCTTCTTCAGTGGTTTCATGCCTTACCTCCTCTGGCGACGCTACAGTGTGGTGGCGGCGGCGGCGGCCTGCGGGGTAGCGACCGATGGCGTCCCACTATCCTTCCTTGGCCTGCCGCGTTTCTTAGCCACGACAGGACTCCCAGCAGGGGTGGGGCGGTTCCGTTACTTTACGCGGTGACGAGCTGACCCCACTCGTCGCTTGGCCCTGCGCCGGTTGTTGACTAGTAGTTGGTGATTCTGCAATTGTAAAATAGCCAAGAAAAGATGATCCCATTGCCCGTTCCCAGAAAAAAACAGCGCAACAGCAAAGCCCAAGCAAGTACGGCGATACCATTAGTCGTTCGTTCATGTGTAGAGAAGTACTCTGTATCAGGAGGTTCCTATAGCGAACATATGTCCAACACACAATAAGAGTGACGGTCATATTAATTAACCAATCAAGCGACCCTTGCTAATGAACTCCATTCCCTACCTGGAGCAGCCATTCGTAGGCTTCCAGGCGCTAGCGACGCCTTTATCGATTTTGTTCTCTCCCTAGCTGGGCTGGCTTTAAACATGCTCGCTAGTAGGCTCCGCGCTTGAACTGACTTTTGGAGCCGCGAAACTCTTAGAGGCTACAACGAGGCTTTTGCTGCCGACGGTGTCAAACGGACTTCGGCGACGCACTGCTGCTGCTGCTGTTGCTGACAGCGACGCCCCCACGAACAGTTGAGGCGGACGCTCGCGGCGAGCTCTTAGCGGCTATCGCCGTACCCCTCGCGGCAGCAATGGAACGCTTCGAGGCAGCAACCCCGATGGTTCGCGGGGCGGCTGGCAAGCTTTTGGTGGCGGTAACGGGAGGGGTTGTTAAGCTGGCGGAAAGGTTGCAGGCAGACCCAGTAGCGTTCTGTGAAGTGGGTGCAGGACTTTTGGAAGTTTTCACAGAGGAACTGGTGGTGGTGGTGGTAGTGCTGGTGTTGGGTGTAAAGGTTGTGGCAGGTACGGAAGCTGGGGAACTATGCGTGGCGGAGTCCATACCTCTCGCATGCTTCGGTGGTCGACCCCTTCGTTTCGCTATTGGTGTACAGTCTGCGGGCTCTGAGGCGACAGCAGCTCCCTTAGCCGATGCGGGCACTGCGGCGACAGCGGCTCCCTTAGCCGATGAGGTCTTTGTGCCTCCTTCGCGCGCCTCTTTCGGAGTTGCCGTTGGCGGCGTTTGGGTCAACGACGGATCCATATCATCGGCAGGCTATAATATTAGACCAAATTAAGCACCAGCAAAGCATAAAAAATCACAAACGCACGTATGACATTAGAAAACCAGTGACATAGTTATCGTTGTACTTAGATGTACACTGTATATATTTACTGTGTTTTTAAAATCCAAAGTCTGTATTATTTCAAAAAGCTGATATATATATATATATTCTTTTTCCCGTGTACGGTTTTTATGTCATGGCTAATTTTTAATCCACTCCGGCATTTACTTTGTCTAAACTGGAAACCATGCAAACCATTTTAAGAGTGGCCGGTCTGGATCTCGAACCCAGTCCTCCCGAATGCAAGGCAAAGGCTTTGCCACTAAGCCATCTTGCTCGGTATATATATATATATATTTTTTTTTTTCGTTTGATTGGATGTTTTACCTGTGCAATTCTAGGTCGTTTCGCAACGCTCTGCTCACTGGCGTCGTCACCATCCATATCGTCCGATTCGCCTCTCTTTCTCCGCAGGTTGCTCTTTCGCTTGCCCTCGGGCAGAATGACGAGGCTGCGCGGGTACATATTCGCCACCTGGCGGGCGATCTCCTGGATCTGGTTCGGCTGCGGTACTCCCTTAGCCTTGAGGATGTCCATTGAGATCTTGTCGATGAACCGCTGGCGTTGCTGGGCCGTCAGCACGTCGCCGTTCGTCAGGCCCTCACGATGTCCTTCGGCAGGGCTGTAACGTTTACAACAAGAACAGGTTTGCGTCATCTCTCAACACAACAGCGCACCCAAAAACACGCGAACTTACCGTCAACGCAGTCCTGAGCCTTGGCTAGAAGGCTCTCATCGTCGACGTCGATATAGCAGCAGCCGCCGCCAGACCTGCCGGCGCCAGTCGTACCGCTACCGGCAGGCGAGGCCTTCACATAGTCGCCTGGTTTTTGCTGAATGGCGTTTCTGGACGCGGCCTCATCATCGGGCGCTGTAACCGAGACCAGCTGCCTAGTGCTGCTGCGGCTGTGGCTGTCCTCTTTGGCGCCTCGTATCGACTTGCCGAGAGCTGCTTGAGAGGCTTTGTTCGGTGCTTGTGACACATGCGGCGACGCACCGCTGGTCGATCGCACATCGGCTGCCATTAGGGCGCTACTCTTGGACGTTTTTGTGTCTTGCGCTCTTGCGTCTTTCGTCTTAGTGGATGTAGTGGTAACGACGCCTGGCGGCGACGGTCGCGGAAGTGGCGCCGGACTCGCCCTGGGCCTTGGCGGCAAGCAGGCTCGTCTGCAGCCCCTAAAAATATGTTAGCATCGTTAGCTCTCGGATTGCACTACCAATGTCTCGCTTCTCATCGACATACCTTTAACATTAAAATCCACTTTGCACTTTGCGTGCTGCAATGTGGGCCCGATAGGAGTGATTTTTCTGTCAGCCCCAAGGGCTAGAGGTGCCGCGGCCTTGGGGGCGTGCACAACACCCAGCCATTTCTTCACGGGCAACACGCGGCCATGGAATAACCCCTCCTCGTGGAGGTCGTAGTTGCCATTAGCGGTGCGCTGCACCTTAACGGTGTGGGAAGCTCGTGGTACCTTAGGAGGCAGTTGAGCGACGCGAACTATGACGTCCACCGGAATCGCCGCTTCCTCCGGAGTCAGAACCGCTTCCTCTGCAAAATGGGCATACAACAAAGACCACGAGACAAAAGAGACACAAGTCAGATAACAGATGCATTGCACCTTCTAGCTTGCTTCGTAAGGACTAGATATTTTTGTTATTCTCCCTGTTCGCTATGTATGGTGAAGATCACAAGAATGTATAATACATGGAGATTTTCAATGAGAACGACAGGATGCACAGATCCAAGAAGCAATAGACCACGTTTCTGGCCGGTATGCCGTAAGTGAGGATGGCATCTCTGTCCCCATATGCGGTTGTAAATTCGAAGGATGGCAACGCGGTATGTCGCTTCAATAATTAGATCATTCCACAGGTCGCCTATATTAAAGACTTGGGTATCTTATAATGACTGATCCTATTTGAAATTTCAGACACATATGGCTACGAACAGCACTAACAGCGGCGCTCCTATACAGTTTTATGAGGCGAACTTTAGGATGGATACGTGCTGCGGTCTGCGACACATTCCTATGCCAACTATGTGAAAAAGTTATATACTTCAATGGCCTACATTCACCGAGATCTCTCAAAAGCCTCAGTAAGTCACGCCATATTCAACAATGAGGCTCGAAAAGCTGTCAGGTCACCCACGCTCAAATAAAAGGCTTCTCAGACAAATTACCGGTGACTTACGACCTAATAGAGCAACTATCTCATAATAGCCATATGCTTATTTCCCCAACCTCACAATAAAAATTTAAAACAAACATATGCTTAACGTAAAACATGACGGTCATATGTACGGCGGCCGTATCCTATCTCCATCATAGCTCAATCGAGCCATAATGGGAACCGGAATACGCCGAAGTTGTGGAAATTGTACATCATCGGACCTCTTGAGACCTCTGGAGATCCTAGGAGCCATCAAGGGAACTGACATATTTATTAAATATTTAGGGAAGGATGCCATTGTGAGCGCTATGGGCTGAATCCGTAAATGATAAACATCTAGCAGATTATCGCAGCTTTCAATTGTAGTAATTGAGACTTTAAAAAACAAGAATTATAAAAAAGAAGCAATAATGAAAATATTCATAAAATTGGCAGGTTTTAAATCATTCTACTCGAAACCGAGCTCAACTGAGCTCAATCTGAACCCGCCTTTCCCGTATCCAAATCTATCTTGTATTTAAAGAGAAGCATTGGACATGCTGCATCCAGCGACAGTCGCCCTTCAACGCTCGTTGGCGATAATCAATAAGCGGAGACTTAAACCGCCAATTACCGCTAATGTATGACGCTTTTCGCATTACGCGTAAACCAGGTAACTGAGAAATACGATTAGAACGAACAACGGTTAACAGGGGAAGGTACGCTGTCATCGTCAATTGACATACATCACACAGTTGAAAATTGCATGACAATTATATGTGCCAAAGTTAAATACATAGTTGGAGCAAGTAGCGTGAGTGAGTAAAGAATCGTTCAAACTATAACCGTCGTGGTATTAGTTAGATAAGTAAGTAGAAAAGAAGAAATGTCGGCGTGGCACAGTGCACTAGGTACAGTTAATGACCTCCACCAGGGTGTCTGTTTTCTGTTGTTCGATCTCTGTTATTGTTGTTATTGTTCGATCCCGGTTATTGTTGTCAATCGAATTTTCTTTGAGTGAGCTTGCTCATTCAAACAATAGATGATAAATCATATCGCTGAAAGTCAACGGCCAATCTCGAAATCTTAAGAAAGATCGCAACGAAAGCGTCAGACTGTTCAGATGGGTCTATGGGTTCCCCGATAGTCCTTAAGGCAGCACTAACAACAGCAGCAGCAACAAAAATAACAGCAGAGCCGTCTCAACAGCACCATATTAGTAATATGGCATAGATAGAATGTAGACGCGCAAGCTTTTCCAGCCCACCGGTAGCGTCGTCCGACCTAACGGGACGAGAAGTAATCTCAGCGGAGGGGCCAATAGTGCCAGAACTTCGTCCGTACGCATCTCCATAAGAGCGGCAGTGACGATTATACTTGTAGTAACAGTAATTGCTGGCTGTCTAATTGCGGAACAAGTGAATTGCAAGAGAGGCTAAACTTGCATGTACAATGTGGCAAAAATGGGTGGCCCTATATTTTTTTAAGGACCTTATATATGTAACGGGTATAACTATGACCAACTACAGCCGTGGTCCAATCACTTATCACTATCACGTTGTTGTCGCCGTCGTCGCGAATTGTTGCTGTTGATGCTACTACTGCTTTCGATATCCAGCACTCACTCGGTGAGGAGGGGTCGGTTGTAGACAGCAGTCGTCATTATTGTTAGACTTCACATAACCACTCATCGCATCGCTGGTTCTGTGTGCACACAGAGCGTCGTCACAACGGGAGGACTGTATTGTTGAATTGGCCGTTTGGTCCGTTAACAACGGCAGCAACAATAGCAACAACAACAACAACAATTGCATGAAGAACAAGAACTACAACAGCAACAACAACAACAACAACAATAGCAGAAACAGAAACAATCACAGTAACAACAATCGCAAAGACAACTACGATACGACAAAGATGATGATACTCTAACAGCTACAACTACAACCAAAAGCAATACCCAAGCCAAGCACGCGATACCAAGGCGACGGACGATAGCTCGACCGTCGACGCGAGACAAACATCACCACCGCAGCCTGCCAGCTCCATCATCCCCATCGTCGTCATCATCATCATCATCATCATCAGTCGTCTACGCCACCGCTTAGACCATGGATGCCTCCAACAATAACTAACACCGCACCGAGAGAGAGAGAGAATGAGGAGATAGAAGGAGAGAGAGGGAGAGGGAGGGAGAGAGATAGGGATAGAAATGAGAGAGAGAGGCCGACACGCTCTCACGCGCATGCGCAGTGACACTACGTCCGCGGGAACAGACGGAGCAACAGTCGCGGCGGCGGCGCCGCTAGCAGCAGCAGCAACAACAGCAGCAATAGAGGTGGCTACGGTGGTCAGGCCCCCTCTAAACCTCTAACGCGGCAGCACAAGCAACAACAATGGTTGTGTGCCGCCCGCACGCCAAGTCTCTCTCACGGCAAACAAGGCGGCGGCGGTGGTGGCGGCGGCGGCGCCGGCGAGCGCACAATTCGTGTACTGCCTACTTCCTATCAACAAACGGAGACAACACAACCACGAGTAGCTGTAATAGTAGTCGTAGTAGTAGTAGAAGTAGTCCTCGTAAGAATAACAATAATAATACAAACACATACACAGAAAAATCGGCGGAACTCGGACACATCTCGCAATTAAATGAGGAATGATGGACTGAAAAACGCATAGCACAACTTCACATCGTCGATCCTATATATATATATATATATATATCTTATTTATAAGGTTTTATTTACTATTCCTTGTGGAATATATTTGGAATCAGGATGCGCTCGCTGTGTAGTATGTCATACAGCATGTTGCTGGCTTCTGTGGCTTCTCTGTGCGTGTTGCTGGCTTATCTCAAGCACGCAAGCCCCACGCGTCATCCTAGCAAGGCAACAAGCTATTGTTGCTGCTGCTGCTGCTGCTTGTTTGTATTAACGGACGAAGCTTATGAACAGCCAGCAGCCGAAGTAACTTCTAGCTCATCACAAGTTTGAGCTCGATGCATAGAAGCCTGACAAGACCGTTTGCAATATGTGCGCAATGAGACACAATATATTTGTGTGCTCCTAGTAGTACCGAGTACGCTAAAAGAACGACCTTCGTCATGTAATGCCTACATCCTGCCAACCATTTAACGTAGCTCTCCGAGCCGGAACACCCTCTTCTCCAGAATGAGGCCGCGCAGCCGACGCGCTTCAAATCTCTTGCTTCAAAATATTTTGATCTTGGCAAATTTAAAATCAGATCCTGGTAATTCATGGGATTTTCAAAAGGTACCCTTATCAGTTTGTATCCGAGACCTTTGCAGTTATCTCCTTCTCAAAGCTGGAACATACTGCACAATCCATTCCGATCCATATGCGGTCAAACACATTCCGACTGAGAAAAATTGTCGCGTAACGAAACAAAATGTCGGCACATTCGTTTAACAAAGACCACAGGAGAATGTATGTAAAACCTTTCGGGATTATTGACTATTTTTGGGATAAAGATCTATAAAGCTATATCCTAAACTTAAGTTCCACCAACATATTGTTGAAACAGCGACAACAGCTGCTCGACTGTGCAATCTTTTGTTCGAACGTTCTTCTTACAAGATCATGAAATGCTTGTAAGACTGTACGAAACGATAGTTGTATCAAAATTGACGTACTGTGCGCCATTAAACGTTTGTCTTGGCACTGCGATATTGCTATCTAGTAGATTATAAATGTAAATAGATTACACTCCCTATTGTATAAGAGTACCAACGGCGGCTTGACACTGGTATTTAAATCAACTTTTAGAGTATTTTACTGTAAAGTCAAACAACTTACAAAGTGGTTAAACTATTCACGCACTGGAAATACCCAATGCTGAGGTTGTTGACAATGCGTTTGGATGGCGCATCTAGCCCGCCACGCACGTTACGGTGATAAAATATTATATGCTCAAACTCATTTTTCAAAAACGAGACTTTGTATTGTATAATGTTACAAAGCACAGTATGATTGCAGTGCTGTGTTTTGCTAGTTCATTCGTCGTAAAAGCTCGATTAGGCTAGTTCGATCATCATGGCCACACGCTTGAAATGTTAAAGAATGTCTCGCCACTGTTTATGTTGGCTTATATATGTTTTCGTCTTACCTTCGTGCGGGAGATAATGCCTAAGAATGGTGCTTCTCATGTCACCGAAAAAATCCTCCGTACTACAACCTGTACTAAGGAATTGTTTCAGTTTCACAGTTTACAAATTGTGACACAAAAAAAATGAACGGAGAGTACTGGGATCCCATAAAGTTTTATATTTTATATTCGTATGTTCTCGTTATGCAGCGCTTAGTCTACGCACATGTATGCGCCTTATTTGATTGGAACACGGTATCACTATGCAGACGACACCTCTCCCTCTTGGATCAAACAAAACAAAAACCTCTCAAGCGGATGCACAGAAGGCCAACAAATCGTTACGTAAACAATTACACCCTTAGAATAATATGAAGTGACAACCAATAACAAAATTGAGTTAAATTAGAAGTGGATATATATATATATATATATATATATTAACGTCGTTCTTAAACCCGAATGGTACATTTATTGCATAGTGTCTGCAATAGATGCTGTCATCATATATATATGCTAAGTTTAAATTACAGTAAAAAATCGACTTTATTATGCACGCTACTCCAACAGTGATACTGAAAACAGTACATAATGATCTACTTACGAAGTCCTTTGATCATGACGACCTTACGCAGGTCGTCGCAGACCTTGTACATGTCCTTCAGCTTTGCCCGCAAACGCTGAAGTTGGCTGTTCTGTTCGGAGACAATCCGCTCGAGCGCTTCACGGTTGACCGTCACCAATTCGGGCAAGTTCGTCAGAGGACACACTCGGTCGTATCCGTGCACACGAAGTTTGCCGTTACCTTATAAGGCATTGTACAGACATGTCACAAACAGTTCGTTTAACGTAGGCCTATCTACAATAATAATCTATCAAGCAGTCGGGTGCCGCATATTCGATACTGCTGTTTGTTGAAAACCCATTTCAGTTCACGTCTCAAGCGGTTCAATGCTCAGGGATGCCTTGCCTATTCAGTGTCCCTGGTAAGCGTAAATATTTTTTTATGCATCCAGAAGCTTTTGGAAATTGTCGAGCATATTTAGAACCGCTTGTCTGCGAGTTTCATTCATAAGAAATATGCGTACTGAACACCGCTGCCACGCTATGTAATGCGACAATCTATAAAACTAGTCAGTCAAGGCCGGTGAAACACTAAATGCGACGTACCGACAACGCTGGGTGCTTCTTTATGCGCGCCAGCAACCTCGGTAGACGTTTCCGCCTGACCGCTTCCAGAGGCTCCCAATTCAGTCTTTACGAACTCTTTCTTTGTCGGAGCACCGCCAGTGCGTCGTGCTTTCTGAATCCTACGCTCGGGCAGTTCACTTGCTTCAGCCGCTCTTACGTCAGCAGCAACAGCAGTAGCAGCAGCAGCTGACATCGAAAGCTTCTTTCGTGCTTCGCACTTCAATTCCTTGCCAGTGGCCGCACTAGTGGTGGACTTAACAGCAACGTCCCTCTCGGCTGACTTCACGGATTTCGTCTTGACGTCTGCGGTCACCACCAACTTGTCCGACTTGGATCTCCTGCCGCCGCTGCTGCTGCTGCCGCCGCCCAGCCCGGCGTCGGTGGGAGCAGCCGCCGCCTGCGTGGAATTCGTGCTGCCGCTGCTAATGATGCCCGAGGCGGCCTCAGCAAGCTTCGCCAGGCGCTCCCGTTCTGCGTTAGTTTTGCGTCCGCGTTTCTTGTGAACGATAACGACGACTTCGCCCCCGCTACCCAGGTCTGACAGTGCGCCGGCCCCGGGAATTACAGCATCGGCCGCCGCTGGCGTCGCAACCGACGACTCTGACACCGTTTCAGGTTCGACCTTGATCTCTGCTGAAGCTCTGACAGCGGTTACCTGGTTAGCCTTTGTGGGTTGACCCTTAACGGTACTTCCGCCACCGGCGCCGCGACTGTTCTCCTCCGAGCCGTCGAACGCTGCCACCAGACTCTCAATTTCTGCGAAGCGTTCGTCGTTGATCTCTTCAGGTGACGGCTGCGATGGCGGGACGCTGCCAGGCACTGTGTCCGCCTCGCACGTCTCCCCTGCCACCTGTTGAAAATAGCGATACCGATAACGACGACAACAACGTTAAAGAATTCAACATTCAAAAGTGAATATTATCATCATATATTGATGCGCATAACGAAAACGACTATCAATAAATGTGTCCAATAGAACTCAAAGCTGTCCCGATCACGTTCATGTGGACGCAACAAAACCTGCACTGTTCGTCTGTTAATTCAATCCTCTAATAGAATGGTCTGTTGATAACTACATATGATATGGTTGATATGTACATGGTACATATTCGTAACTTTAAGCATCTGCGACTCTTGATAAAATCCGCCTCCTGACAACGTTGTAGGTTAGCGGAACTACGGTGGTCGTTTATTCTATCGACTAACCGCGTGACAGTTTAGCTGACAATTATATATGTATACCTTTGCTGTAGGGGCAGAGGAAGTATCGGGGGCGGCTTCCTGCGTCGAAATGAGAACAATGTCACCGTTTTCTTGGGTTCGCGCGCTTGTCTCCTCGGCGCCCGACTCGCCAGAGCTGTGATCAGAATCAAGGATAAGGAAGCTGCTCTCGGCCTGCTCGGCCTCCCGAGAGCTGCCGTCGCTGCTGTCAATGGGAACCGAAGCCGCGGCGTCGACACTCGTCCGAGTAGCTTCATTATCCATCGCCTCCATCCGCTCCGTTGATGGGTGATCTTCATTACTATTATTACCATCGTCGTCCTCATCAGCATTGCCATCTTTCTCCGCAGCAGCACAATTCGTGTCACCCTTAGGAGGGATCTCCTCGCCCTCCTCCTCCTCATGCGTATCCATCGGCTCCGCTTCGGGCTGATTCGAAGCTACTGCACCCCCGGTAACAGCTGAGGCTGTAGTTGCAGCAGTATTAGCTGTCTCTCCCGCGTTATCATGCCCTTCAGCCGCCATCGGTTCCTGACAAGTAGTCTCCTTATGACGAGACCTAAGTTCACCACGATTCTCGCCTACGTCTACGCCGTCGTCGTCCTCGTCGTTTTCGCTAGCCATCTCTTCCTCGTCCTTCTCCATGACCACAATGGTAACGACGTCTTCAACAGTGCTCACCTCTTCCTCCGGAGTCTTTTCCGGCGCAGACTCGCCAATTTCCGGACTTGTACTTCTCACGGAGCCAGCCGAATTTTTTGCCGCTATCTTCTGCGTTGCCATCGTCGGCACTTGGAGCCCCGCCACACTTGGGCCCGGACGCGGTTCGCCCGAACCGTTGCCGCTCTCGCTACTTGCTGCTGGCAACGGCAGCCTTGAGCTTTGCTCAACTTGTACGGCTGCAAGCGTGGCTAGCTTTGCTACCCCCGAAGCGCCGATTGCTGGCTTCTCGGCAGAGGCGGTGGGAGCGGCGGCGGCACTGCTGCCAACGACGTGGGCAAACACCTGTTGATCATGCGATTCTGGAGGCTCAGCATCGTTTATAACGGCCGGCGTGCTCTCAGCCGTAGCAAGGGTAGAGTCGTGTTTCTGCGTCTCGCTGCTGCCGATGCTGAATGCCGGGTCTGCGTGCCCCGTCGTATTAGATCGGTCTTCAACCGGCTTCCCACTGGCAACTGATTGTAATGGTGGTGGAGCTGCTGCTGCTGCTGAAAATGATGGCGACCCGGACCGCCCATCCTCTTCCCGTATGGTGATGGGCGTAAGTGAAAGCGAATCGCAAGACGAGCTGTTGGTCGAATGGTTTAACCGCAAGTCCAAATCGCTCTGATGACCGTTACTGCTGTCATTGTGATCGCCTTGCTGGTTGGGCTCAAAATCGCCGTTACTCCGTGCATTTGGCTCTGTCCCACCATCGGCGTTTTCACCGTCGCCGTCGTCGTTGTTGTTATTGTTATCATTAATGTTGTTACTGCTGCTGCTGATGCCTGCCATAGGGACTCGAGTATCCATCAACTCATGCCCGGACAACTCGTTCTGCCCGTTTACTTTGTTGTTCTCCATATTTGCTTTGGCCGAAGAGGTGAGTGATTGTGCTTCCGGAGGCGGCGGTTTCTCAAGGGTCTCCGCCAATGCAGATCCATAGTCCGAATCTATAAAAAAAGATACATCCCAACAGAGACGACATTTAGCAACTATGGGTTACTCTTTATTCGATTTAGACGTACATCCAATATAATTCAGTCATCCAATAGAATCTCATAGAAAGACATTTGTGTATGTGCCGGCATAAGCTCCGAGAAGTAGTTATAGCGTAGGTGTGAGTGCGCTCTATTTTCATATTACTTAACCGCTCGACAAAACCCATCAGCACTGCAGTCCCGCAGTACAGACCCACTTTTTCCGTCGTGCATGACTAGTCGCGAATAAAGCTATGTAAGGGACAGCTAATCTTTTGAGAAAGCTTTAATGAAGCGGACGACTGCACTCAAGTAACTGACAAATATAGACAGGACTATTTCCAAAGATCCGGCAAACGAATGTCAAGTTTAAACACACGCCGAGTTCCCAAGGGACACGCTGTTTTGCACAATGGCTGAGATTCTGAAGCATGTTTGAGCATCCCGCAGAAAAGCCAGTTCCCGTAATGGGATTGAAACTGTATCAAATAAAGCCCAATCAGTCATTCATTGTATGTCCACAATTACGTTTGCTGCCGCATCACGTGAGTGTTACTGGAGACTGGATTGATTGTCGGATCGAACGGTGGTGTAATGAGAGCCGACAGCCTGTTTCTTCCCCTCGTAGTTCGATGGCGTCTACTTGAATAAAACAGTAGATTTCACATGTACCGAGGACAGTTTACTTGAGCTAGTGACGATGTTAATGCACACTCAAACACGACCACTCTTGTCGCATGAGACAGGAGATCGTGCAAAGTACTTGCACATCAAATTCACAGAGAAACACGATAAAGCTACAACCGTACTGAGGGATACAATGCTTAGATGCAGTTTGACAACTGCAAGATATATATATATATATATACGCGCATCGACCGAGCGAACCTTAATGACAATCTCAGTTCAAATACTATAGATGGTATGACTAAAAATACTATTACCGATATACGGTTATATATATATACTACTTTTACTAGAATCAACAGAATCGTTGCCTGTCTAAAATGACAAGTCGTGTGTCCCCATGGTCACTTTTAGCGAGGTTTGCGTCACTAAAAACCGCCCCACGCTTTGTTGTGTATCCGCACGAGTATTTCTTCTGTCAGTGTTTGTTTATCGTATTCATTCTCGTTCGTTCTGTTCTCACTTCGTCGTCATCAGGAGAAAAGCGAGCGATAAGCAGCTACACGAGGTTCATCGAAATAATAATCGCATCGCATCCACAATGATAGAATATAATATATTCGTTGTAACGCGTACATATTTTGCTAGCACGCCATAACGCCAAGCGCGACCACCATTCTCATTGTGATTTATCTTGTATCTTGTACGACTATTATTTGATATGTTTTTTTTATTATTATGAACTGTTTGAACGACGAAAACCTAAATGTAAATGTGCCAATATGCCCAGATAACAGTCATCTTGAACCACTGTCCTGGGCAAGCAGTACAAATTAGGTCTTATATGACTAGTTTTCGCCGACAAGACAGCATAGCGCCCTGGAGATGCAATAGACATACAACATTATGCATACGATGGCGGCTTGGCTTCTAGTACTTTGAATTTTACCGCCAGACCAAGACCACCAAGGTCTTCCAGTTTGTTTTGCTTAGCGCCATTTACAAGGGCCAACTTTCGCGACACTCGGTGGCGGCGCTTATTGTTGAGTTTGGCTCAAAGCAATGAAGAAAACAAGGTAAGGTGATTTTTAAAGAGGCAAACATGGAGGTGTAACGAATATATACTAAAATGGTGGAAATGTTGCAAACTACTTATAGTGATCCTAAAACACTATGTATAAGTGGTACCCGTAGATTTCGCGTGAAGACACGGAAAATTACTCCTGTTAGGGAAGGTCTTCGACGTCAATAGCAGAAGAAAACATAGAAAAAGTTCGTGATGTCGCACTCAACAATCACCAAATTACTATCAGGGAGATAGCTCATAAATTGAAGAATTTTAGAATCTTATGGATCAGTTGTAACAGTCTTAGCCGATATTTTGTGCGTCAATAGGCTAGCAGCAAAATACGTTCCAAAGATGTTTAATTTCTAGCAAATAAACGGCCGTTGGAAAATGTTCGACGTGAACTTTCAGGCGCTAGCACAAGACCCTGAATTGCCTCAGAAAGTGATTACATGAGACGAGTCATAGGTATATGGTTAGAATATCAAGATCAGCACCAAACATGTAAATGTTTTTTATGTTTTCTCCCATGAATGTTTGTCACCTGGTTCTACGGTCAATAAGGTATTATAACGCGATTTTAAACAAATATTGCATGAGAACGTTACACGAAAGAGGCCCAAATTCTCGGCAAACAACTCTTGAAGCCTTTTTCACAACAACGCACCGGCTCATACATCGTTACTGACTTGGGTAATTTGATAAAAAAACTAATTTCTATATTTTCGCAGTCTTCCTATTCGCCAGGCCTGATTCCGTGCGACCTTTTTCTCTTCGCACGACGAAAAAAAATGATGGGACAACGTTTCGACACTATAGAAGAGATAGAGAAGCAACTTAACTCCATTCCAAAAGACGCGTTTATATTTGTTGGGAAAGATGGTGGCACAAATGCATTCTAGGGAGCGGGAGCTATTTTGAAGAGAACGAAAACACATTAGAAGATCAAATAAATATTATTTTTTATAAATATGTATCAGAACTTTTCGATATGACCTCGTATATACCGCTCTTTACTACAACCACTAGTATTACTACAATCAGGCATTAGTGCTGACTGTTAGAACGCTGCGATGCGACAGTCAAGTCGTCTAGACCTAATATTCGATGTTGTATGTACTCGGGGTCGGTCGGGTGGGACTTAGTGGTCCGTTCAGAAGTACGGTGACTGTAGCTAAACGAGAGACTGGGGGCACCGGTAAAGACGCACGAAAGGTCTCAGTAACCAGTCTTGAAGCTTTTTATAGGAGCGAATAACACCTACACGGGAAGTTGATCGAGATCAGATATAACTGGACAGCCCCCGATGTAGCAAGAGGAAGGAGGCAAACAAGGAAGGGAGAGACGACAAGAAAGCGCGCGAGAGAGCGAGAGAGAGAGAGGGAAAGAAAGAGTGACTCAAACATAATACAGATAAATGTCTAATCGATGACAGCTTCGTGATCAATTGAATTGTGAATGCGTCCGCACCTTGCACACTTTTGAAATATGCAGGAACCAAACGCTGGGGCTTTTCGGAGAGATCGGCTCTAACACGCAACAAGGCAGCAAAAGGAATAGGACAATGATGTTGTTGTTGTTTTGGTGCTGTGTTGGCTCGTAGCGCTTAACTTACCTCCCATTCCGGCGCACAGACGAGATGTCGCCTACGACATAGATGAAGGTCTTCGTCGCGTGTTCGTCGTTCGGGCGACGCCTGTAGCGGAAAGGAGCGGCGGCGGCAGCGGGGGTGGCAGCCGCGCAACAGTAGAAGGAGAAGAGGAAGAAACACCCGCACACGTAACGGTACAGGTGACGGCAAATATGAGAGAATAGAAAAGATGACGGGGTTGGCAATTTTTCAGTGACCTATGACGCCGAATAGAGAAGCCAACTAAATTTCACAATGAGCGCAGCGGCGGGAGCGACAGGGACAACACAGAACAGGAACAGGCACACGCACAATGCCCACAATGCGAGAGAAGGGAAGAACAACGACGCCGCCGACGCCGACAACAAAACCGTGGCAGCAGCCTCAAAGATCCGACGGTAAATCAATTGATCGTATCGGCCGCTCGCTGTCACCGTCGCCGTGTTGACTTTGTGCTCCTCGTTGTTGTCTTCGTTAACGTAACTCAATAAGTCCAAAGCGATTCGGCTCCGGCTAGGCGCCGCCTGGCCTGGAAAACAACATTCACAAAACAACAACAACACAGTTAGCAGCTAGCATAAACCAAATTGTGATTGTTGTTACTCTTTTGGTTTATGCTGATGTTGTTGTTATGTGAGCATGTAAGGATGTTAACACAACACCACAGACACAACAACAACAACAGCACAGGGAGAGCGACCGAACCGAACTAGACATTGGCAGCAGCGACAGCATCACTAGATCAAATGTAGGCCGCGCTGCCTATTATAATGTTATGAAACTTGAAGTAAAGTAAGTAAACGAATAAATAGGGTAAACAGGTTTGATGCACCATCTTCTCTCAGTCGACGAGTCAGCCGACGAAAGTCTTCCCACCTGCGTGCGATCTACCTGTCTCTCCTCGCGCTGTTGTTTTTTGTTGCTACTGCTGCGTTTCTTTTCGGGCTGACCCTCAGCAGCCAACATTTACCGTCTACGGGACTGCTTTCGCATTGCTTCGTAAGAGGAACCCATAAATACAAATGTGCAATGGTGGGGTTCGAGCCCGTGCAGCACCTATGTGCCTCCTATGGTCGCGACGCGCACGTGAATGCATCGCGCCACCGGGCTTAGCTTCTACCACCTGCTGCCTACCACCACCATTTTTACTACTAGCAATTACTAGCTACTAACTATTATAATTACTATTACAAGCTACACATTGCCTCAATCAATATAGATACTGATAGCTGCGAGTCAGAACCTGTGATGACGATAACCGCAGGGAAAACAATGGGAATACTTACTATAACAATCATATTTTTTGAAACATTGGTTTATTATTCATATGGACGTGTATCACAATAACTTATATATGAATTATATATTATTTACAATATTGCTTATTGTATTATTATTATTATTATTGCTTGAGCGTCGGTGACCACTCAACTAAAACTAAATGAATGCTAGTGATACATTTATGATACATGTACTTATAAATAATTATGAATAAATCGTGCAGAAAAAAATACTAGTAATATGACATTATATTTCTACTAACTACACCAGCAACAGCCACTAGTGTAACTAGTATCAAGAGAACAGACTAAGATTACTAAAAGTGATACTGCCATGACGGACGCTTTTCGAAATGTCATCACAATTCAACCATTAATCAATCAATCAATCAATCAACACGCCTAGCATGGCAAATGACACATTGGCCGACAACTTGAACCGGAGCCACGCGACCACGGGTGCCGGACACAGCACATGCTCTTAGTGGAAGTCGAATAGGAATGCAGTGCAATCCAGTCTAAGCCCTAGTTCAGCCTAAGCCAGGTCAGCTTAACTTGACTAGCAGTTCCCAAGCAAACAAAGAAAAACAACACAACAAACTTCTACTACTACTACTGAGGAAGAATTGAGAAAACGAAGTAAACAAAGTAAACGAGACACATCATCACAGCTATAGTAGTGGTAGTAATAGTACAAGTAGTTTTAATAAGAAGTCAAGTGAAATAAACGTTGTTCTAATATAAATTGTGGTCACATATACTCAATTAGTGAATAAAAAGGAAGAGCGTTTTAACGTAATGGTAGCGAGCAGCTTTTTTTCTTACATGGACCAGGAACAAAAATGCATAACGCACACTCTTTCGTCACCCGGGTAGTGACTGGGACTGTCAAACCCACTAAAAACCTGGTGATCCTCCAACCTACATGACCGGGTTATTTGTGGTATTACTTCAGGGTAGTAAGCAGCAAGCCATCCACTACCAACCACTCGGTCCGACCGACATGAACCGATCGAGTGGATGGTGGCAATTATTAATTGCCTACTATTTTCAATTGCGGTTAAGTTACAACAACTCGTAGGAGTCGTAGTAGCAAAGTCAAAGCGGGTAATACGAGGGACGCGCTGTTTGCACTGCAGAAAATGCGCTCACACACAGAGACACAGAGGCTAACCTGTGTGAGTGAGTAACTTCTCGGAGTGCAATCTGCGGTTGGTTGGTTCTTCGGTTCTGCAACAGCAGCAGCAACAACAGCAACAATAGCATCAGCGGCAGCAGCAGCAGCAGCCAAAGCAGATGTAATAATATCAGCTAGCAACATTGCCAACAAACACACAATCAACTGGGCAGCATCAAATAATAGCGTATAACGCAGCAGCAGCAGTAATAACAGTGGTAGCAGCCAAAGGCAACGATGCTCACACCGAAACACGACAGAGAGATCTATGTGTCTATGTGTATAATCTATCTATGTGTATAACTACTCATCTACCCATCTATATATCTACCCACCCATCTATCTAACTATCTGTATAAAGATATCTAACTGTGTAGGTTTGTTGTCGTAGCTAGTCGGGGTACGTACGAAGTCGCGACGACGTTATACTATGCTAGAGAGCCAGGCAGCCAGCCATAACAGCCAGTAGTCTGGCCGGCGAGACAGCAGCCAGTCCGTCACCTAGACAGCAGCCCTGTTCTGCCAAACCGACAGATAGATAGATAGATAGATATACATAGACGGAGATTTAAATAAATAGAAAGATAAATGGACAGAAAGATAAATAGACAGAAAGATAGAACCATAGATAGAACCATAGATAGATAGACAGAAGGATAAATACGCAGAGAAATGAATAAACAGAAATATACATAGATAGAACCATAGATAGATAGACAGAAGGATAAATAACAGAGAAATAAATAGACAGAGAGACACCCAGACAGGCCAGCCAAGACAGACTACTTCATTCACAAGCGAGAAGACGAGACGGCACAGGATAGGGCTATCCTGGTTGGTTGGTCGGTCGTTGGTCGGTTGGTCAGGACAGGACAGGACAGAACACAACACAAACACCGAGCAGCACTATTACCACCACCACCACCACCACCACTGACCAATTGGCCAATGAATGACTGATTAATTGACTAACTGATTGACGGAATGACTGACGGATTAACTGACGAATTGAGTGGTTGACTTACGGGCTGATGGACTAGCTAATTGAGCAATGAAGAGTCGAGACACCGACTAATAATAGATCAATCGATGATGGATCATACACGACGACATCACCACCACCACCACCACCACCACCAACAACACTACTAACACCCACCACCAGCAGCCGCAGCCGCGGCGAGAGACAACAACTCAATCAGCAGCAGCAACAGTCTTAATTGTTCGCTTGTTGTCTTCTCTCTATCTGTCAACGCAACATGGGCAGTTGCCGTCAAACGTTAACCAACAACAACAACAACAACAACACCAACTACTACGACTACTGCTTCTACTAGAATAGTACTGCTACTACTAGAATAGTACTGCTACTACTAGAATAGTACTGCTACGGATAGGCCAGCGACGCATATCTATCCTGCACCTATCCCGGCTATTAACACCACTTCTGCCGCTGCTTTCTTCTTCTTCTGCTGCTGCTGCTGCCGCTGCAGGAAGCTTGGATCGTTGCTGGTGTTGTTGTTGTTGTTTGGTCAGCTACTTGGTTGACTACTTACTACAACTACACCTACTACTATTACTACTACTTACCACTGCTGGAAATGTATCGCCGCCGTCCAAACCAACCAACCAACCGACCGACCGACCGACCGTGCGTCCCTCGGCCGGATGGGTCGTTGGCTGGATGGGTGGGTGGGTGAGTTGGGTTGACTTCGTTCGTTCGTTCGTTGCTTGGTTGGTTGGTTGGTTGGTTGGTTACCCGGCTGACTAACTGGCTGGTTGCTTGCTTAGATAGTAGCTGTTTTGCTTGAGGCTTTGGCCAGCAGGCAGCAGCATCATCATCATCAACGTCGTCACTCGCATCGTCGTCGTCATCATCATCATCATCATCATTATCAGTATCACCAACACCACCACCACCTCCACCAAACAACAATAACAACAAAACCGACAACACCAACAACAACACCGATTTGTTCTCGTCTAGCAGCTAGCCAAAGAAGAATACTGATGATCACACCGCTATGATGATTTGAGAGACTGCTAGTAGATTATTCGTACGTACGTCATATACCATAAATGCTCGGTGAAAGCTACTACGCTAACTTCTGCTTCTGCTGCTTCAGCTTCTGCTGCTGCTGCCGCCGCTACCGCTACCGCTACCGCTGCTTTGTAGTCCAGTCGCAGTCACGAACACGACGACGACAGACGATATGATTGGCAGCAACAGCAGCAGCAGCGAGCGACAGTCAAAACAACACTCGCGGTAGCGGCAGCAACAGCAGCAGCAGCAGGCAAAAACAATACAACTTAACTTACTTTCAACTCTCAAACTGTCTGCTCAACACTCAATGCACCCTTGACAACCAAACCCACAATCACAACAACAACAACAACCAGCTGCAACAGCAGCGGCAGCGGTGGCGGCGGCAAATTCAAATTCGAACGTGCGGCATCGTCAGAGCCGACGACCACCACGCTGAGCCGACAGTATCTCCAAGCCCGTAGGGGACGTAGGATAATCAATCACCTGCTAAAATGGTCTCTATCGAGGCCGGTGGCGAGGTGGGTGCATGCTTCTGCGCCTCGCGACCGGAGGAGACGCATAGGTGCGCGGGTTCGAGCCCCACTGCCCCACATTTGTATTTATGGGGGTGTCCGCCTATGAAGCAATGCGAAAAGCAGTCCCATGGACGTTAAATCTTGGCTGAGAGTCAGCCCCGAAAGGGTTTTAAATGGCCTCTGACGGTCACCATCATCATCACTATCGTTATTATTTGGCGATTAGTCATTACGTTATCCTTGCAGAATACGTACGCACGCAATGGAAACGATACATTCATATGCACGACCATAAAACGATACATATATAGGCATGATCAATTGTAGCACGCACCTCTGCGTAGGTAATGGTAGTAATATATATAGGTGATTTGTTGCGTGTAATGGTGTGTTCTACTCTGTCTCTATTTATTTTCTCATTTGCACTCTTTCGATCTGCGCGAAGAAAAAAACTGCTTGCGTTTTTTCTCTGAGGATAGACGGAGCAGTTTAACAGGTATGAGCAAAATGCAAACAGCAAACAGAAACAGGCACGGTATACACGCTTACTAGAAGCCATTTTCTCTGCTCACTCTGCTGACAGCACTGCCTGGGATAATCTTCTTTGTCTCTATCGATTGAAGCTGAACATACATCATGTTCTCTGCGTATCGTACGTGTTATCCCTGCTAAAAGGCGACTATTTTTACGGTTGTCGCAACCCTGTTCGCAAAATACATCATACAATTCATCCAAAAATATGCCATTGGCCTTTGTTCCAGGTGTTGTTATATGTGGTTGGTTTAATAATAATAATTGAATTGCTTCTTGTTGGATACTCGATTGTTGGGTGAATACATGCAAATTCCACACCACCCTTTAGAATCTAGGTACATTGCTTTGTTATTCCTCAATACCTCGGCTACCTGTTGGACGGCTGGCCTTCTTCTTGATCCACGGTATAATGTAAATAAAACTGAGCCAAAGTTAAAATATAAAACCAAGAGACATATCTCATTGGGGCTATTTTAGACGATTATAGACCATCGATCCGATTGAGTGTATACTGCATAAGAATAAAAATCGAGTGTTTATCAAAATAAACACAAACATCTATGACTTGATTTTTTGCTTTGCCGAATCGGTATTAATCGATCATTAGTCGATCCAATACACTTCGCACGTAATATTTATTTTAAAACTAAACACTTTTAGACTAAGTTAATTATTTAGTTGTATAGAAGCCGCACCAGATGATCTTAATACACGCATTATATAGGGCTTGCAATAAAAATAGAAAATATGAATATCACAAAATATGAATATAGGGAACGTAGCGTAAGTGTTTATCGTTCTACTTTTACCTCGGACCCCAAAATAAGCGACCGTCCACAGTGTGTAAATTGTTAGGAAGTGTGACCACCTTGGCTCTCGATCACAAATAGACAAATTACAATTTACTTATCACCCGGCTGGGATCTGCGCACTCCAACCATTCTACTCCAGCCAGCGAACTTATTATGGCCAAAATGTATATATATATATATATATATAGAGATGACAACTATATTGTAACGTTGGTGTGGTACGCTAAGTCAGCTTGGGGTTGAAGACTCACCCGGACGGGTATTGCAGCCCGAGGGACTTAGGAACGATGAATGACGACACGTAGCATAGGGTCTAATGCAAAGCACAGCCGAGCAGCGGAGGGTTTTTAAGCCATGCTGCTCGGTCTATTTATTGGTTCATAAGGCACCGCGGCGTGCTGACACCCCAAAGGGTTGATTGTGCATGATGGCTGAAGTGGCGGTCGGCGGTAGAGACAGCTTGACGTGAGTCTGGATCTGTGGAGCTGGCTGGACGTGAATCTGGAACGGTTGACGTGACCGGACGTGAGTCTGGAACGGTTGACGTGAATCTGGAACGGTTGGCATGGCTGGACGTGAGTCTGGAACGGTTGACATGGCTGGACGGGGCTCTAGGTCTGTGGACTGGTGTTGATTCTCTTCGTCGCGTTCCGTGTGCTGTTTCGTCGTCGTCCATTGTCGCTTCGGTTGGTTCGCCGTTCGTTGGTAGAGATATCGAAGCATCTCCACCAAATTCTAGCCACGTCAACCGTTCCAGACTCACGTCCAGCCATGTCAACCGTTCCAGATTCACGTCCAGCCACGTCAACCGTTCCAGACTCACGTCCAGCCACGTCAATCGTTCCAGATTCACGTCCAATCACGTCAACCGTTTCAGACTCACGTCCAGCCAGCTCCACAGATCCAGACTCACGTCAAGCTGTCTTTACCGCCGACCGCCACTTCAGCCATCATGAACAATTAAAGGTTTCCGGACGGGCGACTGTTCTATCTGCCCAGCCAGCACATGACGACACGGCGCACAGACCGCACCAAACGACTAGCAACAGCCAGGACACGGAAGCCGATGACGCTCACCGACCACGGTCACCGAAGCCGATGACGCTCCCCGACCACGGCCACGGAAGCCGATGACGCTCCCTGACCACAACCACCGAAGCCGACGACGCTCACCGACCACGGCCACCGAAGCCGATGACGCTCCCCGACCACAACCACCGAAGCCGACGACGCTCCAGGAAACCAACATCGACCAAACAGCGAACGCCAGGCAGATAGTCCATGTATCCAGAATCAAACCGTTCATCCAGACCTACAGCCCAGAACATCCAGGCCATTCGCCAAACGATACCACCCAGCCAACCACCGACAACGTAACACAGAACACCGACCTCTGTAAATCCACCTCCACCACAACCGACCCGACCTAGCCGCTCGCGTCAACCCCTGACATGGACGCGAGATTTATTATATTCACTAAAACACGACAGACCTCGACTGTTGGCTCGGGACGAGCCAATTCAGAGGGGGGGGGAGTGTAACGAAGTCCACCCACTGTATACGCATCATAGCGCAATTCAAATAAGTCCTAACCGACCACGTCCAACGCCAGAATCTCAACGTACACAACGTTCACCGACCGATACACGTGTCAACCGAACAAGACATGTCTCAACCAGCCAGCAGAGAACAGCCACAGCCTTTCGCGCCGAAACCCCAGCGTTTTCCGCCGTCCAAACGATCATCGGCCGACATCGGGAGAGGGTCGACCTATGATCGGCAGTCCAAGTCAAACAGTCACTTAACCTGTATTCTTATACGAAAAAAACACAAACTGCTGTACATTTCGACCGATTTGCGAGCGGGTTCTGACACCCTTTGGGGTGTCAGCACGCCGCGGTGCCTCGTGAACCAATAAATAGACCGAGCAGCATGGCTTAAAAACCCTCCGCTGCTCGGCTGTGCTTTGCATTAGACCCTATGCTACGTGTCGTCATTCATCGTTCCCGAGTCCAGTGGGCTGCAGTACCCGTCCGGCTGAGTCTACATCCCCGAGCTGACTTAGCGTAACACACCAACGTTACAATTTGTTATGAAATTGACGGGATATTATGCTTAAGTTTGAAGTAATAGGTTCGTAGTAACACGTACGTTTGAAGTAATAAAGTTTGTAGTAACACGAATACTAACGCACACGCATATGCGTGTGTATCTGAACCTTGGAAAGGTGGCTATTTCCTTAGTAAAGCCACTTAGCTACAATGTTTAACAAAAGCAATGAGATACATTGCACTATTCTTACATTGATTCTAAATTGAAGCGTCTTCTTTCTTTCAAGGATTATCAAAGATTTTATTTCAACATGACCTGCACACAGTATATGATTCAAGGACTCGCCTACGTTCGTAGTTTTACAAATTTTAGCCGATTTAATCAGGCCATTTACAACTAGCGCGAAGCACGTGTACACTACGCGCCTCGCGCGTTTGTCATCAGCCAGATGACGCCGTCGTTGTATGGATGGATTTATTATTCGGTTATTGACATATAAACCTAAATAACCATATAACGCTTTTTATCAGGGGCGCTTAAAGCAGCAGCATAAACGAACGTGTTGAGATACTTAGGGTTTTTCTAACATTAGTTCCCAGAGGAAAACCCTATGTAGCAGGTAGGAGAAGTAGCAGCATGACTGCTGACTCTCAGCGGTGTATAGTTTATCATCTATCCTCAATAAGCATCGCTCAATAACAAGAAAAAAATTCGATCAACAGCACTGAGCCCCTAGGCAACGCCGCCTCCACTGATATCAGTATGAACAGTTTCAGACGGCTGATTTTGGTGTCTTCGGCTAGTGGAGACTTTTATAGTGTTTGCATGGTCAGAATGACCGGAAAGCACTACCGGTCATTAAATGGGCGTAAATGTTCATCGGGCATGACAGCGTCAGACCCGTCCAACATCTAATACGTGGCTGGACTTACACAAGATACCACAAGCTTTAAACATCTTTCTTTGACGGCAAAAACGGAGAGATTTCACACGGCCTCATATGGACAGCTGTGCTCCATTAAGAGCAAATATGTGAAATAATCGACAAACACAGACGGTACAAGGTGTGCTTTTGACAGCGCGAGATCGATAGTGGTATCAACGACTCAACGTTAATACAAAACCGCAAGCTAATATTTATTTATATATATATATATATATATATATATATATATATATATATATATATATATATATATAACCTCGCAGATTCGGATCCATCACTATCTCGATGAGTGGTGTATGGGACTCCGAATCTGCGAAGACGCTCTTGGGGCTCGGCGTCACGAAGAGGAATCTTATGGATCTCACCGTTTTAACTTTGCAAGGAACCTTGAGGATATACCGCTCGCACCGGGTCCATAAGAGCGGGGGCTACCATCAAGCAAGGACACGGACAACTGACTCTTAACTTCACGTGACACCTTTTTACCACCATTTTTATTAAGGCGAGCACTGCCGAGTGTGCAAACGTATTGTAAATGATTAATAAATCATCACAATATTTTCTATATAAATATATATATATATATATATATATATATATATATATATATATATATATACATACTAGGACTTTAGCGTGAAATAACTAAGCGGAATAACTAGCCTAATTGCGCAGCCGCATTATGGTCGAACAAGAAAGAGATTCCTGCACCTATGATCGAGCACATCAGAATCCCGGGGACTATTGGGCACAAGCTACCTACCTACGGGCCACGCCGTCACAGGGCACCGGCGTTGCCCGTTCATTTTAACCATTCGACCAGCCGATCACCATCTCAAAATCGCGTTTCTCGGGAGTGTGACGCAATTACCATTAGATCATCAGTCCAATGAAAGCATCTTGCTGGAACACTTTTCTACGTTGAAGTAACACTGGACATAACGCGATTCTGCCCTCTGAACGCAGTCGTCGTAAGGACTACCTCGAGTCGTCGAAATGCAAACGCCAATTGAGCGTCATTTTATAGAGAGAGAGCCTGGAGTTACACAAGCTATTTGAAGACAATGAAAAGACATATAGTATTCATACAGCTGTATAATCGCTACTAATTACAATTATGTCGCATCACCGGGTTGTAACTCAGATAGCTGCAGGAACAAATGGCGCATTGTATTCGATTGTTCGCCAGACTCAAAAGCGTAATTTAACTGCCATCTAGACTCGTAAAACTACTCGTAACTAATATTTGACTAAATTAAATAGCATCTTCTGCATAGAATGTTCGCGCGTACATGCAAAAATGTTCCACACCCGGCTGAAACCTCTCAACCTCTGCCCCAGGGCGAGGATGATCTGTGCATATATGTGAAACCCACTCCTTCCTAGTGTTGGCTGGTAGAAGCCTACTATGGCATGCCGCCATCACCCACCGAAATTCGCAACAGAGGAAGGAAAAGGATTCTGCCTAAGCAAGATTTGATTACATGTACGGTCACGCCTCGGATTCTTATAACGCTGTCTAAGTGAGACGGCGCAACCCACGCCACCACTATTGCTCGTGCGTAGACCTTAAACTTGTTTTGGGCTGACTTTCAGTCAACACTTAACGTCCAGATAATCGCTTTCGCTTCGTAAGGCTTCGTAAAACGAACCTCGTAAAGATAAGTGTGGAACGGCGGAGATCGAATCCGTGCTCCTCTATGCTAGGCAATCGTCTTAAAGTGTGTTCGTACATCCGGCCGCAAGACGCACGCGAATGCACCCACCATGCCACCGGGCTTGACAGTCGTGCGTACGAGACAAAGCCGGACCTAACTGATCCCTCTTTCGAGATAACCCGCACGTATCCCCGCAGGCTGTTACTGAGCACCTGAACGACGCCATAGCGCATAGTGGACTGCCGTAGACCAAGTCTAGATGAAGGTATACATACACCTCAAGATATTCGGCACGTTAGGGTCCGCACAGGTTAAGATGACATTGCTTTTTTACTTTTACAGTTCGGCCTTCTTAGCTTAAGATGTCTACTACTTGAAGCGTTTGCCAAAGCGCGCCGCTGAGTAAAGAGTAGCCTTTTAAGTTTTCCAGTCGACCTGAAACGTTGCTCGTATATATATATATATATATATATATATATAGATATATATAAAGAGAGAGAGAGAGAGGGAAGAGATGAGCTTCGCATTCAAGAGCTCTGGTGTCATTCTCTTAGCTTACATGCGTGCCGAGCCTGAACCCGTTCAAAACGACACTGTGACGCCGCCGACTACACCTTGTCTTTATGAACATGCGCGTCTTATGTTTCTCGGCACATCGTAATCTCAGCTGACTGAATTACTCTCGAGTTCAACTTAGCCGGTAATTTCAGTGACATCTAGATCTAGAAGATAACACACCGCGTATCCGATGGGATTCAGTGTGGATCGTCACTACCTGTCACGGAGACGTAGTCCGAACGGACTTGATTAGGGGATCACCTAGAATTCAGTGCGCGTACAGCGTCTTCTGCTCTTCTGCAACGGTTATGCGTCGGATTGCATGGCCTGGAATACTTCGCCTGTCATCAAAGGTACACCAAGCTACGCTGACCTAACATTAGACGAAATGTAGCCATTTCAGGGTAGACTACGAAATACATCGAACATAATACGATGCGCCTAGTCGACGCTATATACTCACAAGAAAAACATGGTATGTGAATATGAATGTATGTATGTATCTAATAAATTATAAAGCCACATCTCACTGATCTTTAACATGAAAGATTATGTGTATTGAAAACGACCGCGAATTCGCGGTTGTTTTCAGGTTTGAGTTCATCAAGTAATTCGAAACGCTCCAGATTCTAGCGAGTAAGTGCTCGTATTACGCCAAGAAACGACAAGTCAAAACTACTTACCAATAGATCGAATAACCTGCTACTGCATAAGGTAATCCTTCTTCATAATACATCCACAATGATCATTAATAATAAAAAGAATTCGCAGGTTTCGAAAACTACTGTCAATTCCTACCATGTAGTATGGACCCCCATTACTGGGATATATTCAATAGATAAATCTAGATATCTATATATACACGTATAAAATGAAATAACTGAAAATAATAAATAATTGGTGTGCTTTTCAGCGTGTAGCCAAAACGCTGCTTCTTCGCTAGAACACTACAACGGATCTGCCGGTAGCTCTGTCGGTCAATCAACGTGACCTGGAGGGTCCGCCGTAAAAAAAATGTCTTATACTTTTCATTAAACATTACTAACTGATTGCCTTGTCTATGCTTTGCCTAATGCGTTAAGGGAAGTCCGACGTAACGGACATTCAATAAATGGTCTCGGCTTCCGAAGAGGTACGAATCTACATGCAGAGCTGTGCCTCTCAATCTAGCACCACGTTGAAGCGAAACATTTTGTAGAAACACCACTGCAGGATACGATAGAAACGATAGATAGAGCCAAAAGGCTTTGCGCGGATTCAGTTGCGGTAGCAATTTCGACGACTGTTCGGATAAGTATCAATTCGTCGTACCAGTCGCTATGGAGATACGAAAGGCCCCATAAGCAAAGGTTCATCTGTTCTTAAGCCCCGCAAGACATGCAGAGCTTAGTGAAATCATGAGTAGATCGCTCCGACGAGAGGGAGCCCCGGCCACCCAGACTCGAACCCAGACAAATCGGACTCACAACTTATGATTAAAAAACAGGGTCGCGTCAGGATACCATGTGCACCGTGTGCAACGATTATGTGAGGTTTACCGGCGAAGTAGCAGGCAGTAGATTTAAATGAATTAAAAAAAAACTAATCATAAAGTAGAGTACTCTTGGCACCTCAGCTATCACTCGGCTGACACATTTCACTCCTAAGCTCACATACTTGTCGTGCAGTCGTACAGCCATGCCTGAATGTCTTAATGAAAATTCTTCATATAAATTGTCTGTTTGCAATCGAGTTCAAAACGCCGCCTCTTAATTTCGATATACATTTTGATAGTGTAACCTAGTCTGCAGGTGCAGAGTCTGGCGATTTCTCGAAGGGGGGACGTCCAGAACGGTATTGTTTTTGCTAAAAACCTACTATGACAAGGTAGAGAAACGTAAAATCATGTGTTCAGATTCCCAATAGTAAAGCAATAATAATTGCAGGTGTATTGTGGATGAGGCAGACCTAAAACTTCAGCGTTTCAATTTAAAGAAAAAGGGGGGGGTCAGAGCTGAGTGCATCGATATGTAATACTGCTTTCACCCCTTAGTTCGGCATATGCTAGACTAATTCTAATTTCTTAAGACCAAGACATCTAGCTCTTTGGCGTGCGCGCTAGGTGTTCTGCTCTACAAGCCAGTCTTATGTAAACTGTGTGGAAAGACTGCGTTGTCTCAAAAACGTCTGTTGATTTTGTTCGGAATGAAGTGGTTAAGGATTTTGTTGCATTTTTTATTGTGGGCTTTTCTCACAACAAATCCTTTTGACGGGCTGCATTCATTGGTTTCGTGCCCCACATTACGAGTGAGAAATCATTATTATTTTAGTGTGATGATTGAACGGTTTCACTGTTTTTTTTGTTTGTTTTTTCATTATTAGCATCATCGTCGTTGTCATCATCATCATCATCACCAGTATTATTAAATTTACCTCATTTATTTATCCAAAGCGGGAGAGAGTGCGATCGATCGGCCAACCGACCGCCCGGCGGTTTGTCGGGCAGGCCATTATTGTTAACAAGCCATGATGATGACGATGATGATCTTTGCCGGTCGCTGGCTGGCTGACTGGCTGGCTGGCCGGTCACCGGGGCCAGTCGAGCGGTGGGACGTTCGGTACGCGCGCCCACCTGCATCTCAGTGGCGCGCGTGGGGCATCTAGTCACCAGCCGGTCGGCCAGTCGGTCCGTGGGTCAATCGGCCGCTCTATCGGTCGGTGGGTGGGTGGGTCGTCATCATTGTTGTGGTGGTGGGTGGTGAATGCTGCGGCTGCTGCTGCTGCCGCTGCTTGTGTAGCGGCTGCTTCGTGCTGCTCTCTCTCCCCCCCGTCCGCCCTCTACTCTGTTTTGCTCTCTTCGCTTGTTTGGAGTGCAGCCGCCTCTGCTGCTGTAACAACAACAACAACAACAAAAACACGAGACAGAACGATACTACTCGATAAACACGGATACACTGACTGACCGTCAACCCACCCACCGATCAACCATTTACCCACTCACCCACTCAATCCACCGACCCTCCGTCGTCGTCGTCGTCGTTTCGTACGTAGGCTGCTAGCCGGTGCGTCGCGTAGCAGAAGCCTGTTGCCAGTAGTAGTCGTCGTAGTAGAAGAGTCAGAGACAGTGCCAGCCACCCAGTCAGAGTAGTGAGTGAATCGTTCAGTCAGACAGTCAGTCAGTCTCTCACTTACCCGCCTGGCGCGTGCGTGTACAGTCGTCGTAGGCGGCGGCGCCTGTATATATTCACAAACACACAGATACACACACTCGCATATATATATATATATATATATATATACATATATATATAGATATATATTTATATAGGATATATACTCACCGTGGAGAAGTGTGCGTCGTTCGGTCCCACGGCGAGTGGTTCACTCCAGCGTTGGCACAATGAGGACAGACACTTGGGAAGGCATCCACGACGTGTGGGCGTCTAATCTCGAGCTCGCCTTCAAGGAAATCAGGTTGGTGGTCTCGTGTGTCTAGATTGTGGTCGTTTCGGCGGGTTTGCCAGCCTCACCGGGCAGTGGTGTGGCAGAAGACATTGCAGTAGGTTCAGTTTAGTTTAACAGCCAGTAGAGGCACACGAATGTGTCAAGCCACTGCCGGGCAGTGACAATTCATATTTTCGTCAGTTAGAGAGTGCAGTGCACCGTGTCGTCGTCATCGTAGTTGCTGTTGTTGTTGTTTTCCTTCTCATCGTCCCGAATAGAGCAGCCTACGGCGTTAAGTCGAACGAACTAACTGATAAAGACGTTCATGGCGCGTTTATGGCGCGTTTTCTCTGCTATTGTTGTTGGCGCCACCGAATACATATATGTACATCTCTCTCTCTCTCTCTCTCTGTCTCTATATATATATATATATATATATATATATATTATACCCTACGCGAATCCGTGGTGAAGTCATCCGAGAAGACAGTAAGTACAGCGGCCGCCCCTGCCAAGGCCGCAAAGGGCATGACTAGATTTTAGTGGGTTTGTGAATCCCACCCTACCGTGGCCATAACAACGATGCCCGGCCCGCATTTTGCCAGTGAATCTTTATTTAACAAGAAAAAAATACGCGTTGGTTGAGATGTCCGAGTGCAGCCTCGGAAGCAGGATTGGTTTTGTTACGATTTCGGTGTGCGATCGACGTGACTGACCACCACCACCACTACCAACCACTACAGCGATACGGTGCGAGCTGCGTCTTAGACAATGTGCTGCGCGCTATGCGAACAAGACGATCTGCAAGCTAGATTTATGTACAAAGATGAGCTTCGTTTAGCCTCTAGAATCGTGCGTTTGTTGACGCTACGTAGAATACGAATGTGACGATGTTATTGTCGTCGCTGTTTTTGTTGCTGTTGTTGTTGCTGCTGTTGTTGTTGTTGTTGTTGTTGCGCACTCATTTGCCAGTTTTACGGCGGTTCGTAGCACTCACTGCACGGCTCGTGATGCTTGCTAGTACTGCTTTTGATGCGGTTACTTCTAGTACTACGACGACGACGAGACGACGTTTATTACGCATAAACTATACTTCGAAGTACCAAGTTGCGTAGAATTGCATCATCATCATCATCGTCGTCAATGATCACCACCGCCCGTGGTGATCTTCGCTATTGATATTATGATTTTTATCATGAGTAGTAGTATTCCCTCAGGAATATTTAGCACGAATTGCTTTCCTTTACAAACGATTGCTGATCATTGTAATTATGGTACGCCCGCCAATGTCGGAGTAATTCATATGCGGAATAAAGGCGTCCCAGCTAGAAGCTTCGTGATGTTCTATTTGCTGCGCCGGTGCGCCACTGCGTGTTCTTCGAACTGTACTGTCGGTGGGTGTCGGGGCAAAGAAGCGCGATTCATTCGCCGTATCATCATCGTAGACACAGTATCATCGCATCACTCACTCATCGATACGACTTTACGAAATAGCATGTGTGTCAGACAAGCCATGGCTGCGAACTGCGTTTGTCCAGGTTCCTCTGTGAGCAGCAATCGTTCCAAATGCATATTGACGCCGAGTCTTTGTGTTTGTATTTATCTATCTATCCGTCTATCTACACATGTTTGCCGTTGCTTGTTTTTGTTTATTGGGCATTCAGTATTTAAACGTCTCGATTCGTAGAGAAGGTGGCTGAGGCATACGTGCAGGTGTTTTCCGCTTGATGCTAGCTCTTCCACCAGAAGAAATAAAAACATGTATGTATATATATATATATATATATAATATATATATATTGCTTTCTTCTGCTGGGAAGGCTAGCATCAAGCGGAAAACATCTGTAGTTAGGCTTCAATCACCTTCTCTACGATTCGAGACGAGAAGTATATATATATATATATATGGATCTACCTATTATAGTATACCGCTGTTGGCAGTCCTACCCTGGCTGATTATTTGCAAAGTACCTCTTATTGCGGTTGTAATAATCGATTAATGACTATGTCTTTTTTGTATAATTTCAGGCACGTGGTCAAGAAGTATCCGTACATTGGCTTCGACACAGAATTCCCTGGGGTTGTGGCAATGCCAATTGGCGAGTTTCGTTCGATGGGAGAGTATCAATACCAGATTCTTCGGTGAGTTGGAAATCGTCGGCACTTTTTCTCTCTTTTGTTCGCTAGCAGTTTGGTTTTAGGAATTCGGTACCAGTTTGTAAATATGATTCCCTTGATGATCGCTCGCAACACTGGAAGTGCAGATTCTGAACTGAAAGGGAGGGATACCAGGGATTAGTACTTGTAGACAAGACCGAGAGTCTGGGTTGCTTCTCATGTATGCTGATGACCTAGTGATTTATTGCCGCAGTCGACGCCACCTGTAAGAACCGCTTGCAAGCCAGCAACGCGATGTTAATCTGAATGTTGGAAGTTTAGGTAAATCTAAAGCGACGTCGTTTTCCCCAAGTGTCTATCAGCCTCTTTAACATAAAAATCCTAGAAGCCATAAACCAGGTTATGCTATTGTGAAAAATGCGTTAATAATACATTCACGGCTGTATGTATGTTTATTGGCGTCGGTCCACAAAAAGAAAGTAAAACAGATTGTTAAGATAGACTCGTATGTCTGGCATGCATCTGCCGTTGTTTTATCTTGTTGGTCTAGCCAATTCACTGCGCCGCATCGCAGTGACGACGCAGTGGTCACTGCAATCGACAACAACAAGATTCAGATTTTAGCGTAAACATGTGTGGCCGATTGTGATCAAGAATTAACGATAGTAAGCGTATGCAATGCACCGTTGCCACTGTTCGAAGTAACAGATGAAGTATGTTGGTAACCTATTTTTCATGTGATGTTGTTGCGTAATATTTGTTTGGTGCCACTTCCGAAGCTCAACTTACAGGTAATCTGTTGTAGTTGGTGCAGCACCCGCACATACATAATTCCAAGATGTATGAAAATTAAAACTTTGACGCTTTCTTGGAGCACTTCTAAGCGTAGGGAATTGAGAAAATGAGGGAAAACAATGTGTGCTCTACCACATCAGTGTTTAATCATATCAATAATGTGTTGCCTTTTCCTTGCACTTTCTAGGTGTAACGTCGACCTACTAAAGTTAATTCAGCTAGGATTGACCTTTTTCGACGAACGAGGCAACCCAAAAGCCACTTGGCAGTTTAATTTCCGCTTCAACCTCAAGGAAGACATGTTTGCTCAGGATTCTATTGATCTCCTAGCCAACTCTGGTAAGTTTAAATTTCCACTGCGATTCATATAGTCTGACTGGAAATAACGATCCGTCTATTTTATATAATAATATAGTGAAATGAAACAATAGAGACAGGCAGCACGGCAGTCAAGACACATGAAGATTAATATTGATTGGTAGTTAAAATGTATGTTCATCTTTTTTTGCGATACATATAAACGTGCTTTTATTTTGAATTGCTTAGGGCTATATAAAGAACGAATCGTCTGCATATACGTCGAGTCAGGATTAAACTCTCGTCCTATGGTATCAGAGTCGCAAGCCGTGTCCGCTGACATCGACAAAAACGCACACGGTGTGAATTAGATCCGGGAGAGAGGCTCAATTTATTAACTCGACTTAACCGAAGCGCAGGTCTATCTCAGCTGCCTACAACGTGTTTCGTGAGGACCATGTGTCCGGCATAGCACCCCGTGGTCAGTAATTGTGTGCAGAATTTCTAGACTTTAAGGCAGCATTCAACACGGTACCTAAGGATCAGATCGTATAGAAATTAGGAGACCTGAAACTGTCACCAAATTGTACACGGCGACAACCGACACCGGGTTTGAAAAGCACTAGTTACCACGTACGCGATTTTGATGTTTATTGATACCTGTCATCTTCGCAGTCGTATGGCGGGAAGGCTAATTGCATTCCTCATCTTGGAAATCTCTTTACTGATTTCTGCACACGTCGCGCTTGCGGAAGCCTCTGGTACTCGCAATCCACATTGTGTGGTCACGTGTGCCAGTTGAGTGCATCTTGTGAGCAATTTTGGATCTTCAGATGAGTTTACGAGACACGTCAAACTCAGCGGCTGCTCAGTCAAAAATCGTGATGGTTCCGCACGGTTGTTAACCGTTACGAATATTAGATAACAAAGACGAGGTAACTCATTGCTATAATATTAGGGTAAATCTTTTACCACGGTGTAGTGTGTCATGAGTTCCCCGAAGCGACTGACTTTCATGTGCTTATAACTAACTATATGATCACTTTTTGCAAATCCTGACCTTCTGAGTGTGCTAGACAATATCAGACGTATAATCATTGTACTACGAACACAGGTTTGCGGAGAGAAAGGAGTAGGTTTGCGGTCTGCGAGAGAAAAAATAAGGACACGTTATCGGTTACGTTTAATTGTCGTGGTTTGCAGGTATTGTGTTTGAACGCCATGGTGAAGAGGGCATTGAGCCGTTCGAGTTTGCCCAACTTCTGATCACATCAGGTGTCGTTCTCTGTGAGGGCGTACACTGGCTTTGCTTTCACGCCGGGTACGATTTTGGCTACCTACTCAAGCTATTGACCGAAGAGAAGATTCCTGAAAACGAGCACGAGTTTTTCGAACTACTGAAGATCTACTTCCCGATCATCTACGACATCAAGTACCTGATGAAGAGCTGCAAGAGCCTCAAGGGCGGCCTTCAGGAGGTGGCGGAGCAGCTGAAATTGGTTCGTATTGGGCCTCAGCACACCGCTGGCTCCGACTCGCTCCTGACTGGTGCAGCGTTCTTCAAAATGCGAGAGGTGAGTTTAGCTAACTCTAGCTATTTACCAGAAATGTCCGGGTAAGTTCACCCACTCTAAGAGCTACCTTTACGATATGGGTAGCATGCGGAACCATTGTCTACGGTTCTGTGACATCCGCGTGAAAATCTCTTTAATATGATGAGTATGCATACAACAAGATGGGCTAACCACGTATGTGTAGTAACACTGGTTGAGAGAGGATAAGACGAGTTGAGAGAGGATAAGTAGAACGGGATGAGTTAGGGTAATGGCCGACTATTCACAAAGACGCACTACGTCTGATCAGTGACTTGGGTCGTTATGGGTGCACAAACACTCACTTGTTGCACATACGAGGGCGGATCGAAAAGTTCTGACACAAGTTTAGAAAAAAAATTAATCTTCCAAAGCATTTTTTCCAATAAAATAGCCCCAGCCCACTGTAAATGCATTTCTGCCGCTCTCCGTCCCGCTATTCAAAACATGTTTTTAAACGCTTCTTACGGAATCGCGCTGAGTTGCTTCTGTGCATTCTTTGTCTCGTATGTAGTCTCGAAACATTTTCCCGGCATTTTTTTGTCTCGTCTGTAGTCTCGAAACATTTTTCCTGCATTTTTTTATCCGTGGGAACAGAAAAGTCCGACGGAGCCAATCCGGTGAATAAGAGGGTTGCAAAAATAAAGAAATTGATTTTTTATCAAATAAACTAAAATCAGTAAGGATTTCAGATCAGAGTTGTTTGCCTAGAGTTCAGACCTGTTGCGTCGGACGTTACCGCGCAATATTCCTAGCATTTCCGGGTTGTATTCCTCATTGAGCAGGATGATTCCCTTGTAGTCGAAAAAAAAACTGTTAAAAAACCTTGGTTCTGGATCTGCTCTGTCCGAATTTCTTCCATCGACTCTCTCTTTTGACTTATCTCCTGCAGTCACCACTCTCTAAAGCAATCAAGGGTCTTCTGCTACCGACTCAAGGTTCAAGTCGGACATTTTCCGACGGGCGTTCATCGGGCTGGAAATTCAACATTTTTAGAACGAACTTTGCTGCCAGCCTTCTGACGCATATAAAATCGGTCAAGTCTGTTACAACTGATCCACAGGATGATTCCAGCTCCTCTATACATAGCTATCTTCTCGATAGTAATTCGGCAATTGTAACGCAAGGCGGAGAGTTGAATAGGAAATCATGAACTCTTAACATTAATTCTGATATTGATGTCGAAGTCCTTCCCGAATGGGGTCATCTTTGGTCTCTTTTCGGCCGTCGCGAAATCGACGGTATTACGTATACACAGTATTTCGGGACACCACTTGACATCACTTTAGAACATATGCATATGTTTTGGTTTTTAACACAGAACTTGCCGCAGATTTGTTGCTCTTTCCATTTTCGGCTCTTTACCTAAAAATCGCAGATCCTCGTTTTCTTCACCTCCTTGAACCAAACTCAAACAATATACGTCGCTACCAATTGGCGCGAAACTTGGCCTGCTTGTAGCTGATGAAAGCCAAGACAAACCGGATGACCTTGACGGCTTCGATTTAGCGGCAAAACTCAAAGCACTAGAACTTGCTGATCCGCCCTCGTAATTATATAGCATAGCATACGCGCTTGCATATGTACATATTTATGTGGGGAATAGTAGTTGCTTGCGAAGGAATGATAAACAGTTGAGTGAGAAAATCGGCTCTAAAATGCTGTAACGATTTCACTGATAATGGTTGTTGCTGCTGTTAATAACTTTGTTGTCAGTAGTAGTAAAATTGTCAGCCTCAGCAGATGTCAGCATTTTTCAGGGCCATTATTATAGGTCCGGTCACTGATCTGTGGATACGTGCGCATGGGAGAGTGTGTTTGGGGGTGGTTTTCCGTCTCTTTGTCTGTCTGTCTGTCAGTCTGCCCGAGAGTGGTGTGTGTGTCTCGTGTCTCGTCAGCTGGTCGAATATTGTCCCTGGCTGGTTGTTGGTGGCGTTTTCAGGAACACATTTTCTCTGATGACACGCTGGCGGCGGCCAATGGGTGCATGGAGTACAAGGGCGAGGGCGTTCACCGAGGCTCGTTCAAGGTGATCGACGTCAAGCATGACTCGACACTGAAGATCGAGTTCGTCGACGATCCGACGAAGGGCCAGGCCGCCAGTAATGGCAGGATACCCCATTCGCTCTCCGAGTCATCGACACCCGTCGATAAATCGAGTGCCATTGAGATACGCTCGGTGCCCAGCGTGCTTCCACCTAGGCTCCCTCTACCCGGCTAAGTGGCTCAAGAACAACGAGACCAACATCGACAACGACGACGACGATGATAACACAAGTCGAGTCTGAGCTGCAGTTAGGCCGTTGGCCACACGCAGCCACCCATTTACTAGTCGTTCAAGGTGTCAAGCATCCACGAGTGTGTGGCTGCTTGATCGGATCTTTTATCCGATCGTTCGCTCCTCGATGCCATCAGGGCGACGGCGTCGTTGATTTTTTTTGTTTTGTTTTTTTAGAAGGCACGTTCCGTTATCGTGGAAGCTATCACTGTGCCTCTGATCGCCATAAAGCAGCATACCGGCCCATAGATCTCATATATGAATGGCAGTCGGGAAGCACAACTGAGGTTCTGGACACGAGCATCTCTCAGCTTTCGGCACCTGGGTGGTACAAACATTATAGTTAAAGAACACGAGAGGTGTGCGCGTAGGGAGGGGGGGGGGGGGGTATATTTCACCTGCTTTTGCTGGCCATGTTATAGTGCAGTGTAAAGGTCAAGATATGTGTACTTTCTAGGTGTCCGACGTATGAGACAATGAGATGCGAAACACGTTACGGTTATGTATGTGATATCTGGGGAATGCTGAGACGAGAGCGTGGTGCACGTGGCCGGAAAGAACGAACATGTGTAATATTTATGTTGGCTGCTCGGAGTTCGCTCGCCAGTCTAATAATGATCAAGCAATTTGTGCTTCACGTAAGGCTAATGGCGTCATTTTGTCAAACTTAAAAGTAACATGCAGAGAGAGAGAGAGAGAGAGACAGAGAGTTGATCGGCTATGGTTTCCGTTTGTGTTAGCCTAGTTACGGATGCTACAGGCTTAGCTCACACGGTACTATGAAGCCGAATAATATATTAAAATATACACCCTACATGTAATAACATGATACCTACTAGTGAGATTTTCAATGTGGGCGGTGGTAAGCAAGGGGGGGGGGCGAGTGTGGGCGTTCAACGGTGCCTCTGTTTAAGCTAAATAAAGATTATCTATTTTCTTACGATCATTCGCCTGAGTGTGTTCGTTTTGCATGGATGGCCGTGTAGGTGTTTGTCTGTCGATCGACTCGTGTGGAGGGAGGGAGGGAGGGAGGGAGGGAGAGAGGATGTGGGGACGGGCAAGTGGCTCCGCTCAACGGCCGCCGCTCATACGGCGTGGCTGTTGCCAGCCTTTCCTTGAGACGATCTCGTTTTGTCCTCCTCTTGCTGTAGTCGTCGTTATCGTTGCTGCTGTGTGATTCTGGTGCTGCCTGCTTGCAGATGTTCTTTGAGGACAACATCGATGCGTCGAAGTACTCGGGACACCTATTTGCGATTGGGTCGGCAAGCGAGCACTCACCGCCCGCAACAGCCTAGGAACAGGACGCACAGGACGACCCCGCTATCGGTCGCTTGACGACACCGCCGTTCCGAGATTCCGTTAGATTCCGAGATTTGAACGAGATGAGCTTTGTTGAAGTACGACGACGACCGTTCGGAGGAGTCCGACGAGTCTCAAAAACGCAGCTGTCGCTCATCATGAGTAGTTCAGCGGGGGCTGTGTCAGCAGTCGATCTAACGCTAACGAATGGATGAACGCGCAGCGACAGGAACGCGACACGAGTGACGACGATACGAGTCAGACAGAGAAGAACAACGATGCAACAGACCAGCAGCGAGCAGCACGGTCGGTCAGGCAGAGAGCAGGGACGGGCCTGCGAGAGCCCGCCACTTTTTGAACTTAGCACTAGGAGTCGCATTTCAGGAGTAGGCGAGGCAGCGTGAGGCATCGTTCCACGTACATAGCCGCTAAATGACTGCATCAGCGAGGCTACCACACTCACTACTATGATCCTCATTACAACAATAACATCAACAACAACAACAACAACAACGGGAACACGTTCTACAGGAATAAGAACATTTGAATAGGAAAGCAATGATGACACGACTGTCACAATAATGCAGACGTCTTATTCTGTACAACCAACCGAAACACACAAACACATATACACAGACTGTTTTTTACTGAATTTTGGCGAAATGTCAACACCAACATCGGAAGTCATCATACCACATGTGACAGAAGGGGCAGCAAATAAATAAGGATAAATGAAACGGGTAATTTGTGGAAGACAGTGGGGCGAGGGAAATGAAGGTAATGATCTTAAGAGAAATATATATATATATATATATATAGGCGTCGATCTCGAAGTAAGCAAACGAAGCAGTCACGCCTATGAGAGCACCGGCCGAGTGAGACACCTCGACGGACATCAGCTAAGGAATATTTGACGCGGCGGCTTGGCGCCTTTTTGCGGTGGGTAGCTATCCTTAGGATGATGAGGGCGGTCTGCTGCCTGCTGGACGTGATTGCCACAAGCGCCGAGACAAAACGTTATGGTGCGGTACCAAACCCACTTGTAAAGATATTGTGTATTAAATTGTATTTAAAGTGTCGATTTCACAATAAAATACCTAAAATACCTGCATGTTGTGGCATTTTATATGTAACCAGTTATATATGTATATGTTTATATATATATAGAGAGAGAGAGAGAGAGAGTATTAGCTATTGCGTGTGAAAAGTCTATCGGCAGCTAGGTATGCGATGCGAATACCGACCTCCAAAAATCTATCTGGCCTTTTCTGATTGGTACAACAGATATTGCTTTATAAGAAATTCCCCCGGACAGCGTTTGTATCGGACAATTGTCTATAGGGAATCGTCACGTCTAAAGTTTTTATTTCTGCATGAGGCCTTTCATGTGTTTCCGTCGGTAATTTTAAGTGAACGTACTGGGGACCACCATTATTGGCTTTGAATTACGCTTCGATGGAATTCGGCGGGCATCGGGAATTCGAATTTTTAGTGTCAGTGTTGCCCACAATTTCCCCTACTATGCCGCTGCCCCATTAAGCCAACTAAATCTAATTCAGAAAAACCTCTGAGCACGACCTTAAATCCTATTAATCAGGTTTGAAACGAGGCTTCGTAGAAATATATCGATTGGCCAGGTCGACTTAAGGTAGCCATTTAGAGACATGGAAGTCACGGTATGTAAATGAGCATTCTTCGGGGGTTTGCTTAATTTAACGACATCCTTGGGCTCTAAAGTGTACCACAAGGACTTTTGTTTAGACGCGGCATTTATTAACTACACACAGGCACAATTTCGTCCATTGTTTTAGTTTTTTTTAAAGACGTGAAGAAAACGAGGTTCGGCGACTTCTAAGGAGCCGAAAATGGAGGAGCGACGAATATACATCAAATTGTGTTAAAATTCAAATCCTATGTTCTAAAATGATAGAGGTGTTACGAACTGCTTATGGTGGTTACCGTCGATTTCGCGACGGACGTGAAGGAACCGAAAATGACTTCCCTTTGTGAATGAGAAAACCCTGGATTGTTTCAGAAAGTAATGACGAGTCATAGGTATATGGCTACGGCATCGGAACCAAATCCCAATCATCCCAGTAGTGCTTCCAGGAAGAGAGAGTTAATCGAAGAAATTCGAACAGCGCAGGTCCAACGACAAGGTTATTTTTTGCTACCGCGAAATTTTAGGAAGATTGAGCGGGCACGACCGACACAGAAGACCTGAACTCTGGGCAAACAACTCTTGGATACTCCATCACGACAACGCACCGGCCCACATATCGTTACTGATTTTGGATTATTTTTATGAAAAATGTGATTTGTATAATTCCACAATCTCGCGATTTCGCTCGTTCCGTGCGACTTTTTCTGTTCTCACGAATAAAAACATTGAAAAGACAGCGTTTTGAGGCTATATAAGTGGTAAAAAACACTGTGGCTCGTTAAAGCAAATGTTTTTTGTGCAATAGAACATGATCTCTAAGAAGTTTTGTTTCGGAATGAGAGTTCAATTACTAGAATTTGTGGCACTGGTGTTTTTGCCCGACATAGGAGCATAAAATGTGCGTTGCGAGACAACCAGTCCTCCTATACAAAAACTAAGCACACCGCCGTGTTCATGAGAAAATTCTGCATCTTCCGAAAACATGTAAGGCCGGTCAGAAGATGCGACATGGTCGCTTAGAAGAGAAGTCGCCGAAATAAAGTTTTTTATTAGCTTCCACGCCAAATACCTCAAAATTATTGCCTTACGACCACTCACGGCGCTCAAAACTAGCACATTCAGGCAAACGCACATTTTGTGACGATAATTTTGGTACCAAATCAATGCGAGCTGTGGCTGCGGAGTTATTACGATTTTTCGGCGAAATGTCCAGATTAAGTGCATGTAAAATGACTGGCACGTTCACTACCGCCGACATGTCGCGCGACAGCCGCAGCGCGTCGCCACACAGTCATTTTACATGCATTTAATCTGGACATCCCGCCGAAAAATCGTAATTACTCCGCAACCACAGCTCGCGTTGACATAGATGTGGTATCAAAATGATCGTCACGAAATGTGGGTTTGCCTGAATGTGCTAGTTTTAAGCGCCATGAGTGGTCGTAGGGTAATAATTTTGAGGTATTTGGCGTAAAAGCGAATAAAAAAACTTCATTTTTTGCGAATTCTCGTCTAAGCGACCATATTGCATCTTCTAACCGGCCTTATATGTTTTTCGGAAGAAGCAGAATTTTCTTAGTTTCTGTATAGGAGGACTGGTTGTCTCGCGACAGCACATTTTATGCTCCTATGTCGGTCAAAAACACCAGTGTCACAAATTGTAGTAATTGAACTCTCATTCCGAAGCAAGACTCTTAAAGACCATGTCCCATTGGAAAAAATACATTTGCTTTAACGAGCTCTACAATTCTTGTATCGCTTTACAAATATTCCAGAAACACCGTCTATATATATATATATATATATATAATTTATTAGTATATATATCTTATATATATATTATCTATCTATATATTATATATATATATTCTATATATATATTATTTATATAATATATTATATATATATATAATGTATATATATCTATAGCTCCCTCATATTATTATGTATATAAATATATATGACAAGCAAAGTCAACAGAATGAACACTTACGATCGAGGGTCACACCTTGTAAGCTTAGTAATGATAATAGTAGTAAAGCTGGCAGCTACAGGTTCCAGGGCATCTCTATCGACGTAGTTGCCGCCAGTGCTTTCTGGGCCCTTTCCTCGTGTGCACACCAAACTCTTTCTCGCCTGGCGTCGGACTTATATCTAAATACGTAAATCACAAGTTTACGTACTGCACTACTTGTCTGGAAAGACAGAGCAGCGTCTCTGATGCAGGCAGGGGCCCGCTTTGACGAAATTTTATTATTTGCAAGCGTGGCAAGAGCTTGCTGCAGGTGACATCTACGACGACTGCACGACACGGGGTCGTCTACGTACCTGATTGATGGTTTCTACCTGCGAGTGCATTTCCTTGATGCGACGTGGAAGGTCCGCAATAGGGTGAGCAAACATAGGCAGGTTGAGGTTCTCTTCTTTTGCAGGATGCGTTCGATGTCTGCCAACAAACGTGAACATGCTGTAATCGTTAACTTTCGGATAGAAAATACATGCTGGCTTGCTTGGTTGTTGTTGTTGTTATTGCTGTCTAGTTGTTATTGTTGGTCTTGTTCTGGTTGCTACTGCTATATTTCTTGTTGTCGTTGTTGTTGGGCCAAACGCGGGTTCTCGTATGTCTTCACTGACACCTGCCATCTTGTTGGAGCCTTACCTGCTCCTTCAAAGGCTATGAAGTAATAAACTATCGCAATACATCACCCGCTGGTAACGAGCAGAGGCCGGAATAGCAAATTGCTGAAAATCGCTACAGCTAGGTGGAACCTACCAAATCGGACTGTGCATAATACTTACCAAATTCACCTGCAATAGTCGTTAAAATGCCCACTCTCGGGATCCTATGAGAGCGCGTTTAGAAACGTGCCACTTTTCATATTAAGTCATTATGGTGAATCAATCATGAATACGGGACTGAATGTTGCAGCGCAGGGTCCTGCTCGCAGCTACAACTTGACTCGGGCTTTTAGGACAGTCGGCCTTGAGTCCACCTTCGAGGCGGGCTCATGCCGAAAGAACTCCAAGTCGCCTCGACGGAACGAGTCTTATTTCTTTCGAGAATAAATATACTAAAAATATGCGCCGATCGAATTTCTCTAGATCTCATGGACTTCGTTTTCGAAGACACCACGCACGGGCCAGGCTCATCCACGGCCCTTACAGACAGAATTTACCGCCAGATGTGCCACGCGTGGTAATACGGTTAGTGTGCCTGGTACACCCCCATCACTAGTCCACTCCCGGCCTACCGGGCGCTCCGGATTACCCTAACGCAGGCGGTTAAGTATAAGTGGTGACGGTAACCAATGGCCTATACAGGTGTGTTTGATTTAATCAATATGTCCATATTCTCATATATTACGATCATATTTAAGCTTCACCATTACATATTACGCGTCACACCATCAGAGCAAACCGATTATTGTCCAGAGCGTTAGGCTGAAGGAAAGCGTACAGGCGTACTAAAATATCTAGAGTCTTGACAGCAAGAACTTACCTACGCGGCTATTATTCATTTAAAATGGCCTTTGATACAATCTTGAGAAATCGCCTTTTACTCAAAGATTTCATGCAAGTTAAAAGCCGAATGTATAATTTCACCATTTCATTTTTAACCAGCTGTAATGTAATAAATGTGAACAGATTAAACACATTCGCCAAAGAGATTTCTCAAATAACTGGCGTAACACTGAATGATTGCAGCTAGCCCATTTTTATTTATACTACTGGACAGGTTTTGGAAAGTTCCGCCAAGAAGCGAAAGCCCCTAGGTGTTTTGCGCAGATGACTTAGTTAATATGGTAAGATCGTAACAGCAAATATAATTTTACATGGATTTACATCTCGCTGTAACACTTAAATGTCATTTTAATAATTTTTTTGATATTTTCCTCTAAATTTTTTTTACATGGATCCGACTGAACCGAGGCGGACGCGAACATTTTTTGAGCATCAACGCGTCAAAAACAAAAGTCATTCTGTTTAACAGAGGAGGAGCGTATGCTCAAGTAGTGTACTGTAACATAAAGGTAAATAGGTAAACACTAGAACAGGTAAACGACTTTAGGTAATTAGGAATAAAATGATATAAATTGTGATTTACCAAGCGCATTAGAGAAAGGAGGGCGCATCTTTCGTCATGGTGCTGGGGAACTTTCGGCGAGTCAATTTAGAGAATGTGACTGGTATTCTTAAACTTAAAGTTCTGCCAGTGGTAACTGACTTAGGTTCATCGCATTCAAAGTTATGGACCTAAGGCAATCACAGGAATCTTAGCAAGGTTCTGAAATCATGTTTCTAAAAGTTCTATTGTTGTTGCTAAAACCAAAAAGCCCCATCTTTGATTGTACTGCATACGTAGAATACTGGAGGAGAGTTGCAATGTGTATAATGACCACTCTAGTGAAGAATGTAAAAATACCGCGATCAGCATTTCGAACACGATACGTTCAAGCAAACAAGCAACACAGAGACAGGGAAACTTGGTATTTTGTGGTTTAAAATGATACTGAAGACACCGCCTTTGTTAACAGTACATGCACAAAGGACTAGCGACGAAGTAGGACTATTATTTTGCAAATTGGCCTAGCATGGATACCATCAGTATAGCTGCTTCAAGGGCAATGGCTTTCAACGAATGCGTATGTAAGTGCAGTGGTGAAATCGATATCGACTGTCCGACTGCGTAACGAAGTGAATCACCAGTGTCTTAGCAGCTGCGCGTACTTTGCGTGCTTGCATAGCATAACTAGTGGTTATTGTGCGCACCTATCAATCACGGTGATATAGTAACCAAGAGCAACAACAATAAGCTCATACGTTTATTCCGTTTTGTTTGCTAGCTTGCTTAACATATGTAACAATCATAGCAGATAAAATATTTCGTTTCAGGTCAAAATATTTAGTAGGAATGTGTGTTTAATTCTGGACTCCTCCGCCAGGCGCTCTGAGGATACCGCGCAGCATTGTAATATAAACCAGAAACATAGAATTTGAGAGGTTCCACAAGTGAAAACCACGCGACGCGCATAGCTCGTGATGGAACCTGCGTGCTGTGAGCCACGGCACGCAAAGCGTAATTTAATTTCTTTCTCGCATTTCGTTCATGTTCGCAAAAGGCGTTGGGACGTTTTGGCAACGACGTTGAAAAACGACGGCAGAAAGTAGGGACGTAAAAAAGGACGACAAGAAGTTAAGTCGTTGCAACTTGCAGCGGTATGTCAGCTAGTGGGTACGCCGTCTGGTGCGGTGGAGCCCAGGTATCCGCGTAAGGAACGCAGCTTTCTACTCTTCAATTCTAAACGTTTGACGAACATGCTGTCTTCTCTAGCCTTTGGCGCGTACTTAGTCAGAGTCTCTAGCGACCTCTCTCATCAGAATTTCAGAGTTTCCGTCATACAGTCCGCGAAAAAAGATACAGTCACCTTTTTTATGTCAACTATTTTTAACTTTTGCCGCATTACACGTATTTACTATAACCAATCGTGACTACAGTGATATATGCTTATAGAGTAACAGCGGAGACTTCTATCGACATGTGGGGTCTCGAATTGAATAAGTGATACAGCCACTAGCAAGATGCAGGTCCTGATAGTGGCTGTATCATTTTTTCCGCGGTGTCAAATACAGAGATCTCGTATATATATATATATATATATATATATATATATATATATGTATATCACGTGACTTGAAGTCGATATTGTAACGTTGCGAGTGATTACTATGTGTATAAATGTAGTCACACTAAGTGCTTCTTAGCAGATGTGGAAGCATTTACTCATAGGGGCCGTTGTTTGGCCGCACTCGGGATATTGCTCACCAACATTAAGCGGAGCAATTATCTCAATCTGTAACTAACGTCAGTGTCTTACAAGACAATCGTTATGTTGTTCAGTATGTTACATGCATCATGCATCATGCACACATCGTATATACTACAGGGTACTATGAGTTTGTTGTCAGGATCTGCGTTGGTCTTTGCCTTGGGGTCCTTCTAGTCAAGGAATATGAGTGCAGCTGTGGCGAGAAGGTCTCATCCCTAGGTCACCATGGCTTATTCTGCATTCACACCTTAGGCCGTAGGACGAGACACGCTCGTGTGAATGATACCCTAGCCCGTGCTCTTCGAAGGTCTTCTGGCTACCCTTGCGTTTTCGATCCCGCAGGTTTGTATACAGACGACTCCCGTCGACCTGATGGGGTGACCCTAAGAGCCTTTGAAGGTGGGAAGACACTTGTTTGGGACGCTACCGTGGCTGACTCTTTAGCACCTTCAATGATCAGTTACAGCGCTACCCAGGCTGGTTATGCTGTTTCGCAGGCGGAACGAAATAAGTGTCGGAAGTATGCATCTATCGGAGACTCTATGGATTTTCAACCTTTTGCCTTTGAGACGTTAGGGGGCCCAGGTAAATTGACTGAGGAAGTTATTACAAAGATATGCAAGTGTCTTTGATTGGCCACGGGGGACCTACGCGCTGGTGATTTTTTTCCGGCAAAGGCTCTCATTGGATATACAACGTGGTAACGCTACGGCGGTGCTTAGCATTTTGTCCAAGCGGTCGACACCAGGCCTGGACCTAGGGCTGATGTAGTTTGTCGTCACGTTCACTGGGGGACAATTGTTTACACCCCATTATGAGTTAAATAAAATTCCTATGTCACAAAAGATACTACAGGGTCGTGGCTAACAGCCTTATCGTTTTGCCAAAACCAAGCGTGTCGTAGCGGCTTCAACACACCTGCAGAATCCAACTTTCTGCTAGCCTGTTCAAAATCAGCGTCGATGAGATGAATTATCTTCTTGCTTGTTTATAAAGGCCGTTTTCTATGATACAGGCCAGTTAAAGCTATATACAGCTGCTCCCATTTGCCAGGGCGCACACATATTGCATACACCAAACGAAAGAAAAAAAAACATCTGGTGTTTGCTTGCGTGTCACCTCTGACCCAGATTTACGGATACATGTGTCTGTTTCAGGTGTACACGACGCCTCAACGTCGTGACCCACTGTTCGTGGGTCCACGTTTTCACGATATACTCGGCTAAGATGACCCTAAACTTTACACAGGCAGCAGCGTATAAAGTAACTACTAAGTTTGTCGGGGGACACGGACCAAAAATTCGGTCGGTTTAACCTGCCATTACACTCATGATTCCCGCGCGGTCTGCGATTTCATTGCTTCCAAAATGTTCATGTAGAGAATTCACATGCACAGGCGGGCCTAGTAACACTCATTCGTGTACAAGTTGACTGCTGAATTCGTACCTGACACACTTGTTAGCGACCATAGGCCAATAACGCGCCGATACAAAATGACAGTCCTCTTCTTTTACTTAAATAGGACATCTCACATCTGATTTTTGACTCTCGGCAAGGAGAAGGAACGTGTACACCACGTTTTTACATACGTACTTACGGTGCTCTCCCTTAAATTCCCCTTTTTCTTCTATGGCCTCCTCGCGTGGCCAGAGTGAACAACTGATTTTCGTTATTAATAATCGACGGACGACGAAGCACTGCGCTTTATTCGTTTTCGTTCCGCGACGTTATCGTACTCGCCACTTCTTCTTGGTTGGTCGATTGGTCAAATATTCAATTAATTCTTGGCGTTTTTATATCGACGTCGGGTCGGCTTTTTCATCTAACGTAAACAACAGTTAAAATTCTTGTATTCAATATTGTCTGTGCTACGTAATAGGCGACTTTGCCTCCTGGGCGGTCAAGCTACATCCTAATGGCCAAGGACTAGGAATCTTACACCTGCCCTTCATCGATCGAGTCCGATTTTGTCTACCACAAATATGGAGTCTGTTCAGATGCCTCGCCTTACTGAATAGAGGGTCCACAGCCGTCACCTCTCTCCAGTCTTCAGTCCCGTGGAATGAGCGAGCAACAAGCTTGGGCCACAAATTATTTAAACCATCTTGGCGAGAGCTGCAATTTGCCATGTTCTTTAAGTGCCCATATGCTAGGGATATATAGGGATATTCGCGCCGCAATCAGCCAAATCCTGTCTATCGGCATATAGCCGTGAGAAGTTGAAGACACGCTGAGAGCTCTATACCGCTCTCAAAAAAACTGTTGTGTTGACGAAAGTGCACTTCTATAGAACATCGTTGAATCTTTAACAATCTCATCTTAGTGTACAGGAATGTGAAAGGATGCAAATGCTACCCGGCACCTTTCCGCGATGTGCTGTGGGAAGATTGTTCACATATAGGGAATCCTGCGATGTGCTGTGGGAAAATTGATCACATATAGTGGATCCTGAGACCCAAATATAAACACATATGGTGGATCCTGAGACCCAAATATGGACATATAGCGGATCTTGAGATCTAAATATAAACACATATGGTGGATCCTGAGACCCAAATATAGAAAGGCACACAAGGTACGGACAGGTGTATGTAGTACCGTCGCCAAGCGAGCGACCGAGCAAGAAGCTTTATCTATTAAAGCTACGTTTGGGCTGAAAAAAGACGCTACTGACTAATGATGTTCAGTGTTCAGTAGCATTGGTTGACTGGCTGCTGGTAGAACAAATTGAATTAACAACTATTGATGAACAGCTATCGACTATGATGAAGAGATTAAACACTATTGATGAAGAGTAGTTCAGCTCAACCGTAAGTAAACCCGTCATATGAACTATTGATTGTGATGAAGAGTAGTTGTTTAACCGTAAGTAAGCCAGTTCAGCTGTAAATAAGCAATGATATTCACGGATAGAATAACTTGAATTAAACTATTGTTGATGAACTATTGATTATGAAGAGCAGTTCAGTTCAACCGTAAGTAAACCGTGAGAACTATTGATGAACTATTTTATGAAGTGTAGTTAGTTCAACCGTAAGTAAGTAGTGGTTCAACCTTAAGCAGTGATTGTAAGCAGTGGTTCAGCCTTAAGTAGCGATTGAATTCAGCCGTAAGTACAGTTAGCCGTAATTAAGCATTGATATTCGCCATAGGATTTTTTTAAATAAGAGTTAGTTTAGTTTAACATTCAACCGCAAGTAAACCGTAAGTAAGCAGTGGTTCAACCTTAAGCAGTGATACTTAACAGGTGATTCAACCTTAAGCAGTGATTGTTGATTATGATGAAGAGTAGCACACTGCTCAATTATTCAGTCGCAAGTGTTCAGTTCAGCGGCGCAAGAAGTCGCCCGCAAGATAATGATCAATGATGCAAAAGATCAAGCGGGGTGTGATTGATCATGCATTTTATTGTTCGTTCAAAATGTAGGATAGAGTATTAACGCAGTGCGATTGATTTTTGAATAAAAGTCGCCCGCAAGATAATGATGAATGATGCAAAAGAACAAGCGGGGTGTGATTGATTATGCATTTTATTTTTCGTTCAAAATGTAGGATAGAGTAGTTACGCAGTGTGATTGATTTTTGAATAAATTAGTTACGCAGTGTGATTTTTGAATAAGTGTTAGTTTAGCAACCACAAGTAAGCAGTGGTTCAACCTTAAAAGATCAAGCGGGGTGTGATTGATCATGCATTTTATTGTTCGTTCAAAATGTAGGATAGAGTAATAACGCAGTGCGATGGATTTTTGAGTAAAAGTCGCCCGCAAGATAATGATTAATGATGCAAAAGATCAAGCGGGGTGTGATTGATTATGCATTTTATTCTTCGTCCAAAATGTAGGATAGAGTAGTTACGCAGTGTGATTGATTTTTGTTTAAATTAGTTACGCAGTGCGATTTTTTAATAAGGGCTAGTTTAGCAACCACAAGCAAGCAGTGGTTCAACCTTAAGCAGTGATACCTGTAGCGATTGTAATGCGATTGTTGAATTAAACCGTAAGTAAGCAGTGGTTCAACCTTAAGCAGCGATTGTTAATTGTAAAAAAGGTGATTCAACCTTAAGCAGTGATTGCTATTTATGATGACGAGAAGCAGCGATTTCATGGATTATGATGAAGAATAGCACACCGTTCAATTCTTTAGCCCCAAGTATTCAGTTCAGCGGCGCAAGAAGTCGCCCGCAAGATAATGGTCAATTATGCAAAAGATCAAGCGGAATGCGATTGATTATCCATTAGTTCAAACATTTGATCATGCAAAGGATCAAGCAGTGTGATTTGATTTGCAAAAGAGTAGCTTTTTATTCTTCGTTCAAAATTTAGGTTAGAGTAGTAGTTGTTACGTTGTTTTTGTTGTTGTTTTTTTACCGCCCGCCGCCTTTCCGAGATCCATGCGTCTCCCTACTTGACAGCAACCGGAAGAGTCCGACGACAAGGGCGTTGTCGATGTAGTAGTAGAGTAAGTACTTACGTTTTTGCTGCACCACAACCTACGTAGTAATAGTCTTCTTCCCCCTAGATTCCCCCTAGATTTGCCCCTGCCTACGTAGTGCACGTTGTGGCTGATCACCCTTAGCTGTTGCGGCGCCCACTATTTAGTAGAAGAGAAGGAACATTCTTATCAATGCCGCGATCGTTGTTGCTGCTGCTGCTGCTGCAGTTCTTTGAGCCTTCGATGACCGACGATAAAGCCTTCGATGACCGACGGACGGTAACGAAGTTTGTCGTCGTCGTCGTCGTAGTCGTAGTCGTCGTTAAGAAGACTTGCCCTCCTGATCTCGAACGAACCCCTTACGCAGTAAGTGTTGTTATTCATAATCATCGTCCTCACTGTCGTCGCTATCGCTTGATGAAGTTTGGTATCGCGGGTGACCACGAGGATGCGAAGTAGCAGTCGTAGTGCCAGCAGCGCGACTAGCACGACTAGCGCCAGCGCCGCCAGCAGCAGCAGCAGCACCAGCACCACCACCATAAACGTTACCACCATAAAGACCACCACCACCCGCCCCCAACTCATCAGCACCATAAATGTCATCATAACGATCAGCATCGAAATACTGGCTCAGAAGCCGGTGAGGATATGGATAGAGGAGACTGCTGACAGGATCTACACGTTCTTCCTCTACCGAATCGACCGGACCCTGGCCACCCGACACCGCGTAGCGGCTACTAGGACTGTAGGCGTCGTTGTCGCCGCGGTAGCGGTCTAAGATGTCTTCGACGAGGTCGTCGACATAGTCGTCCTCCATCGCAGGGTCTTCGTAGTCGCGCTCATAGCGCGGCGGCCGACCCCCAGCTAGGCGTCGTTGGGGTGCGGCGGCGGCGGCGGCGGTCGTCGTCGTCGCCGTGAGCGTTGACGTGGCGTCGTACGTCGTCGTAGTCGAGCCGTCGTCAGAAATCTCGTCGAAGCCGTAACCGGCTGCGCCGGACCTGCCGCCGCGGCCGTTGTAGAGCAGCTGGGCACTCGAAACATTGGTGGTGGTGGTGCTACTGCTGTTGCGGCTAGTTCTCGACGACGGGTTAATCCAGTTATAGTGGGTTGTCATGCTTGCTTAGGAGCAGGAGGAGGAGGAGGAGGAAAGAAGAAGAAGAGGAGGAGAGAAGGAGCAGGAGGTCTCAACGAGATTGAGCAGCAGCTTCCTTAGTACTGGCGCTTCGTTGTTGTTGTTGTGTTCACTTAATAGTAGTAGTCACTAGTAGACAGCTCCTTCCCTTCGTCTGTTGTCTCGGATAGATGTAGTAAGTATTACTTTGGTAGTAGTAGTAGTAGAACAATAATCTGTGGCCAAAAACCGGCGGGTCGACAGGTTCGTTGTCGGTACTAAGTAGACTGGTAGACGACTAATGATCATCCGTCGGGTCAGCAGCTACTTAAATAGCTCCGTCGAGCCCGGTGGCGTGGTGGATTAAGTCTGCGCCTTGCAACCGGAGGAGACACATAGATGGATGCGCGGGTTTGACCGCCCCACCGTTGCCCCACCTTTGTATCTATGGGGTCCGTCTATGAAGTGTGAACGTGAAAAACAGTTCCATGGACTCCGTTAAATCTTGGCTGAGTGTCAGCCCGAAAACTTTACTTTAGCTACCTAGCTAGCTCCAACGCTCCGTTAGGACTACTGGTAAATAACTGTCGGAGTAGGCGCCGCTAGTAGCAACAACAGGATAGTCTCTGATAGCAGCCGTGATATTGGAAGCCTTGTCCTAAGAGCGAACGATGGGCCGTTTCCGTTGCTATGTAAGCATAAACATAATCACGGCTATCCTTATGATTACATGGTTTATAGCTGTTGCGTGAGCTGCTAAGCGGTTCATGATGTTGTAGACTTGCTCCGTTTGCATTTCGTCTAGTATGCAGCAAATTGGCTGTAGGATACACCGACCCGAGGTCGGTGCAACACTTGAGGCAATTTAGTCTCGTTGAAGGGCTTCTAGAGGCGGTCTTCGCGCCTTCACCAGGGCTGGTACCGAATGCACAACGAAAACGAAGCTTTGAAAATTGATTCTTTAGTTCCGCTTTTTCAAGGAAGAAGTTTATCATTCGGTGTCCGTACATCATTAAATCAAACAACCTGCGCACACTCCGGTTTTTTTCTGCATCCACTGGCAGGGCAGATGGAAAAAGAGCAGGCCTCGTCTAGTCGGCCCATGATTTTAGCATTAACAACTAAGACCTCGTTAGAAGGAGTAAACCTAGAGCGAATGACTACTTATACAAACATAGACAATGTTTGGAATTCTCTTCTTAGTCAACACTGTTCTTAACTTCAAATATAAATCGTACGTCGCGTTGTGCTACGCAGTCGTTGCAGTTGCAACGTTGTGGTCTAATGCACTCTAGGCGAGTTGTCTGTATTATAACTTGTCGATTATAAGAAAGTAACTGTCGTCTCCTCAACCTCATCTCCACAGTTGGCATTTAGTCAATTTTTCATTTGTCTTCTGTTTGTTCTTAGGCATGTATATTAAATATTGCGAATGCATGTTCTTAGACATGAATATTACATATGCGAATGCATGATGCACATGCGTCACTAGCAGCCTGCGTCACTAGTGTGGGACTCACACATTTACTAAACTCTGATTTCTCCCTACCCCTACGTCTTGGTATTGCTTGGACATTTATTTGAAGCCGTGGGAGAGGCTTCTCTGTCGTTCTTCTTTACTCAGCTCTATTCGTGTCTATCATCCCGCATATTTACCTGCGGTTGGATAGGGAGATTCTGCCATTTTGTAAACCGTCCTTCAAGGGTGTGTCAAGATCCTTAAAAACCCGGCTGCTTTTCCCTCCCTCGGCTCCTCTTCTCAAACACTTCCCCGAGAGACCCACTTAAGTCTCTCTCGGCCATTCCCTTGGCTGTCTTGAATGTCAAGACAAGTTCGTCTCCTCTCTTCATGCCTCCCTCAAAGTAGTCATACGGGCGACCACCTCTCTGCTGGGCCGGCTTCTCACAGCGGTCTTGCTAGGTTAGCTAGTCTTGCTTCCCTCGCTTCCCTGAGTGCATGACACCGCAGAACAGTATGCTTTGTCAGAACTCAAGTCGTTAAGTAGGAAAGTTACCCGTGTCGGCAATCGTACCACATCTTAAGGTCCAGTATAAGACTCTTGACCTAGCTTCCTGTGGTCAGACTAGGTCTTACATGCGCTCACTCCTCGCATCAGGCCGATAAACCACTAGGACGCCTCATAGAAGCATCTTGGCTTGGCCGCGTCAGGTCCAGGGATATTTTTTGGGTCTTTTCGGCCATGTAATTCACGTCTGCCGATTCGGTCATTCTCGTGTCTAGCATGACCCTTTTTTTAACTTTATGAACCCCAACGTACTTGGCTTTTTTTAATGAGGTTCATCATGGTGGCCCGCCGTTACGAGATTAACGGCGGTCGTCCTGTTTCTGCCGGTTTGCCTTCGACTTGTCAGTTTCAAATGATGGGATTCCATCCACTCGGATACCGTTGACAGGGCCTTATTGGCGGCGCTCTCCAGGGCTTTTTCGCTCTTGGCCGTGACCATGAGTGCTAGATCGTCGACATACACCCCATTCGGGAGACTTCGAATCCCGTCATAAGCTATATTCCAGAGCACGGGTCCTAGGATCGAGCCCTGTGGGACTCCGGCGGTAACCTCGTACTCCTGTCCCCCTGCAACCAGACCTCTGTCCATTCAGGCTTCATCCAGGTAGGATGAAACCATTCAACGGAGGTAGAGAAAAACCCATTTCTCTCCATCGCCTCCACAATTACTTTCCACTTCATTGAATTGAATTGACATCCAGGAGGATCAGGAGCACGAATCCCCTCGTTTTGAGGGTCTCCATGGTCTCCTGATCTGTTTGTTGCAGAACCTGTTTGAGAGTTCCCAGTGTGGGTCTGCCTTTCCGGAAACCGTACTATGCATCTCATAGGACATTTGCTTCCTGGATCCATTCGTTCAGTCTATTGGCAATAACGTTCTCCAGGCTCTTGCCCATGGTGTTAATGAAGCATATAGGCCGGTAAGCTGAGGGTCCCGTCTTTCCCCCGGGTTTGGAGATTAGAAAAGACTGGCCCTCTTCCACAGCCCGACTCTTCCCTCTCCCGTTGTTCAATCTCTTCCAGCATTACCTCCGGATTTTTTTTCGGGGCAACCAAGAGCTCCTCGTTTCCTCTCCGCGGTTGTGCCGGAAAATGATTGGTTACCTTGAATGCAGCACATCCGGGGCGGGTTTCGGCCATAACCACACTGTACGGCAGGTCCCATGCGTCGCTTTCCATCGCGTCTATCAGTTCCTTCCACGTTCGGGCTTTCGCTTAGCCCCTAAGCACTAGGGATACTACCAGCATATTTGTTTTCACGAATTGGGCGGTTGTGTTCACAATATCAGAGAACTTATCGGAAATCTCAACAGACTTGATAGTTTTGAAAAACAAAATTGTTTTTTTTAGGTCATCCTGTGCAGGGTTTTAATGACTGCGCCGGCAGTGACATGGGAAAAATATTGGTTCCCCGTTTGAGTTGATGAGTTTTGCCAATCAAACGTACACGCCGTTGAGCATGCTGGTTGGGATAACATCGATGACCGAGTTTACCTATGCTACCTTTAATCTATGATCGATGTTATATCGTTTGCAATTCAGAATCCAAAATTTGCAAGTGTGTCTCGAAATTCAAAATTGTTCGGCTAGCACTTGCTCGGCCATGTCTTACGTTAGAATCATCGTAATTTAAAAATAAAACCGTATTTGTATCGATTGCAATGCAGTTCTCTTCGGATAGGATTGCCGTCATTGTCCCCGACAGTGATTCTGCATAATATACACATCATCACTGAGACGACTGGTACCACTTACTCTGGAGAGACAGGTAACTGCTTGAATATGAGGAAGCTGATGGAGCACCGTCGACTACGTCTCTATTAGTACAAGCATATCTACCCCGCCGAGGGTGGGTAGTGGGCTCAACCTCAGAGAACAGTTCCGACTTTGGCTGTTCCAACGAATCTTTTGGTACAAAAATAATGCTTTAGTATTAGGACCTTTTGGTCAACTTGATTACGTAGCATCGGTGAGCCCCCGGGCCTGTTTAGCAACTACGGACGCAGAACCGATGGGCAGACCCTAATCCCCTTTGCAAAGGGTCGGTTGCTTATATGAAACACCATTGTTTACTGGCACTATCACACTCTCAATTCGCGGTCACGCACAGTTTTTCACAAGGCAAGCTTAAACATTTACAGGAAAGCGATTCTAGCGCGTATTCCAATTGTTCATATGCGGGTTTTTGGTGATCCACCAATTAGAATTGTGTGCAATAAACATACACACACAACGCCCATAGTGGATTATCTCCTTAACAAATCTTTGCTTGTAGTGAGGTCAAGTGCAGGCAACTCAGCCTGGTCCTAGATTTTCCCTTTGGCAGACGACGACCAACGACAACAATCAATCAACACCTTGCTTCAATCATCAATGGTCCATTGCTGAATCGCCCATCGTTTTTCTTCGATTAGTACGCTATGTACGGTGTCACGGCTTGCGGACAACACGTTCGTCGGACACTTTTATAGTACTGGCAGGCAAACGCTCGGTTCTCTCTTGAATGGTGGACTCTTTCATTTGAAGCAATATTTGGCGTGCGCGCCGTATATAGCAGCCGTCCACCGTTCAGGTGTCCGTAGTCAGTACGGCATTTGCGGCGTTTCGCCTTAAACGCATCCGTGCTGGGGCCACTTACAACGAGCCTAAATGGAAATTTTTGCTCCCCCCGACGTCGCATCCGCTGGACCGCTGAATCCATATTAAGTGACGAAAGTGCGGCGGAATCAGGTCTAGGATACGTCTATCTGGGAAACGATCTGCGCACTAGTGCCGCGCTGCGTACCCGTTATCGTGCGCGTCACCTGTATGGATGTCAAGCATCATGTCATTCTTGTCGGAGTTTGAGCCGGTGGTCCTCCATCCACTACGATGCACCTAGTAGTGTGATCCTTCAGATTTTGTAATGGAACGCGAATCGAAGAGTGCTTCGAACGTCCAAGTTCTCCGAAGATAGCTTGCAGGCAAAGTGGTTTCCCTTCGGATTATGGCGCGCGAATTGGAAAATCGTTTGCGACCGTTACAGCGTTATGTGTGTAATGGCCGGTGTATGATCTTCTCTCGGGCAGGCTCTTGTGCTAACAAACACGAATGGTTCTAAGAGTGATTGGTTGGATTTTGGAAACTCTGTAACAAACCGCACGTCTTTTTTTGTTGACCTAGATAGACTGTACAAGGCTGGGCGAGAACACAGTAGAGAAACAGCCATCAACGACGGCGGTGGGAGATTAGCGCTAGATGAATAGAGAGTATTGATGAGTGATGAGATGCAGGAATACATCGGCATCGCATCCTAAGTGCATGATCGTTCTCGGTTGGTGAAGTGATTTGTGTAGTTAATTTTGATAACGAACGAGACTCTAGCCTTTTAAATACCATTTAGAATCTTGTCTTCTATAGCGTTTCTTAATGGGGTCAAGCGTGCTTAACAACTTGGAACAAAGCAATAGCATAGAGTTTGTAGAGAAAATAGACACGAATTTTAAAGCATTATCATTATTAGATTCAAAGCATTCTAATATTTCGATTTTCAAGCATATCATAACATTCACGGATAGAGTAACGTCGGCGTTGTCGGTTTTCCAAAGGACGATGCGGACTATACTAGATGGCTGGAAAGCGTACTAGTGAGTATATTTAGACGACATTAAAATTTTTGCGCTTCCTAGAGAAGACAAATGTGTAGTTCTCAGACAAGGCACTAGTGAAGATTGAGGAAGCGAGAATGACACTAAACATGAATTGTGTTCTAAGGGCTCGATGATTACGTTTTGTAGATTATGGCACTGACAAGAATGCGACTCGACTTTGTGATAACAACCTGAGGGTAGCGGGGAATAATTGGTTAAGCCTTTATTCATGTTATCCTAAGTTAGTTCGACTAATATGTTTCAAGTCAGATTGATACTATATAAACTAAATATTCCGTGTGATCTGTATCATCACTAACAGTGTAAGAAAGCAATATCGCTGGCGAAAGTGGTGTAGGCGAGATGTAATAAACAAATATTGGCCTGAGGAGCAAAACGAAAAGAAGCTTTTCGTAACCTAAAACAGAGCATAGCGAAAGCAGAGCCGTTGGCATGTTTTTTGAAAATCAAACAAGGAAATTATTCTAGCGACGGTTGCATTGACCTATGTGGGCTATAGGATTAAGCCTGTTACAGAAAGCAGAGGAACGGGAAAGACCAGAGCGTACGCTTCACGTGCACACGTGGAGACGCTGGCATGCGAGAAGTGACACGTCTATCTATGGGAATAACGGTTCACCGGGCGTTGGTCGCTATGCTGGAAGCGAAAAAGCAGTACATTGAATTTAAGGCATTGAATAAGCGTACAACTCCTTGACCTGGCCCGTTCGAAAGGGGGCGGGGGATTCCTGTACGCAAGGGCAAACCAGAGAAACGAACAAAAAAACGCTGAAGAAGAGATTACGCTGATGTGTCTAGCGATCGAAAAACAGACACCAACAACGACGGTGGGATATTAGCGCTGGATTTCACGGGATCACCGGCGGCAAGAGAGGATGTATCAATGGGTGATTGATTAGACGCAACAATGGATCAAAGAATCACCTTAGCGTCAGTGGTGGTGGTGGTGGTGGTTGTGGCTTGAGGCGGTCAGTTACGTATGTTTTTCGTGCGTAGCACGAACAATTTCGATAGTGAGACACTGCTACTGTGCGCTGTCGGATACAGTGCCGTAATCAGTAGAATAAATAGATTAGTTAGTTACCCAGAACCATGGCAATTAGACAGATTCGTGAGAGATGGTCCAGAGCGGGACTTACCTATCCCGAAGTACAGGACCCCCCGCGAAATGGTATAAAAGAGTTCGTCGAATACATCATGTGTTCGACCCAAAACATGGGAATTGGAAGCCGGGGTAGCAAACGGGTTTGCAAGGGCTGGGACAAAGGACGCTTGACAGATGACTTCTGGATATTTGTTGGGACAGAAATTAGCCATCCAAAAACAAACCCACTGCAGCGTGCCGTCTTAAGAGGATGCACACTTACCGTGCAAATTCCGTTGGATTTTTCAGCAGATTCGGCAATAGCCTCTGTGCCTGGTCTTCTGGGTCTCGTTTCCGAACTTTGACGTTTGACGTTTGTGAGCGCTGTTTTAGACGTTTCCTCCTTCCAGATGAATCCAATTATCCAGATTCCATGCCTAAAATCGTTGAACTCTATCGAACGCTGGATATTATTATCTGGCTAAAGCATCGTACGGACGTGGTTGTTTTGGTTGTTGTTGTTGTTGTTGTTGGTGTTATGCTTGTTGTTGTTGTTGTTGTTGTTGTTGTTGGTGGTGGTGGTGTCGCTGCCGCCGCCGATGCCGCAGTCGTCGCCTGACCCAGCTAATACCAAAAGTGCTTTTGTACCGCCCACATTTGACTCTCTTCTTCGTTTTCGCTTCTACTTATCTCGTTTTGTTTTTTAATTTGTTGTGTTGTTGGCATTTTTCTTTGGCACAATCGTTCTCTATGCCTTTTCATTGACGCTCTACTGACAACTCTCAGCGGTAAGGTAAAAAAAAAATCGATTGAGACCGAAATGGGCTTCGAAAGTCATAGGTGCCTAGGGCTAGTGCTGGCTGTGTGGGGCGTTCGTTCCAAGCGAGTTTGTCACGCGATGGGGCGGTGAGCAGCTAGCGTTAGACCGACGACTTGTCAATTTCATCATCTAATGCAGCCATGCTTATAAGAGAGAGAGAGAGCGAGAGATATTCTTGGTGAGCGTGGGAAATGATGAATAACAGAATGGGGAAATTTGAGAAAGCAAGGCGGCTAAAACCTGCGGTGATTTTCCTGCATTCACACTATCCTTCTTAGCGACTTCTAGCCAGCTAAATACACACATGCGACTGTGCACAAGGCAGCATTGAGGGCCATCAAACCAGCCTATCGCCAGCAAATTTTCACATTCCTAGCGTCTCATCTGGAGCCATCACCCAGCCGACGGATCACACCAGTTCTCCGGTTCCCACCTGGCCGCTTCTCACATTTTTATTGGTGCCTTATGTCATTCTTGTCTGATAGCTAACTAGTCAATCTTCGGTAACTCTTTCTACGTCTTTCCGATATGTAAGAATATGTACTAAATAATTTGTGACCGAACGAAGGTATGCCTATTTATGCACTGCTAGTCAAGTGATGACTCAAAATAGGACAAATGCACCTTACTTACGGTACTTTGATTTTAATTTAAACGCATTTCTACCGCATTACCCCGTCGCCTGGGTTCCCCATTAAAAATGTTACTTTCTATTTCCGTCCGTAGGCGGCGAGACTACTGCGAAAATACTTAAATCCGTGGTGACTTGGATTGCCTATTTTTGCATGTTTTTTAATCCTAAGTGCCGTCTTTACCAGCTGCATCTGTTGAACCCATATTTTATTTGTGACATTTTCAATCCTACTACTAAATCTAAGCTTACTTTGTACTTCCCTTTGTTTAAATGTTGACACCCCCCCCTTCCCCCTCAAGAAATTCCCTGGTGCAATTAAAACAGCAACCCAATGCAAATATTATCACCTCTCTTTTGTTATTGTTTCTAACTTCTTTCTCAACCCTGCGCTGTGGGCCAGAGAGGTATTAGCAATTGTCAATCCTGGCACATACATGGCCTTCCATATATTCCTTGTTACTATATATTTATTAAACCCCCAGAGGTCCTTACACCTTACTGCATTTCTTCCTCTTTTAGCCTTCTTTCTCCTTAATATCTCTTCTTCCTCTAAATAATCATTCCCTCTAGTCATTGTCACCCCAAGATACTTGTACCGACTTTTGTAATCCAATTATTTTCCCTGTGCTACAAGCTTTTTTGCCCACCTAGTCCCATTAAATATTAAAACCGCGCTCTTTTTTTCCTTAAACGCCATGCTCAGTTCCTCCGCTGCTTCCCCACATGCATTCAACATTTGTTGAACTTCGCTAGTACCCCGCCCTAACACTACCATATCGTCAGCAAAAAGCAGCACGGGTGTCTTGATATATACACCTTTTTCCCCTATCTGCCATCCCCAAACCCGTATAAATCCTTCGCGCTATTCTCTCTATATACATAAAAAAAAATCACCGATGACAACGGACAGCCTTGTCTGACCCCCTTAGCAACTATAAACTCTTTAGATTGTTCGGCTGCTATTATTATTCTTACCGTGTCATTCCTGTAAATTTATTCTAGTAAGTCCACCCAGCTTCTCTCCAAACCCTCCTCTAACATGATTTGATACAACTTTGTTTTGTTCATCATATTCGTATACGTATATTCATAAATAGGTTGCACATTTGTATCTATGGGGTCTGTCTATGAAGCAATGCGAAAAGCAGTCCCGTGGACGTTAAATCTTGGCTGAGGGTCAACCTGAAAAGTTTAGACATCTGCTTACACAAATGCAGACTGTAAACTGTACACAGTGTTTGGAGTAGCCTGTAAGGGACCCCTGCATCTTTATACTGGCTTGCACTAAGGGATGCGGGGTCAGAGTGAATTATTGTCAAATGTCATCATCATTATCATCACACTAGGGTCACCAAGTGCCATTGTTATCGTCGTGATCTATATTTATTATTGACCTATCGCCATATTATTATTATTACCCATAGTACAAGCGCGTATCGTTAAAGAAACAGGACGTGATGAAAAAGACGATCATCAAAGAACGGATTGCCGTGATACAACCAAAATATGGCAGCAGTAAAATGTAGTAAAACGCCGCTGACGAGAGCCAGACAGAATTAGCTTAAACAGTTAAGATAAATCCAAAAGCCAGACATGAAAACTATAAGATATATAACTTGAAGAAGATGGAACATGCAACACATGTAGATATGCTATAACATTTCCAACAAAGAGCTAGGAGAGCGTAACGTCACTGTTAACACTGTGCAACCATGAATAAACAGAAATGTGCGCCTAATGGTGGAAGAATAATTCGCAGAAAAAGGCCGACGTCCCTTTAAAGGCTCGTTAAACGATGGAACGAAAGAATGGTTTCATCGTTAGATGACGAACGAGTCTTTCGTTAGGTTCTGTGAAACGGCGACGATGATCCTGATGAAGAACTGTGCAGAAAGTACAAAAGCAATTAACGTTGAGTCTGCAGTAAAACAAGTATACGAGGCAGTCCGCTCTTTCTCAGTAGGAAATTTCTCAGAACAAGGGTACACTGGAAGATGGTCGGCAAATACTGGAGTGACTCCAACGCTAGACAAGAAACTGATTAAAGTCAACTGTCTCAAAGAACCTTTCAAAGAACCTCAAATATTTTAAGCATCAGCAGGTGTGCAGCGTTTATTCGTTTCATTCTCGTAGGTTTTGTGCCCCTTCTAATTGTCTTTGTACTCCCGTTTTGCACTTTCGTTAGATCAGCATTGCCCTGAACAGTAACGAAGAAACAGATATTTTGCTTACTGATAATACTGTATAATGATAACTTGAGCCAATGAAAGCATCCATTTTGAGGCAACCTTTTTAACAGTCTAAGGAGGGCACACAATTACATTATAATTGCAGGTGACTTTACAGAGCAGCTGTAGCAGGTGTCCTTGCCGTACAAAGCCGGTCTTTTGCTCTAGCCTACCGCGTGGTGTTTCTTTTTTTTTTCGGAATCTGACCTTTTCTTTTGTCTTGTGGCACGCATATGCTTTGTAATTGCCAATGCTATGTCAGTGTCGCGCTTGTGTGTAGAGTTGGTTGTTCCCCATCTCATTGTTAGCCGCTTTGTTTTGTTGTCTAGGTGTGAGCTAAATTGTGTACATGTTGCTGGAATGAGGCCAACCGAGCGACGAAAAGCTTCGTTGAGACTCCGTTTGCGCGGCGGCCTATGAGGTGTTCTGCATAGCAAAATAGCAACAGGCGGCCGGTTGCCATGTCGATTGTATTGCAGGCGACCCTGGAGTGGGCGAAACAGGCTACATACGAGAAAAAACGAATAGAGCAGTCCAGAAACGGGCTACCAATAGAGAGCAAATACAAGTGCGGGAAATAAATGCAAGCGAATATTGAAGACGATCCTTAGTGAAAGCCGTACAAAACAATCAAAGGGAAAACAGAAAATATACGCTTCTGTTTTCTCTTTGATTGTTTTGTACAAAGGGAACACGTGGAGAAGGAGGCATGTGGAGAGCCTCCTTCTCCACATCTTCTCTTTGTACAAACTGGCCATGCTCCCTTTGTCTAAAATCCCCCACGAAACGATTAAAACCCGACAAATCTTCAGGGCAGGGTAGAATTCAGCTATAAGGGCCCTATTTTGCAAATTGACTAAAACAGTGGCAAACATAGCTACACAAACTATTTGTTCGCTAAAAAGCAGAAGTTAAAAAGAGTAGAACTAGACAGAGCAGAACAGATTAATTTAGAACGTTTAGGACGCAATCTGCCGGATTTGCTATGTGCCGATGCATAACTTTTGACGAAACATGGCGTCCAGTATTTTACTCTAGACGGGAAGGTGCTATTAGGAAGTGGACCGTACCAGACAAAAGATTTCTGACTAGGGTAATCAATCAAGTTTTATTCTACAAGAAGTTTGCAATCATTCAAACCTTTGGCTCTAATATATATATATATATATATATATATATATATATATATATATATATATATTTAAGTACAAATCATCAAAACTGCTCCCCTTAACATGAACAAATTATCGGAAAATCACAAAAACATATATATATAAGCCAACGTATGATAACAGTGTAATGCCCAATAAAGATAAACAACATAATTAACAACTGCTCAATAAAACCACAAAATAGGATTCAAATTCACTTGTTTCTTCCTTCTTCAGCTTTAAGAGAATATGTTCAATCAAGCTTGAGAAGCCCGAGTCTGATGTACCACGGTGTCACGCCCATGCGACGAGGAAGACCAATTGTGGCTCTAATGGCGTCGTTCTGGACGACCTTGAGCTTGTCTAGAGCCATCGAGTACGTGGCGCCTCATAAAATAAATCTGTAAGTTAGAATTGGCTTTAAAAGCGCTTTGTAGACACGTGCTAGAAGGTCCCGCGAAGTCTCAAATGCACGAGTGAAGACTCCACAGCAGATTCTGACACCTGATCTCACCTGACGCCCCATTTCGTACGCGCACAGGCAGAACAAACAGGCACATAATCGCTCGTTTTGCTGTGCACGGTTTTCATCGTATTCTGAACGTATACGTTATACTGGCTTGTATGCATACTACAGAGGCGCACACAAGCTATAACCGAAAAAAAGACACTCTGAAACTAGTCTTGTTTTTCATAAAAACTGCGTTGATTATTATTATTATTATTATTATTCACACTTAATCGTGTCATTATACCTAGTTATGTCCTATAAGCTAAAAGTTGGTGAGTATACACATATGTACATTTAGATTTCTACTTATAAAATACATATGTTCATATACCAACATCGTCAGGAAGATAAAACGTTCAATTCTGTAAGTTGGGTCAATAACCTGATTTGATTACAATTTCCCACATAATATCTATCACACACGTTTCGACAGTATCTGCAGACACAAATTTGTTCATGTTCGTGATAACCTTGCGTCATGCACGTCAAATGATGGAAGCCCTGCACGGCAAACCTGGTGACCAAATGACGATTCGTTCTGTTTGTCCTCTTCCAGCTCGAGTCAGTCATTGCTGGTGTTGTGATGAACTGTGGGTCGATCTCCAGTCGCTTTAATCTCTGTTTTTCGACGAAGGTACAGTAGGCTGGGGTTACTGGGAGATTAAAATTTTCGCGTATTTCTTCTACAAACGATGGCGTATCGGTCAACAAGTAGACCAATCGGGTTCTCGATGTCGTGTGTAGCCCGAGCACCATTTTCAGAAATGCAGGTTTCACTCTGTCCTAGGTTGTCAAGTCACGCACGCTTAGTTTCTCCCAGACGATCTGGATTCCATAGGTTGCTGTCGGTGCGATCTTCAGGTCGAATAAACTCACGGCCGTAGCAACTCCAAGTTTCGGTGGGGATTCGATTATAGCTGCGGCCACGATTGCCTTCCGAGCTCGCTCCTTGATATGAGCTGAGAATGACTTACCCGTCGTTGTTAATGTGAGGCCGAGGTACGTAAAGGAGTTTACTATTTTCAAGCTTTGTTCGTCAAGGCGGAATGAATCGCTACCTGCCAGCCTTTCACCTTTTCTGAACTTCATAGCCTCGGTTTTTGTCTTGTTAATTTTAAGTCCTACAGTCGCGACATAATTATGCAGAGTTATCAGCGCGATCAATCTACTCGGGCTGTACATAACGAGGTCGTCTGCGTACATGATTACCTTCACGTGGGGGTGTCGCTGCTTGATGTGTGAGGGGAGGTCATTGACGAGAACAGAAGCGAAAAACAGTGGGCTTAGGTTGTCGCCTTAAGCGAAACTTGCTGCTGTCTGCTCTATTCCATTTCTCTCAGGTACTCCATCGTCAATAAATACCTGGTTCTTCTGTAGGATATCTTTCAGTAGGCCCAGGATATTTTGTGTCACTACCATGCTGTGAGAGTTTGGAAAGTACAATGCATCTTGAGCCGGAATCAAATGCTCCTATAAAGTCGACAAAGACAGCAAAGAGATGTCGCCTCGCACTCCTTAGTGTCTTCTCGATGTAATCTAGGAGTATCGCGCACGCCGACATTGTAGGTTTACCGCACCGAAAACCGTATTGTTCTTCTGGTAGGGCATTACGTCTTTCCAAAAATGCCGTGAGACGTCGGGTGAGGATGCTGGACAACAGTTTGTAGGTGCAGGACTTCTTCGCTATCCCTCTCCAGGACTTGGGCTCTGTTGGATCTCCCTTTCCTTTTGGGATTACGACCATGGTGCATTCTCTCCAAGCTTCTTGAATTTTTCCGCTGGACAGGCACGCATTAAACAGGGCAGTCCAACAACGTACAAACGCCACGGCTTCTTTAATGTGTTCATTGAAGTATGTATTATTATTATTGGGTAAAACTCGTACGGGTAACCAATGTTCTGGTACTTTCTAACCTTGCCTGCCTCGGCGAGAGCCGATGCATGACCAGCCAGAGCCGCGCCAGCACTGATCATTGAAGAGGCTAATGAGTCAGTAACTGTCGCGCCCTAAACCAGAATGCATCCGCGCTCGAACGGAGTTAAGGTCAGACCGTCAGATCTCTTCCCGCCCTCTCTGTCTAGTCAGACGGGCTCCAGGACGCACGGTAGACCACTGGATCGTAGAGCTCTGCTCTACTTATTATTATTATTATTATTATTGAAACGCTCTTTTATTTATCATAAAAGGGGATATAATACCATTCACAACATGTACACAAATTATTTCACTTGTACACATTTGATTCGCAAGATATCCACAAGTTATTTCGATTGCACAAATTTGCTTCACAATAATTTTGCTTCACAAGTCTCCATGAGTACACCTTAGCATTTGTAATCTGGGTTGGAGGCCTAATGACAAAGCCAGCCTGACTCGACGTAGCTTGTGCCTCAAACATTACGTCAAAGAGGTCCTCGTTCTTAATCAGGCAACGCAGTTGTCTTACGTCAGCTTCTTTAAACAGCTCGGTCACTGATTTAAGCTCAAGGGCGTGCCTTTCCATCCGACACCGCTTTTCAACCCTCCTTAAAAAGCGACGCTGCATTCTTTCTAGGAATCTAAAGTCACCAAGCTTTGGTGGGTTCCACACCTGGCATCCATATATCAATAGTGGCACAACATGTGATTTGTACCGTTTTAAATATACAGAGGCACTTCTTACAACAAACGCCCGGATTATCCAGTTGCACAAAAGTGAGCATTTTAAGGCAACATGTGCAACCTGTTCAGTGAATGTTAAGGACGTCGAGAACCTTACACCATGGTCGTTTGCGTACTCCATTTTTATCAGAACTATGCCGTCTTACATGTAGTTATGCTTAGTATTTCTACTACCGAGATGCAGTACTCCACACTTGCGGGCGGATAATTTTAGACCCATCTTTGACGACCACACAATAAAGTCGTTTAGTACACATTGAAGCACGTTCGCGTCATTATCATCTCGAACAGGCATGTAAAGCTTGATATCGTCAGCGTATATTACATATTTAACCGATTTGGGTAAGATGTGTTTGACCTGATCGATAAAAAACATAAACAAGAGACTTTCTAGTAGTGTACCCTGCGGACAACCAGTAAGTACACTACCCTCTCTTGATAATGTCATTCCGACTTTTACTCTGAAAGTCCGATCCCTCAAGATCGAAATCAGAAATCCAATGGGTGATTTTGGGGCCAACTCCTTTAGATGGCAGTACGGAGATGAGTAGATTGTGGGGCATAGTTTCGAAGGCACTCTTGAAGTCACTGTAGATGACGTCTACGGGAAGTCCCTCGCTGATCCATCGGCCTACGTCGCTGAAGAACATAAGCAGACAATCGGTGGTCGACCGACCTTTGCGGTAGGCAAACTGCGTGCTGCTCAGCAGATTCTGTTGCTCAGCGCTGCTCAGGATTGCAGAGCATACGATTCTTTCCAGAACCTTGCGTGTCACCGCTGTGAGGGAGACAGAACGCTTGTTGGCCGGGTCAGTCTCTACACACCGCATCTGAGACAGAAGCTGTCTCAGATATTTTTCCTCGCGCTGGTCGTTGCTGCCATTCTTCTGGCCAAATCCCAAATGAATTTTGCTGTACCACTGCTGATGGGTTCTAATGTTTCCATAGCTACCAGTACGAAGTGAAGACTGTTTTTGAGATCTGCGTATTTGCGTCTGTTTTGCTGTTCGGCGTGCGCTGCTACCCATCTTATCTGAGACCTGTGCGTGCTTAGCAGTCTCTCTGTGCAAAAACGTTGTAAATTTGCAATAACAAGTCAAGGTACGAACTGTGCGAAGCAACTGAAGCAAATTAGAAATGCTACTGAGAGGATTCTACTTTTAGAAATAGACTCGCCTAGACCACAGTGTTCCGTATGGGCCGTATGGATCCAAGTTTTTTTTGGAGCGCGCATGGGCGCGTTCGTGGTCCAACCCACCAGCTGGGGATACCAGAAGAGCCTGGTCAAAAACTTAATCTCTGACCTCAAAACGTGGTATAAGCTCAAGGGAACACTTACATGTTACTCCGTACAAGTGCTCACAGGGCATATACAATTCCAGTCGTACCTTTTCCGCATAGGCAAGGCAAATACAGATATTAGCGATCTATGCAAAACAAGCGCACTCGATGACGCGGCGCACACCGTAGAGGACTGCGAGGCCCTTGCGGCCTACCGCACAGGCTCCTTCTATGTCCACAAAGGTAGCCCGACTACGATCATTGTGGCCAATATGCTCAAGTCGACAACGGGCTGTCACGCTGGGATCCTATACCTAGACGCGCTTATGCGTGAAAATGTTTGCCAGGAGAATCGCCGCAGGTCGCGATTCAACACTAGGCCCCTAGTGTCCACTTCTGGGCAGGACCCACTGCCTGCTCGGGATATACTCGTAGACTAAGGAGAGAATCGCAGCATGGGACTGCCCTCTCCTGGTCTTGAGGCAGTGTTTTACAATTCTGAACCAGGAGAGGGTGGGAGAGGTGGTTTTTAGTGGGTAGCACGCGCGAATTGGATCGAGTAATATACTCTCCATCGGCGTTTAGTCCCACACTACCCTCCATTAACATTAGAGGGTGTGGGTAAAGCATTTTCCACCTCTATAAAAAAATATTTTTTTTTATCTAATATCCGTAAGTAATAATGTAACGTATATGATCCGCAAACCGCTGAATAAACGCCAATAAGTTATGAACCTTTTAACAGCGGCCCCCTGAATACTGGTCCGCTGGCTTTTAATGGAGTCACCCGCGCCTTCAACATTATTTGTGAACCCGCAGTTTCGGTAGCGCTTACCGTAATAAAAAATAGGTCACAAGAGACAGCAGTACGTAATACAGGTCAGAATGTAACTGCATACGTCTTAGTCGGTATCTTATGCTATTTACAGATTAAACTTTTGGTCTTGTGAGAAAATCATTCATGAACGTATGCAATTTTTTTGCAGTAGCATGATGTGCCAAGCCGTGGAAGACTTGGATTTAAAAAAACAGCGCTTATTTGGCTGAATATTTCGCCTCTGTGACCGACAATGTGGAAAAATATACTGGATAAATGTGAAATACGTCGGTTTAGAGACGTGCCTAACAACTGAGTCATTTGTGCACCTCAGCCTGGCCTGTGGATTATCTGGAGTGGCTAAACTTTGCCAACTGTGCTCTAGGGATGATGCGGCCTGATGCCAGTTTTATAAAGAAAATTATAGAAGTGTGAATAAACAATACTGTCGTATTTATTTTTTACTCTACGATGAATGGCGAGCGCTATCGTCGAGAGATCCTCATTTTCTTTGGCCAAACTTGAATGAAATTTGCGGCATCCTTCTCTTGCTTTGCTTGTTATTCTCCCGGGGATTCATCCTTGGTCATATACGCAGCGCTCTCTAGCTTCCCGTCGTTGAAAGCCCCCTCCTTTAGCTTTTTCACGCCATTCTTGTCTTCTTTCATCTCTTATCGCTATGGCTAGCTGCTGTCCTGTTCCTCTCTGTGTTGCCTGTAGGCATATTACGAGGTCCCATTCCTAGGCCCCAGGCACCACGTTGAGCGTAGCAGTCATGTCGTTCTTGTGGGTTACTAATGTCCTTGAGCGCCTCTGCGAATGCGTCGCGCAAGACCGTCAAGTGCCTGTTTCCTCGAGTCGTCTTCGGGTTAAATCATTTCTCCCTCCAACTAGCGCTGAGACGCCTACCTCCTCTATGTTATGCTGCTGCGGCCCAACGGCACTGTATTCACTAACCCGTAGAAAACTGCCTTATCTGCTGTATTATCATTGGTTACTAATATGGCTCGCGCTTTTCTATTGTCCCAAAACCACTTCGTAATTCTCATCACGTTATATATCATTTCCTGCGGCCAACCTCTTCTTCAATTTCGTCGTCTTCTCCAGATCCTTAGCGTGGGCTTCCCGCACTTGTCGCAGAGGGTCGACACCCCTATCGTTCCCTCGCTTTGCCCCTGCCGAACGTGTCTTTTCTGACCTCTGTCAGTTGCTAGTCAGTGACCCCTTCAAGCATTTGCCTAAGCTCTTCTTGTTTAGTGTGGGCATATTGTTCCTCGCGGTGGAACCTTAGCTCTGCATTTGCCTCCAAATGAGCCTGTCTGTGTGCTCGATCCGTTTGCTCGTTGGCCATGGACGTGGTTTATTGCCTGCGGGAACTTCTGAGCCAATTATTTTAGCATAACCTTTGTGTTTTGTATCTTGGGTGCCCAGCCACCTGATCTGAGTGTTTATGCATCACGGCGATGGCCGTCTTTTGCACTCTCTCCCTTTCTGCGATCAAGCCTCCAGTTCCTTTGCGCGCCGCGCCCTACATACCAGGGGAAGTCTGGCGCCGGAGATAGGGGGAGTTAAAGGGCCAATTCCCCGGTGCAGGGATCCGAGCAATCTTCGTGCCACGTCGTGCACATTGTGCTCGGCATGTTGACTCGCCCTGCACGTTGCACTCTGCCTATCCTGAACGGTGCGTTCTGTATGTTAGTTGCCTAGCGACGGGATGGGAGGAAAACCCGGTCGCTCCTTTGGCCGTCGACGTCACCGCGCAGCACTCGCTCTCCTCTAGAAATCCCACACTGGTGGCAGCCGGGAAAATTTCCCTCAGGTAGTGTCTCTCGGGACGACGAGGAAGACGGGCGCAGAAACTCACCGCTCCTCGCAGCCATGCTTCAGTAACACGCCACCGTCCACTCTCATCAAGCTTTCACAGTCAGCCACGAACCGCCGGAGAACACGTTGACCCCGGTCGGTGGCCAGCACGGGACTTAGGAGAGGTCCTGCGATTACGATATGAGTAAATGACCAAAGTTATTGCGTGTGTCTAGTTTGGGTACACATTAATAATAGTAACGCCTACTTACTTTACTTCTAGCGTGGTTTCTACGAGCGGATATTGCCGGACGGGCAAGGCAGACTTTCACGTACCACACGTACCGGCAGGTTCAGCCTATGGCACCATGTCAACAGCCGGAAGCTATAATAAAATGACTTTTGGACGGGCCCAGATGGACAATTGTGTTTTTATTAGAATAACCTGACACGATTTTGTATTGAATTTGTAATGTAAGCATAACGGGCGGGGACGAGACGGGAATGACAAAATGGCGTCTGGACGGACCAAGGTAGCGGCTGGCCGTTGCGAGGTGGCGGTCGGCGATGCTAGTTCTAGCAAATGTGACACGGACGTGGCGAGGAACTCGGAACTTTATCATCAAGGTACGGCGGATTTGAGAGAAGGCCGCTCTTAGCACAGGAGGCCAGCCCCAACCACAGGAGGTGCTCAAAGCCAACTTGCAAATGCGATACGTTGACCACTTTAAGGCCGCATGTTCTGCAAGACAACATTTGAGGAGCACAAACCGGGGTGTCAAGAAGGTGAAGCGAATGATATTGGCATTAGCTTATAGCGGAGATAGGAGGCCATCGTATGTCGGCATCAGTTCATACCTGTTTAGCGGCCAACGAAGCGCAATATTTATTTTAACAGCATGTTTTTTAACATATTTAAGCAGCCTACTGCAGCGGGTTTTGCACAAATGATTACTCGCAACAAAAATTGCAATCTACAAGTCAGCCGAGCAGAGCGTGCGCAACGTAGGCTTGAAGTGGCGTAACATAAGCTTGACGAGTGTCGTGTCATACAAATTGCGTTCGGCACTCAGCATCACACGGCCAAGTTGTACGCCACCCGCATCAGCTAAACAAACTATCTCTAGACGAATTCCTTGGTAGTTAAGAGTTAATCAAGAACTAGCTTCTCCGTGTCCCTCAATTGACCCCGGACCGGAGGAACTACTGCCAATCAGCAGAATAGTTCACTTTTCCATCCATATCTTCAAGGGCCGAGCATGTTGACATATCTAGGGTCTTGCCAACAGCCGTCGTGGTCGCGTGGCCGCTGACTCTCAGCGGTATGGCTAAATATTTATTAATAATGAAAATCGCTTAAAGAAAATTCGATCAACAGCTGGCATCGAACCGGCGAGATCCCGGTAGGTTGTATAAAGGGCTTGACTAGCCCACTAGCCCCCTAGACCTTACTGCCAATGAGTACATAACTTACACAAATAGAATTAGCAATGGGAAGCAAACCAGCGGGGTTCACCCTGTATGCTGTGCGAAATCAGTGCACCCTAGAAATCTCAAAAAGGTACCGCCTTGAACCCGACTCGTTTACCTAGCCACTCGCGCAACTGCTAACAGGTGTTGGTGGCTGCTCTCGACAATACCTTTATTACATCGGCAAAGCTAACGATCTTAATTATGGAAAGTCCGATTCGTCTAGAGCAGCTCAGGAGAGGCTATCGACGTAAGACTCAGTTGTAAAAGCTGTTCTTTTTTCAACACTGGGCGAGAGACTTGGAAGTCCTCCGACAACTCAAGCTCAATGGCTCTTCGTTCATGGTAAGAAAATTTGCGGAATTTTCTCGGAAGCGATATGCATTGCCGCACAAAGTCGAGCAGCCTTAATGGCAAGTAAGCGTTTCTTTCTGCCACTGTGGGCATCTAAAGGTATGAGCCGTAGCGATGTCATTATGATCAGCAATAGCGGCATCCACCCTGCACACAACTTTTTTTTATTTGTAATCGTTCATGCAGTATACTATGCACCCCACCTACCTAGCGGCCTACGATTTTAGAGTCTCACGCACTTACCTTGGCGATCTTCTGTGACGATACGAATAACATTTTTAACAATTTTTATCGCAGAGATCTCAAACGAACTTCCGGGGCGTCTTGCCGCGATAGCGACACAACTATTATTTATTACTTGACCAGGTTTGACATCATCGATACTACAAGTAAGTGGCTGCCAACGTTTGTACGCGGTTGTCGTAAGCTTCGCCGGACTCGGGCTTGATTTGGCCGGCCATCTGCTTCGTTAAATAAAGTAGCTGAATTACGTTGTCGAATTCTTGTTTCTCCATTATCTACGACATGCGCTGACATGCTTAGTTGAAATGTCTGGCACACGCAGTCAAAACGTCGCGTATCCTGAAACGTGTTATGTGCTAGTGCACTTGCCCGTCGTGTACCATAAATACAATTGTGACGCTATTTCGTAAAAATTCTACTTATTTTGTGAGCCACCCGCTTACGCGTGTGTTCCTTATAACTCAGCAATGTTGGCATTTTCTGGGAATCTGGTACAATAGTGCACATATTTTCTAGTGTAGTGTTAAAACCTTTTAAAGCGTATACATTTTATTACAAATCATGTCTTGAAACTATATTCTTATTCAGCACTGTAAGTTTAAACTCAATTCTAACCCGTATGTTCTGCTCGGACTATAGCTATATATCAAATCTACCAATTATGTTGCATATATATGATATGTGCCACCTTGTATGGGCTGAGTGAAAAGCATTGCTACTGCAAGAGAGAAGAACTGCACCACCCCCTGTTGTAATCGATGATCTTCACAGTTGAGACATTGTCTTTCAGCAGGACAAAGTAAGTCGCCGCTGGTGGGTCTTCTGAACCATTCTCCTGAAACCTCATCGCAACGGGAGTTTAATTATTTTAAAAAATCCTTTCCAACGCATGTCAATTATTGTATTTGCCTATTTAGGAGCATTGTGCGAATAACTATATTCAATCATTAGGAATAAGCTTCACTGGTGTCATCCTATAATATTAGGAATAAGCTTCACTAGTGTCATCATATTATATTATGAATTACATTTCTCGAATATATAGATAACAATGTTTTTATTTCCGCTATTATTTACTAGCAGCCTGCTCCTGAACAGATTTGTTCCTCATGCAGCGCTAAATTGACTTGATTGTATCATGAGATCATTGATAAGCAAGCAAAAGCTCTGGTGCTTTGGCATTTAGTCGTTCCGGAGACTTGCAGTACTCTCTAGGCAACGTCAGCATGGGAGAGGATGATACGTTTATAATATAGCTATACGTCTATAATATAGATTTGACCTCAAAAGCTTAACCGCTTTGTAAGAATGCGAAAACAATATGAATGCTAAAGTGTAAGTTATGAGTTTTGCGGTACGAATTTGGAAAGGATTACAACCGTTGCCTTGGCTTGTTGTAACGTCTCGACCAGTTTTGGGGACGATTCATTTAACGAGCAAATTCGCCGAAAATGGTTTGCCCCAGTCCGTGGTGAAGATTTTAAACTTGAAGTATACAACATAATCCAACGGTTACCACTCGAGACTTCGCTGAAGAGGTTGAATTTGACCAAGCATGCATGTTCAGGAAGCTCAAATACTTGGATAAACTTCCTTACTCTGTAAGTGAGTTCTTCACGAGCGGAGTAATGCTAACACATTGGAGCGCATACGCGTCTTTCCTCAATTGCCACGGGCAAGCCTCTTGTATCGCTTGTTTACCTGCGACAAAAATAGGTCTCGCACGACCTCGATTGACAATGTATTGAGCATACACCATACTCTCCTGACCTTGCATATTTATAGTGTCACGTATTCTGGTCTCTTCAAACCGTTTTGGCTGAAACAGTTCAAGTCCTTCCAAGACGCCCAAAATCAAGTACTGCACTTCTTCGTCTCCAGAAAACAAGACTTTTACAAAAGAGGCCACAAAATTCTGGTTGATTGTTGGCAAGATTTCACTAAAAGTCAGTGAGACTATATTGATGATTAGATAAACCTGCACGTTTCGTGCAAATTCGTGTCATCACTCCAAGCAAAAACCTTAAGAACTTTTTTACATTTCTTAAAATGAAATTGGCCTCTTTCTAGGAAAGCGTTAATAAAAATATAGGCAAATTTTCTTTCTTTCCTACTTTTGACACACTTTGGCACTCAGACGTGGGGCAAGTATGTCGATTACAGTTGCGAGACAGATTTTAATGAACTGTTCTACGATTTTATAATTAAGACATTGCGTAAAATCATATAAACTTTTATACATGCGCGCATAACTATTCTTGGGTTGTCATTACGTTTGAAAAGTGAAGAGAGACCGAAAATTTAAATTAAAACTCCGAAGGGCCAAACAGTTCAAAAACGCCTCGAGTTCTGCAAATTTTCCGGCAGCAGTGGTGCAGTGGCGACTAGGCGTGTAGGTTAATGACGATATGAAGTGTAGCCTTTTTCACTTCCTTCAGGGGTGAAAAATGCATTGACGCACACCTGCCGTTGTTATGTAGGCGGGTGCGCTAAGCGCAGGGGGAGATGGTGCATGACTAACCACACACTAAGAACTTCCCCCACCAATGGTTTGGAATTATGAACGAACTTGCCTCGGGAGCGCCATGCATGACCTATGGTAACGATCATGACGGCAGGTCAAGGCTGTTGGATAGAGGGCCTGCGTAGGGGCTGCGACTGCCCGTTGCACGTCGGGGCATGCACATTTTACGTACAGCATCGCTATCAGCAACGGACGATGGATATGACGGATACAACAAAAGCACGTAATACTCGGATAGTTTAGCACCAGTTCTGCCCCATTCTGAAACAAAGTCGAACATTCATTGAAGTGCCTGTTATCTTGATGCTATCTAGTTGCAAGAAGAGCACCGACATCGATGACGGCTCCTTGATGCTTCATTGGAAATGTTGCAACCTGCAAGCGATTCTCAAATTGTTGTTGTTGTTATTTTTGTTGTTGTTGTTGTTGTTATTTTTGTTGTTGTTGCTGTTGTTGTGTTCGTGTGCTTAATTGTTTTATTTACACGCAGTTAAGCTCTCTTTCGCCTGAGACTTAACTCTTCCTCCGTTCAAATTTTGTAGCAACGTGGATACGGAACGACTCCAATGTCGTTTTCCTCGTCAGTACTAGTTGTGTACCCACCATAGAGAGGTAGTATCTCCATCGCAAAATTGTTTGGCGGCTGCCGCGTTCTCTTGCAGCGCATCCTGGCCCATTTTTCCTGCCTCATGTGCATTCACTGAAACCACTTTTACAGGTCGAGCGTATGCGACGTCCTTTCTGCAAGTTCAGCCAGAGCATGTCTGTCGGAAGTTGGCATTGCTGTCAGCGTCAATAGTGCTTTGTCGATGTCTTGGTTAGCTCGTTTCGCCTTAACTCTTCATTCCCCCTCATGTTTGAATCACTCACTCAGTCATGCTATTTGCTCAAGTCTACCTTAGAGAACTTTCCGGGTGTCTGGCTCCTCAATTTATCAAAAACGCATTTACCTCTTTGTTCAAGGACAGCGGTCCGTAATCCAAACGAGACGAGTAGCGATAGCTTGCGTTCTCCGCCACTTTGCCAATACCCTGACAACGTTTTCTGCTGACGTGGACGTCCTTTTTTTAATTTCGAATTCCTTTGAAGGTAGCCGACAGCCAGCGTATGCACGCCGCGGTCGATTTGCATTAAATCGATGCGTACCGTACGCTACGGGCGCGCAGACACCGGCAACGGCCTCAGAGGTAAGCGCAGGTTGCTTCTAGAGTATATAGTACTATAGAATTGAAGTACTTTGTACTCTATATACTATTCTACTCTACTAGGCATAGTTTACTAGCAGGGATAGTACTAGAGAAAAACATCAACCTAGGCCGCATGAGCTCCCAGTGGAGAAGCAGTATTTGTCTGTCGTTCTTGTAGGTCCGGCGCCTTCGGGAACCTCTCTACGTCTTTATATGCATGCAACTCAATCAACTTACGTCACATTAGCAAAAATAGATAGATTAATAGAACACCAGGTGCACATATTTGGGGTAAGTCTTTATTATATATTCTTGCAACCAACCACGGTCGGACTCTTCCCGGGTTGCATGTGAGGCCCGAGATGACATGCTAGCCAATTACTTTAAAGCGCCAGACAGAGAGTTTCCGGTCATTGCACGTATTGGGCCTTGCACTCTATCTGTTCCGCTATTTGTTTTAGGTGGAATCTATGAGGTTATATTTGGAAATGCGTCTTCCTGAAACCGGTTCTGTGACGTCTGCTTCGAGAGATTTGAACCGTGGTTTTTCCGTGCTAACGGAAATAATCGTATTCACATCTCTACTCTGCTTCATCTCTCGATAAATCTTGTTGTTGGTGTTTTTTGGTTATGCTTTATCTACAATATTCTTGGTTTTTAAAATAAGTTCTCCTAACTATACGTACCTATTGAGTCGTATAGTTCTCAAATATATAGATATATATATATATATATATATATATATATATATATATATATATATATATGTGTTATGCATACGCGGTGGTTTAATGGCAGTGCCATTGCTTTACTTAGTGCAGGCTGTGTGCTTAAACCGATTCACTCCTAATTTAACCTTTAAAGTCTCTTATCTATATAGGATGAATGTTCTAGGCCTAATTGATATAGGTAAGCACGGATGTCTTTATGAGAGGACTATACGTAGCCCTCTCCTATTGGTATGAATTAGAGGGCCAGTTTTCTCCCTCTACGCTACTCATGTTTATACATCGTTACTATTATTATTATTATTATTATTATTATTGGTTTTACTTTATGGCTCCATCACATGGCGAAAGGGTTTGATCTCCGTTCGTTTAACCGTCTCTTGTCGTTTGCTGCTGCCTACCTATTTTTAGTCATCTCTGATTAAAAACACCGTTTACTTAGGACGCGTTTCCTGGTAGTTTTTCCGAGCCCGGCCCGATTGAGGAACGAACGCTCGGGAGCTTTGGTATCTCGAGTAGCTAATGAACAGTGATACTGCCTAGATAGTCTCGTATCGCCGGAGATTCTCCTGCCTGGTCTCATCACATTCAGTCTGTACTCAATTTATCTGTATTCAATTTGCTGATGCTGCTGTTTATCCCGCAGATAGACTAACTTCGGATCATAATCGAACATGCAGAACATTAAGTGAACAATGAAACGAAGTGCTTTAAAGGGCGAGCGGCGGTTATCTGGGTCAGTTGGATTGTCTTGCTGTCGCGGTGCGGAATTATCTCTTACGATGTTTTTCAATACGGTACTCTCGCGATCGGCCGGTTTCTCGTTTCTTGTCCACCATATGTAAATCGCTGCCCTGTTTCGCTTGATCACATTCGAAAGCCGGCCCGGCAATCGCCTTCTCTGGACAGTTGTCGCCGTATATTTGTTCTGTTATGCTCTTTATTGCATGAACTTTCTTTCGTTGGTCAGACAAAGCAATCTCATTAATATATGTTGTCGTCGTCTTCCTTTCTTCCCTTTATTTCTGCCTTTCTCTGCTCTCAGCCAGCCGCTGTCATATAAAAAATTATATATATATATATATATATATATATATATATATATATATATGTAAATTATATATATATATATATATATATATATATATATATATATGTAAATTATATATATATATATATATATATATACAGGTATCGCATTTCATGTCTACCAATTATGTGTTTGTTTTAAGCGCATTACTTACAGAGATGTTCATACCGTCGTACCGATTTTAGATATATTTCTTTTTGACCATACAATATATGCATATATACAATATAGTATAATTAATTAAGCATTTATTTTTACTGCAATATATATATAGAGAGAGAGAAAAGAGAGAGAGAGGGGGGTTAGGGGGGAGAGAGACACACACAGGCAAAAGCTCTTCTGCAAAATGCCCTTAATTATTACAATTGTTGAAGATGTTTAATTATGGAAACCTTAGTCTCAATGAGGGATTACTGAATTTGAATATATTTGCCGTCCGGAAAAGACGGTCCCATAAAGATATATACATATATATACAGGTAGTTCAATAAGTTCTTAGAATGAAAACCGAGAATTTTCCAAATCATGTTTTTAAATTTTTCTTATTCGATATACTCCCCGAGAAGCTCAATACACTTTTCCCACCGAGATTTCAGAGCTTTCATACCTCTTGAGTAGAATTCCGCGTCGTTAGACTGAAAATAGGCATTGACAGCAGCCTTAACCTCTTCATTGCTGGAAAAACGCTTTCCACCGAGACTATTCTTCAAATGTCCGAAGAGGAAATAATCAGAGGGGGCCAGGTCTGGAGAATAGGAGGGTTGTTCAGTAAGTTCGAACCTCAGTTGGGACAGTTTTGCCGATGCTTGCCGGGACTTGTGTGCAGGAGCATTGCCCTGGTGAAACGGGACAACCTTCTTCTGCAAAGCGGGCCGTTTCACGATGAGTTCTTGCTAACGGCAGTCCAACAGTCTTGCATAATATTCTCCTGTGATCGTTTTACAGCTCTCAAGGTAGTCGACCAGCATTATTCTACGTTGGTCTTAAAAAACTGTAGCCATCACCTTTCCGGTCAATGCCGTTGTCCGCACCCTCTTCGGAGGTCCTTCATCAGGTTCACACCATTGGCAAGATGCTTCTTGGGTCTCGGGAGTGTAGTGATGAACCCGGCTTTCACCGACGGTCATGAATCTGCACCAAAAATCCGACAGATTGTTCGACATCTTGGCCAAATTTCGCTGTAAAGCCAAAACAGGCGCGTCTTTTTGGCCTTGGTTGAGCAAATGCGGCAGCCATTTTGCTCTAAGCTCTTTCATCTTCAAGTTTTCGTGTAGGATAAAACGCACACTGCCTAAACTAATCCCTAATGCCTCCGCTATTTCCTTAATGTGCATTCGCTTATCTGTGCCAAGAATTGTTCGCACTTTCTCTACGTTTTCCTCATCAGTTGCCGTTTTTTGGCCTCCTGGACGTAGTTCATCCTCGGTGCTCCTGCGACCTCTTTTTAACACATTAATCCAGTTGGAAACAGTGGCAAAACATGGCGCAGAGTCACTGTACGTCTCGTCTAACTCAATTTTTACTTGGGTCGCATTCCAACCTTTGAAATAAAAATGCTTGATAACCACTCGAAACTCTTTTTTCTCCATTTTTAAAAATCACGCCGATACGTTGCACGGGAAAAGCTATCAAACGAAATCGCAACGGCCAATCACCATAATATATTGAATGCTAGCAGTCGAAAAGTTGCAGTTCCTATTAGCGGTGAAAGCGTGCCAAAATTCGAATTCTAAAAAGCTCATTCTAAGAACTTATTGAACTACCTGTATATATATATATATATACATGTAATATTATTTTAGTTATAATGTTTTCTCTCAACGTAGTAGTAAGCGTTGCTTAGCAAATGATCCGGAAATCTCAATCTAATATTTCAAGGAAAGGGTTGAATAGGCGAAAGAGACTTTGTACGCCGGGTTGATCACCGAAAGCGTAGTGAACTGACTGCAAGGTGCGCTTTGAACAAAAATCTCACTGTTCCCATTAGGCTGACATGTATCGTTTTTCGATATACGCCAAATCACGGCACACGCGCCGCTTCTCGTGTTGGGTCCGGGCGAAGTCGATGTAGCCTTGTGTATGTAGTCGATGTAGTCAGACCAACGAGCCACTAAGGCACAATCTTCTCTATTACCATAAAAGCTTTGCATGACCCCATGAGTGAGACCTATATCTACAGTGGAGCCTCAGACTTAGGTTCGTTTCTATGGCGTTCTGTTGTTCTATCATCTACATCATTATACTGCGATGATCAACAACACTACGTGATGGATGGATAGATGGGCGAGCCTCGGGTAGTTCACTCCCTAACGTATGACTGCACTACACAGTTATGACGTTATTTTGGCGCGACCGATCAATCTTAGAGTAGCTAGGATGAGACCACATGCTCAGTAATCAGTCTTATATTGGTTTTGAATGCGATGGTGACAATACAAGCGAAGCCTCCAGGAAACGTTCAGCGCGTCCGATGTGACCGATTCGCCGCCCATTCGGATCCCCACAATAGAATCGTGATATGACCTCTGGGGTTATGGGCGGCTCACGCTACCGCCGGACAAAAGGCAAGAGACTGTTGGCTAGATTTGTTAGAAACGGAAGGGTAACTCAAGCGTGGTAATGCCACACGTAGAGTGTCTGACCACCACGGTGAGTGGGGATTAGATATCCGACGTAATCTTATCTCTCATACTTTAAACGGAAGCAGGGCATCTGGTACCAGATCACCGCGGCTTCTGTTGAACACTGTTCGAAGAGCATCGACCTGGATGATTCGGGCCCAGCATAAAACATAACATATCGGAATCAGCAGTGTCTTATAGGCAAGAAGGAAACCTTTACCCGAAATACCAATCCGTCTAGGTTTTCTCAGCGCCACAACGATAGAGTAGTGCTAACACTTAGGTACTAGAGTAGCCAAATGATTCTGTCAGTATTTTTTTTTATCTGGTGGAGCCCTAGCACCAAGCATTTGGCCGTCTTCGACAAAGTAAGTTGCTCCACACCAATGGTTCTCTGAGCCATACGAAATACCACCGGTCCCGTTTTGCTGGTGTTGACAATACTGTTTACTTTGAAGATGCCGATGACACATACAAAAGCGGTATGTGTCGACTCAAGACAAAATGCGTTGTGGCGTCATCCGCGTACGCGAATGTCCTATCGATATAGTTCGCCCCGTAACCCTAAGCCGGATAACACACCAGAAAGATAATTAACTGTAAGGCTCAACCACCGTTCCTGGATGTGTTGACTTTTTAATATTTCGTTGGGATATAAGTAGTTCCACCGCCCCAGCCCGCTCTCGTGTTTTGTATCACTAATTGAACGAACTAACGTGAGCAACCCTTGATTTATTCGCCAGATTGACACCAATTCAGCCCAGATACCCGTATGTATATTAAGGACAGCCACTGGTGCTTGAATTAATCGTTGCAAATTGCCTGTTGATTTGATTGGTAATATTCTATTGTCTCTGAAGCTGCTGTCCGCAATCGAGATCAAGCGCGTGAATAACTCTAGCGCATCAGTAATCGTATTATCGTAGCAGAGCTTGTTACAGAACGCATCAAATGCAGAGTCAACGTAAATTGCATCTTAAACTTGTAACAAATTAATGTTCTGTATAAAACTAGCAAAAAGACTACAAAAGGCGCGTCGTGTCGTCGTGTGGAAAATGACGCCCGAGGAACACTATTTTGCAGAGCTACAGGCCTTCCTCTAAGCATAACGACAACGGAATAATATTCAAAGTAAAGCGTAGTTAGCTAGACCGCAGGAACCACAGGTAAAAACTTCTTACATTTTGCCACGGCGATGTGATCAGTGCATGATCCCCGATGACGGACGAGTGGCTTTGGTAATGACGTGTCGGTAATCTCTAGAAGATAGAAGAGCGCTGAATAGTCTTCGCTGAGAAGTCTGCCGCAAAAGTTGATATTCGAGTCTCTCAATAGCAAACAAGGCAGGGTAGAGGTTGCAGGAACAACCTCTTCCAGAGCATCGATCAGAGCGCTGCTATTAGTAAAATTATTGGAAAAAACTCCAGCACTATAGACTTCGAAGTCGAAAATAATTCCCTCTCGAACTCCTACTCGAAAACGAACAGTCTGGATACCACTGTCTCAACTGCTTTTAAAAACGTTGAAAATACGGTACAGTTTAACGGCATTTAAATCCCTACGCTGCACATGAACAGGGTGAAACCAGAAATACCATGACTAGCATTATCCGCGCTCTCTAACCAGGTGTCGCTCATTACCAAACGTCGCCAATAGTATTATTGTTTAAACGTTACAATTGTGAAGTGCGAATGTGTACTCTTTGTCTACTTCAAGCTCCCATCATTTATGATCATTTATTCTATAGAACCGAAAATACAACCGGCGTTACCTCGGCACACTGCAAGTGACAGCCGTTGCCGTAAAAACTCACCCAGCTCATTGATGAATCTCTTAGTTGCCTTGTTTATTGGACCCATTATATCTAGAGATATTGGCGCTGCGATGTAGCCCGTCTCCAGTTCTTGCTACTTGAGTTTTTTTGCCCATTTCCCGCCTCTAGTGAACTGTGGCATAATTAGGCACTGTATCATCCCATGCTAAGCACTTGCCGTTAGACCGGAGCGAAATTGTTACACCGCCAAGTCGTTTGTCGTCATTAAGTCCTATTTTGGGCTTGAGTCTGCTTGGTATGCCAGCCCTGCATAAGGCTCTTCTTATATTTGCGTTGATTTCAGCGCGTTTAGAAACTCTACCATGGCTTCTAATGCAGCTAAGAGGATGAAGTCCGTCTTCAATTACTGTGAGACTACATGTTTTACAACTGTAGGAGTTGCAAATCGGGGCACCTATTCAAATGTGAGCTGTTATAATACGGAATGAGGTATTGTCCAGCATGGCACCCAGCTGCGGGGAAAGGAGACTTTTGAGAAAGCCTCCACTAAACGTATCGTGCTGCTTGAAAGACAGCATTTTCCACTGAAAATTGGAGGCTGTCTAAAAGCTCTGTAGCTGCAGCGCTCCATTTATAGGAGTCCAATATATATTTTATTGGAGGGTCGACATTTAATACTTCACCTAAAATGTTTCTTGCGGTATCGTCGTAAGCTTGAAAGTCTTCGTGACATTTAATAACTGAAGTTATAATTCGGGATATTGGCCTCGATTGAGTTGGGGACAGTACGTTACAAGCATAAAATATGAGTTTGTATCCGCATTTGAATGTAGATGACACAACCGAATCTATTCTGAACAAAAAGACCAAATGATTTAATGTATACGTCGTGAGTTTAACCAGTTAAGAGAGATGTAACGTTTTGCAAGCTTGCACTTAAATAAAGGCTATACATTTCGGGATAAAATATAGATATAGGAAAATGAAATATTGAGTAGTCTTAAGTGCCACACTAAGAAATTAAACAGTTCTGAATCAGATCCCAATCCATGTTAAGCGTCTAGTTACAGTGCAAGAATAGGCAGAACACAGTATATTGACCTAATCCTTTTTAAGAACAAAATTAAAGGAAAGGGTAAATATATTATGGTACTGCAGTAGCTATATTGCTATATTTTTACGTATCAATTTATAGGTCAAATAAAGCGGAAATGTAAATGGTTGCCAAATTATACTACTGTATATCTAACGTGTCCAAGTGTAGTAAACGTTGTATATTCAAACTTAATGATTATTTTTAGCGCATCTGATCTCGAACTTAAGCTTTTTCAAGGGCAATTCTGTTCATAAACATTTTGAATAAAAGCACAATAATTACAATTGTATACAATTGTATACAAGCAACTGTTTTTCCAAAGGATACAATTACTATCATGCGTATTATAGAAGTGCATGTAGCCGCTGAGCCCGTGCTCCAGCAAGCTTCCAAAAGAAACGACACCCTATCTCTTGCTCGTAAGACTGGAGTGGAGCGAGATCCACCAGGGTCGTCGTGGACGAGGTCAATAATCCCAGATCTCAGGAAATGGTACTATCCCATGCGAGTACACAGAAGCTACGTACTACCTAAACCAAGCTCTCACCGGTCCTGGCAGCGTCCGGACCTATATAGTGAAGATCGGGAAAACTGAGGTAGACACATGTGTCTTGTACGACGCTGATAAGAGCGATGACGTGGATCACATGCTTTTCCATGGTACCAGGCAGACGGGCTGATTACGACTAGACGTGCAGAGCAACACGACGGAAGAACTACTTTCAGGGATGCTTAGCTCGAAAAAGAGCTTGGACGGGGGCTCTGATTTTGCAAAGGTCGTTATGAGAGACAACAAACACTCAGATGACGAAAGAGAGGCGGCAACGCATAGAGCGTCGCCAGCAGACTGAAAGCCAGTGTTCAAATGACATACACTGAAGTCATTCGACATATATCGACCTGTCATGTAGGTTAGGAGACTACCAGATTTTTAGTGAGTTTGAGAGTCCCACACTGTCCAGACCAAAGGCTGTGCACTATGAATTTTTGTTCCCTGTGGCCTCCAGTGCAAAAACACTTGCTCGGTAGGAGCGAGCCGGTGGATAATCGATATCTCAGATCAGCCAGACTAAACGATTCTGCGGCGACACCACAAACTAGACGCGGTGATATCGACTAGAAACGTTGAGAAACAAAACATCATATATGCACTTACTTGATTTGAATTCAACCCAACTCTTGTATGCGAAATAAAACGCCTTTAAACTAATTAAAATTGAAATTAGCTGCCGGTTCGACGGGAATATTGTTTGGCTTGAAGTAATTTGCAAAGGTCAATCAACACATTTATCATTGTTTCTTATGAGATAGATGTACTAAATGTTTTTGTATATATATATATATATATATATATATATATATACATTTGCACGATGCATGCTTACGAATCCAAGGTGAGCCTAGCAAGCGATGTTATTTTCCAGCCATAATTACCATGATATCGTGAGCGCGTGTATTGTGCATTACATTATTAAATATTACAGAGTATATATATATAACGCACGTGATGGTTTCCGTTAAAACCGAACAAAGTTATGACGGTTTGCTCACTGTAATTCATCATTCGACCCATAGCTCCGGTATCGAGGAACTCTTGCCTGCAAATGTCATGATGACTATTAAGATGATAGAAAAAACGCAGCACGTTGGCAGTAGACACTAGGTGGCACTTTGAGCGTCTAAACACTTGAATAGAGACTGGAATTGGATAGATTTGTAAGAAGAATAGTGCGTCCTATTACAAATCTATGAAATCCCAGTCTCTAAAAGAATGAGATGCCAAAAAATGGTGCCAAACAATTGTCCAGTGAGGTTCAAGTGCAAGGTAGCCTACTATAAAGGTTATTACATTAGGTTACCTTTTTAACTTACAAATAAACCTGAAACCTCTCAGTCTCTATGTACATGCTCTTCGAAAAGACAGATGTGGCTACTGCTAGTATCATAACTTTTGTGATCCGATCCTCAAGGGGAGTGCTAGGCATAATCGAGCCCACTGTAGGAAACCGTTATATCTAACTAATGGAAACTGTTATAGTAGTAACAGTACTCTTTTTTACTGTTGGCTGATCAGAGACGACTAAATGCCGTGCACTTTAATGGGATGATTGACTAAACCATAGCGTTCTCACACACGACTAATATGGGCTTTATTCCGTTGAGGAGCTGAATACAGCAGCAGGACAATCTCACCCAGATCCCATAGACCAACAAAGCAGAGCAAAAACAAGCATAGCCAAACTTAAACCGCTCTGACGTGGCTGGTGAGATATTAACCCGCTTATTAGAACGGCACGTTAGCCGCCTAAGACTTAGGGGCAATCATCAGAGAAAACGTTTTTTGCCTTTAGCTGCATGCCAAGATGCAGTTCTGGATGCAAATAAAATATTGGTTTTAATAATAGGAGGAGGGACACCGTACGGATATGCTAGGCGTTTATTTTTGACAGTTTAAGCAAAATAAATCAACATATTAGTAACCGCATTGCGCCAACTACAGGCAATGCTCACAAGTCAAGGACTAAAACATTCCTTAGTTTTTAAAACTTTAGGACACTAAATAACGATCGATTTTAGGCCATCTTTCATATATAAAATTAAAACGCCACGAGGCACATCTTTATCATGCACCGAGAGCCGGATATTTGGCGATATCTAGGGTTTCCCCAATACTCCTTTTGGCAGTATGGTCGCTGATCTTCGATGGTACGCTTTATCATCTAGTTTAAGCAAGCATCGCAAAAAGAAAAATTCAACTTGAAAACAGAGCTCGAACAATATCATACCCCATTGTCATATCTCAGTAGAATGACAATTATGACCAGCGCACTAGCCATCTAGAACACGCCGCCATTCTCCGTATTAAATATGGCCGATCTCACACAGCACCAAAGTACCGCTAACATAGATGTAACGATCAAATGCTGGTTTTTTGTTTGCTCATATAGTAAAAACATTGTGGCTCAAAACGGATGGCTGTGATAATGCTTCTTGGAAAAGGTACTTAATATCATTTTAGGTGGATAACGAATCATCAGAAATATAAAACCTTGTATAAAAACATCTTGTAGCCACAGTTATAGGTTGTTTTCAACTTGCTTATATATATATATATATATATATATATATATATATATGACATCGGTCACATAGTGGTTACGTACATTCGTTTACATACGACATCAAGACGAGCCCAATCTTTCCAGCAATGCTTCCAATGGAATCATCTTCTACAAGTTCTTGCCACCTAATTCTACGGCCAATAAGGAATACTAGCAAAGAAACTTTTAAAATAGTGCGCGAGAACGTCCGACTTTAGAACAATAGGGCAACGTACCCACGCACACATCGTTACTGCTTTTGGATTGTTTGATGAAAAATTCGATTTCTACGTTTCCGCAAACTCCCTGTCACCGGAACTGGCTCCGTGCCGCTTTTTCCTGTTCCCACGAAAGAAGCGACAGGGTTTCGTGGCTACAAAGGAGATAAATAAAAATTCGACCACGGACAGCCCAACTAGGTTCGGAAAGACGCATTTAAATGCGTATGTTTCGAAAAGTGGCAAAGATGGCGGTACAAGTCCATTGCAGTAAGCAGAAGATATTTTGAAGGAAACGTCAACGCTTTGAAAGATTAAATACATATATTTTTTTTCAATGTGTATCGAAACATTTAAATTCACCCTCATATATATACTCGTATTGTCGTAAATCATGCTAACAACTTTAAGAGCTCACAATAACATAAATACGTCAAGTACTGTCATAGCAAACGTTTAGATTATCAGGTGCATTACTTGGCTACTGTTAAAAAAGTATGTATCACTCAAATCACGCTTGTTTTTCTAACACGTCCGCAGTCTCTTCCAAACTGCAATGTGTATCGACTGCAAGTCGCAGGACGGAAACTTCAAGTTTATCCACCTGCTTGCCAAGGGTTTGCTTAAGCTCGTCAACATTGTTGTATCGAATTGGCCTAGGACCACTGCGCCCCGGCCACTGCGACCGCTATTCAAAAAGCAAGGAAGGTGCTCCATGCACTGCATACTCTATCTAGCACGATGCTGTTTGTGTGGGTGGGTGTGTGTCTTGTCCTGCTGAAGCACCCACGGTCGGTTATGGAAGTGGTTTTGCGCCCAGAGAAGCTTGGCAATGACTTCTAGAACCGCCTCCGTTGATTGAAAATTCGTCCGGCACGTTTCGCGGAAAGTCGATGACAAAACCAACGAAAGTCTTGCCGGCCGCCGACATTCGGGCCCATATCATGCTTGTAGCCCCTCCCTGCGATCGGCCAAACACTCATCAACGTTCTGTAGCCGTTCGGTGGTTTTAGCAGTCGAAGTTTATCTGCACACCGAACTTACGCACATTTGTTCACAGCACGTTCTTGTTTTTGAGCGAGCTGTCTTCTCCTCTCGTTTCTGTGTCGCTCATCAGATACGTAGCTGAGAATAGACTAAAGCTGAACGCGTAGAACATTAAGTCCAGTATTTGCTATGACGCGGTGACGAATGCGGAAACTAGCAACGACGATCGCCTCGATTACTACGGATTGAAGTGCCTGTCGCCAGTGGAGCATACGTCGCCCGCTGAGGCCGACGTTGGCCCGATGTCGGCGTGAAGGACGGCCCAGGCGATTCGATCTATTGACAGATCTATCGATAGAGCCAACCGAGCCTTTAATGGAAGCGGGATATTCTATTCCTGCTCGCTCCGACGACAAAGATGCAGATGCACGAGAAGAGAGGAAGAGAAATACAAACGCACAAAGACGGAATGTCGGTGGACGTACGAATACAACACAGAACGGAAAGGAAAACGTACCCCGAGCTGGCAAACAGCAGCAAATATCAGTGACGCAGGCATCTGGCCTTCGATTCGCTTTCGCATTGTAAAGCTTCTTTAGTCCTTCAGGCATATCACAGGGTCTCAATACGTACCATGTGATCGCTCCCGCAAGAGATTATCTAACGCAAGCATCTCCGTAGTGAGAATCTACTGTTAGACATTGCACAATTCTACAGTTCCGAGTGATAAAGAGTGCAGTATCTAGAGACGTGCTAACAAGTGCTATGCTGCTTCCATGGAGGCTTTTTACTGTGCATAGGCTGGAGAGCTTTTAGTGGGCTGGATAGTTAATAGAGTCCTGACAAACGACGGTGAGGTTAACACTAAGACATGCTATAAGGTAGCTTTCAGCGGTGGTGATCTTACAGATTCCACGAGCAAGTCTGCTCTGCTCCTGACATGAGTCACGTTAAGCTTCGATAGCAATTTTAGACCAATGCCTTCCCGTGCTACCGCTCCTGCAAGTATATCGTGTGCCGTCCTACATCTTGGTCCCACAGTTACGGCCAACGTCTGCTAGCCGAAGTGGTTTAATTCAATTTGATTCTCTTACCACCTTCTCCATTTTCATCTACGGCGGCCTTAGCCCGGACCTTTCTTCATCGGGCTTGACCACCTTGAGGTCAGATATAGCTTCGTGGGACAGGTGCGGGGTAGTCCTGGACCATATGCCTTGGCCTTCTGTATCCCCATTTCGTGTGGCCTTTACTCCATCGCCTTCTCAGTAGTGTTCCCAATATCTCGAACGTTGGCGCTCTTTCATCTCTTTCTGCTCCCGCTCCAGCGCAAAACGCTGTGCAGCTCTTTCGTTGCTTCCACGTTCTTTCGTAGTCAATCTTATCTAGCTTCTCGTAGTTTGTCATCGACTAGGTCTTCAAGTCTTGTTCGGTGGTTGTCATGTGCATGCCGTAGCGCCTCATCATTTTTCTTGCCTGTAACGAGCTCCTTTTCCACCTTCGGCCGAGCCTCGGTGCACTTTTCCGCTATGGCCTCAGTGGCTACGTTCATCGTAATTAGCGCCCTGTGGAGCCTCTGACTGAGCTCATTGAGCCCCACTTTTGTATCCTGTGCCTTTCACAGTTGCCTCACCTGCTTTACATATCGCTCTATCAGCTTTATCGCACTTAGATGGTCATTGAGCCGGGCGGTTCCACTTCTTTTCCTTCTTATTTTCGCCGCCTTTGATTTTCCTTGTATATTACGTTGATGCCTTCCTCAGGCAGGTGTACAATGTTCCAGCCCATACCTCCAACTTTAACAATGTCCACCTCTCGCTGCTGAAAGCGTCAACATTCCACCTAAGTCTTTTTGTCGTTTTAATTATGTCGTCTTAGTCGTCAAGGCGTTTTAATTATGGTTGCCTCTGCCTTAGATTGAGGCGTGCCTCGCTTTCGCCTTTCCGTTCTCATAGCCTTGCGCTTGACGCAGAGTCTCTTTTTCGTACTCAGTTTTTTTTAAATTATTTCTTGAGTATCCAGACGCTTATCTGGTCTGCTCGGCGTGTGTTCTTTTCGTGACATGTCGGACTCCCCTCCTCCTTACGTCCACAGCTCTTCATGCTCCGGAGAGTTTATGTTTCATTTTTGTATCGTATTATCCAAATAATAACACCCAATTATGAGCTAAATAAAGGCATGGTTATTCACAAAACGGAAAACTAATATTATCCATTATCCACTTCGTTGACGAAGTCGTAGTTTTGTTCCTCTCCGACCTTTTCCACTATTAGAACCTCAGATGTTTGTGTCGGTGGTTATTCGGCTGAGGCCGCTTCTTCCAGGTCTGCTTTTCTCTGGTGGATTTCTATACAACAACTACTACTAATTCTATTACTAATACTGCAACTAGTACGTGTGTCACTATGTGGAATCGTTTTTGATTGACTAATAGAAGATGTCAGACTAGTCGGCATCGTGTGTCATCTATAGTCATTATGAGTTATTGTAGTTTAATTTCAATCAATGTAGCAACAGGAACGGTGGTCTTAGTAGTCCGTCGCCCTCTGGCTTATATCTAGCTATGTAGCGCTGATCGGCTTCTGCGTGAGTTTTGTTCCTGTTGTTGTTGTTGCTGTTGTTGCTGCTGCTGCTGCTGTTGTGTTGTTGTTGTTGTTGTTGTTGTTGTTGTTGTTGTTGTTGTTGTTGTTGTTGTTGTTGTTGTTATTGTGGTTGTTGTTGTTGTTGTTGCTGCTGCTGTTCTCGTTGTTGTTGTTGTCGTTGTTGTTGTTGCTGCTGCTGTTCTCGTTGTTGTTGTTGTCGTTGTTGTTGTGAGCGGCGCCCTTTTGATCTGTTCACCGTATGTGGTTGGTTGTGTGTGTTGCGTGTTTGGCAGGACGGAAACTCGAGATACAACACGGCGACGCAAGTTCGGCTGATTGTGTTCCAACTCTGATGATTAAGCTCTTGGTGAGTTGTCTAGCTACGAAGTTGCGCGTAGGCGTCGGAAGGCCGTGATAGAATTCCTGTCTCTGTGTGCGTTTTGAGCTGCTTTTGTTTTCTTTAACCTGGTTGTGTTTTCTTCGGTTTTCTCATTTTCGTCTGCTGTGAGAAGTTGCTGTGTTCAGACGGAACCTGTCTACCATCATACAAGATAGAGACACTTCCAACGCATTGTGCTTCTGCATTGGGCGCAGCTGCCGCGCGAGACGTACCCGCGCACATCGAAACATACATCTTACAAGAAACTAAACGCTGCAGTGTAGCTATGCCGCGCAGAGGGAAGTGTTGGGGGAAGGCTTGGCGCTGCCCGGCCATCGCATAGCTATTTTTGGCAACAGTGAGCTTTGTAGTCTACTAGCTAACCAAAGAGGGAACGGAAGCAGGGACGGGGATTCGAAAAATAGGCGAAACAGATTTTACGTGAAAGTTCTTACTTGCGGTTACTCTGCATATATATATATATATATATATTTTTTTTTGTACACATGTACTAAGTGAATAAAAAAAATCCGTACCATGAACTACAATCAATAAACGGACAGATACTACGGTAGCTTTTATTGTTCAGTACTGTCCCCCAAATATTTTTACACATATTATCCCACGATCCCTAATAGTTTGTACCACGAGCAAAATATGCAGAACCGTTAGTTCCAAAATACTGGTCTACGGCGCATATAACATCACTGCTGCTATTCCTTGACGGTGCTAGACAGACAGTAGTCCCACGAGCCAGGTTCACGAAATATGAAGGATGCTCGACAATTTGGAGCTTTACTTCGCGTAATTTATCCGTGGTAAAAAGAAACGTGTGGGTGGGCACACTGTCATAGTGAAACAGCACAATGTTCTTCTGCATCGTGGGCCGTACTATTATGATGCTTTCCTTCAGCTGGTCAAAGACGTTGCAAAATACTGTGAAATATTTGTCACTCTTCCCTTAGAAAGGCAGTCAAATATTAGAATACCTTTTGCACCCCGGTAAACGATCACCGAAAACCTTTCCGGTCGAGATGTGCGTTTTCACCCTGGCAGGAGACCCATCGCCGCGTACGGTCTACTTCCTGGTGGCATGTTCCCGCTCTGGAATAGCAGATACTGTTTCTCGTACGGTTTAGAACCGGCCCCAAACAATTTCAAATTTCTCTCCAGAATTGACACGTGTGCCAGTTTCTGCTCAATTGTACGCTCGTGGCCATTTTGTTTAAATGTTTTTCGTGCAGAGATGCTGATGCAATATTTGATGTACTGCACCATAGCTAATGTCCATCTCTTTCGCTATTTTGCGCTGATTCAATCGGGAATCAGTCATGACTCCTATAGTTATTACAGCACAGTACTTGTTTTGCTGTGTTGTCACTAGGGAATGTGACATGTGACAGTTGTGCGATCTGCTGCAAACGCATTTCGAAACCTAATCCACATGATGCTTATGTTTGATACTTCCGACAAACATCTCTCTCCGGCGATGTAGTTGGCATAAGCATTTTTACAATTGTAGACAAGCAATGCTACGAACTTTTTGATTAACTTAGTCTATATAAGGTGGCACTGGTGACGTGTGGACACACCAAAGTGTACCGACTAAGTTCAAATGGGACTAGCTTCTATCAGTTTGGTTCGCTAAAACACATCTCGCAGGGAGGCGTTTCATCTCGTACGACAAAATCCAGGACTCAGCAGAGATCTGGCTCTTGTCACAGCCGCAGACAATCTGAGAACAGGGAATCCTTCAGCTTGTGAAATAGTGGGATATTTGCGCTCAGGCCTCTGGTATGTCTTAACGTAAAAACCGTTTTGGCTCGGCTGTGCAGCTCGGCGAATCTTTTCTGGTCGTATGTATGCTAGCTAGCCTTACTTCTGTAACGATAAATCAATAATTCTGCTGCGACAGGCGGGAGATGTCTTTGCGATATGTTGTATGCGATGGGTAATGCCGATCGTTAACGATGGCGTTGTCATTATCAAGGAGTCAGCAAGAAGAAATTACAGCAGCAGCAACATCACCCGTATCTTTGGCGCGTATCTTCGAGGTTATGTCGGCTTTGCATTACCCATTCTTATATTTCTTCCATGGCCCACCATGAGTTGCTGTCTTGTACGGACGGCACAGACAGAAAACTGAACGATAAATGAAATATACTAAAAGTTTCTAACTGACTCTCTCTCGCTCTCTTTCTGTCTCCATTTCGCGTGCGCAAAAAATCAAACGATGCGAGACGGCTTCTAGTCGAGAAAATAGCGAGTGCGTGCAATTGCACATTAGCTAACTAAAGGACAAGAATACTAAAGTGGGAACTCGGATCGAGTCCGCGCTTAAATATTCTTGTCTCCTCTCTCTACAGGCACCCCCCTTTCGTTATTGCTCTTTACTCCCACCTAGCCCCTTAGCCCTGTCTCAACCGGTCGAACCTGGCCTGCCCTGACGGCTGCCCGACCGGGCGATCCGCTACTCAAGAGTCCGGTGACGAGGAACTTGCTAGCGTGCTTGACGAAACAGAAGGAGGCCTGCACCGGACTACGCACACGCCAATCCCCAAAAGCAGTACAACCTATGGGCCTAAATATACGTGAAATTTGCCGTAGGGCGTCTTGTAGTAGATTTCACTAGAACAAAGGGCTAGTCTGTCGAAACAAATACCCACTCCCAGAACTCTCCCCTTCCTAACCGCCAGAGGCATTTATAGCAGCAGATATACAAGGCCTCCTACTCCTCCCTCTCCTCAAAGAGGAGCTAACCAAAAACAATAAGTTGTCAAAATGCGAAATCTAAATGAGTCCATTGAGCCGAAGGACAATCTCAAAGGGCTCACTAAGTACGGGATTCTCGAAATGGCGTCAACCTTGAGCTTTCTAAATAAAACTCGGGCAGGCGACTACCTATGCATTGCTAAAATTCTCCTCGGGAGAGCTCTTACGACCAAGCTATATACACGCTAGTTGGACTCTATGGTGCTGCGTAGACGAAAATCTCGGTACCACAGTGCTCACTGTGTCTTATTTATATATTTATATATATATATATATTAATATATATATTATATATCTATCTATATATATATATATATATATATATGTGTATATATATATATATATATATATATATATATATATATATATATATATAAAAATGTGAAGAGACAGGAGAGAAACGCAAGTCAGACATCAACGAGGCGGATGCAATCAATCACCGTCGCATGGCTTAACTGAGCAGGGCGAAAGGACGGCTCCGCACACCAGATAGAGTGTAGTCGTCTTCCTCATCGTTGCCGATGGTTGTAGAGCAGGACGAAGACAGAGGTTGTCACGCCAGCCGTCAAAGGCGCTGGGCCATCACAACCTTATAGAAATATCCTCAATTGCCTGAGGCGAGCGCGACCGTTCTCTTACTGTCGGCTGCCGTTGACTCATTTGTTGTTGTTCGCAGGCAGAATCGTAGAAGATGTTGTTGTCCCTTCATCATAACTACTATAACTGTGGCAAATGCCATTACCACTACTACTACTACTACTATTTCGGGTATTCGGGTACTACTACAACAATGTCTACCACTGCAATCAGCATGATGAGGCTAATTAGCGTAATAATCAGGCCGTTCCGTAGTTAGAGCAGCTCATCAGCCGCGAACACACAGGCACGACTGACTGTTCGGCTTGCCCGCATCAGGGCCTCGTTCAGCGCCGGCGATAATAACAGATGAGTAGGAAATTTCCCGATTGGTGCAACTACAGCTAAGTGTGTTCTCGGGAAGACAGAAGGAAATGACACAGATATATATATATATATATATATATATGCATTTTTCCAGTGGAATGGGGCAAAGGGGGCAGAAATGTCTTGTTTAGGAATGACAGTGGAATGACAAATATCTGGTATACCAAGGTGGCCTCACTTCACAAAATGTGCGATTGTTAACAAACAACTTATTTGACTCAGAAACAGAACTTCTGTTTCGTTTAAAAGACATCCGAATTTGGCTAGCAAAAGAAAGAACATTTTCGTATTGAGTAGGTTTGCAGTGCTCCATTCAAGTGGTGATATCACATTATCGAGCAAATACATTTTGAAACATATCACCAGCAGTTGTAGGAAGATCCAGCTCAGACATGTTTGGAATGTTTCTCCATTTAAGAGCCTGTAAGGTAGTTGCTTAACATGGCAGCCCCAAATGTTATTGGGTTCTCGTTAGCCCGCCAATGAAAAACGTGTGCATTGAGCATGCATTATAACGTAAACGAAGTTTTATCTGAGAAGAGCAAAAGTGCACTAGCCTAGATTTATTTTTCTATACAAACCAGTGACAGGTGCTTAATAACCAGTAGGCCACAATGCTTGAACCAGATGAAACGGTGCTGGTGGAGTTCGTAGGGTTTTAGAGAAGCAAGGAATCCAGGCTAAGTTCCAAGCACGTGTGCCGTCTACGTGATTCCATTAAATAAAAACGTTCACGATATACATGTGGCTACTTAGTTAAGACCACTGCCTTTCGTCAACCACATACAACAGTGCCTTTTCCACGGGCACGCGGCTTATGGTAATCATATCACAAACCGAACCACCACTGCCTTGGCTCTCAAATATTCACGATGAAATGCGCATTTCGAATGTGAATCACATAATCTTCATATTGGAGAACTTATTCAATACAACTTTTGCTAGTGTAGAAGAATATCTATCAAAACACGCTGGTACCTTCCGTTTCTCAGTGGAACTATTCATTTTCTTTCAATTGCACATATTATGAGGTGATATACGGTCAGCCACATCAGTATAACAAACACTGGTTATTCTACAGTCGCTCCTTAACAAAATATTTCCCCATTCCATTGAAAAAAACCTTATCTGAAAAAGTTCTACGATTACCTCACGTATTCACAATTAATTCTAAAAGACTCTAAGTGTTTTCATAGGCGTATATTACCTATATGTGTATTAAAATTCGAATTTATTTATTACACGTGTGGCATGTATACCTAAAAACATATGTGACCCTCTTAAATCAGGGGCGCTAAGAGTGGCAGCCTAAGCGAACATGGTAAGATATCTAGGATTTCCTAAATAATTCTTGTTGCAGCGTGATCGCTGACTCTCGGCGCTGTGGTTTAGTATTTGTTTTCAATGAGCATCGCTCAAAAAAAATTTGATCGACAATAGGGGTCGATCCGGTGATATCTCGATAGATACCTGCATCAGCCCCCTAGACCATACCGCCTCCTACATAGGCCATTATAAATATCGCTTATATTTTTTATGTCTGTGTGTCATTTTATTAGAACAATGCATTTTGTTTACCGCCATGGCGCCATTGTTTAACGTCAGTGGAATTCCAATTTGTGCCCTCGAAAACAATCTTCTAAACGCAGGCTGTTCATATTGTTCTGCCAAATTAAGTTTGGGTGAAGTCTTCTCGAGACGCGGTTAGTTGCAACCTGCTTTTATCATGACAACGGCAGCTCGTCTCAGAGCTCGTCTCCATATACCCCTTTGTTCTCCGTCACTGAGTAGCAAATGAGCCGGATCCGCGATTCGCGGCTCAGTGCTTCTCAGCTACCTGAACACAGCCGTTAGGCACAACCAGCACAACATTGAGAACGGTAGCTACGAAACGACTCAGCTCTCAAATGTATTGATGGCTCGATGCTTGATGTTGAAAGCACCTGCCTTAAGACTAAGCTGTCTTTTTTTCCGGCTGACCCTCCGCCGACGTTAAACGTCCACGGGACGGGAATTTTCGCATTGCTTCGTAAGACGGACCCCATAAATACAAATGTGTAACGGTCGGGCTCGAATTCGCGTACCTTTGTGTCTGCTCCGGTTCCGAGGCGCACGCAAATGCACTGTCTAGGATAGGCAAAACAACTCTGAGTTAGATCGAAAAAAACGCCGCATAATATGGTTGCATTATCTGACTAGATATACCGGTTTCAGTAACTGAAAACCAATTGAGCACGTTTGCTTTAAAAACATCAAGAAAAATCAAGATTATATACTTAAAAAACAGCAAAATAGTAATTTTGTCTATCCGCTCTGGTGCATTAAAAAACAGTCGGTGAAGACTAAAAAATAAGTAATCGTTTATTCAATAGCGATGTACCTAAGTCATAAAGCCCGCCCCCCTCCCCCACAAAAACAAACATTTTAAGTATGCAAGAGCAAATTATATAAAAAGACCCGCATTTAAAATAGACCGATGCAAAAAAGACTACATGCAACGTTTACAGATACAGATACAGCGTTTGCCCATATTTTGGCAAATGTGGCATAAAATGCATATTCGCGATGAGCGCAATCTCTATAACATATTTCGAACGACAATAAAGGTATTGTATAATAATAATCAAGTGTTAGTTCTAAAGGAATAAAAATGTGTCCGTCCTGCCAAGGTAAAAGTTAAAATGACTCAAAAATTAAACAACAGACTTTAAGTAACGTTGGGCATATTAGCAATAGTACTAGTAGTAATAATACAAACGGCGATAGAAACCATATACATAATAGTAGTTACACGCACACCAATGGCTGCTCTGAAGCACGCTTATATATTCGACGCATTGTGAGCGATTTGTTAATTAATACACATATATACATTGGCAAGGAGTTCCGATTTAATCGTGAATAATAGTCTTCATATGCCTAGCTATATGACGGTTCAGCACTTTTGCGTACTGGAACTTCTTCATGTTTGATAACAACGTACGCTAATGTTCCTTGATAATATTTAGAAATGAGTGTTGCACTGATTGTTGTTGTTCCACCGATATTGTTGACTTATGCCTTTGATTTGATATATAGATGCTTTACACCCAGCCAAAACCTCGTTCCAGATTAACTTCATTCTAGTTTAACTGTTATCTGACATTACGTCTCTGACTCTTTCTTTAGCCAGGCCATACAGTGCTAATACTGGATTTGTTTGGACTTTCCTCGGCAGAAGATATTAAAGTTCAGCAATGTTTAGCCAGATTCACAATCAGAAAAGACCAAATTCCGAGCAGAATTCGATTCCACGCATGGCAACGCCGTGGTTTATAGAGTGCTTTACCCAAATCATTACTGTTACTAACAAAGTGTGCCATCGTCAACTAGAGCGGCTTTAGTTAAGACGGTGAGGTTTTGCTTGGTTGCCGTCCACTAAATGGTCGGCTGTGTAACAGTATTACATATCACCTCATTCACGTGCTGATACAACACGGCTGCTAATACATATAGATAATACATAGAGATAGCATTTACTCATTTGCGTTCCTATGGCACGAGAGAGGGTGACGGTGTGGGTCGCAGTGTGAGCCGAACTGGCCATAAGATTCGGCGTGCATTTGCTACTAAACATTTATCCCCAGACTCCGCCTCTCCCGTCTGACAGCACTACAACACTCCACGCACCTTGGGGTCCAATGGATGCTAACCACCGAGCACTTTAAAAAAGGCCTTACGAAAACAGAAGTTATTTGCGAGCGCTTGGGAACCTCCATTGAGACCGCTACACAAAAAACCGATTACTGGTCTCAACAACGACACAACACGTTCGATGGGGCACATTTTAAAAAAGCACGAGAAACGCCCTTTGTACATTACTGGATTAAGGGTATGCCCTACCTATCTGGTAAGGAGTATTTTAATTATTATTATCATAACGTATTTTTATTATTATCACGACGTATTTAAACCTACTAAAGCTCAGATTCAACGCACTACCAACGCGTGGCCGATTGGCCAGGGGACGCCCTGGCTACAACAAACGTTGTAGGCACGGGTGTCATGCGCCTAAGACGTTGGCTCATATCGTTCAGATGTGCGATACAACACACAAGCAAACTATAAAGAGACATGACGACGTCTGTGATCGCGTGGCGCGTCTTGTCCGCGAGAGGGGTCATGAGGTGGTTTGTTAGCGAGTATTCCGTCGACCGGGCGCACCGGGTCTAAAGTCCAACCTCGTAATAACAATACCTACCGAGGTCTGGGTTTTAGATGCCGAGGTTTGCAGGCCCGAACAGGAACCTGGCAAAAGCGCGACAGGACAAGATCACCAAATATGACGTCGAGTTCCTAAGAGCGGCGCTCCCCGACCCGCAAAAACCTCGCAGATTCGGATCCATCACTATCTCTATGAGTGGTGTATGGGACCCCGAATATGCGAGTACGCTCTTGGGGCTCGGCGTCACGATGAGGAATCTTACCGTCTTAACGTTGCAAGGAACCTTGAGGATATATCGCTCGCACCGGGTCCATAAAAGCGGGGGCTACTATCAAGCAAGGACACGGACAGCTGATTCTTAACCTCACGTGACGCCTTTTTACCACCATTTTTATTAAGACGAGCACTTCCGAGTGTGCAAACGTATTGTAAATAATTAATACATCATCACAATATTTTTTTATCTACGCTTTAGATAAAATAACAAAATGTCTAGGGTAAATACGTACAGCAGGCAAATAGCGCTGTCTGAATTACTAAAAGCATGCAAATGTGAAAGCCAATAAGAAAACGGTCGATGATGTCCTGTTACTATTGGGGCAATAAAGGGACATTTATCGCGCTTAGCACAATAAAGCACTAAATCATTTTCATAGTTACATAAAGGTATGTAGTATGATAGTATAAAAGTTCGTAATGTAAAGTCATTGTTTTATCAAAACGCAACGCTCAACAGGGAATTAGGCTGCAGTTGGCTGGGTATGTGCGTGTCCACTTGCCACAATCTGTCATACACCTAAACCGTTACGATTATTAAGTTTATGAATAATAGAATGTTACGTTCCCGGATTGTTTGGTTCGGTGTCAAACACCGGCTCTAGCCAGAGAGCTCCACTAGAGTCCGTAGAGCAGTCAGGTTAGTACGATTGTAAGTAGGAGCTAGAGTACGGTAAATTAGTCGCCGCCGTATCAGGAGGGCCTAGCGCAGATCTCTAGCGCAGTCGTTAAATCAATGTAACCTGTACTCCCTCAGCCAGTCTTGCGTTTCCTTAGTCGGGGCTAATAGACCGCCAAGCAATACGTGGGTTTTGGACGTATACATATACGGGCTTTATAGTTATTAAAGATGAAACGAAAGTTGTATTTTTAGGTACGAAAAGAGGCAGATACATATAAATACAGTTTTCGTTGTCTTACCTTTAATAACTATAAATCAACGAAATTTGTATTTATAGGTATCTATCTCTTTTGGTAGTTCTCCTTGTAGTTATTAAAGGTAAAACTACAAAAATTGTATTTATAGGTACCAAAAGACCAAGTCTTAACTAAATGGTAACAACTATCGTTAGGTTAATGCATGACTACGTCAGGTTGATGCAAAAGTTATCTTGTATGTACACTTTTTGATGTACGGTTCAACAACCTAAGGCGCCAACGATCCATCACTCCCAAAAGCCGTGATCCGTGGTGCGTTCGTAAACGGATTGTATGCTTGGCAGAGGGCCAGATGGGCGCATGCAAATTCAAATAGCACTCGCCTAATTGGCAATTTCGTTCTTCTCTCAGGAGTACCTAGTCTAAAAACAATACATTGTTGACCGCGATAGTTGTAACTCACACCCTTTAATGTGATCACAAAGGTGATCTCATGTATGTATATGCTCTGTTCAAGTATTCCACGTTTCAGAGACTTGAAGTGCTCTCTAGGCAACGTTAGCATGGCAAAGGTTGTTACGTTTATCGTAGAACAGCCATTATTGCGTCAGCCAGTAGGCTCTGCTTTGGCGTCAAAAGTTCAGTTGCTTTCTAAGATAAATGGCGGATACATAATAAATGTAAAAATGCAATTTCGGATTGCTTTGCTGTACGAGATCCGAAAAGCTTCATTCAAGCTATAGCTTGTCGAAACATCTCCATCATATTTGAACGAACCGACTCAATCAACGAACGGACCTGCTTGGTATAAGTATTGGTATAACTTCTAAATTCTGGAAGTGGCTTGATTATAAACTGAGTAACGCCAACAAGTTGGAGGGTATGCGCGTCTGCACTCCTCTCTTGAGTCGCCACTGACAAACTTTGCTCCTGTAGCGTTTGGTAACCTGTGATAACAAATCGGGGTCTTCTACAAGAATATAAGCAGACAAAGACTGTGGTCCGAGGGCGCAGCTCCAAAGGTCAACCCAAGCGTAAAATCCAAAAGTCCATTCAAGTAAAATCATGTTGTGTGGTTACGAGTTCTGGGAGGGAACGCGACGATCAACACGGTTCATCTCTACTGCCCACAACTTCAACAAGTTCAAAACATATTGACCCGCTTCTACAATTCGTGAACAGGATAGGCCGGTCTCTCACCACGACAACTCGCGTCCCCATGCGGACAACACCAGACTTAAAATATATATGACCTGGGCTGACACCTTGCTAAGCACCCATCCCACTTTTTAACTAGGAACAATTTTTGTATTTTAAAGGCGTCGAAAATTAGAAAAAATACAACACCCCAGGTGAGATGTGCGTGTGTGTGTTTAAATAATTAATATATGAGTCATTAACCGCTGAGTTTTATTAAAATGAGCGGAAATGATGTGTAAAAGTGATATGTAACTACATTTCGATTTTAAATAGGAAAAAATATTGTTGACCCTTACTTTATAAGGGTCGATTCTATTTTCGATTATTCAGCAAGTGTCTATACCGCAAAATAATAGTTATTTTTAATTTAAGCTTTTTAGTATAAGATTATTATATCACGTGCATGTGCCTTTCGTATGATCTACGCCTGCTTCTTTATGCATTTTGGACCGATCTTAATGCACGAGGTATTTTAGTTCGCGTTTTACCTGTAAACACTGCTGTAGCCTTACGCAGAGGGAAACGTCGAACTGTCGTGGCGCCGAGGTACACAAAACGGATATTCTAGTATAAGTAGTGCTCGTACTTTAACCACCTTTGCATGTTTTATTAACATAAAGGTCTCAAGTTTAAATCCAAAGTGGTCCTTCTGGTTATTGCACACAACAAGCGTTGTTGCAGCACACTTTCTTCATCGAGTTTTTTTCTCCGGCGGGGGTGTGCTTAACCTATGTGTGAACCATAGCATTTCCTCTCTATCCGTTATATCGTCTCGTCTCTGCACACAATGCCGTTGAAGCGTGTACTTCCGTCCTGGACTGATTGCAAAGTTCGGCCGCAATTCCTGCTCGATGCCAATGAGAGTGCTTTATAGACGCTGTCGCTTCAAAGCTTGTATGCGACGCAGGAACGCTGATGCCATGCCCCGGCTTCTGTAAGTTGTGCGTACAGGGCCCTAAGTGGGCATAGCTACGGAAACGGCTGCGTGATCGGGCCGCCTCGGCTTGCATCCGGCCATGCAGGTGATCCGACCCACTCCTGATCACGCACCTGCGTTCCCTATGTAAATTTGCTAGCACTTTCGAAGGTCGATAATGTTTAGTAGCATTTAATCTAATCTACTGGTCGTGAATTCTAAATAATGAAGCATATGAGTTAACGGTACCATAAAAGTAGATTAAAAAAAATATATATATATATATATAGAGGAAAAGAGAGCCGGCTTATAATAAGCCGATAAAGGCAAGACATTTCCCTATATGCTTTGTTAGCACAGAATATCCTAATACAATGCCCAACGCGTCTATAGGCGCTCGTAATAGGTTCAGATAAGACAAGGCACCATAGCGTCGATATTCCTTCTTGGTCGTCACGTTCTTGTACAGGTATATAGGTGTTTTTGACTGAAGGAATACTGCTGACGAATCAGATCAATAAACTCCTACTCTAGCTAAGCGAGTGATCGCCAGAGCTTCATATATCTGGTCTGCCACTCAGGGTTGCCATGGTCCTATTTCTGAAGCGTGTGTTTGCATTTTTTAAGCTACCACTGCTACCTACAATAATAATAAGGCACATCGCTTTTACTCTGTGTATTTACGCCACTTTTCTATTATTTTTCTATTTCAATTATTATTATTATTATTATTATTATTATTATTATTATTATTATTATTATTATTATTATTATTGTTATACAGAAAGGCAACGCCAACAGAATGTTCCACCACAGGAATACCAAGCAATAATGTAAATACTATGTAATTAGTACAATAATAATTGTGATACCTGTACATATTAATATTAAACCCTTGTTCAAAAATTATTATCAACATGATCCCTATTTAAGGGCTAATTATATGCTTCTACTTATTCAACTGAATCAATGCCGTAGAGCGTTTTCGGCTCAACCTATATATATATATATATATATATATATATATATATATATATATAGGGTGTTTGTTTTTATCAATATATACATGTACCACAATTACAAACATGTTAATTATATAGTATCTATAGTATTGCCTATATTATTATTGCTCAAACTGACGAAAGAGCTTCCCCAAACGCCAGATGACTCGAGACCGAATGCCATTACAACGAAGTCCTCAAGAAGATGCGCGTGTGAGCCATCCGCCATATGTAACGCTTATCTTAACGCTTAACATTAGGATCTTGCCTGCTGCGTATGATGTCGCATACTTTGGTGAGTGTTTCCAGCACATCGTTGTGCTTTGCGTTGGCAGGGGGAGGGCGTTATTATATAGTCAAGCGTGGGGTCGTCGAGGCCTCCTGCCGCACCAGATGGAAAGGTGCAAAGTGTCTTGACGACATCCTCACTTGAGCTCGACGTGACCGTTGGCAAGCTTATAGGGGTTGTTGGAACCACGTCCCTGCAGGAGCAGGAGGGTGCTTTGCCAGTACCTCACTAATCGACTCCTCTATTACGGGCACAATCGTGTCATCGGAAGACTAAGGTCCATCTGGCGCTCTGCATATGAAAACCCATGGAGAGCTTGTGAGCAGCGATCTGGGCGCGGTTCTTATCCGTCATTACACGTTTGCCTTAACTCTCGGCCTCCACGCGAGTGAGAGGGCCAACATCTATCTGAACACGCTCGCCAGGCTAGGTTTTTGTGTCGAGCTTGGTGGCGTGGTGAAATAAGTCTGCGCCTCGCGACCGGAGGAGACACATAGGTGCGCGGGTTCGAGCTCCACCGTTGCACACTTGTATTTATGGGAGTCCGTCGCGTGAATCAATGTGAAAAACAGTTCCGTGAACGTTAAATGTTGGCTGAGGGTCAGCCCAAAAACTTTACTTTAGGCTAGGTTTTTGTAGGCCTCTTTAGGCTTATTTGTCGACGCGAAGAACTTTCAGGATGGGGGTGAGCAGCGCGGTCCAGATCACGTCGTCATGGTGTTTCACGACATCTTTGAGCAGACGGCGGTGGAAGAGCCCAGAGCGCAGAGGGATTCTCGCCCTGTTTGGGATCCTGTGCAACACCTAGCGCGCGTCATCATGACCTCGGCGAGTAACCGGTGACGAGGAGGGGGAGAAAAGAAGGCGGCAGGTGATGGCCAAGTAACGTCCTTCCGGGGTGAGGAGAAGGCCCTGGCAGCGGAGAGCGCGGAGAAGGCAGCGGTTGAAGATGCTGCTAGTAGTGGCAGCGGCCGGTCGGAGCGCCGTTGTTCCACTAGACTCGGCTATATTTTTCTTATAAGTGTTTCCTGGACACCTCTCTTTGTATGAGAGCGTATTGAACACCACCGGGCTACTCACTTATCATTGCTGCTGCTTTTCCTGTGAATAAGAGCAGTTGCTGGCTTTGCTGCGGCTGCCAACTTCTCGTGTCATGCCGTATGATGTTTCATATTATTATTATTATTATACGTTCGGCAAAATGCTAGGTTGATGGCTGTGTCGAAACACTCTAATGTAATTGATGTAACATGAACACACTTACCCAGCTCGGGTGTTAATATATATATATATATATATATACGTTCGAAATATATGCGAAAATATACGTTCATAAGGAGTCGATTGTTACTTCTTATATTTAAGCAAATTAATCAATAATAGTTTTGTTGTTTAAAACGGTGTTATTGTTGTTTCTGCATGTCATCCAATATGTATTGATCATTACATTACAATTGTCCATGAGTTAAATACAATTAGTATGTCAGACATAGTAGTCAAAGAAAAAAAGTGTGTATGTATACGTTAAGGTCGAAGTAATTGAGGCTGACTAAGGCTCATTGTCATTCTTAGTCACAAAATTTGCAGGCGTAACTTTTGTGCGTTTCAAGGAAGTCACCCCGTCTAGATGATGGAACCCATACACGGAAAACCGAGTAACCGTTTGCGGAGACACATTTTTGCGTGACCATAGCTTGCGTAAGATATATTTAGGTGTCTCTTATTGCTGTAGGTCGTTCGAAATTCTTCCAGCTGCGCTGTTGTAATGAAATTAAAATGGGACACACGATTTTCCATTAATAAGCGTGTTCCATCGAGGGCGTAAACCAGACGACTCATCAAAGCAGTGAGGTGCCAAGCACTCTTTTAAGAACTATCGCGTTGATCGTGTCTAGGTTCTCCATTTTCCGTTACGTATGTCATTCCACATTGGCTCGCCCCCGTAGAAGCCACGGTCACGCTGTTACTATATTGATTGCTAAAACGATCGAATAAAACGAAAAATAATCACAATGGCTAAGACAAAGCGACCAAAAGCGACTTTTTGTCAATTCAATTTTCCGTGCAGTCTTGACCGTTGACTGACTGGTTAAGCAACAGATTTAACCTGGCGCTCCTAACGAGCATCATTCCACCATTTATCCGAAGCGTTGAGTCCTGTTTCTGTACTCGCCGAAGTCGCTAACATGTTCAGCGTCAGACTTTACCCACAGTTGGCCAAACTGCGGTACAGGAAGCCGCACAGGAGACGGACGCAGGTACGCACGCTTCTCGCCGCCCATTTCGAATGGGGGCGCAAGCCGAAAGCAGCGCGCAATGGGTAATCCAAACAAGAACAAAATCAAGACAAGGCAGAGAGCGAGCCAAGAAGCGGGAAAGATAGAGAGAGACAGAGAGAGAGAGGAAGGGAATAACGTCGCGGAGGGGGAACCCACTATAGAATAGAAAGCGCCTTTATTTGCCGAATAAAGGGTGGAAAAGGAGACTAGGTACGCAATGACGCCCACGAAGCCGCCTTCTGTGCCGCACTATACGAGGGAAGATCGTCATCTCGATGGTAGACGCGCAGTCGATGGTCTGAATGGTAGATCATTCTATCACAGCACTGCGTCAACGCTTGGCTGACCCAGTTGTAAAGCTGTTGGTGAGTTGTCGGTTGGTTGTTTTTTTTCCAGCAAAGCAGGTGCAGCCTGACCGTCCCACTGACCATCTGCCCGCTCTTGTTCATCCTACAATAATACGTGTACTTCTGCTGCAGCAAGCACTGCTTTCTACGTTTTATTCAGCTGTTATCAGCTTTAGTCACCGTGCCTTTTGAATGGCACAATATCCGTCTGCTGGCCTGGCCGGCTTATCTGAAATCGGCCTTTGACGTTAAAGGAGAAATACGTTAGAGATCGCGCACGTTAATTGGATTTTTTCGCTCGTTCTGTTCATTTGTGTTATGGCGGTCGTGCTGGTGATGGTGGTGGTGGTGCTCACCTCGAATAAAAACGCGTTGTTGTATGTGTTTAAATGCGTCTGAATCGAACAGAATATTGACTTGTCCTTACGTACGATCCGACTGTTGGGATGTTGGACGACGACATACGAACGCCGGTTTGCACTGCGTAACGCTACTCAACCGTCCTATCGTACGTTTAATTCATTAGACAGTGATCGCATTTGTCAATGCCCAATGTACTCGCCAGCATATGTGACACCTTACTTGAGTGTAATGTAATCGATCATAAATTGTCATGAGAGAAAGCCATGACAGGGCAAACTGACCACTGGCACGGACTGCGTACTTAATGTTTGCAATTTTCTTTCGTCCCGTTCCAGGCTGTTACATGAATGCTCGTATAATAAAGTATGTTCAAGGTAATTCAGAGATTGCAGGTGTTGTACAAGGTAAAACTGAAAGTGGCTAGGGATACCTTCTGCGAAGAGCAGTTTGTCGCTGTACGTGACCGCCCTGCCAAGCTCTGGGATTTTCTTAATAAAATCTGCCGTGGCAAGAAGTCTGGAGCGGTGCCAAGTCGACTACTAGTCGAAAACAGGGTCCAGGAAGGGACCAGAAAATAGTGGACGCACTAAATAATAGATTTTCATCTATCCGTACAAAAACGATATTTACCCGCTCCCCCCTAAGAGCCGACAGACAGTTTCCTTTCAAACCTATGGAACTCCGAGCCCAACGCATGTTTCTTTAGTGCTATGGCACTTCAGCAACTGCGTATCGCTACCATAGACAGACTCACTCGATAGCGGTGGAAACGTGCTTGATAAATTCTACTCTAAATTAATTGACATCTTAGCGGCTCCTCTAGCTGCCGCATTCAATATTTTAGTTCAAACGCACTTGTTTCTAGAACGCCTCAAGACATCTGCGGTGACTCCGCTAGATAAGGGTAAGGGCGGAAGGAACCCGCCTGGTAACTGTCGCCGGATATACTTTGTAAGTATTTGATCTTGAAGCTAAACAACAGTTGGAAAGTCATTTAAACGATCTAAATTATTCTTCTCTATAAAACAATTCGGTTTGAGGAAGGCAGGATCAACCGAACTGGCATTGGAATATATCTGGTGGGAGATCATTAAACCTGTGTAGGATGGAAATATGTGTATTGGTGCATTTCTTGACGTAGCCAAAGCGTTCGACTGCCTCGGCCACTCTAAATTTTCTAAGATGGGCCAACAACTGGGCTGTGCTCTAGGGGTAACATTTTGGCTTACCTCGTACCTTAGTGGACGAAAGCAATTTGTGGCGGTGGGAGGTCTAAGGTCTACAATGGGAATTGTATCCATTGGCACGCCCCAAAGGTCGGTTTTTGGACCTTCGTTCTTCATTATATATGTGCATTTCATCCTGCGGGGCATAGAGCGTTAGCAAATTGCCGCCCAATCGTCTGTGCAGATGAGACCACTCTTTTGTTTCGTGTATCACCCTCCCAATATCTAGTTATACGCATAATTTTTGCACGCTGAAACCTGTACTGAATAAGTCAAATTTGAATTATAAAGATTTGGTCTTGTCTTTAACTCGTCGAAAACGACACTCGTTCTGTATCATACCCCACAACGGGCATCGAGACAGAAGTTCAAAGCTGGTAATATTTCCCTCCGAGTAGGTGACTCTGATATCTCCCTCAGCCCAGAGGTAATATGCCTTGGGAACACGAGACGTGAAATGGGACAGTCAAGTAAGGTTAAGTGTCAGAGTCTGCTACGCCACGGTGGCCTCACTTGTGCGTTTGAGGAGAGCCAAAGCTTTGCGAGACCTTCTGCTGCGTGTCTGTAAAGCGCTTATCCAATTCTAACTTACGGAATTACACTATGGGACGCCAGGTATTCAACGACCTTAGGCAATCTCAGCGGCGTTCACAATGACGCGATGAAGGCCATAGGAAGTCTTCCTCGTCGCGCGGGTCTGATTCCATGGTACACCAGACTCAGGCTTCTCAAGCTTGACCAACTAAATTAAACTTTTCGGGTTTAGACTCACCCTTCTTCGGCACTCCCTGGCCTACGTGCTGTCCACCATTTGGAACGAGCTGCCATTAGCGTTTCGAAATGCAGAACGGGCCGTTGTTTTTAACTGACATCTTCTCTTGCAGCTGACAAACGAAGAAACACGTGATGCGTAATTACATGTTTTACACAGTATTGATTTGTACACATACTCATACTTATGTATATGTTGAACGAAACGTGACAGATTGCCAACTTCTTGAGTGTGTCAATAAAACCTGTTGATTGAATGAGTAGCCGTCGTAGTAGTAGTTGTAGTAATTGTTATTGTTGTTATTTTCTTGTCATGATAATAACATTAAAATGCAGGAGGTGTGTCGCTAAGGTAGCCATTGCTATTACTAGAACAACAGTTGTGACAACAATTTCACCAGGTCAGATAGGCGTTGCAGTGAAAGGCGGTGCAGAAGCGGCAGTTCACGCAGTACGAGCATTTGTTGAAGCAGAAGGTCCAGTACGGGTATTAGTTGAATTGGATTTTCGTAACGCCTTCAACACTATACGACGCGATGTAACGCTTGATGAGATACGACTCAAAGTGCCGCAACTTCTGCCGCTAGCTTGGCAAAGCTACAAGAAACCGACTCTGCTGTCCTGGGATGAAAAAGCACCACTATTGTCAGCTAGTGGAGTGCAACAAGGCGATCCGCTTGAACCTGTTTTATTCAGCCTCGGGGCATCCGGTTTAATGGCACGCATGAAGAGCCCTCTTAACGTTTAGTACCTAGATAACGCAACGATTGGAGGTCCATTTGATCTGGTTATGTGTGATATTATCAACGTCCTGAAATTTGCAGAAGAAGGAGTCCTTAGAATGCCTCTAAGTGTATTACATTGGGAGGTAATGCCCAAGAACAGGATGAAATTTTTAGGGCGGTTTCGAATGTCTTGCCAGAATCTAGGCGCGTTGACTTAGACGAGCTGGAGCTTCTGGGAGCCTCAATAAGCTTACGATCGATTTCAAAGACCCTTAAAGACAAGTGCACTGGACTGAAGCAAATTCGCTCTCGCTTAACGGCGATGCATTCGCAAGCTCTGTGCATCTGGAGATACAGCTTGGGCTCGCCAAAACTCAATTATACTCTGCGCCCTTCACCAGCTATTAAATGTCACGAAGATCTTCAAGCTTACGACGATACCGCAAGAAGCATTTTAGATGAGGTATTAAACGTCGACTTGCATGATAACACTTGGAAAAGAGCAACCCTTCCAATTGCCGAAGAAGGACTTGGTATTAGATCAGCAGCGGAGCTGGCTCCCATGTGCTATGCTGCGTCTCTATTGGGATTTGGTAAACTCGCAAATACGTTGGTCGAACCAGACATCCGCCAAGGAATCACAAGAGCCAATGACGCTGCAAAGCTAATAGCTAGACAAAAAATTGGACAAGGCCCCTGGCAAGAACGTCCCACACAGTATACATTGGACTCCTACAGATGCAGCGCTGCAGCTAGAGAGCTCTTAGACAGCCTCCAATCTCCAGTGGAAAAAGCTGTCTTTTTGGCAGCACGGGACACATTTAGTGGAGGCTTTCTAAAGTGTCTCCCTTCTCCGCAGCTGGGTACCATGCTTGACAACATCTCATTCCGCATGGTAACCGCTCTTTGATTAGGTGCCCCGGTTTGCAACCCCTACAGTTGCCGCGCATGTGGTACCACAGTAACTGAGGATGGGATTCACCCTCTTAGCTGCATCAAAAGCCATGGTAGAGTTTCTAGACGCGCTGAAATCAATGCAATTATAAGAAGAGCTTTACGCAGGGCTGTTATACCAAGCACGCTCGAGCCCAGATTAGGACTTCATGACGACAAAGGACCTGACGGTGTAACAATCCCGCTATGGGCTAACGGCAGATGCTTGGTATGGGATGCTACAGTGTCCTGTACAGTGGCTCCCTCGTATATACGCCACAGTTCACTAGAAGCGGGATGGGTTGCCGAGCGCGCAGATAATGGGAAAAACGCAAGTACCAAGAACTGGAGACAAGTTACATCGTAGTGCCAATATGGAAACAATGGGTTCGGTAAGCAAGGGAACCAAGAGATTCATCAGTGAGCTGGGCCAACGGATTACAGATCTCACAGGAAATCGGCGCGAAGACGAGTTTCTACGGCAACTGCTGTCGCTTGCAGTGTGCCGAGGAAACGCCAGCTGTATGGTCGGTTCCATGAAATAATATTCAGGAGCTAGGAGAAAACAAGGAATACACATTCACACCTCACAATTGTAACATTTAAACAATATTAATAAATTATAATAATAATAATAATAATAATAATAATAATAATAATAATAATAATAATAATAATAATAATAATAATAATAATAATAATAATAATAATAAGGCGACCAAAGAGAGGGTCAATTCTTGAGGCAAGCGTTGGTTTTGGCCGTTTGCAGAGGAAACGCGGCATCTATTTTAGGCGCCATGGAGTGAAATAATTATTTAAAGAATTTGCAATAATACGTTCAGACCTCACAATTGTAACATTATTTAACATGTAATAAATAATAATAATAATAATAATAATAATAATAATAATAATAATAATAATAATAATAATAATAATAACGCTTGCATCCTCAGGCGGCGCTGTGCATTTGGAGATATAGCCTAGGGTCTTCAAGATTTAACTATATACTGCGTGCATGCTCTGCTTTAACGTGCCCCGAAGAATTAACGGCGTATGATGACGTCAGCAGAGACATACTTAGTGAAGTCCTAAACGTAAATTTAGAAGAGAACACCTGGCAGAGAGCAAGTCTTCCGATACGTGAAGGTGGTCTGGGAATAAGGAGTAACACTGACCTAGCTCCGGTCTGCTACGCTGCTTCACTGGTGCAATTTGGTCCGGTGGGAGCTTCGTTAGTGGAAGAGGCAGTTCGACCACAAATAAGATATGAAACCAGTAAAGCACGGGACACTATTAGAACCGTGCTAGACCCGGGCCCTTTAGAAGAATATCCTAGCCAATATAACCTAGATAAGCTCAAAAGCAAAAAAAGAGCAGAGAAATCTTAGACGAGCTTGTTACCCAGAGAGACCGCGCCGTATTCTTAGCGGCACAAGATAACTTCAGTAGAGGTTGGCTTAAAGCCTTACCCTCGCCTCAGCTCGGCACCATGCTGAATCCCAACTCTTTCCGCATGATGTCAGCACTTAGAATCGGCGCTAGCGTCTGCGAGCCGTTTCAGTGCAAACTGTGTGGGGAGATGGTAGATTCCAGTGGCCTACACCCACTGAGTTGCCCGAAGAGCGCCGGTAGATCGTCCAGACATGCTGAACTAAACGGTGTGATCATAAAGTCCCTTAGGAAAGCCGGTATACCATCCACACTTGAACCGAGAGGTTTAGTGTCCGCTGGCGAAGAAAGACCTGATGGGGTGACCATTGCATTATGGTCACATGGAAAGCCCCTAGCTTGGGATGCAACGGTTTCGTGCACAACCGCGGCTTCCTATTTACACCACAGCTCTGTTGAGCCGGGGTGGGTAGCAAAGCACGCGGACGCCAGAAAACGGTTTAAATATGCTGGACTGAAAACAAGATATATATTTGTGCCTATCGCCATGGAGACACTAGGACCAATCAGCAAGGGAACCGAAGCATTTCTCAAAGACTTAAGTAAGCGAATTCAGGAGGTCACGAACGACCGAAGAGAGGGTCAATTCCTGAGGCAAGCGTTGTCCTTGGCCGTTTGCAGAGGGAACGCGGCATCTATTTTAGGCGCCATGGATTGAACTAATTATTTAAAAAACTTTGCAATAATACGTTCAGACCTCACAACTGTAACATTGTTTAACATGTAAATAATAATAATAATAAACAATAATAAAATATTATCTAGATACGAATTAATATAGTATGGGAATATCATTGTTGGAGACGGCAACAAGTGTGCCATTAGCCAGTTGTAGAGTTGTCTTTGAGACTATTTGGCTCGACCAAATAACGCATGATTTCGTTCTGATTGAACTTAGCAATTTGCTGGATGGATTGCAACTACATCTAACGATGTTTTTTGAAGCAAGTAGTACGGGTGGATCTACAAACCTGGCTCGGTGACTTGTGAGTTCCGGGCGCCAATATAGCCGATTTTAACGATATTGCTAGACCAGTTCCATCGTTCATGTCGACCCTGCCAGATATTAGACTTTCACAAGTACCGGCCCGGTCCAGTCAGCCTTCGCAAGCGCCGATGGCAGTCTATATTGGTGCAAGTGTACAAGTTTTCATATGTTACTTGTATGTGAACAATGCCCTGAGGCATGCCCAAGTAAACAACACCCACAAGGGGCAGAATACTGTTCAAGGCTGGCCCAGGCTAAATTGTCCCGAGAAACCGTGTAGTATATATATATGTATATATATAATAGACAATGACATCTACAATCTAGGGCAGAATACCGTTAAAGCCTTGCCTCCCAAGAAACCGTGTGGTACTTATATATATATATATATATATATATATATATATATATATATAGAAAATATTATTATAAGATGATTTATAATTTTATTTACAATACGTTTGCACACTCGGCAGTGCTCGCCTCAATGGTGGTAAAATGGTGTCACGTGAGGTTAAGAATCAGCTGTCCGTGTCCTTGCTTGATCGTGGCCCCCGCTCTTATGGACCCGATGCGAGCGGTATATCCTCAAGGTTCCTTGCAACGTTAAAACGGTATGATCCATAAGATTCCTCTTTGTGACGCCGAGCCCCAAGAGCGTACTCGCAGATTCAGAGTCCCATACACCACTCATAGAGATAGTGATGAATCCGAATCTGCAAGGTTTTTGCGGGTCGGGGAGCGCCGCTCTTAGGAACTCGACGTCATATTTGGTGATCTTATCCTGCCGTGCGTTTGCGAGGTCTCTGTTCGGGTCGCAAACCTCGGCATCTAAAACCCAGAGCTCGGTTGGTGTTGTTATGACGAGGTCGGCCTTTAGACCCGGTGCGCCCGGTCGACGGAATACTCGCTCACGAACCACCTCATGACCCCTTTTGCGGAGAAGACGCGCCACGCGATCACAGACGTCGTCATGTCTTTCTATAGTTTGTTTGTGCGTTGTATTGCACATCTGAGCGACATGAGCCATCGTCCCCTGGCCAATCTGGCACGCGTTAGTAGTGCGTTGATCCTGAGCTTTAGAAGGTTTAAATACTCATTACCAGATAGGTAGGGCATACCCTTAATCCATTAAGGTACAAAGGGCGTTTTGTGTGTTTTTTTTTTAATGTGCCCTATCGAACTTGTTGTGTAGTTGTTGAGACCAGTAATCGGTCTCTTGTGTAGCGGTCTCAATGGAGGTTCCCAAGCGCTTGCAAAGAAGTCTTGTTTTCGCAAGGTCTTTTTTAAAGTGCTCGGTGGTTTGCATCCATTGGACCCCAGGGTGCGTGGAGTGTTGTAGTGCTGTCAGACGGAAGAGGCGGAGTCTGGGGATAAATGTTTGGAGGCTATAACACAACATAATAGACAATGACATCTCCAATGTAGGGCAGAATACCGTTAAAGCCTGGCGTCCGGAAAACCCGTGTGGTACTTATATATATATATATATATATATATATATATATACATATATATATATATATATATATATATATATATATATATATATATATATATATATACATATATATATACATATACTATATATATACATATATATATATATATATATATTAGACAATGGCATCTACAATGTAAATACTATAATTAACTAAATAATTAGTGATAGCCACAATACAATGGGCCACAATGCCTGTAATTATGCAATGAAGTCAACTGTCGTTTATATTAATATTGAATTAATGACGCTCTCATAGGGAACAAGGTTGTGTATAAACGTGCCTAGCTCTGCAATAGCGAGTCGGCGATAGCTCAGCCGGTTGTGCATCATTCCACCGAGCAAAACGTCACGGAGCCACGTTGAAATCATGAAAAGCTGTGACCAACATACGTTTATTTAGAATTTAGCTCGGATTGCATTTGTAATTTTTTATTGTTAGGGTATCGATTCTAATTTGCCATTTTCCTGCTGCCATATTCATCTGCTGCAAATTGCCTATTCATGTAAAAGATAGGAACATTGTGGGAGGATCTTAGGTTAAGACGAAATCATTGCATATAGTAACTGGCGAGCAGCAAACACTAAGATAAAGTCGGTTCGATTATGTCTAGAACTCCCTCTTGACGAAACCTGAAATAATATCCACCGTTGTCTTTCCAAGGAAATCGCATCTACGGTGAAACCGTAAGACGCTTACTGCTGGTTTCAAAACTTTTCAGCTTTGCAGTAGTTAGTTAAAATTGATGACGTATGGAAACGCACAAATAAGAAAAACATGTGTTACATTTAGAGTGATTTTTGCAAATTCGGATTTCCTATTTATAATTATTAACACCCTGGCTGGGTAAATGTTACACCAAAGGGTTTTGAGTCAAACATCAATCTAGCATTTTGCAAGTTCTGCTATGGACCAAACCGCCAGCCATACTGCGGCGTGGTATCAATCACATTTACTCCGGCACTGTCTGAATAGACATCCATTCTGTGGTTCATAAAAACCTTCCAGGTTGCACAGAACGTGATAAAGGATATTGATCTATTAGCCGGCTAGCCCGCCATTCAGTGCTCCTCATTGTTGCTGCTTCATAAATCTTTATGTCCACCTTACGTATTTTCAATTCAAATCCAATCCAGTTCAATACACATACAGGTTAGAAGCGCACGTTCTCTTCAGGATTCAACGTTTTTGCAAATCCTCGGCCGCGAGACCTTTCGCGAGACGCACGTAATCGATTGCGCAAAGACCCTCTTTGAAATGGAAAAGCTGTACCCCGTCAGCTAAACGCAACTCGTTCACATGAGGTTTACTTATAGCTGGACATTTTGATAAGACTATAATAAAAATGCTAGTATTAATCTACATCCATATATACCTTGAACATACAATCATAACAAGCATACATTCAACTTTATACCTAAACACTTAATTATTCACGTACAGCTAAAACCGCCAGACGGAAATATTGTTGTTCTCAAAATTATTTGTTTTTCGATTGCCTTGATTTGCTTTAGAGCATTGGATGTATCCATATATGATGCATACAAAATACTAGTAGAATTTGTAATTCTAGAGCTCTAGAGTGAACTCTCTCATTTGTAGAGGAAATCGTTAGGCGGGAGAGGTCCATGGAGGAAGTGCAGCCAGTTACTCAAGCTGTTAATGCTTCCCTTTAGAACGGTGTATATCTTGGCATAGGCCCTCTATCTGGATGCACGTAAATATGCAGGAAAATAGACGAAGACTAAGCTGAATTAAGGAGAAATTGCGGAGACGCCTTTTCATGGCTTTGAAGAAAGGCCAAGGATTACCCAGCCTGGGACGGTGGAGAGGAATCAGGGTTTAGTGCGTTTGTGAGCCCTTCACTAGACACGCAGGCTGCTAGTGAGGCATGTGCATTCTGCATTCCCAAAACCTTTCACAAAAAAACAAAACAAAATAGAGTAAGCTTTCACCATATAATGTCTTGTAGACGTTATAAAATCAATTTTCGATATGAAGTGGCTGTATGAAATGTGGAACACCTATTCGAACTATGCGTATCGTACCTGCCTAGGCAACTTATTGTTTAAGCCTTTCACGAGGAGTGGAAGTAGAAATAGTAGGTCAACTAATTAGTATTTGCAATAGATAAAAATAGGCTAAAAACGTTAATGTATGTGAGTACGTTAATTGATTGAAGTTGTGTAAATTACAATGTTTGTATTGTTTTGAGCCTGTGTATCGGCCTGCTATTTCTAGCAATCCCACGCTGGCATCCACAATTTGGTTGCCACCAGACGGATTGAGGGAGAAAAAGTAAGACTTGGAAAAACCCTACAATACGGCCGACGGCTCCTTTGAGAAAATATCGTGTCGTCCGAAAATCGTAAGCACAGCGTGGCGAAACGCAGAAGTGATAAGTTGTGTGTAGCATGGCTGCCTGCTGTCCTGCCAGCTTTCGATATTGGTCTACCATATATAGGGTGGCCTCATCGTTTTGTGCGAAGTAGAGGTTCTTTCCCAGTGTCTCAAACGAGAAAGACGGGCTCGTCTACAAAACCCGCAGCATTCTATGGCCATGTTCCTCTGTCCTTTGGTGGGGATTCGCTGTCGAATCGAACTAGCAAACTAACCAAACCGCTAGCATCACGTGTTATCACGCGCTCCCACAGCGATGACCTGCACCAGGGACCGAACTAGCTTATAATCGTTGTATAGATATATAGCATTTGTTCTAAATTACTATTACAATTACCGTCGTTGTGAATAATATTACCAATTCGTTTAATCTCCACATACTTAATTGACCTCGCTATAGATACAAGTCTGTAAACTGCAAAACGACACGAAAGAGCTACATTTCGTCTTGCGTGCATCTTAATGACAACAGCTTTTAAAAGGCGCTGTGTTTGCAATATGCTATTGTACACTAGTTAGTTAAAGTTAATACAGTAAATACAACCACACACACATAGTGCAACCAGCTCAGTCGCAAGGTACATTGTATCTTCCTTGTATGTGTACAAATGTCTGTGCAACGATCGCCGTGGGAAAGCCGTTATCGACTTTTCAGCGATTTAGCAAATGTTCTTGCTGTGATTTAAGAAGTTCTGCAACAGAGTGATTAGGCGTTCGCAATTGCGACGATTTTCAAAATAAATGATAATTACCCTTTATATATATATATATATATATATATTTAGTTTGTATTTTGTTTACAGACTAACTGGTAAATTGTGTGATGCACACCGGGCATCGCTGTTAAAGCCACGGTCGTGTGGGACTCACAAAACTAAAATCCAATCGTCCTGCACGGGATGGCCGCAGTACTGTCTTCCCAAAATTACTTTACCTGGTCTCTTGTTTGCCATTTAGACCGCTTACGTTTATGCGGCGGTTATTTTTACCTTGGAGTTTTTCAAATTCTGAGAATTTTCTTATCATCATCCAGAAGTCGTGATCCTTGACAAGCGCTTAGCATGTCAGGAGATTTTCCAACACAGACAGCAGCTCTCCCTCAGTGTTGAAAAAGACGCGGCGTTCTTAGCAGTGTCTTACATCGCCGACCCCTCCTGAGTTGTATGTACGGCATACGAGGAGGTTAGTTTTACCAATGCGGTGTAGGTTTTTCTAAAAGCAGGCACGGAAGCCCGTTTGCAGTTGCGTAAGGGCGTAAGTAAGAGTGTCGTGTTTAAGGTTGTACCGTTTTTTGAAATCAGGGCGTATTGATTTTGTCTAGTATCTTTTTTAGGCTGTCCCTTAGCCAACATTTAACGTCCAGAGATTTGATTTCGCATTTCGTCGTAAAACGGATCTCATAAATACACATGTGCAACGGCGGGATCGGACACGTGCACCTGTATGTCTCCTCCGGTAGCAAGGCGTACGCGAACGCACCACGCCACCGGGTTCGAGTTGTCCAGTATCCGGATGGCTCGGCGGGATTGCTGCCCATTGTTGGCTCAATTTGTTTGGGATGTCTGGTCTATTAGTCAGTGTTCCCTCGTCGGGACGTTAATTAAGGTGTTTCTTGTTGGCGTTGCTAGTTCATTAAATCTAATGCCCCAGAGGGCTTGTATAAGCTTTAAAAGAACTGCTTCCGTATTATATGAAGTTGAGGTGTTGGCTGCTCCTTCGAGCAGAACCTCGTCACGGGCTGTGACGATCAGTGTCAGATCGTCTGCGTAAGCGACGGAATAAACTCCCGCGGGATCCGGTAATCTAAGTACTCCACCGTAGGTTATATTTTACAGGGTTGGTCCCAGTACAGATTTTTAGGGGTCCTCGGCTGTGACTGCCTAGCCTACGGTTTCGTATGTAAACGCTCGGTCTTTTAGGTATGACGCTAGGATACGTCGTAGGTAGGGGCACACGCGTTTGGTTTCAACTGCTTGGTTTATAGTGTCTTACGAACGTGTTCCGACAGCGTCATCTTGTCTTTTAGTTTCGTAACTGGTCGTCTATTGACAATGTGCTCAGCTGCTGGGCAAGAGAGCATTCCTATAGAACGATATGCCAAGGGGTCTTCTTATAGTTTACTGGGTTCCGAAATAAGGGTCAATCGTGTCGTCTTCCAAAACGTATGAAAGTCTTTGCTGGCGAGAAGTGTCTATCATGCTTTTGAATCTTTTCGAGTGGTTCTTTAGGAGTAGAGGAGACCGCATCTGAGCCCGGTGCTTTTCTTGACCGTATGCATTTGGCAACAATGCTGATCTCTTGGATTGACATTGGTTTGAAAGTAAAGTTTGAAGTTTCCTCAAAGAGTACCGGCTCCGGCAGGAGCCTTTGTAGAAGGAGCGCAGTTATAGTCGGTCGGGCTACTTCTACTGTTAGGGGCGGCTGTGTGTATCGCATTGTGTTACGCACGATGGATTTTATACTCTTTGCCCCAGGGGTTTTCTTTGATCCCCTCACGCAAGGAGTTCCAGTGGTTTATTTTAATATTTTGAATTGCCTTATCTCGGGCTCTTCGCGATTTTCTGTACTCATTACTGCACAGTTTTATTTAACTCATAACGGGGCGGGTTATATATATATTTTTATATGGGTTATATATATATATATATATATATATATATATATATATTTATTTATATATATAGATGGTCGTTCATGCCACTTGTGCGCGTCTGTGTGTGCGTTCAAATTAGATTTTGCCCCGCTCTAGGCAGCAGTATTTGTCTTGACCTATAGATCTCTGCAGCGAGCGACAAAAGAGAGAGAGACTCGAACCACTCAGCGATGACTTTCAATCAAAAGCGAGTTCGGCAAGTTAGGTCCTCGAAAATTAGAATACGTCACGAGGGAAAATTTGATGCGTTGGAGTGTTTGCCGAAGGCCTCAGCTGAGAATCGCAAACGCCCTCTTCAGCATCAGCGGCGGCCACTGCAGCCGCCGCCGCTGCTCGACATGAAGGCAGCCGTGGTTCAGTCCGAGTGGAATCATGGCCGGTGCTGGCTAATGACGACACAACCATAGCCCAGACGCCTTTCAAAAACACTCGCCATACTCTCGTCGTGTTCTTGCAAACCTAGCTGGCCGTGAAAGCGGCAGCGACGATAAAGATGTCGACGAATAGAGAAGAAGCATATCTCAACCCGATTCCAGCCCAAGGTTCCCGCCTGGACACTTGCAGCGGTAGTTCTAGTCCTCTTTCTGGTAGGTTGTAGCCTATGACGTTGCAGTAGTTGTGGTGCTGTTGCTGCTGCTCTCGTTGAAAGTGACCATAATTAATTGGAAATTCGGACTAACGTTTAAAAAGTACGTTTTCTAGATAATTTAACCTTGTATTTTTGTAATGCCCCAATTAGATGATCTGACCATGAATGAATTACGTTAGGCCTTCCGATTTAGAAATCTATTGATCTCTAAATCGTATTTGTTTTTTATAAATATGTTTTGTACGCATCGAAGCTTGATGTGTTCGAGCTCACAGCCTTTGGGTCTTCGCTCGGCACGAAGAGTTGCCATTCCTTCAAGGCTTGTCAAGTTTGCGAGGACTAAGAGGGTGGTGGGAAAGTAGCAGTGTAGACATCACCAAGCTAACTTCTTCCCAATGTTGGCTGGCAGGAGATTACTACGATATGCTTACGCTTACCTAGACCAGAACATCCTGTGCTCATATTGGACCTACACGCGGATGCTTATTCGTGAGTGACGTAGCAGCACGAAAACATGCTCGACAGGTAAGCAATGCAATTCTGCAAATAGTCCGTATTGAGGTCAATGATTTTGCAAATAGTTCGTGTTCAGGGTAATGCGTTTTTTGTGGCGGCTTGGTAGACGCGACTAGTGCGCTAGTCGCCTCTACCAAGGTTGTCCTGTCCCTGTTGTTGATCGAATTTTCTCAGAGAAATGCCCATTGAGAATAAATGATGAACCGTACCGCTGAAAATCAGCAGCCATGCTCTCAGAGCGACTGTTGGGGAAACCCAACATGTCCGGCCGTCGGTGTCCCGAAGATATGCCTCAGGATGAATTCTAAGTCCGCAGGGGATGGAGGATGGTCTAGAATTTAAAATCAACACCTTTACCATGTTTTTAATTATAGGGTAGTGCGTTTGCAGATAGTCCGTTTCCGATCACCCCACATGTCAGTCGTGTCGGACTGAATCTTGCTGAATCTGACCGCTTGCCAGTCGGGCTTAAAATGTGTGTTTAATCATATCGCAACGAACAGCGGCACCCCGTTCCGGGTGTTCGGCGTTTGGCGCTGTTCTGTGCTTGGTATATCTGATATTGTTGGCTGCCACCTAAACTAAGCGTAAAATGAATGCAGAAACTTGCGTGGTTGCTACTTTTATTTAGCACATGTTAACTATGTATAATGCTTAACTGTTTATTCTAATATGAACACACTTATATCTATAAGGATATTTATTCTCCTTATTATTCTCCTTATTCACCCGGTGTATATTAGTAACACTAATCGAATTAAATCAGAATAGATAAAAGTACTGCATCAATTGGCATAAGCAAAGTAAATGGAGTAAAAAGCAAAATAAAAAAAATCGATAATACTCGTCAAGGCTAACGCATATGTCATTAAGTTTGCACGTTAGGGTAGACAAATTCAGCAGACAATTTGTCTAGCATTTTACTGGTAGGAACTTACGGTATGCAGAATGCTGCTGTCGCATTTTTTCAGACTGAAATTTAAACCTTTAACGTTTTAAATTCACCAAAGTCACTTGATCCGAGCGGCGTAAATTTTCTTTGTCGAAACTGAACAATAACAATCAATATATTGTTAATTTATCTTTAATTCAATTCAATGCTTCTTTACTAGCTATGTAGCTGCACAGCCGCAAAAAAACACTTGCAAATAGAATGCATTTAAAGTAGTTGCGGGTGGTACGCTTTTTTTCCATCGTCGTTCTGTTTGTCTATATTTGTCTTATCTTACTTTGTTTTTCTATTTGATGTAATAAATTATTCAGCACGACGGGTGTTTCGACGCGGCTTCTATGAACGTTAATGGATGCTGCCAAACTTCAATGCGTGCGGCGCACTTGTATTCGTTAGTTGAAAAAATCATGTTTTTCATCACAGCCACCGCGCCGCATCGACACAGGATAGCTGTATAGCTAATGTTGTGTTCGGTTCACGTACCTATCGATAATGTACGGTGTACAGCCACCGTGCCGTCAGGTCGTAGCTGTATGTATAGCTGATGTTGCGTTCACTTCACGTACCTATCGGGAATGTACGGCGTGCACACAAGATTAGTGCCCCTATGTATTGGCATAGGTTTAGAGTGTAGAGTTGAGCTCATGCAGCCCAGCATGCCAAAAACACTAGTGGAACACTGGTCGTAGTGGGTACAATTTGAGCCATCTTGTATATTTTGTTTGCTGGATTCGCTTACGTCGCGGCTTCGAAGTACAGCTCCGCATGTGATCTAAATGGGGCCACAATTCTAGTTCACAATGTGCGTGTATGGTACAAAATCGATTTCATGTGTTCTCACAGCCGGAACTGTTTCACGGCAAGTGGTCCGGTGAGACTTGCCGGAACTTTAACGAGCCAGACGACTTTAACGAGACAGATAATGAACATCTGCGTCACCGTGGGTGCTTCGAAAACGATGACACCGAGAAAGGTGCAAGTAAATAAGAGCTATTTTCAACAAAAATTACACAAAGTTAGCTCCCTTTCATCGCGTAATTCCGGCGCGCAATATCGTAGCTAATGGAGCAACCGGTCGCGTCCAATATTAAGTAAATAAGCTTGAGAACGCGTTCTAAATGTTGCTACGTCCTGTAGGCAATACGACCCAGTCTCGTCCGTATGTAATACGTCCCACTTACAATTATGTTTATTTCACTAAAATTAAGAATAATATACATTTCAAATGTATCTTTATGGAGCTCTATCTTTCGTGTATTACATATGTATGTGGGGCACATATACGGAAGCCACTCTCATTCGTAAGCCATATGTCCCACTCTCAACTCAATGAAGCACTGAACTACTGGAAATAAAGAGTGGAGAGTGGTCGGATATACGATGTCGGCTTAGTCGGCACCCCGGTTATATCCGCAGGTGTCTCATGTCAAACACATATAACCACGCCTCCAGTCAGTTTCTTGCCATCCAGTCAGTAACATTGTTCAGTGACTAGAAGCCTGTGATGGCGAGGTGTTGTCACTCATCAACGGAGTACCAACCAATCCACCTTTCATAAAGTCTACCAACGAGGTCGTCTGGACGATCGCTTTATGTTTGTGAATGTCTTGCGAAGTTGCCGATTCTAGTGCTAGCCAGCTGTAAGAGTAGCTTCATAGTGCTCTTGGCATTGCTATCGGTTCTGGTTTGTGCAATCTTCGTGTCTTGCGGAGCGTGTCAGTACTGCGTCCGTCACAGCGGTGGCTTAATCAAGGTTTAGGCTGCAATCTCATTAGGCAGAGGTGGGGCGAGCTCGTGAAGGTCCCTCAGGATAAACAATCCTTATGGAAGAAGTGGCTTAACTGCTCAACGGTTCGTTAATGAAAGAGTAAATGTCTGACGCGGCCACCTCACGTAGTGCTTTATACAAGGTTGGTGGTGGTAGCTTCATATGCAAGCACGACCGCATTAGGCCGCACACGGCTGCGCTTGTTCAGGGGCATCATACACGAGCGGAAAATTGCTTAGTAAAATGGCCAGCACGTTTTCAACAACCTAAATCCTATAGTACTTGCACAGGATGAGCTGAAGCGGCCCTATACAGTCTGTGTTTCAGCTCCACCAGCGCTTCCAAAGCCTATGAATCTATAGTGAAATAATATACCACAGCACTTTATTGAAGAATTGATACAAACAATTTCATTGGACCGAGTTTGCATAACTGTTTCGATGAGTGTCGCTGCACATTGTTTTGCCTCATTTGCACCAAATATCATTATGAGGCATGTTGGTCAGCGCCAGCTATCTGGGTGCTATGTCGGCGATATTTTCCAGAGATACATATAGAACATATTCTACATATCTTAATATGAACGAATGCACTTTTTGAGACTTCATGAACACGTGCAATGTAGTGTAATCAACAATACCGAAAGGCGATGTAATAAGCATAAATTAAATAATGAATTACTACACACTACTAGATTAGATAAGTTTGTAGTTCAAATAAACAATTTAACCACGCGTTTTGTCTTAAAACGATTTTTATTTAGAGTGATATAGCTATTTGTATACACATTTAATTAAAGTAATTCAAATAATTAAACAAGCAACTTCTAACGCAACATTCTAGTCATTTTTAGAATTAATTTAATTGTCTTTCGAATGATAGTCATAATAGTGTACTCACGTTTAATATAGCGCTTCTAGTGTGAGGACACAATATGTCCAGAGTCAAAAGTGATGGATTTTGCAATGTTTTCGTCCTGCAGTGTGCGTACGTATACGAATTGCGGTGCTTGCGTTTCGTTCGCTGGATCGCAAGGCGAATGTCATCATTGCAAGCCGCTTATGCCTTCGACTTCATCCTTATGGCTCACACAATGGCAATGACTCGAAAACCATAATTTTACAACGAATAAACGAAATATTAAAATTAGTTATATATATAATTTGTTACGTAATGTATTAAATAGTTATGTTATATATATATATATATATATATATATATATATATATATATCACGACAAGTGCAATATGCACTTGCACACAAGGCATACAGCCATGATTCCAGACTTTTCTCTTCGTTCTTTGCAGACAGTTTGGCACACATTGACCGTCGCAAAATAGACTTATGGATTAAACTATATACCTTTACGAGACTTAAGTTTAGGGTTCCCTAGGTAGGCTATAGAAAACAAAAGCAGTTGCACAATATTGGATATTCACATATCCGGGAGTTCAGTCAAGGCGTTGCATTGCATGCAGAAGATTTTAAAACGTTACTCACAACGTTCGGCATACGAAATATCAACAAAGATGGCACTATCCGCGATATATATATATATATATATATATATATATATATATATAACGTGCACGTACATGCGATGGATGGGTTATATATATATATATATATATATATATATATATATATTACATAACCCATTCATCGCATGTACGTGCACATTAATTTTGGTTGACTTACACAATACTTACGCAAAAGAATTTCAAGATTCAAATCGTGGTTTATTAAAGGAACTGCATTATACAATGCTTTAGTTCTCATTAAATAAAAAATATAAAATTGATATATTTTCATATTTCATTTCATTTCCTGCTGGAGCGTCTTCATGCCCGAGACTTTTCAATAATTTTGCTTAGGCCCAGGAACCCACCGAAAACGAAACGAATGCCGCGGCAACAACGAGCTAGAACGTTTAGAAGGTCTCGTGTTATTTTACCACGGCGCCGGGTCAATGCCAAGGCCCACAAGACGCTCACGAACCTGTCGTCACTGTCTGGCCTTCTTTCAGTAGTCAGCCCTAAGGCGATCGAAACTATTACTGAAGTTCTTCAGCCCCTACTTGCGTTACTACCACTTGTTGAGCAGCTTAAACGCACCTCGTCATAATGGAAGATCACACCTACCTGGCACCCGGGAGCTCTTCAACCCCAACAACAACGACGAGACTGCTGGTACAACCTAACATCGTAGACGCCGAACTTAGCCTGAAAGTTCCCTGCCCGGTGTGTGGCCTATTATACACCAGGCGTGGCTTACTACGACATACTAGGGCAAAACACCCAACAGCTATAGCATCGTCTCCCGATATTGACACGAGTCACCCCGCCGATCCTTCAGTAAAAGACATCCTAGTCAAGCTTCAAGACATTAGTAAAACTTTTCAGAAAGTACGTATTACACCAAAATCTATTAGGCATATCTTAGCCATGACCCTCACTAAGGTGCTCGATGATGTGCACACTCAGAACAGTTTCCACGCTTGGTTGGCCTTATTTTCCTTTGTACCGGTCATACTCCGCCTTCTAGTTAATAGAAATATCAACCAATCATTAGCGCAAATCATAAGGAAGAATCTCCGGGATTACGAGTGCAGCACCAGGTTGCATAACCTGACGGCCCACAGAATCGCTCAAAGAAACGCGCAAATTCACGCTGACTCCGATGTTGCTAGAAGAGTCTTAACCAAGTTATCGGAAGGAGATGGCACCAATGCTGCTAGAATCCTAATCTCTACAGACACGTTTTCATCTGGCGAAGGTACCGCCAACGCACTAAGAGTGAAACACCCGCCTGCACCAGCAGAGCCTATATGGCCTGAGCCACCATCAACAGATTCTGTATTCACAAGCAAGGAATATATTTTTGCTGCTGTTCAATCCTTTTCAAGAAGTTCCTTAGCAAGATTAGACTTTATCCGTCCGAGACTACTAGCCGACTTGCTGTCCCCAAACCTAGGAGAGACAGCCAAAAATTGGCAATATCTATCGCCAAAGTTGTTGACATATTGCGCATCTTGCAACCACCAGCAAAAATTTTACCAATAATTTTCGGCGCTAAATTATTTGCATTGAAAAAGAAGTACGGCTCTATCCGACCGATAGCATGCTCATCATGCCTGCGCAGGATTGCTTCGAAGGTCAGCATAAGAGGTAACATAGGACAACTCGCACACCTAAGAGACGACCAACAACTGGGGTTCTTGGTCAAAGCCGGAGTAGAAACAGCGGTTCATACAACTCGCTCTTTCCTGGCCTCCAGGACTTGCCCCACGTACTTGCTCAAGCTGGATTTTTCAAATACTTTTAATACGATAAGAAGAGACCATTTGCTAAGGACAGTCAAGGACTCAACACCAGACATGTACCATTATGTCGAGTCCTCATATAGACGTCCAACTTGCCTTGTAACGTCTGACCTAATTAATCGTCCGAGACAGGTATACAACAAGAAGACCCCCTGGGTCCACCTTTATTTTGCCTGGCAGTTAACGACCTGATCGCTCGAAAGCCCACTTAACATGTGGTACTTGGACGATGGCGTACTGGCAGGCAACGCCTCTACAATCGCTAATGACATACAGAAGATTATCGATTTCGAGAAGGTAAGCTGCTTAGCCCTGAACCCCTCGAAATGCGAACTGTTCGTATGGAATCCTGATGCAGATTCGACAACCTCTGAGATCACGCACTGGTTACCGGGCTGCAAGATACTCAGCGCAAACGAAGTAGAGCTCATAGGGGTACCTTTACTTCGGGAAGGTGTCTCCCCCGTGTTGCAGAAGTGGTTGGATAAACTGAATACCGCTTCGGAACGCCTTCCTCTGATAGAATACCATAGCGGTCTTTACCTGCTAAGGTGCTCTTACTTAGCCACACGCCTAACTCATATTGTGAGGGGTAGCGAACTTACCGGCGAAACGGACAAGCTAGGACGCTTCAATGATCTTACAGCCAATACAATAACCAATCTGCTTAACATCGAACTGGATGATACAGCCAAACTACAGATGTTCTTGCCAATAGCCAAGGGGGGACTTGACTTACCAGATCCGACAATATTAGCACTCCCAGTGATAGTTGCTGCCACCCATCAGGTTTCCCGCAGGGTCTGCGAGCTCCTTGACGAAGCCGGTCAGCTCGAATTTACCTCCATGCGAGATCAAGTCACGAGAAGTTTGGTTGAGATTCTTGGAATTTCACCAAATAACGTCGCATCTCAGAGTGAATGATCGTCCATGCTAGCCGATCAACATGCTTGTTTACTTATTGATCAAGCTGACAATGACTCTACTTGGGCTCGGCTTAGGGCAACCTTTGCAAAACATGCAAGCGATTGGCTACACGCCCTATCCAGTGCATCGTTAGGGACCTTACTGGATGATGCCACTACAAGAATATGTGTTGGCCTCCGACTTGGTACGCCGCTCGTTCACCCTCACATATGCCCATGCGGGGAGCCGGTGGGCATTAGAGCTCACCACGCTCTATCCTGCGCCCTTAGTGAAGGTCGTAAACCACGTCACGCGGCTATTAACGACACAATAGCAAGAGCCTTGAGGACGGCAGGCTACCCAGGTACGCTGGAACCAACTGGACTAACCATAAACGACGGCAAGCGTCCCGACGGGATGACTCTCATCCCCTATGAACGAGGCCGTACCCTCATATGGGATGCCACCATAACCGACTCACTTTCTCCCTCAATGGTCGGTTTTGGTTCACTTAGAGCTGGTCACGCCGCGACCTAAGCAGAAACGAACAAGATGAACAAATACGCCGAACTATCAAGAGCCCATAATTTCAGTCCAGTGGCCTTCAAAACCTTGGGACCACCGGGCCCCTTGACTAAGAGAATACTTACTAATTTGGGCGAACGTTTAAAGATAACTACTGGGGACAAGAGAGCCGCACAATTTTTGGGCCAAAGACTTTTCATTGACGTCCAGCGGGGCAACGCAATTTCAATTTTGGGATCGCTTGCCGAATGGTGCACACCAGGGCTGTTATCAACACGTTCACTTACACAGGATTGTAATATAATTTAATTAATAAAAATATATGAGATCCGTACTGCTAACTTGAAATTGATAATAATAATAATAATAATAATAATAATAATAATAATAATCAAGACTACATTAAGACAGGCAATTATATGTTATGTATGCTGTAATTCACCGTTCAGGTTTTTTTAGATCTAATACTACCGCCATCTTTAAGCAGAGTTGTGTAGCCAAACCTACAGCAAACTGAAAATAGTCCGAAAGTGCATGTTGTGGATTTTCAGTGTTAGCGGAAAATTGTCTCTGCCTAGAATGTAGCAACGCTTGGGCTTCCTCTTTAGCTCATTTTGTTTAGCCAACGACGTTTCTGAGTTTAACAGTACCTCGGCAAAGGGGCCAGGTGGAGAGCCCCTCCAGTTTGCGTTGGCTTTAAGACAGCTAGGCCACCCAGCATAGCGCAGTCAAGTTTGAAATAAATGAAATGAAGAAAGAAAAAAACTACACCAGCCCAATGTAAACGTCATCGGCTGACGTTGATTGCTTAACGAATTGATTGTTAATTTAACGCAGATTCAGCAGAAGGGAGGGTACGACAGGCGTATGAATGTGTCCGCGGGAGATATCTGTGCACAGCAGGGCTTGTAGGTCCCGATGCGTCACCCAGCCAACCCTGCCTCAACCTCACCCCCAAGTCAAGCCCTCAACCAACACTGCTTGGCCCCCGGCCTACAGATCAGCCGATAACTGTTACAGCTCCGGCTGCTGTTACTTACAATTGCTTCCCTTAGTGCTTGCAAAACTAAAATCGCAGCAATAGGAAGCATACCTGTTATTATAGATTGGCGACTCCTCTTTGCAGATTGTCATTCTGGGGCTTTATCAAATTATCGGAATATTTGCATGGTTTACTTTGGGACTTAACTCCTCATTATCAAGAAGCTAATCCGCTCTAAAGCAGGTTTACCTTTTTGAGAAAAAAGCTAAGCTTTGAAATATTTGTTTAATGCGGATCAAAATCAGCCCGGGAGCCCCTCACTCATTAGCGATGAGACTACGGTGGTTGATATTTCTGACAAGGCCACAATTCTAAAAGATTATTATAAAGCCGTCTACACCATACACCCTAGCAGTCAGACACTTGCATATCCTGAATCAGTTGAAACCTTAACAGACCTTATATTCATACCTGAGCTGGCATAGCCCAAGCTTCGGCGAACTTGGGCCGAAGCTTGGGCCGCTGATTCACCAAACAAGCGTGAATCAGCAGTCACTCGTTTCAGACTTTCTCTAAATATCTACGCGGAGCTTGCTAATATCTTGACAAAATCTGTCTGCCATTTTCACCCGTGCTTTAAGGAAGCGAATTCCACCCTCTTTCTGCGACATTCAAGCTTGAGGTCTCCTAATAGGACGTGTATATATATATATATATCAATGTTTTAAGGTATGATTAAACAACATATGTGATATGCTACTCAGTTGACCACACACTTGCAACTATTGGCGCTCTACTGGCAACAGCAAATCGTTATGTTCTCGATAAATGCTACTTACTATTCAAGAGAACGGTATGGTTATCAAGCAGCCCATGTGGTGATATCTGTCTTCTATTACTTAGGCTAACCTATCTTCTTAAAAGAACAGCCTGCGACGATCGATTTGGCCTGTTTAAGCAAGCAAGCAGGCAGTCAACGCGTTTGTTAGGTGAAACAGCGGAGTATTTGTCAGTTCGAATATTGGCGGCTTTGTACGGTCTGTCGACAGGCCGACTGTGAGAGGCTGGTCACTCACTCTATCTGATCTCGAGAAAAACGTGGCAGCAAATGTAGCCGGTCAATTACCACGACAGCGACAGGCTTGGTCGTCGTCAACTCTAGAAAAGCCCACAGCGGCGCCTGCAGCAAGGAGCAAGTGATAACAATGCCACGGAGAGGTCTATTACGTACAGCCTATATAGCCTATCGTCCCTAGCACGGGAACGCGGATGCATGGAAGAAAACACGTCGAGTTCCTCCACGTTCGCAAAAAGAACGCCAATCTGATTGTTAGGCCAGTCGTCGACTCAGTGCAGGGTGACGGGCGTGATTCAACAGAACCAGCGCCGAAGCTTGTACCCCTAGATACAGATTCCGACGGAGCCGCCAAAGACGTCCGACACTAGCCATGTTGTGAACAACTGTCACGACTGGCTTGTCTACATTACAGGTTATCATTGCCCGGTGGCGTGGTGGTTTAAGTCTGCGCCTCGCGATCGGAGGAGACACATAGGTGCGCGGGTTCGAGCCCCACCGTTGCCCCACATTTGTATTTATGGGGGTCCGTCTATAAAGCAATGTGAGAAACAGTTCTGTGGACGTTAAATCTTGGCTGAAGGTCAGCCCGAAAACTTTGCTTTGCAGGTTATCATTGAATAGATTGTGGCACAATATCTTAAATAATTACGGGACGAAAAGTTAGTTAGATAGTTGTACAAGCGTGCGCACACCAACATTGCAATAGACAATACTGGCATTGCTCATCATCTCATTTATTTCACTTTTATTGAGTATTTATGTAACATCGTTACTTGCACTGTTGTCAACTGCTCTCGGCATGTCAGTCGAGATAGGCAGTGCAGCGATCTCTTCGTAAGGGTTAGGCAGGCAGACGCATGATGTTTCGTACACACGTGAGAGCAAAGTCTACAGGTCCAGATCTCCAGCCCCTGGTCAGATCTGTTCAGCTTTATTTTTCCACTCCGAGGCAATGCTTTTTTCTCAAATTTGTGAAACACCTCTCAAGCAAACCAAGGTTTGCCCGAGTGAGGAATCTCTATACTCTCTCAATGCCATATATCAGCCTTGGAACAATCTTAGAATGGAGGAGTGCTACAGCCGTCGGGACGGACAATCGCCGGACGCCGCCTGTCTCTCCATAAAGAGAAACTAGAGTTGTGCGCGCGGTTTCGACGATGTGCGCAGTGACAATCGTCCTAGTCTAATGGAGCCGAAGACGCCTTCTGTCAATACTGCGTACAAATGGCTTCCGGGTTTTGCTACAGATCGTTCGATCTCTGACTGAAGCACATAGATTGGATCACGCGTTCCCCAACCTCTCGGAAAACCGAGCTGCTGAGGGCTCTGGTCAGCTACGTACTTGATCCATTTTAAAAGCAATAAAATATCTTTTTCAGCGTTCGTTTAGACACAGTATAAGGTTGGGTCTTGCAGAGAAAGCGCTGGCGATATGCCAGGTCTCTGCTATTTGTCCCATCTCTCTGATCTCGTTGAAAAAACACAAAGATAGTATGCCGAGGGCGGCTCGGATGGCACCCAATTCTCGTAGTACGCCTGATCTGGCCCAGGAGAGCACAGGACCTAGCTTACTCCTTCTACCGCACAAAGCAGATTCGTAGTACATCATTGGAGTCCGGCGTACCGTCCTGCAGTCATATAGAAGACCGGAGAAGTGGCTCGTTACATGTTTGCCACTGAGTGGGTGGTTTGCCCCCCTACGAGGTGGCACAGTATAGACTGGCTGGGGACTTCCGCTCTGCTTTTTCGAGCAGCCGGACTTCTTCCTGCCTAGCTTATTGACGCCTGGGGTGAAAGCATGACTAGTATCTAGTTCTACTATTAATAAATATAATAGTCAAGCTTGCGTCTAGCTAGCAGATGCGGTAATGCCGTTTCCTCACTTGGCGCAAAAGCTCAAGCACCCCACGGTGAGCGAGATAGCAAGCCTGAGAAAAGTACTGCTGTGGTCTCCTCTGCCCCGATTTCTTCCATAGTTCTGCACTCCTCATAGTTCTCTCTAGCAGTGCGCAGCAAGTGTCGACATCACGGTCCGCCTCGAGGCTATCAATCGCTAAAAGTAAAAGGTCCACATGCCTCGTGGGAACCAGCTGTGGAAGGATGATACTGCTGTTACTGGAAGTACTCAATGCCTTCTCCATACCACTCGTTCTTTTTATTTATTTTGTCATCTCGGCTGAGTTGGACATATTCAAGTATATATATATATATATATATATTTATTCTGTCATCTCGGCTGAGTTGGACATATTCAAGTATTTATATATATATATATATATATTCGTGCAACGTTTGCTTGTTACTACCGAATTAAAAATAAAGAGACAACGCTTCGAGACTAAAACGAAGATAAAGAACATTTCGCAGAAGCCACTTAGCTCAATTCCGTTCGACGGATTTAAAAAATGTTTTAAAAAATGGAGGGTGGCACACGCGTATTGCAGCGGGCGTAATCTAGTTTGAAGGAAACAATACTATTTTTGACAAATTTTGAAAAAACAATAATAACAATTTGAAAGATTAAACAATTTTTCTTTTTATAAAGATGCATCAGAAGTTTGTAAACCGCGTTCATATATTACCTACGGTCACGACAGATGGCTTATTAGGGAAGCCTTAGATACCTCACCATGTCTGGCCCTCGGTGCGTTAAAGATATACCGCACAGCGAGTTTAAGATCGTAGGGGACGGGTGCTGGCCTAAAATGAGATGGTTTATTAGAGGGTGCGCGTGTGTTTATTAATTATTCACTCATATTACAATAATGTTCGCACAAGTGCACAATCCTGTTAGTGATTGTATATTCGGCTGGTTTTTTTGCAAGTTAATAATTGTTTAAAAATTCGAATAATAAATAAGCAAGAATGATCGTTTCATTCGACATCTCGCTGTCAAGTTCACCTACACCGTGTGAACAGCATGTCGCATTTAGTACTCACTCATGACATTTGTTCTAGCATTGCTTTACGGACCTTAAGTTGTTTTTAAGACAGTTTTTAAACACTAAGTTCAATATTCTAAACAGGTTATATTCGTACAAGCATTCTGTCCGTCGGTATGCACAAGGTTATAAAATACCATAAATAAGAGTATCAGGTTGTTGAAATCCTGCTACGGATGACTAAGTAAATCGACCATACACTACGACAAACATTTAATTCGAACGAAAATGTAGCGGTCCGGCTATAATATAAAGTTGGTATGAAGAGACTGTCGTATATACTCAACTGATTCAGATGAAATACTCATATAAGTAGCTTGTAAAGGCGGACTAAGAGGCCTCTCTGAGCGGATACGAAGTGGGCGGACTCGTCGGCGTGAGGCGCGAAGCCGTATGTAGTAATGCTAATTATGGATGAGTAAGCGTATGCATAATAATGATACAAGTAGTCCTAGAAAGTGTCTAGGAACTTATATTGCTGAAGGAACCTTCTCACACGAGGGTGTTACCGGTTGGATTTCCGCTTTTTTCATAGAAAAAATAAAAGTCAAATTTTCTTCGAGCGATGCTCATTAAGACTGGATGACAAGCCATACCCTTGAGCGGCAGCGCCTATGCTGCCACAAGGGGTCTTGGAGAAACCTTAGGAAACTCAACATGTCCGACCCTCGACGCATTGAACGTATGCCTTACGGCGATCCTAGGCCCGTATCCGGCGGATGGAAGTCTAAAATTAAAAACAACCTTTTTAAAAAAATTACGAGCACACCAAATATTGTTACAGCCTGATGTTGTCTATCTATAAGCTTCTTAGTTTGGCCAACATACAAACGTTATCGCCCATAAGAGACGGCGTGTGGCAGAGTGCCTACTCTACAAGGTCCATCAACACCGATTTACTAACCACGGATAGCATGGCTGCAGCCGGTCATGGCTTAACGCTTCATTCCCTTTTTACTTGGGCTGTCAGCATCGTCTAGAACCCTCTCTCTTCTCTGCCGGCTTGTGCTGATATAGGCACTTTTCTTTAAGTGCGAAGAAGGGTGGTTGAACAAACGGTTGAGAAAAAGCAGCACAAGAGGGTCAAGACTGGACGTGCTTGTCCAACGGCCTGCTTTGCGAGTTATCTAACTTTCAACTAATTGTCACGCTCATTTCTTCTTAGCTAGCAGCTGACACAATAACTGTTCAAACTGATAGCGTGATAGCTCAAGATACCGTGATGCTTGATCTGCGGAGAGCGTAACTTTTCCATGTACCCGCCAAGAAATCAGAAATCAAGGAATTTTAGACGATATCGTGCCATGTGCAACTTAGCCTATTAGGAACGTCCAAAATGTGGTTGTCAAAGCCAAAAAAACAACAGCAGTTTCTGTGATTGTAAGAACAATGTTAATATTATTGATAGATAGATAAGCAAATATATAGTTTGTACACTGGCTGGTACGTAACGACAGCGTTTCTAGCGGCCATGAAGTCTGTGTTTTGACGCTTATGTTGTTCAAGCATATCCCGGCAACTATTGAGACTGTTCCCGACCAAAAAGAACGTAAAACAAACCTGGATCCGGTTAAATAACGCCAGATTTCGTTACTCGGCATGGTTTCAATGTCGATAGAACTAGTAGTGTTGATTTAATGCAAATGTATTTGCAATTTCGTTTTCCAAATCAGGTACAACTAACCTGCTAACAATGATGATTGGTGATTCTTGTACGCGTTAATACGCCAATTGCCATGACATGCACTTATCTGAGTCTTAAGAGTAAACTTATGCGTAAAAGTAGTTTGTTCTTAGCAAACGAGAACGTGAAGGGCCCTTTTTTCACGGTTAGCAGTAGTAGTGTAGTTAGCAACAATCATAGTAAAGGAAGTTAACTTGCTAAACATTTTAAACTAACGACAACAAGAACAACAAAACAACTCACTGTTTTCGTGGCCCACACACTGCCCAATATAAAGAAGAAGCTATGCCTACAAACTCTCCCAAGCATACTCACACCGCCTCACGGATGTTCTGACAGCACAAGCTGTCCTTCCAGATGAGCAGCATGGCTTCAGGACCGGGCGCTCCACTATATCAGCCTGTAAAGAACTTCTTTCTTCTGTAAAGTAGCAGATCACTATCTAACTGAATCCAAAAGACTTTCTACGTTCGTGGTATTTATTGATTTGTTCTCGACTTTGTGTTTTGCGCCCCGGGATATTGTTTAGGAGAAGCTGGGGCAGGTTGGAGTTGGACCACGAATGCTCACTCTACTGCGCCCACACCTTTAAATGCTAACCAAACTATGTCTCGAAGAGGGTGTGTGCCGGCTGACGCGTTTGATCGGACAATTCGGTATCCGCACGGCGACAATCTCAGCTCATTATTTATTCATAACGTTGCTCAGCGATCTGCCACGCACCGTGAACAAGCTGCTTCCAAGAGTTATGATCCTGCTCCGCGCAGATAATTCAGTAGAATTCGTACTGATCTGCAGGCCGCGCTCTGCACACTTGATGAATATTTCTCGCATAATGGCCGCCTAGTTAATGTAACAAAACCAACGGCTGTAAATTTCCGGCGTGGGGGCAACGAGTCCGTGCAGATAAACTCCGATTCCACGGTGAGCAATTGCAGTTTGTAGAAAAACTTTGTGATCTCTGAGTAATTTCATTCAGTTCGAGCTATATATAACCTTGTCACAACACGCAACTAATCGTTGTAAAAAAACGCCCTGCGGTGGTTGGTATCAGACACCCAGCACAACTGCTCGTTCGAACGGCTTGATATTTATATTCCTAAAAACGGTGTATTCGGTTAAATAAATAAATAATTTCTCGTATCATTGTCTTATAGTTATTGTGTCAAAAACAAACAAATCAGTAGGCGGATCCGCATATTTCCCTGACTACCTTCTGTTAAACTTGTGAAAAACATAATACGCAAATATTGAGAAGCAAAGTGCAGCTCTACTTTTAGTGCGAATTTAGCTTTAGTCGATTGAAAAGCTTATGATATGATGTCTGCCGGCTTATTGTCACTGCTCTCTTCCGAGGTCTTCTTCCAAATGAGGAATTGAATCAATGTCCTACTCAAAAGACACAAATATTTTGCAGAATAAGATATATTGGCGTTTATTAGCGCTTATAATTCCACAGTACCAATTAGTATCGATCTATTTTAATATTTAGAATAATTTTCGTCGCTTCGTCTTTGTGTTCTGGATTGTTCTGAAATGCCTTCAAATTCGTTGCGGCTTCCTGTTCTGTGACATACCTTCTACGCGCCTCCAGTTTGGCCACGTTGCAGTTGACTCGAAAACCGCTAAATCAACCGTTTATGTAATCATACGACAACAACAACAACAACAACTGTAGCAACAACAATATATTATACAGTCAAATACTAGTAGTAGCAGGAGCAGTAGCATGCATTCTTGTTGTCGAGCCCGGTGGCGTGGTGGCTTAAGTCTGCGTCTTGCAACCGGAGGAGACACATAGGAGGTGCGCGGGTTCGAGCCCCACCGTTGCCCCACATTTGTATTTATGGGGGTCCGTATATGAAGCAATGTAAAAAAAAGCAGTTCCGTGGACGTTAAATCTTGGCTGAGGGTCAGCCCGACAACTTTATAAACTTTGTTTAGCATGCATTCTTGGCACGCTGAATTTGAATGCATACTACCTTTAGTAATATTATGCATTCAATTTTAGCGTGCCAAGAGTGAGTTGTCTAGCAGGCGTTGAGTGGCGTTTTGAGTGCTCCGATTGTGTTCATTTAGCTGTAGCGATCAGTTGTCGTTGTACTTCTGCTGCTGCTGCACCGCTATCACGTTTGCCGAAATACGGCCGGGTATCTCGTTGCGTTCGCCGCTGTAGAGGACAGCCGAAAAGGTCACGGGTTGGAGAGACCCTCGCAACGGCTGGATGCAATCCCTTATCGTCCTGCTGGTATTCCGGACGCTCGCTCTGTCCGGCGACGACTCTATTCTCAGCGCTAGGCATACTTGTACATACGGCGTTTGACGCACCTCCTCGGCGTAGCAGGGCTGGTCGGCAGCTGCTCTCAAGTGGCTGTCGAATGAACTGACGAAACGGCGAACGCGGACGACGAGAGCACTTCAACACCGAGGCCCAAATTTACAATTCTGCTCTTCTTCATACTAGCTTGTCTTGTCGCCTCTCTCTCTCTCTCTCGCTCTCTATCGCTTGTCCTTGCGTGCACTTTCACTATACCACGCCTTCTCTCCTCCTCTCTCTCCCCCCCCCCTCTCTCTCTCAATCTCTATCTAATGTTTCAGCTTGCTCCATGCTACTTTAGAGTAGATTTCTTGTTCTCTGATTCACTTCTTTTTACGAAACGTCGACTGCATTTTAAGCGCAACCTTTTCAAGCTCGGGGTCCTGCAGATTTATCGCCGCTACGTCCTGTGCAAACGGAAAACGACAACGAGAATAGTAAGTTGACAGCTAGCAATCAGTCTTCGGTCCTTATCTAGTTTGCAGCGCACGTTTAGGCCTTGCTGCCTGCTGACTAGGCGCTGCATTCGTCAACACAGTTACACACACACACACATATATGTCATCGCGTGTGTGTAGAAAAATTTAAGTGTCATGTGGACAGGACCTCTTCTCTTACCCTGCAGTTTTGGAAGCCTCTTATAAAATCTGCAAATTTCACAACGATGGCTGCTGGCCTGTTTACGCAGTGTACAGCTCGAGCGTGCGCAAAATAAAACGTGTGCTGTGTGTGCCTTGATATGTGTACAATAAACCCTACATCTCAATGCCTCAACAAACGCACTGGAAATTCAACTCGTCAACGAACTCTCAAGAAGCAAGGTCAAGAAAGACAGCATGCTCACATTTCAACAACAGCAGCAACAACAACAACAACAACGAAGATCGACGTCCCACTGCGTTGCCAGCGACGGCCACTGAGCGGCGTTGGTAAACAGGCATTCATTAATAAATACTACCTACCTCATCGATGCCGGCGGCGGAAACGGTGGCTGCGCCTGAGGTTTGCCGCGCCACTTCGGTTTCGGACTGTTGCGAATCTGTCGCGGATGACGCATCGAGTGAAGCTGAAGTGGTGGCGCCGTTTGTCGGTGACTCGTTGTCAATGTTGTCTCTCGACGCTGGCGTCGCCGGGCTGGGGCCACGCTGTGCCGTCATCTTGTTCTTGAGCCGGAACTTACCCTGAATCTTGAGCGCGGCCTTGGAAAGTTCGGGATCTTTAAGGTCGATATCAGCGATCTCGTCGGCCGTTGCGTCTGTGTGCGGCTGTGCTGTTTCGCTGCAATGGACGACCACAGTGGCAGTGCTCGTATCTCAGATACGCATGCATAATACCATGAAGCTCTGATGACCTCGTGATATTCAGTAAAATAGCCTTTTTTTAGCACACAATCTACCTAGTACTGTTGGATTTGCGTTCAGACAGTCAAAGTTGATTCATGTGTCATGTACGAGAGAGAGAGAGAAACCGTCGTTTGATCAACATTTTAATACATGCGGTTATTTTCAACAGCAATTCGTTAACGAAACATGTATGACTTAGCCCTATTATGCCAAGTATACAATATATGGTCACATGGGAAGTCTCTAGTTTGGGATGCAACGGTTTCGTGCACAATCGCGGCTGTCTATTTACATCACAGCTCCGTTGAGCCGGGGTGGGTAGCAAAGCTCGCGGACGCCATAAAACGGATTCAATGTGCTGGACTGGAAACAAGATATATTTTAGTGCCTATTGCCATGGAGACACTAGGGCCAATCAGCAAGGGAACCGAAGCATTTCTTAAAGATTTCAGTAAGCGAACCCAGGAGGTCACAAGCGACCGAAGAGAGGGTCAATTCTTGAGGCAAGCGTTGTCCCTAGCCGTTTGCAGAGGGAACGCGGCATCTATATTAGGCGCCATGGAGTGAACTAATTATTTAAAAAACTTTGCAATAATACTCTCAGACCTCACAACTGTAACATTATTTACCAAATAATAATAATAAAACGGATTTATTGAGAAGCTAAGGTACCTAAGAATATTACTAATATTTACTGTTTTCTAATCCCCTAAGGGGGGTCTAATTCCCTAGGGGGGAATTAGACACCCCTTAGAAGATTTCCCGCGATCCCGCGAGGGAGAGAGGTATGTAAAAGTAGGGTCGATGAGATGTACCCAAGATACGATACATAAAGTAAAGAATATAACACCTTAACCATTAATTCCTAGTCGTACATACAGAACAGAAAACAAATTGGTCGATGTGTCTAATATGTTCTCAGACGTCCCTTATATCTTCGTCTTTTCCCATACGCAGTAGGATTCGTTTAAATTATGCTTTTAATCTTGAGACTGTGGACGGAAAAACACGGAACTTTATTTGAATAATAAAAAATATTTTTGTATACTTTCTACCAAAGGCTCCGTGTGTGCACGAAGAAGTGCGATATGTTCTATTTAACTATTCTAAAAGCGCTTTAACCTAAAGTAAGTCTTGCCGACAATGGTATTAGACATCTGCATATTTTTTTAATATAACTAGTATTGTTAAAAATGTGTACATATACATATACAAACAAATGTATATATAAAAAAATATATTTATATACTTACGTCATTGTGTGTGTTCCTGCTGGATCAATGCACTTTAATATGTATGTGCATGAGTCGAAATGCTTCTAGGCCTTATAGATCTTAAAGTTACCTGAAAAATGTAGAAAGACAACAAAGAGGTGGAAATATTAATGTTGCACCAACGTCAATCAAGATACTCTCACGCTGCACTTTCTAGATCCCGATCTCTAACGAAACAATTAGGAACCCTAGATGAAACGCATTATCTGGCTTTGACGTCTAGAAGCAACCCCGAATTTAACAAAATGTTCAGCAAAGGCGACATCTATGTTCGTCAAACGAGCACTAGTTTGTCGATTGACATGGCACGGCTACCATCACCACATGTGTTTGAGTGGACAGTGTCTTGAGGTCAATAATAGCGTGTGTGTGTGTGTGTAGATTTGGTGGATAATGTGATATTGATAGATACCATATACTTGTATGTACCGACATATACACAGCGTCGCTACTATCACGTACACACTACATGGTAACACCCAGGTTGGGTAAATTTTAAAAAAGTACACCAGTCTGAATCAGTGGTTTTTCTGCGTCACCGGATCTTCCCACAATGGCCTAAGCATCTCGCGCACCTACAACACTCCTGAGGATTGTAGAATTCTTGTGTGCTGCATAACACGTGATGGAACCCGTGGGCTGCAAATGCCGTAGTGAGATGCCTATTCTTATATCCGGCTGCTCGCTAGGTTGTACTCCTCATCGCTATCGTCGTGTATATTCCTATGTCTATATCCTTTAATTTTCCCCCCACTTTATAGTGTAGGCCACGAAGGCCGTCGTCTTAGATAAACCCCGTTTTACTTGTAATTCCTGTGTTATTAGAGCCTCCCCTTCTAATATACGTACACACTACATAGGATCAGTGTAGATTTCGCACAACATGTATGTTGTGTATATGCTACCAAAATTATGGTGAATCAATAAATATGTATGAAACGCATTATCTAGCTCTTAAGTCGAGAAGCAACCACGCATTTAACAAAGTGTACAAGGGCGCCATCTATGCTCCTTCACATATGCCTGCAGCTGGATGGCGTGAACATCACGTGTTAGCGAAATTAGCAAAGGTCATCCGAACAAAACCACATTAACTTGGAGAGACGTGCCGTTCCAGTTGGCAGTCGGCCTCCTAAATGATCGGAAATTGTTCCTTGTGAAAATCAAATATTATGGTGCGTTGCGGCGAATGCCTTAGCCGAACATCCTCTCGGCATAATGACAGATTAGTAGCTTGCGACCGCAACTGCTGTACTTATTGTTTACTGTTTTTGTGTACTGAGAAAAAGACGTTATGTTTTCAACAATTCTATTGTTAAAGACAATGGGATTCATCTACTAATAGATAACACTGTGCTTATTGCAGATCCATTGATTATCATTGTGATGTCCCTTTCGCATGCTTATATATATATATATATATATCTCCAAAATAATTATTATATTATTTAATTGTGTATATATATATATATATATATATATATATATATATATATATATAGGGTGGGAATATGACATATGAATCCTTGCAAACTTGTTCAGTTGTCTTATACATTATTATCTTATACAGTCTTATACATTATATATTTATATATATATAGTAAGATATATATATAAACGGTGGCAACATGACATTTGGGTTCTTGCAAGCGTGTTCAATTGTGTTATATATATATATATATATAATATTGCGATGATTTATTAATCATTTACAATACATTTGCACACTCGGCAGTGCTCGCCTTAACATATATATATATATATATATATATATCTATGCTCAAAGTTTAGATCAAGTAATCAGGCCGATTCATAATGCAAACCACGACGCTTGAGTGTTTACAACATCACTTTAGGATGAGTTGGGCCGTTGTCTGTGTTGCGGCCCAGGCCCAGCGGTGACCTCGAAAAATCGGACGGTATACAAAGATGACACGAAGATCGTTCTCTATAAATAGATTCTTTTGGTTCACTCGGGTTTATCTGCAAACGATTAGTGGGCAACAGTTACCAGGGAGCGAGCGTGCGGGGAAGGGGGGAGGGGGCTGGGGGTCGCCTCACTCATCCCCTTCTCTCTCTTCCACCCCCCCCCCCCGCCCCTCCCTCTCTCTAACACACTTTTACTCATCTCCCCCCCCCCCAATGCCTCCATCTTTCCGACTGTATCCTCTCACGTTCTACGTTTTGTCGATTCTCGTTGCCCGTTTCGGTCGCCTGCTCTCTTCTTCTTCGTCTTCTTCTTCTTCTTGTTTCGTGGGTCACCCCCCTACACGTTGGCAGAGTTTGCTGCAGAGTCGTCAGCCGCCCGGCCTTTCGGCCGGTTGGTTGTCTTAGCGTCTTTCCGCTCCGTTCTGCTCGATTTGTGTCCGTCCATTTGCCCGCCCGAGGACGCAATATAACCACTGTTCGCCTCGTTGCGCTCTTCATATATATATATATATATATACATATATATGTTATCCCTCCTATTTTCTCGTTAGTTCGCTGCGCAGGGCGGCTGCCGTTGCTGCCGTTACGTTATATCGTCGTTTGCGTTCACTGGCTTACGCGCGCCCTCTCACCAGCACCACCACGCACCACGAAATGCGTGCCTCATGCCTATCTATTTCCCGCCGCTTTCCGGCACTATTTCCCAATGGCAACACCAACCAACTGACTGGTGGTTCATTCTCGGCTCTCGGCTGCCAATGCCATCATGGTTTGTGTCTTTCGTCTTCGTCATTGTTCGTGTGGCGGTCAGGTTGGAACGTAGCAGTTTGTCTGTATTAGCAAGGAAGAAACGAAGGACATTGTTCACGCGGTCCCATCGGGGAAGTCTGGCAAACGGCGGTCGCCATACGAAGCATGCCATAGCAACTCAATTCACACAAGCACCTCTAGCTGTCGTACACGCAACTTGTACAGTTATTGGTAATTGCTAAAATTAAATATGGAGCTGCGATGCAGTGCTTATATGTAAATTGCGTACAAATTAAGCAACAGCGCATGGTCAATAGCTGACTTTACACTCGACCTCGCCGGAGCTGCGGACTAAGCTGGCTCCCGTGGCCTGCACTTAGTCCGAAGCTGGGAAACCCGAAAAGGGCGCCGTTGACCTTCAGGCTGAATTTCTTAACGAATCGGGTCGTCCCCACTAAGGTCACTAACACGCTCGTGTTTTTTTTTGTCAATGTAAAGAATGCGTTCGATAAAGTACCGTGATGACTGACGTCCAAAAGGTGCCTCATCTCATCTCACGTATTAGGCTGCCATTAGGGCGCCTCCTAATGACGAAAAGTTCGATATCCGAGCGGCGGTGCAACGGCGGACTCAATTTCAATTCAGGCCAAAAGAGACATGATGTACGTTGAGTCGGGGTGGTTATCAAATGGCTACGAGGGCCGCACTCCGATCCGTGGCTAAACTATATAGCCACCGTTCTCGGCGTTGCCACAGGAGGCCGTCATCAGGGGAAGCTTGAATCAGTGGCGGACAATAGAGCATTAGCTCACGGCACGGATTGACACCACGATTATCCGAGGCCCGAAGGTGGTGCAGAAAATCGCGGCCAGTATGACCTCGGCGCTGGCGTACTACTACGAAACCCAGGTCTCATAGAGTTCCGCATATACCCCACGCTGCGAAAAACCCCGCGAGCTGTCAATCACGTCTTGTCGTAATGTGCATGTAATCATCCGCGTGTCATGACGGCGTATCATAAAAGGCATCGTTTATTCTGTATCTCTTGCACAGAGCGTTATACTGACTGTAGTGTTTTTTTTTTTGGGGGGGGGGGGGGTATGGGCTGTACGACGCACGCTTTCACCACGCAGATTTAGCGCCCATGGGACTGCTTTTCGCATTGCTTCATAGACGGACCCCTATAAATAGAAATGTGCAACGGTGGGGCTCGAACCCGCGCTATGTGTCTATATCCTATGTGTCTCCTCCGGTTGCGAGACACAGACGAATGCACCACGCCACCGGGCTCGACATGCTCGGTATTACTTTGGCATTACTTCGAAGCCGTGGGAGAGGCGTCTCTGCCGTTCTGCTCCTTTAATCAGCTCTATTCCTGACTATCATCCCGCATGTGGAAAAGCGTACCTAGACTGTCACTGTCGCCCATGGCCGCATAGCTATTACATGCTAGTTCACTACTAGGTATTTTTTAGATGCTAGAGAAAGATTTGAGGATTTGAAAAAAGGTTAGACATTTGGGGGTTCATGACGGTGAAAGCAAGATAACTGCCCGACACGAGGTAACGAGTCGACTGCTAACACGAACAAAAATATGCGAGACGTCTCAATAGTCAAGGGCGTCTCTCTAAGACCTGGACTCACTTATAGCTTCTTTCCTTCATTCTTTCATTCGCCAGCTGAAGGTCTTTCGGAGGCTAACGCAAATGAACGGCCAGCAGCGGCAACGGCATCCTGAAGGTCAGGAATGCTGTATCATCTACCTCTACCTCTCGTCTGCACGTCTGCATCAATTACGTACCACTACAGCGCTGAGCTGCACTCTAGATGGACGGCCCGGGTTGTTTATTGACTGGCCTGTACACCCACACATGCAGTTGTGTGTCGTTGTCGTCGTCATCGTCATCGTCATCGTCGTCGTCGTCGTTGTTGTTGTTGTTGTTGTTGTTGTTGTTGTTGTTGTTGTTGTTGTTGTTGTTGTTGTTGTGTTGTTGTTGTTGTTGTTGTTGTTGTTGTTGTTGTTGTTGTTGTTGTTGTTGTTGTTGTTGTTGTTGTTGTTGTTGTTGTTGTTGTTGTTGTTGTTGTTGTTGTTGTTGTTGTTGTTGTTGTTGTTGTTGTTGTTGTTGTTGTTGTTGTTGTTGTTGTTGTTGTTGCTGTTGTTGTTGTTGTTGTTGTTGTTGTTGTTGTTGTTGTGGTTGTTGTGGTTGTTGTTGTAGTTGTTGTTGTAATTGTAGTTGTAGTTGTTGTTGTTGTTCATAGCGGCACTATGAGTTGTAGCTCGCCATTAGCTATTTACCAGCGTTACTGTGACTTTGAAAATCTCCATCGGCAGCAGGAGAAAACGCACGAGAGAGAGAAAGAGACTTTGCATACTATGTTCTATTTTGTAGTATGCAGCCGGGTCTAGCCGGAGAGGAGTTCCTTCCGGGAAGAGGCTTCCTAGAAGCAACGTTACTCGTAGCACGAAGTAAACAAAACACGAGATGTGGCTTGGTTAGCCAGTGACTCGCCGTGATCATCTGCTTTACTGTGTGTTCATCTATTGCTTTACTGTGTGTTCATCTATTATGCGTGTGGCTTCGTAGGGCGCATTGCACCGACGTGCTGTTTCAAGCAAACTATATTTCGACTAGCAAACGTTTTGTTTTTTTTGGAGGGATTGTGACTATGTTCAGTCGTTGCGTTGGCTTGTTTCTGTCACACGATGCTGCGGTCATGCATCTTATGAGGAAATGGGTTATTCAGTGAAAGAACACACTCATTAATTTGCTCACTATCTGCCCTCGTGTATGTAATGTCGAACTAAACACAAGCACACGTCTTGTCACGTTCGTTCTTCAGAATGACTACACTCCCTTGAGGCTGGCTAGCTTTTTTTCGCTACTTTTGGCACTGTCGCGCTCGGTCTGTCTGTCTGTCTGTCCATCTAACCACTTATATCATACGTATAGTCACGTGTCATGTTAGTTTGCAAGACTGGCGAGCATTTTTTTTTCCCGAAACTGATATGAACAAAACGAAGACCCGAACACTAAAACGGTCGACTACCATGCTGTTTAAGTAAATGCTTTTCTTTTTTCGTCGCTAACACATCGACGAACTGTCAGGGTGTCGGTCAGCATGAAGCGTCCGTCACATCTGCGACGGTTTGCCGGCCTGCTAACCCGGGTTAAGTTCTTGATACTCGAAACTACTAGCAACAGTCGAAACAACACGTTTATGGCATCGACGCATATGATGAACAGCAACACCAAACATACTGGTGGTGGTGGTGGTGGTGGTGGTGATAGTGATCGCCGAGGAAGAGGATGATGTAGGCAGCAGCGAGAAAAATGACCTTGAATTGTTTCCAGCCGTTGGATTGTCTTAAGCCGCCAGGACCTCGGTTCGATCGAAAGCACCTCCTTCGGAGCTGGCTGTATGCACTGGACGGTCGGTGCGTGAAGGGCCCTGCTTTGACGGTGCTGGGCTCGCTGTCTGTTGACTATCGGCAAGTTGAGCGACTAAAAATGCAATATATATATATATATATATATATATATATATATTTATATATATGTATATATATATATATATATATATATATATATATATATATAATGCAAACGCTTTAGGGACTACGGAGTCTAATACATATAGTTGTTTTGACTTTTGATATTAAATACCCGCATAGTCATTTAATCAAAGCTAATCATTTTGCGTGGAAGCAGGTCCTCATCAAGGGAAGGCGAAATTGTTTTTTGAATGGGCGACTCGGACTGATCTACAACTCATGAACACCCCAGGATACACCTTCGATAATGGCAGACACAGATCAACATTCGATTTAGACATTTGCATCAGAGGGACTACCTCATCGAATAACCGACTGGAGGATCCACTAGGAAACAGAAACCCTCTCCGATCATCTCTACGTAACTTTCTCCGTCAACTTAGCTGTTTCCCAGCCTATTCTTCCTACACAACGGCAACGCCTTTTTAGGCTAAATTACACCCGCCTACAGAAAGCATTAAGAAGGAGAGTACCTAACCTCACTGAATGCTCGGCAGCGAAAATCCTTTGCACTACTCGAGGAAACCGGCCGAGAGTCATCCTAAACCAATCGTCCACCGTGCTACTGGTGGAATAGTCATACTGCAGACAAGCGAAAGGCCGGCCACCCCCTTCGACGAGTATGCCCGCGCCGCACAGCAAGGAGCACCGACCAAAACTCTTCTATTTATGTATGATAAAATATATGTTTATAATCACTTAAATTCGTTCCAGCGCTGTGCATTCCACTGCATGGTACTTGGCACACTGCAGGCAGAACCGGCAGGTGCATTAACCGTACTCCTCGTGAAAGGTTGCGTTTGAATGTACCAGGTAGTGATAACCATGTACTTTGTATGGTGTATAGGTGGCAATTGTCACATGCAGGACCAGACCAAGGTGCAAGGCATTGAAACCACCACCGACCTCCCGTCTGGCCTGTTCGACTTAAGCTTTCCACTCGAAACAAAACGTCCGTAAGGTACTGTACGCGGCATCTTCAGCTTGTTTCAGCAGCCGGTAGACAGCCTGACATGAGATACACGAAGCGGCTCCTTGCTTGGATAGGCATGTAAAGCACTCGCTTCATATATATTGAAAAACACCTTTCAAGCTGGTTAAAATTGGCCAGCGTGAGGTGGTTCCACGCCCTGTCAAGACCATACATCAGCCCCGGAACAATCTTAAGCATGAAGAACCTCACTGCTGAGAAAACGGACAGTCTTTGGACATTGCCTACTTCCCATAAAGAGAGACAGGTGCCTTTCGTACAGTTTCGTTTATATGCGCTGTGAACGTCGTTCCTGTATAATAAACCTGAAGGCCAAGATAATGGAAGGAGCTGACAAACTCCAATGGTTAACCTGCAGCAACGTATAACGTCCCTGGCAGTCAATCGATCTCCACGCCTGACAATCATGGCTTTGGTGTTCCTGGTGTTTATCTCAAGACCACTGGAACTCTTTATGTGAGGAGGTCGGAGAAAACCTCTAGGGCAAAGGGTACACGATGGTACGTAACAAAATGCGCCACGTAACAGGCCGCCTTTACCGGTAGAAGTGGCGCGACCGACTATAATTGCGCTCTTTCCGCAAAGACCCCCGTTGGAGCCGGTACTCTTTGAAGAAACTTCAGACCTTCCCTTCGACCCAATTTCGATCCGAGAGATCAGAATCGTAGCTGAACGCACACGGTCAAGAGAAGCAAAGAGAAGCACCGGGCCCAGATGCCGTCCTCCTTAAGCCGTACGCTTTTTTTTGTGTTTTTCTGGGAGGTTTCGGGAATGTATGATGCACATGCGCCACTGGCAGCCTGCGTGACTAGTGTGAGACTCGCAAACCCACTAAACCCAGGATTCCTCCCCCCCCCCCCCCCCCAGGCTCGGTATTACTTTGGCATTACATCGAAGCCGTGGGAGAGGCGTCTCTGCCGTTCTCTTTCAATCAGCTCTATCCCTAACTATCATCCCGCATGTCTACCTGCGATTGGATAGGGGGATGCCATTTTGTAATCCGTCCTGTGAGGGTGCGTCGAGACCATGAGGGCCTGGCTGCTCCCCACTCCCTCCCCCCTCCCTCGGCTTCTCGTCTCGACCACATTCCCGAGAGACCCGCTCAAACCTCTCCCGCCTGGCCGTTTCCTTGGCTGTCTTGAGTGTCAAAACGGCGTCGAACAAGTTCGTCGTCTCCCTCCATGCCTCCGCCGAAGTCATCATATGGGAGACCACCTCCTTGATGGGTCGGCCTCTCACAACGGTTGGTGCTGCGTCCCGTGCTTCCCTGAGAGCATCACACCGCAGAACAGTGTGCTCTACGTTGTCCGTTTCTCCAGAGTCGCACAGTACGCAAATATCGCCGATGGCCTTCTTGATCCTTGACAGGTAGCTCTGGAACTGGCCTGTGTCCGGTCAGAACCTGAGTCGTCCAGTAGGAAAGCTCCTCGTGTCGGCGGTCATACCATGCCCTGAGGTCCGGTATCAGACTTTTGGTCCAGCTCCCTGTGGTCACACCGGGTCTTACCTGCGCCCATTCCTCATGCCAGGCCGATATGGTGGCACTCCTGGCCCTGGTGAGATCCAGACCTTCGTCTAGATACATTTTACTTCGTTCAGCCACTAGGAGGTCCCATAGCAGCATTTTGGCTAGGACCAGGAGAGCTTCGGTCGAGACTGTTCGATACGCCCGGCTTACCCTGATTGCCAGCGTTCGTTGGGACGACCTTAGTGCCCCCTTATTTTTCGCCGCCCGCATTGCCATGTCCCCCCAGACTGGGGCTGCGTATAGCGCCGTTGATTCGGCCACCTGAGGCCAGGAGCCTTCTTTTCACCTCAGCCACCCCACCGACCCTAGGCATGATCCGCGCCAGGTTCAGGGAGACCCTTTGGGCCTTTTCGGCCACGTACTTAACGTGTGCCGATCCGGTCAGTCCAGTGTCTAGCATGACCCCAAGGTACTTTACCTTCTTTCTGATTTCTATCGGGTGGCCCGCCATCACGAGGTTAATGCCGGTCGTCCTCTTTCTGCCTGTTAGGTACATCGCCTCCGTCTTGTCGGGCGCCAGTTTCAAGTGATGGGACTCCATCCACTCGGACACCATTGACAAGGCCTCATTGGCGGCGCTCTCCAGGGCTCTTTCGGTCCTTGGCCGTTATCATGAGTGCAAGGTCATCGGCGTACGCCAACGTCTCCACCCCATACGGGAGACCTCGGATCTCGAGCACCCCGTCGTAAGCTATGTTCCAGAGCACGGGTCCTAGAATCGAGCACTGTGGGACTCCGGCAGTCGTACTCCTGCCCCCCTGCAACCAAGCCTCTGTCATCCAGGTAGGATGAAATCATTCGACGGAGGTAGAGGGAAAAGCCCTTCCTCTTTATCGCCTCCACAATTACTTTCCAATTCATTGTGTTGAAGGCATTTTTGACATCCAGGAGGATCAGGAGCACGAATCCCCTTGTTTTAGGGGTCTTCATAGTCTCCTCACCCGCCCGTTTCAGAACCTTCTTTTGAGCCCCTAATGCGGATCTGCCCTTCCGGAAACCGTACTGGGCATCTGATAGGGCGTTCTTTTCCTGAATCTCGTCGTTTAGTCTCTTGACTATAACGTTCTCCAGGAGCTTACCCATGGCGTCAATGAGGCATATGGGCCGGTAAGCCGAAGGACCCGTCTTCCTCCCGGGTTTGGGGATCAGAACCAGGCTTGCCTTTTTCCACAGCCTCGGGAATCTCCCCTCTCTCCAAGCCGTACGCTTACTCTTTAGAAACCATTCGAAGGTATTCAAGCGCATGACGAACACAATTTTTACAGCTGAGGTTATCCTAAGCCTTGGAAAACGGCACGTCTAACCCTTATCTCGAAACCCGGCATACCGTCCTATAAGCATGCTCTCCTGCGCTTTCGTGGGACGCCATAAACAAAGCAAGACCTCATAAAGGCGCTCCTCAAAGATCACAAATTCTGGATTATGGTAAAACGATTCGCAGAAAGTATCTACGAGGCGAAGATAGACTGGATTTTAAAAATTGCTAGTCCTACACTACCGTGGCTTTAACAACGACGCCCGGTTTGCATAATACATTTTACCAGTTACCTCTATGAAAAAAGAAAAAAAGCAAATCATTTTGATAATACTGTATCTCACTGAACCCCATTACAATTCATTATCGAGATTGATGCTGAGAGCAATTTAAGGCGAACTTTGCGTGTCTTAGCAATTCTTGGCGATGTGGGACATGGCGATGATATTGGCGATGCCCTGCCTTTCTGAAACGCATTTTTTTTAATTATCGTATGTACCATGTCAAGCAAAAGTCGTGGGCGGTAACGGGGCTTCTACTATCTTCTATATGGGAGCGTTTAGAGTCCCGTTATATTAAATCTAACTTCTTTCTCTCTCGTCTAGTCAACATATTGGAGAAAATTGGCGCAAACCACCTGCTCAGCGACGAACACTAGCAATTGGCCGGTCTGTTAGATAACTGTGGGACGGAGCGCCCGCTCACATTGGAGCGAAAACTATCAATCTGCCCTTTGAGGTAAAATAAGTCAGTCAAGTTCTGCACTCTCTACCGAAAGGAAAAAGTGTGAGTTCAGACCAGGTGTTCTGTGAGTTTGACCGCTCTTAGCAAACTATCTTTCCATTTCTTTCACGAGATCACGAAGAAGTGACATATGCCAGGCTTTCTCTGCTATTTAAGGGCAAGGATGGGTGTGACAAACGAGACCCAAAATTACACTGCGATATATCATCTGAAAAAACGCTATTTTAGAAAATTGTTTCATTTTCTTAAATAAAGCGTTGCAAAACGGATCGAGGGCTCCCGGACTCTTGTGCCGGAGCAATTTGGCATCCGAAAAGGTCGGGGAACGCGTAATGCAGTCCATCGTGTGCTTCGATCAATGATAGAACGAGCTGTGGCAATGTGTCCATAACCTACTCTACGGGTGCTGTTTAATTCTTCTATTAGCTAGGTTAACGAAGTTGCCACCATTCAGTGCACGAACGAAATAGCAGGAACGCTTTGCCATCGCTACCTGCAGTAAGAATTACTGCAATGAAAATGGCCTGTCCTTGTTTTTCCAGGCAAAAGCCAAAAAATAAAGCAGTGTAACTAAGATCTAGCTAACAAGACAGTCCTTCTTCCTTAACATCCTGGAACCGCAGGCATTTCACCAATGTAAACGTACTTATCTAATCTTACAAATAGCGCCGTCTGGTTCAAACACACATTGCCGCCGCAGTTCGCTTAGTACTAGTAGTAGTTGTAGCATCCATATGCAAGGTCTAAGATAAGTCAAGTTTTTTTTTAATGCATCGTTTTTATTGTGCACTTAGTATCAGTCTTTGTGCTTATATGACATAGACAAGCGCCAGAGAAATCTCCAACGAGAAATGCCTATATTTCAGTGTTTTTGCAAACATGTCTAAGGGACGCTCCTAAAATAACACTTACAAACGTCTGCACGTAACTCTCCTACCACGATTTTCACATGCTTGCAGCGCAGCCTCTAATTGTAAGATATCCGCATCATTTATGTATCGTATAACGTCCTGCGAGCTATATAAGGCTGAGAAGCTGTTGACAGTTCACCGGTTTTTCCGTACCTTTTTCTGGAGACAACGAACCAGTTTAGCACTGATATTGTGCTAGCAATCTGCAAAGCTAAACGCCGGCAAAGTAAGTTTACTTGGAGTATAGTGATTTTACACGAATTTTAAGCGCATTACTGCCTGAATGTTGTCAACAGTCTGGCCTTAGAATCTGCTCGTTCCGTTCACTGACATTAAATATATGGAGTGCATTTTTTTTTTCTTGCATTTGTTCATATTGTTATAAGTCGTTGAAATACAAGATTTCTATTTCTTCGACTTTCTCTCACAGTCACTAATCGGCCTTTCTCACAATCAATCTCTCTCTATCAATCGGGGTTCCTATTTTCTCGGTGTGTCTGCCGCCAGCAGTAACATGGCGCGGAAAATGCGGTCGCGTCCTACGGCATATAGTAGCGGACCAGATAGCTACGACGGTAACGAACGTGGATATCTGGGAGCGTCGGCGGGCGGTCGCCGGCTAGCGGCCCCTCGGCAACCTTCTATGGCATCCGCCTACTACAACTTTTACGACGCCTACGGTGATGAGGACGAGGAGTCGGATCGACTGATTGGCGCCGGTAAAACGCCACCCCCGCCACCCCGGCCATCCCGGCCGGCGCGACCCAAGGCGTCAAAGCCCCAGACATCCCCACTTATGCGAGATAGTGGACGTCGACGCCACGTGGCCCAGAGCACAGAGCCAGCCCAAGACACAGAGCCAGCCCCGAGCACAAAGCCAGCCCCGAGCAAGCGCCAATCGGCCCCGAAGAAAACCATCACGAAGTCAAAACTTCGTGCTACTCCGAAAAAGAAGCCTACAGGGCGTCGCTAATACTGCCGATTAACATGTTGTGTGGTGTTTGTCAGTCGTAGTCTTAACCCACCTGTGGCGGATTCAGCAACCGCTACTACACGCCGACGCGTACGCGGCGGGTTCTTCAATTCGGTCGACAGAGCTCAAGCATACAAACCGGCTACATAGTTTTTGGGGAGGCGAGCAAGAAACATAAATTCACACCACCAAATTTTTGGAGAAAAATAAAACTGCAGTGATTTCTGTTTGCTTTAGTTTGTGCTTCATGTTTTTTGCTCGTATACGTATTCTATGTATTCAATGAACCCGCGGCGGGTGTGGTTTTCAATTATATATATGCATATGTATACTAAGCTTATAACAATATTATGTAGATGTTGATGTAATCAAATTATATACAATAAAAAATGCAGTTTACAGAGCTCAAGCATACAAACCGGCTACATAGTTTTTGAAGAGGCGAGCAAGAAACATCACACCCAAATTTAGAGCTCAAGCATACAAACCGGCTACATAGTTTTTGAAGAGGCGAGCAAGAAACATAAATTCACACCCAAATTTTTGGAGAAAAATAAAACTGCAGTGATTTCTGTTTGCTTTAGTTTGTGCTTCATGTTTTTTGCTCGTATACGTATTCTATGTATTCAATGAACCCGCGGCGGGTGTGGTTTTCAACTATATATATGCATATGTACATATGGTGTTCAAAACGTATCGCGACTTTTGTGTTTTTTCAAAAATTATTCATTTATTCATGAATATCTATTTTGTCCCCTTCAAAGTAATCCCCATGAGATATTATACACTTGTGCCAACGGTTTTTCCAATCTTCGAAGCACTTCAAAAAACCATTTTTTTAATCTTGTTCAGCTCCTCCTTCGATGCCGTCTTTATCTCGTCAAGCGTAGCGTAACGTCGTCCTTTCATGGGCCTCTTCAGTTTAGGGAACAAGAAAAAGTCACAGGGGGCCAGATCTGGGGAATACGGTGGCTGCGGCATCATTAGTGTGTTGTTTTTGGCCAAAAACTCGCGCACAAGCAACGATGTGTGAGCAGGGGCGTTATCGTGGTGCAAAAGCCAATTTTTGTTCTTCCACAAATCCGGGCGTTTCTGGCGGATTGCTTCGCGCAAATTGCGCATAACTTGCAGGTAATATTCCTTATTGACCGTTCTACCCTGTGGCAAGAACTCATGATGCACCACGCCCCTGCAATCGAAGAAAACTGTCAGCAAAACTTTCCCACGTCATAACCATAAACCCACGATTCGTCACCAGTTATGACCCTCTGGAGCAAATTTGGGTCGTCGCGGACAGAGTCCAACATCTCATTAGCAATGTTCATGCGATGCTGTTTTTGGTCGCAATTGAGCAATTTTGGTACGAATTTCGCGGCGACCCGTCTCATGCCCAAATCATTGATAAAAATCGAATGACACGAGCCAATCGATATGTTTAGGTCCTCAGCAACTTCTCTAACGGTGATTCGACGATTGGCCAATACCATTTTCTCCACTTCATTAATTTTTTCGTCTGTTGTTGAAGTGCTCGGGCGTCCGGCACGCTCTTCGTCGTTCACATCTTCTCGGCCTTCTGAGAACATTTTGTACCACCGATAAACGTTGCTTCGGTCCAAGGTAGCTTCTCCGTATGCCACAGTCAACATTCGGAATGCATCCGCGCACTTAATTTCGTTTTTCACACAAAATTTGATACAGGTTCTTTGATCCATTTTTTTGAATAGGTAAAAATCGAAGACGATCCAAAACACGTGCAAGCAAAGCAGCTGTCAACAATTAAGTGAACATTCAAAATGGCCGAGCTTGTCGGCATAAGTGAGAAACATAAGTACCAACATAACGCCACAAAAAAAATCGAAATTCGAATATACGTAACCCGCGAAAATTCAAAAGTCGCGATAACGATTGAACACACCTCGTATACTAAGCTTATAACAATATTATGTAGATGTTGATGTAATCAAATTATATACAATAAAAAATGCAGTTTACAGCCACGAACAAAGCACTAAACCGTCGAGGGCCTAAAACAGATTTCAACGAAGGTGATACCTGCGGACGGAGTTCGTTCTCATATTGCCAGGACCGAGCTGTTCTTCAGGCCCAAACTAATGCATTCCCGCGAAAAAGAGTAGTCCGCTGGAGTTGAAGGTATCGTGGCGGTCCCTGTTGATTCGACAAAGTTCATTTTATGTATAGCCTTGTTCAAGACGACAGAAAAGCTGCGTGCCCACATGGAGATTGTTCATGCCAAGGGTCGTCGGCAAAAAAAGACCCGCCCTGCTCCAATGAGGAGCCCGATTCCCGCAAAATAATAAAAAAAAACTTTCGTTAATGTAAACTTAAAACACTATTACAAAAACAAAGAAAACAATACAAAAAACTGCAGTGATTCCTGTTGTGCGCTTCATGCTTTAATTGTGTGATTTTGCGTTTTGTTCGTAGCTTTGTTCGTATACGTATACGTTCTGTTTATGTAAATGTTAATTTTTTAAAACTATAAAAAAATAAAAACTAATAGATTTCGATGTAAATCGAAAAAAAATTAAACAAAAATAAAAACAAAAAAAAACTAAAGTTTTGATGCAAATTTAAAACAAATGCAAAAATAAATTAAATATTTCTGTTGATGTAGATGCATTTTTCTATATATGTAATATTTCTGTTTATGTAGATGTTGACGTAAATATTACAATAATAAAAAACATCTTTTCATTTACGTAAATGCTGATGTGATGTTGATGTTAATTACTGTGCTCATGCCTTTTGCGCTTTTAACAATAATAAAAAATAGAATAAATAATAATGTTTATGTAATTGTTGATGTCAATTACTGTGAGTACTGTGCGGCATGCCTTTTGCGCTTTTAACAAAAATAAAAAAATAACTTTCTGCTTATGTATATTTTGATGTTACTTACTGTGCCTTTAGCGCTTTTTTTCATGCATTTTGCGCTGCTTTGCGTATACGTATTCAATCGAACCTGCTAATATACAAAATATCCTATTTATGTAGATGTTGATGTTAATTACATAAAAGTATGTTAATTACATCATGTTAATTACATATACATTATATACAAATAAAAAGAATTCTGTTTATGTAGATGTTGATGTTACTTACGTATTATATACAATAGTAAAAAACAAAAAACATCATCTTTCTGTTTATGTAAATGTTGTCTTTTGCGCTTTGCATATGCGTATTCAATTTCAATCGAACCTGCTTATAACTAAATTATATACACTAATTTAAAAGCATATTCATTCTGTTTATGTAGATGTTGCCTAAATAGACAGAAAACATATATATAAGCTGCCTACACCACGCAGCGAGCTGCCAGACGCATCGGCGGTCTTTGCACTTTTTCGCCCGGTGGGACGGTCGCTGAAGTGTTAAAAATGGTATATAATGAACTCATTGCCAAATACTTTTATTTAGGAATTATATATGAATTAATGATGTATTGTAATTATATACCTTATGTGAATGTTACTTGAAATGCAATGTTATTGCGAAATAAACAATATATATACATATTAAAATAATTAAAAATGGTTATATGTTGAGTAATTAACAAACCTATTACTTAACAATAACCAATAGTTATTAAAAAAACAAAAAACAAAAATATATATATATACAGGGTGTGACTGAACGAATTTTATAGCGATACATAAAATTGTAGAGCTCGTTAAAACGAATATTTTTTCCAATGGAACATGTGCTCTGAGAAGTCTTGTTTTGGAGTTACAGTGAAATTACTACAATTTGTGACACTGGTGTTTTTGCCCGACATAGGAGCACAAAATGTGCTGTTGCGAGACAACCAGTCTTCCTAGACAGAAACTAAGCACACCGTCGTGTTCGTGATAAAATTCTGCTCCATCTGATGAATATGCAAGGCCGGTCAGAAGACGCGACATGGTCGCTTAGAAGAAAATTCGCCAAAAATGAAGTTCTTCATTAGCGTTCACGCCAAATACTTTAGAATCATAACCCTACAACCACTCACAGCGCTCAAAGCGGACATATTCAGCCAATGCGCAATTCATGGCGATCATTTTGGTACCAAACATATGTCAATGCGAGCTGTGGTTGCAAAGTAATTACGATTTTTCGGCGGGATGTCCAGATTAAGTGCATGAAAAATGACGCGCTGCGGCTGTCGCGCGACACGTCGGCGGTAGTGAACGTCGCCACACAGTCATTTTACATGCACTCAATCTGCTTTGAGCGCTGTGAGTGGTTGTAGGGTTATGATTCTAAAGTATTTGGCGTGAACGCTAATGAAGAACTTCATTTTTGGCGAATTTTCTTCTAAGCGACCATGTCGCGTCTTCTGACGGGCCTTGCATATTCATCAGATGGAGCAGAATTTTATCACGAACACGACGGTGTGCTTAGTTTATGTCTAGGAAGGCTGGCACATTTTGTGCTCCTATGTCGGGCAAAAACACCAGTGTCACAAATTGTAGTAATTTCACTGTAACTCCGAAACATGACTTCTCAGAGCACATGTTCCATTGGAAAAAATATTCGTTTAAACGAGCTCTACAATTTTATGTATCGCTATAAAATTCGTTCAGTCACACCCTGTATATATATATATATATATTTTTTTTTTTTGTTTATCATTAACCAAGGGTTATTTCAAACAACTATTTTATAAAAATTAAAAAAAAATATGGTTATTACTTAAATAACATATTACTTCTACTAATAATAGTTAATTAATTACTTAGTAATAACAAAGTAATAATAGTTAGTTAATGACTTAGTAATAACATATTACTATAATGATAAAAAGGGTTATTTAAAAAAGATATATATTTTATCAAATATAAAACAAACTCCGGTTGGATAAGTAATAACATAATACTACAATGATCTTATATAATAAGTAATAATAGTTAATTACTAAATAATAACATTACTACAATGATAAGTAATAACATCGGCGGTCTTTGCACTTTTTCGCCCGGTGGGACGGTCGGTGAAGTGTTAAAAATTGTATATAATGAATTAATTACCAAATACTTTTATTTAGGAATTATATATGAATTAATTGTATTGTAATTATATACCTTGTGTGTGTTACTTAAAATGCAATGTTATTGCGAAATAAACAATATATACATATTAAAATAATTAAAAATTATTATATGTCGAGTAATTAACATTAATAATGGTGTAAATAACAATTAATAATGGCGACTCTCGCAGCAACGCTGTAGTGGCGGAAATGACAGCTGTCGAGACTACACCAGCAGTCGCGCAGGAGCCTACTCTCAAACGGGCCCGTACTGCCTCAGATACGGAGGATTCTCGTAACGGTGCTGAACCTTCTCGGGAAGTCTGTGATACGATTGGTGACGACGGCTTCGTGACAGTCGTGAACAAGAAATCAGTTCGGCGAGTGATTAAAGCTGAAGCGGAACTTTCACGCTTCCGTGAATCGGTTGACAATGGCTCCGGTCCAGTCTACACAATGCGGTTCACGTCACAGGATTCCACGCTTCCGGCACCTGAAGGTTCCAACAAACAGCAGCAGGTCCGGCGATCGGACTTTTCGGGCGAACAACTGGTGAAAGTATTCAAGGCCCTCCATCACCTGGTGCTGACGGCAACGTTGGGAGGCAGTCCCAAGTGGATAACGGCCACTGTGCCCACGATTTCGGCCGCAAGCGACTTGGTTTCCGTCAGGGCGTTGGGAGGCGTGCCGGTAGTAGGATTGTGTTCCACAATAGATCAGTTTTGGGGCGTCATCAAAGACGTAAACCCGGCCTTTTCTGACAAGTGTCTGCTATCCGAGCTCGCCTCGTACGGTGCGATGAAGACAAGGAGAGACACGAGGCCCGGGCTCAAGAACGAAAAAAGCGTCCGAGTGCCGTCAACGAGGATAGATAAGGTCTTTATTGTGTGGAGGGACCATGATGTGTCGGTTGAAGCTTCGTCACCGATTGTCTGCTTTAATTGCCAACGCACTGGCCACACGGCAACTCGCTGCACTCGCGCTCGTGCATGTAGAAGATGTGGTGCGCACGACCACCTAGCCGCGTCATGTCGAAACCGAGCTCGTTGCGTAGACTGCAGTGGCCCCCACCCTAGAGGGGACTCGGGCTGCCCCGTTTTTGCACTAGCCCGCGAGAAAAGCAAGGTTTTGCTCGGCTCACGCATGCTTCAACATGCGCAGTTGTCGACGCCGGCGGCCACCCTGGTCGTTGTCCCGGATCCTGCACCTACTCGGCCAGGCACATCTCAGGCAGAATTCTTCAACTTAGTGAATCACGCATACGGAGAGCCATCCGTCCTGTTGTTTGGGGCCCACACGTTGTCCTCGGCATCAGGTATACAGCAGGGAGACCCCTTGGGGCCGGCTCTATTCAGCCTGGGTATACGTGAGCTGGTCAACTCAATATAAGTGCCTTTCAACGCCTGGTACCTCGACGATGGCAAAATCGGTGGACCGATGGAGGACTTACTCGAGGAAGTGCGCAGAATTCTTGCCTTTGAGACAGTCAGTGGCCTGGTGTTAAACACGGCCAAATGCGAGGTGTTCGCGCCGGGGACAGACCCGGACGACCCCACATCGAGTGCCTTATTTGCGTTACTACCGGGGTGTAGAGTCGTGTCTGAACACGATTGTGGGCGTTGCAAGAACGTCTGCCTCTGGTCGGAGTCCACCAAGGGCTTTACCTACTCCGCTCGTCGTTCTCCGCGTGTCGCATCGTACATATCATACAATCCATGGACTGTTCGGGTACATTCAACCAGCTTCTCCAACCATTCGACGACCAGGTGGTGGAGGCCCTTGAGACGGTTTTGGGTCTGAACTTACGACCACGGTAGGTGCGCCAGGCGGCTCTCCTCACCTCCATGGGCGGTCTTGGTTTTCCCTCGGCCCGGTCCTTGGCAGGCCCTGCCGTGGCCGCCTCGATGCACGCTACTTCGGGTCATGTCCAACGCCTGCTCTCGCCGGGGACTTGGGCATTGTTTGAGGCAACTCGCGACGCTATATCGGCTGGACCCCAAGCTTCACCGCCTGATATGAATAGAATTGCCTGCCAGAGGGCCTGGGCCGAGAAGGTACACGAATCTTCGCTCACTGAGTTGCTTGCGAAGATAGGGAAGAATGCGGTGACGACCAGGATAGGGCGCGCCTCCTTGCCGTCGCTCGCCCAGGAGCGAGCGACTGGCTACACGCACTCCCCGCTGACTCATTGGGTACCCGCCTTGACGACCAATCCACCCGGATCTGCGTTGGCCTAAGACTGGGAGCTGATTTGGTAGAGCCACATAGATGCACTTGTGGCGAGCCTGTCGGACGCCTCGCCAGACACGGCCTGTCTTACGCTCACTCGGCGGGCCGGCGCCCACGTCACACCGCTCTGAATGACATTCTTGCAAGGTCGTTGCGAAAGGCCAGAATCCCTTGCGTCCTGGAACCGCCTGGTCTTTCTAGAGACGATGGCAAGCGGCCCGACGGCTTGACTTTGATACCTTTCTACAAGGGTCCTTTCTACCTGGTGTGGGGTGCGACGGTGACCGACTCTCTGACCCCCTCCCTTGTCGGTCCCGGCGCTTCTCTCCCAGGAACTGCCGCTTCCCGCGCCGAGATATCAAAGATAAGAAAGTATGCGAACTTAGGCCGGGCATACCACTTTTCACCCTTCGCGTTCGAGACGCTGGGTGGCCCTGGGCCCCTCACAGCTACGCTAATTTCCCAGGTTGGCGACGCTTTACAGCAGGCTACGATGGACAAGAGGGCGGGCACTTTCTTCTGCCAACGGCTTTCCCTAGAGATTCAGAGAGGTAACGCAATTTCGGTGTTCGGAACTATGAAAGACTGGATGGACCCGCGTCTTCGCGTCAGGGGTCGGGCAAGACTCCCACTCGGACACGAGTGATAGATAAGGAGTAAGCCATCGGTGCCGTGGATTTAAACATTCGCATGTATATATTAAATTCCTAAATAAATGGTCGTCTATCTTAAAAAAAAAAGTATTAACATATAAACAGAAAAAATGGATAAGTAATGAAATAATATTACTGCCTTCAATGGATAAGTAATAACAAGTTGAACAAGTTGGTTATTTGGTTAGTTATAACATATTACAACAATGATAAGTAATAACATAATTACTTAATGTAAATGATAGGTAATAATAGTTGGTTATTATTTTTTTATTAAAAAAAAAAATATATATATAAAATTAATAACATATTACATTTAATGGATAAGTAATAACAAGTTGAGGATAAGTAATAATAAGAACATATTTCTACAATGATCTTTATAATATAATTACTTAATGATAAGTAATAATAGTTGGTTAATTACTCATATTACTACAATGTTCTTAATAATATAATTACTTAATGATATGTAATAATAGTTGGTTAATTACTCATATTACTACAATGATCTTAATAATATAATTACTTAATGATATGTAATAATAGTTGGTTATTGTTTTTTTTATAAAATATAAAAAATGTATATAATTTTAATAACATATTACATCTAATTGATAAGTAATAACAAGTTGGGGATAAGTAATAATAAGTTGGTTCTAGCCTATGCCGATGACCTCGTCTTCACCGTTCACGCCCGGACCGCAGATCTGCTACAGAGCCGTGCAAATGAAGCACTTGCCGATGTTGCCCACTGAGTGCAGGGGGCAGGGTTGCTCTCGCCCCCGCTAAAAGCGAGGCCATACGCCTGGCGGGATGGAGGAATTGCCCTGCCCTACACCTCCTCATAGAAGATCAGGAGGTCGCAGCCGTCAACAAGATTAGGTACCTTGGAGTCACCCTATAGAGGGAGCTCCGCGGCACCGACCACGTGCGGCGGGCGACAGAGAAGGCTATCAAGACAGCCAACACGTTTGCACGGCCTATGCTCAACACCTACGGGCCTCGACAATCCAGACGTCGCATAATCATGTCCGCGGCCCCGTACGGAGCTCTGGCCTGGGCTACCGACATCCTAAAGTTTGCCGCCAACAGCAATCGCCTGCGCCGGGCTTAGAGAGTCGGAGCTCTCAGGGTAACTGCGGCGTACCGGACGGTCAGCGCAGCGGCGGCCCTCGTTGTTGCTGGAACGGTCCCCTGGGACCTAAAAGCAGCCGAGCGTGGCCGTCTATGAAACAACCTCCAGCACAAGAAAAACGAGAAGCGTCGGCGCACAATGGACTTATGGTAGGAGGAGTGAAACGGCTTGCAAGGGGGTGCCCCAGGCGTCAGCCTCCGCACCATAATCCCAAATGTCAAAGACTGGCTTACCCGACCGGGGGGTGAACTCGCTTTCTACTCGACCCAGATCCTGACAGGTCACGGCGACTTTCAGTTCTACCTGTTCAGGATCGGGAAGGCTCCAAGCCCTAATTGCATCTACTGCGGTGATGGACCAGAGGACACCCCAGAGCACACTGTTTTGAGGTGCCCTGCATGGGCGGAACAGCGCGCACCTCAACGGTTTTTGATGAAGACTTCAGCTTTTAACCTACATGGCATTTGCAAAAAAAGGACGAAAGCAATCTCATACTGGAACATCATATCTGAAGTTTTAAAGTCATACTACCAGAAAAAATGAGCGCCAACCCCCTCTCCCCGTCGCTCCCGGTGAACACACTTGCCAGGAGTAGTAGATTCGCCCCCCCCCCTGACTGTTTGAAGAGATGCGCAAGCAGTTTCCAGTCAGACCGGGGGACGGGGACACGACTGGTTTTTAGTGGGTTGGAGCCCCACACTACCAGTCCACGTTCGCAGGGAATTTCCTGCCGTGGTGACCGTGTGTGCAACCGCCTTTCGGGTTGTAGTAGCTGTTGAGTCTGCTTTCCCTTAACCGTGCAGCCTCCCAGGCCGAGCACCGTAGCAGTGTGTCACTTGGAGTGCCCTCATGTGCCTCTTGGCAGAACATGCATATCGGCAACGAAGTCTTTCCAATTCGAGACAAATACGAGTTAAAGTTTCCGTGTCTTGTGAGGATTTGGGTAAGGTGATAGGTGATGTCTCCCCCTGGCCTCTCTATCCATGCCTTGATACCTGGCAGCAATACGCGCAGGGATCCTCCAGGACCCTCGGGGGGGATGGCGTCCCACTTTTTTTGCTATGTCTTAATTGTGTCGTTTCTCTCACTGTCTTTTTCCGTCTGGGAGGGAGCACCTAATTCCCATAATCGCTTCCTTTCACGTGCCTTGAGATCCCAGGGGATCGACCCTGCCAGCAGCAAAGCAGCATTCGTGCTGACTGTGCAGTACCCCTGGATTACCCTCAGAGCTGCTACCCTCTGGGTCCTCCGTAGAATTTGTTTCGCTTTCTTCGTCTTGAGAGTCGCTCTCACCTAAGCTGGCGCTCCGAATAATAAAATTGATTCCGCGACCGTCATTAGCAGTGCCCTTGTGCGGGCCCCGGGGCCATGGATATTCGGCAGAATCTTGGCTATAGCACACACTGCCTTGGCTGCTTTAGTCGTTGCCTTTTTTATGTGGCTGTGGCCATTCATTGCAGTATCGAGTGTGACCTCGAGTAGCGACTTCCTTTACCATTTTAATGTTCTCACCGTCAAGCTGTAGAGTGAGCGGACGGTTGTCAGGGGCTAGTCTAAGTCCCGCTGCGCTCATCCACTCTGACGTTAGGTAAACAGCTTTGTTCATATTTAATTCAAGTTCATCGGCAGTTTTAGCCTGCACGACTACCGCCAGATCGTCGGCATAGGCTACTGTGTCCACTTCTTTGGGCAAGCCTGTCAGACGGAGGACGTCGTCGTAAGCCAGGTTTCAGAGAAGTGGGCCGAGTATAGACCCTGCGGGACACCGGCTGTCATTTGGAAGCTGACTTCGCCGTTGACAATTGTTCGTGCTTTAAGGTAGCCGGAAATGACATTCACCAGATACGAGGGGTCTTTTTTTCGTATCAGTGTGTCCAAAATGGTTTTCCACGGTAGACTGTTAAAGGCCTTCTTAACGTTTACAAGGGCGACTAGGAGGAGCTGCCGTGCCTCTATGGTGAAACTTCGTAGCAAATCCGCCCTACTTGCAACGCGTTGTATTGCAGTTAGGACTGACCGGATCTTGCGGAAGCCGTATTGTGTGTCTGATAGCAGGCCGTGTTCCTCTGCGAAGAGCCTGAGTCTTTCTTCAATTATGGCCTCGTATCCTTTTGCCAGCGGACTCAGCAGGCATATCGGCCGGTATCCCCCGTTTCCCTTAGGAATGAGGACGACTTCAGCACGCTTTCAAGATAGCGGAAAAGAGCCGCTTTGAGCAGGACAGTGAAAGAGTCCGCGGCTATCTCAGAATGCTTCGTAAAGAGAAGTTTCACTGTACCAGGGGGAACCCCGTCTGGTCCGGGGGCTTTTCCGGTCTTTTGTCTGTGAGCTGCTTTCCCCAGGGATCGTCCTCGATCTCGTTGAGGAGCTTTCTATGGCCCCTAGTTCTGCTGTCGGCTATGGCTTGCTTGAGTAAGGCCCGATTTCTCCTATACTCTTGCAATGCTTGATTGCGCGCGTCCGCGTCTCGTTGTTTGAGTTTGAGAGCACGCCTCGCTTTGCTGCACTCTTTACATTTGCCTGCGATCTCCTGCGTCCACCAATATTTAGGCGACACGTTATCTCGCCTGGGGTGAATGCTGTTTGTAAACGTAGTCTTGCACACCTCTACAAGGAGTGCTTGTAGATTGTCTGCAGTTATGTGGGGGCTAAATAGAGCTTTTATTTTCCTCCCGAGTTCGTCCTTAAACCTTGACTCGTCTGTGAGTCTGAATCGTTTCTTAAAAGGGAGACACTGATCGAAAGTGTTGAATCCTTAATCGAGTCTCAATGCAGTATTAGTCGCTCAGGTAAGAACGACCTTCCAACTTATAGCTTTTGGCGCGAGGATGTCGTGAAAAGTGGCGGAGGTGTCGCTCTGAGTCAAACCTCTAGCCGCGTCCTTGGGCCCCTGTGTCCTCCATTCCTAGGGTCTCATTAAGAACATTGGCTTTTTATGCCCTGTCTTGTTCCTGCTAGCTTGCCTCATCGTTTCGCGCTCCTGCATCTTAGTTTTAGGAAGTTGGAGATATTTGGGGCAAGCTGTGGATCTAGCTCTGTAGCCCTCCTGGTTTCATACGTAGCATTTACGGAGTACCGCCTTACAGTCACGGGCTAGATTGTCCTCCTGCCTACAGCGGTAGCATTTCTGATTATCTGCCTTCTCGTTTTTACATGCAAAGGCCCTGTGCCCTATGTTTACCCCGCTGTTCGCTGTGTTGACTAGTGGGCGCATCTTTTTAATCATGTTTTCTGACGAAGAGCCCGCAGCAGGTCTGATCCTAACAGAAATATATTCCTTCTGCCCTCTGCGAAGTTGCCTCGACATCGTGTTGGCGCAGCACACGTTTTTGTCGGGTGATGTCGACTTTACATTCTATTTTCCTACAGCATGCCTCCACTGCATTCCTTATGGTGGGTCCTCCCCATTGTGGAGAAATGTACAAAGCCATTGGGTTTTGAGAGCCAACGTTGTGTCCTTTTTCTAACGTCTTGTAAAGAGCTGCTAGGAAGTCAAGTGGCGTTTCCTCTAGAGCGACAGCACCCACCACTACACGCTTGCCGATGTAGCAGACGCCTCAGCATCCTGCTCCTCCTCAGGTTCATTTTCATCTGGGTTTTGTAGCTCAAGCTAGGCGCTATTTTTGAGGATTGCGACTTCTCCTGCCCGTAAAGAAGCCGCTTTTCCCGCCATTGGGAATTGCCCTGTGAGCTTCTTGATCAGACTCTTGTCCTTTTCGGAGCCTTTCATAGTAAGCATTACCCTGATTTCACGTGAGAAAGTAATGCTGTCAGTAGTGAGATCAGTGGTCTTGTACATACACAGCGGCCACTTCTCCTTGATGAGGTCTATTAGACCTTCGAAGGTTGCCGTTTCGGCCATCTGCTTCTCGAGGTGTTTCGTCTTGACCATTTCGATCTGTTCTTTTTCTAGCTTTTCCTGACAGGCTTTGCATCGTAGCTCTGCCGCGGATGGGGTGCTCAATGAGCGCCGTGCCTCTTTCTGGGCGGCTAGTCTCTGCAGCTCTAAGGTGAGAGTCGCGGCTTCTTCCTTCCAACTCTCAGCTACCTTTGTAAGGTCTTGCGTACGTGCGGCATTCTCGTCGGCCTGCTTCCGGAGAATTGCATTCTTTTCCCTCGTTTCCTTTTTGGATTTCTTCATCTCTCATACCGCCTTAGCTAGGCGTGTGATAGCTGCCTTAATATCCACCTGGGTGGTTTTGTGCTTATGTTTTAGTGCCTTGAGGTCTTCTGTAACTGCCTGTAGGTCTTCTGTAACTGACTGTAGGTCTTCTAGAGCTTTGTCCTCCTTATTTGGAGTGGGCTCCTTTTCCTCAAAATACTCACAGCCTTGGTCCTGCTCGTCGTGCGGGCTCGGCTGCTTTCAGCCTCCTTCGGGCCTTCTGGCGTGGTTGCCATCAGTCTCTTTCGTAGTTCTCTTGCGCTTGCCGCATCTCTGTGGTCATCGTCGCCTTCGATATCGTGCTCCGAGTCAGTATCTAGGCCGTGAGAGATTCAGCCTCTGCCATCTTGTCGGCCTCAATCTTGGCTGCCTCCGTCTGCTTTCCCCGTTCAGACGAGTCTCCATCAGGGGACTCGCCTTGACCCCTAAACGGGTCTATATATTTATATATATATATATATATATATATATTTTTTTCCCTCTCGGTAGTTGTTGTGCACAGTGTCGATAATGATATGATGGCTTATATACACAGTTATTTATGTACACAGTAAACTATATACATGTACACAGTAGGCTAAATGCATATACACATGCAGGAAGCCAAGCCAGTCTGTACTACCGATCGGCTAGAGTCACTGTTCGATCGATAGGCGACGTTCGAATTTCGAACGATTCAAACACACACTTCTCTTTAGGAAAAGAAAACAAAACGACAAAGGTCGAGTTTATCACAGTACCTTTGCAGTGGTTACTAAACGCGTTCAACTCCCTACCACTAAGGCCGTCGACTGCAATTGGTCAGTCGGTTACAGGCCTCAGGTTCCTGCAGTTTTCGACCAAGTTTACGGAGCAGAGCCAAACACGACCGCACCCAACGTCTGAGAGTCTCTGAATAACCACGATTCTTAATTAACCATAAAATAAATAATTAACATTATTTAATTAACCAGTGGATGTCACGCTGCTGAGACCCATACCCACTAAACGCACCTCCCCCCTTAGACTTCACTCTCTGATGGCCCAGCTCTCCATAGAACAGTGCTATGGGCCATCAGAAGAAGTGGCGAGTGCCCTATCGGATCAATTGGCCGGGGTCACTCACGGATTCTCCAACTTGTCAAGCGCAGTTTGTCCCAGCCCTTGCAAACCCGTTTGATTCAAAGTTGCGCTTCCTTCAGCTGTGCCGGCCACGAAAAAATTCGGTCTCTCCATGCATCTTCTGTGCTTTGTTTTTAGCACCTCCTGTGATATTTCCGCTCTCAATTCCTATGTTTGGGTCGAACACAGGATGTATTTTACGAACTTTTTAATATCATTTCGCAAGGGGTCCTGTACTTCGGGATGGGAAAGTCTTACTCGGGACCATCTTTCGTGAATCTGTCTAATTGCCATGATTCTGACCTCTTCCCATGCCTGGCACCTGAGGAGTGTGTGCAGTGGGGTGTCTTTTACGGCTTCGTTACAAAAAAGGGCATGTTTCTGATGGGGCCTTCCCTATTCGGAAGAGGTATGATTGGAAGTTGCCATGTCCCGTGAGAACCTGCGTTAGATAGAAGGTTAGGTCTCCTTCCGGCCTTTGACTTAAGGATCGCTCTGGCCCAAACGGCAGCCCCAAAGAGCGCGAATGGCTCCGCTACCGCCATCAACAGTTTTCTTGTACGAGCCCGCAGTCCATATATATTCAGAAGTATCCTGGCAATAGCGTTTGCCGTCTTGGGTGCTTTTTCCGCAGCCTTCTTTATCTGACATAAGCCGGTCACTGGCGTGCTCAGCGTGATCCCAAGGCAGCGGGCTTTATTTACGAACAATGTTTGTCCTGCGACCTGTATGTGTAATGGTCGAACTCTCTTTTGCCTAGTTAGTTTCTCTGGGCCGAGTGCCAGCCCCGCGGTCTTCATCAATTCCGCCGTCTGGCGGAATAAAGGCGTTTTTGACGACGCCTTTGAGTCCCTTGGCTAAGGCGTTTAGTAAACAGATTAGCCGGTATCCTTCATTTGCTTTGGGGATAAGGACCATTTCTGCTCGTTTCCATGCTGGTGAGAACTCTCATATTGACGGAAGTAAGAGATTCCGCAATTGCGGCTGAGTGCTCTTTAAACAGGATTTTGACTGCAGCGAGAGGGACGTTGTCAGGGCCGGGGGCATTTCTCGTCTTGAGCTTGTCAGCTGCTAGGCGAACCTCGAGAGGCTGGATTATCGGGAATTCGTCTTCTGTTACCTGCAATTTTCGTAGGCTTTCTTGAATATGTCGTGAGTCGGTAAAAGTTTAGTAAGGATATCTGCTGTTTCCTGTTTGCCGAGGGCTTTCCTGACAGCGGTTTTCCTCTTACCGCGTACAATGCTATATGGTTTTTCCTATGGGTCCTCTTGGACTTGCTCTAGGAGCTCTTGCCAGCTATTGGTTTTGCTGTCAGCAATGGCGCGCTTGACAATTGCCTTGCTTCTCCTGTATTTAGTCAGTGCCTGCATGCGATGTCTCGGTGAGCTTGCTTTAGTGCTCCTCTAGCTTTGTTGTATCCTTTGCGCTTTTCGGCAATGTCCTGTGTCCAGCAGTGCTTCGGCGGTTTTCCTTGTTGTCTCAGGTGCACCTTCACGGTGACGGTTTTTGCACACGCCTCCTCGAGGATGGCCTAGAGCTGTACCGGGGTTTTGGAAAAATGGGATTGCGTCATTTTGTTTAACATTACCTAATAATACAGCCCCCGCGGAAAATTTCTGTAATTCAACCCGCGGCATACATCCTATGTAATTATACAACAAATCGTATCATAAATCCTATATAAATCTTATACCTGCGTTGTGTATTATCTATCTTATCATACATCTTATCTAATTATACTTGGCGTGTATCATCTATCTTATCATACATCTTATATAATTAAAAAATCTTATTATAAATACACACTATCTATTATCTTTTTTACAAGGGCCAGGAACAAAAATGCATAACGCACACCCTTTGGTATAGGTAGTGTGGGACTCTCAAACCCACTTAAAACTTGGTGACCCCTTTTCCCTACATGACTGGAATATTTGTGGTATTACTTCAGTGCATGCAGAAAGCTGCTAGCCTGGAACTCAATCTTCGGCCTGGCGGCGCTCCATGCCTCGCCGCTCTCATAACAATCTCCACAAAATCAGAGCCCTTTAATTATACTTATTTTATCTACCTAATCATCTATCTTATCATACACCTTATATAATTATAATTTAAACCTTATTACAAATATACATCTTATCTAATCGTATCGTAATCCTATCCTACTATAAGTTAACACTTTATTGATTATTGTGGCTGCTTACAATAAGTATACACTAGGCACTTGTAGCCATCACGTATTTATTATTTTATCATAAATATACATCTTATCTCATCAAGTCAAGTCTCATCTTGATCATTCAAGTCAAGTCAAAAACGCCTTTATTCTAGGGTTCTAAATGTCTAAGTATACATTGTTTCCAACAAAAATTACATCTGAATATAATTATAACATACAAGTCTGTCGATTTCTAACATACCAGGCACTTGTAGTTATCACATTTTACATGTCTATAAACCTAATAGCTTTATTAACCGATGGTTGGTTTACAATAGTGCGCGTACGGAGAAAGCACACATTTACATATACATATATTCATCACGGTTCTAAAAGTTGAGTCAACGGAACTACTCGATCGCATTGTTGAAGGTGATATAAGTCACACTGTCTCCCGCAGAGTTTGCACAAGCCTAACGAGGAAATGAATTCCATGGAACTTCTCTCGAATACAAATCTTCATGTGCAAGCCATGTACAGCAAATCGTGCAATTAGGTGTATGTTCTCAAAGTTGCAGCGCTTCCACGAACTACACGTCATTGCCTGGGTTTCATAAAAGAGCGGGTCAATGTCTGCCATTTTATTCTCCCATTCAGACATGTACTCGTTGAAAGCTGCCGTTTTCGGTAACACGTGTATTTTTTAAATGCCCAACAAATAGCGGAGTTGACGCCAGTAAATAGACTAATCGGTTGAGACTAGTGCGGTGACCTCTAAACGGCTTTTTTAGAAAAGCGGCCTTGATTTGGTCAAGTGCCTTAAAGTTTAACTTCGATAGATGCGGCCATATCACCTGTATACCGTAAGCAGCAGTGGGCGCAATCTTTATGTTAAAAGGCGAACGGCAACGTCCATTGATAGTTTATGAGAAGTTCGAGACAAATTCTATAGGTTTTGAACCTAACCGTAGTTCGTCGATTCCAGCCAATTTCCCTCCACGTCTAAACTACATTGCCTTTGTTTTATTTACATTTATTTCCAACTGGTTTCGATGAACGTCATGCTGCAAGGTCGCAAGATATTGTTGCAAATGGAATCGACTGCGAAAATATAGCACCAAGTCGTCCGCATACATAAGGACGTGTACCTGCGAGTGCCGACTCCGTATCTCTTCAGGAAGGTCTCTCACCAGCACCGAACACAGCAGGGGGCTAAGGTTATCACATTGGGCAACACCAGTGGTCTGTAGGATCGCCATGTGTTTAGCGGCTCCGTCATCTATAATAACTTGTCTTTCCTGTCAAATGTTTTAATGAGCTCCAATGTATTCAATGAGATTCCGCAAAAAGCCAGCTTGTTAAGTATAATCGTTCGTGTCATCACATATTTGACCGCTGAAAATAACACGTGGAGATTACTAGGTCTCTACGGCTGCTTCTGTGAGGGACTAAGAGGAGCAACAGACCTAGCTCCACTTGGCATGCTTACGTCGGTGGGCATTGCACTCCTTATGGAGAATTACCAGCGGGAGGAACTGCATATCAATAGTATGCGAGGGTTTCAGCAGCTGGCAGTTCTACCTGCTGGAGGCCGTGGTAGACCAGTGGGTGGATTATCAGTCTAACTACAGAAACGTTTACCGCCGGCGCAATGTGTGAGGAAGAACGATTTCTGTGTGGGCCTCTCGTCTATGAGGGTTCTAACTCCCCCCACACGGTGAAGTTCTGGTATCTCAGGTTCCGACGTGTTTATGCTAACCATCGTCTGTGGCGATTTCAATGCCCGTATCAATAGTGGGGCTACTAACGATAAAAGAGAGGAGATCACGACAGTGGTTTTCTCAGGCTTGCTATCTCGCCCACCGTGGGGTGCTCGAGCTTTTGCGCCAAGCGAGGGTAAGGGCACCACCACAGCTGTTAGCCAGACGCAGGCTTTACTACTTCAACAGTAGAAAAGCTTACATAAAGCTATGCCTTGACCACGAGCGTGAATACGCTAGGCGGGAGGAAATCAGACTGCTCGAAAAAGCAGAACGCGAGCCCTCAGCATACGTTGTACGGCCTCGTAGGGGGGCGAACCACCTGCTCAGCGACGAACAGGTAACGAGTCACCTGACCGGTCTTCAATATAACCGCGAGACGGTACGCCTGGCTCCAATAATTGGGCACCCGCTCACATTGAAGCAGGATACTATAAATCTGCCCTTTAAGGTAGAAGAAGTAAGTCAGGTTCTGTTCAAAGAGTGCAGGGCCAGGCCAGGTGTACTATGAGCACTGGGTACAGTCTGAGCCACTCCTGGCAAACCATCTTCAACGAAATCATGAAGAGGGGACAAATGCAAGGAGCCTGGCATATCGCCAGGCTTTCTCTTTTATTTAAGGGCAAGCATGGTGATGACAGACGAGACCCAAACTTATACCGCGGTATAGCGTCTAAAAGGACGCTAAATAAGATTTTCTGCAAGTTGGTTATAAAACGGATCGAGTAAGTTGTCAAACAGACCCTTCTACCGGAGCAATTCGGCTTTTGAAGAGGTCGAGGATCGCGTGATGCAATCTATGTGCTTCAGTCAGAGATAAAGCGAGCGGTGACAAAGCCCGGAGGTAATTTGCATGCAGTCTTTATAGACTGCGTCAAGGCTTTCGACAGAGCACCTCGAGATCTTCTGGTGAAGTCATTCCGATACGCAGGAGTTGGTGGCTCTCTTCTGAGCGTAATTTATAGCTTCTTTGATGAGGACACCTTACTGGTACAAGGTGAGCAGGAAGTGCCGATAAGGCAAAATGTAGGAAGCCCATTGAGCTGCATCTCTTTCACTCTTCTGCTTGCCGATTTTGCCGATTATATTCGACAAGAGTTCCAGAAGGCCACAGTTGTGATGTACGCAGATGACATAGTGGTCGCTCATCACGACCTGGGTGCCATCAAGCCTGGGTGCATCACTTCTCTGGCGGAGGTGTTCCTTGTCTCAAGAGGGCTGGAAATAAACGCCAAGAAGACCAAGGCTATGAAATTCAGAAGAGGAGGTCGATTGGCTGCTAAAAACGTTATACGTTGCGGCGGCCAATCCTTAGAATTTGCCAACTTTTTCCGATAGCTGGGGCTTCGGCTTCATTATACTGGGACGACCTCCACTGCTCACATCGTCGAGACAGCGCGCACAGCCCTAATTTCTCTTTATGGAGAGATAGGCGATGTCCGGCGACTGTCCGTCCCGACGGCAGTAGCGCTTTTCTACCTCAAGATTGTTTCGGCGCTGATGTATGGTCTTGACAGAGTATAGGAACACCTCACTCGGGCAAACTTTGGTTTGCTTGAAAAGTGTTGCACAATGTACATGAAGCGAGTACTTTACCTGCCAATGCGGGCAAGGAGCCGCTTTGTGTACCTAATGTCAGGCTGTGCACCGGCTGTTGAGATAATTCGATTGAGGCTGACGACGCCGCGTACAGTACCATTCGAGAGCTTTATCTCGGAACGGGAAAATAAAGTTGAACAAGTCCGACGAGAGGTCGGAGACCTGGATATTCTCAGGGCCTCTCATCTCTTCGAACAAACCAGGTGATGATAGCCATAAACTATGTATCTGGTATAGACGTGGCGATTGTCACATGCAAGACCAGACATTTCACGAGGAGTACACCGAGTGCGTCTGCCGTCTGTGTTCTCAGGTGTGTATGAAGTTTCATGCTGCTGCCTGCCTGGCCCTTGCGAAAAGATCACTGCACTGCCTCTCTCAAATGACATGCCGCGAGCAGCTGACTGTATAATTATCTGTAATCTGTATAAGTGTTTAAATAAAATTATATGTAATCTGTATAAGTGTTTATGTTATATGCATACTCAATATGAGTGAAATAAATATGATAATTATGAAATGACCATAAGTATTTAACATACTAACTATAGGTATTTAACATATTAACCATAAGTATTTAACATACTAATCATAAGCATTTAACATATTAACAATGAGTATTTAACCTACTAACCATGAGTATTTAACATACTAACCATGAGTATTTAACATACGAACCACGAGTATTTAACATACTAACCATGAGTATTTAACATACTAACCATGAATATTTAATTTACTAACCATGAGTATTTAATATACTAACCATGAGTATTTAACATACTAACCATGAGTATTTAACATACTAACCATGAGTATTTAACATACTAACCATGAGTATTTAACATACAAACCATGAGTATTTAACATACTAACCAAGGATATTTAATATACTAACCATGAGTATTTAATATACTAACCATGAGCATTTAACATACTAACCATGAGTATTTACCATACTAACCATGAGTATTTAACATACTAACCATAAGTATTTAACATACTAACCATAAGTATTTAACATACTAACCATGAAAATTTAATATACTAACCATAAGTATTTAACATACATAGCGCGCGTCGTGCTCCCTGTCGCGACGGCTATCCAGTGCGAGTGGTCAGCCCGTTATGAGCCTCGGGTTCCCGCGCTTCTTAGCCACCTTTCACGGAGAGAAGCAAAACGCGACCGCACCTGTCAGAGGTAGACCTTAGAGGGACGCAGAGACGCTGTTAAAACCGCATGTTCATTCTGTTCTCCGCGCAACGAGGGACGAAGCTGAGCTGGCAGCTAGACTATCGATAGGCCCTGGCCCCTAGGAGCAACACCCCACGCAGCATATACTTGACGGATACAAGTGTCAAACGACCGCTCGCAAGATATTAGATGAGACCCAATCTCCGACAGAGAGAGCGGTATTCAGAGCCGCCCGTGAGACTCTCTGTAATGGCTTTCTAAGGGCACTTCCTTCACCGCAGCTGGGCACCATGCTGGACAATACCTCATTCCGCATGGTGGCCGCCCTAAGAATAGGCGCTCCCATATGTAAGCCACACGAGTGCAGGGCGTGTAGAAACACAGTCGATTAGGGCGGATTGCACCCTTTAAGCAGCTCTAAGAGCTCTGGTAGGACTCTTAGACACGCGAAAATCGACGCAATCTTAACGAAGGTTCTTCGTAGAGCCGGCTTACCAAGCACCCTATAGCCCAAGTGGGCTTCGAAAACGACAAAGGACCCGACGGCGTCACTATTCCGCCATGGTCTAAGGGCAAATGCCTGGTATGGGATGCCACGGTATCATGTACAGTGGCTCCGTCATACTTGATGTACCTAATGCACAGCGCCGCCCGGTCAGGGTGGGTTGCTAAACATGCTGAGATCGCAAAAAAACGCAAATACTCTGGAGAAAAGATATCATTTTGTACCCGTCGCCATGGAAACGATGGGCCCAATCAGCAAAAACACAAGTATCTTCCTCAAAGACCTAGGTATCTTAATGCTAACACGGGTGCACAGCGCGAGGGCGAGTTTCTGCGTCCGCAACTCTCGCTCGCAGTGTGTAGGGGAAACGCCGCCACTATCATCGGCTCTTTGGATTGAGGAGTGGGGTAAGCCTAAGCGGGTACACGTTTAGGTCCCACAATTATAGGGAAACACTGAATAATAATAATAATAATAATAATAATAATCTATCTCGTTTAGAGTGGGTTGGGACCACTTCAGCAACGTGCCGCGGACGGACGCCGCGTTCCCGCGTTAGACGTCGAGGCGCCCAAGGTATCGAACGCGGTGTGGGTAACCTATTGAGGCGTATTTTGCGAGCTTCCTCGTCTCCGCTAGATTACCGGCGTGGCCTGCCGAGATCGCCCCGCCACCGACCATTGAAGGTGCTAATGAGTCGGTGACAGTGGCATCTCAGACGAGCATCCTGCCCTACTGAAGGGAGTGAGAGTCATCCCATCCGGGCGCTTATCACCCTCGGCGGACAGACCCTGGGGCTCTAGAATGCAGGGGAATCCACTTGACCGAAGCGCTCGGCCGAAATGTCATTAATACCGGCATGTCTGGCCCGCCGGTCCGCGCTCATAATGCACGACAACTCGTGATGAACTGATTTGCCAACGGGGTGGCCACACTTACACTGATGGGGGGATACAAGGTCTCAGCCGAGACGAAGACCTACCCCGATTCCGGTTGTTTTGTCGTTTAGGAGGGTGCCCAGTGGGGCACTTGGAAGTGCATGCAACCAGGCTCCAGAGCCTTTGGGAGCGACCGCTCGGAGGCGAGCCTTTGTGGGGTCGTCGATAGCGCTTGTAAGTGAGCCGCGGTACGCTTTGTCGAATAAGAATGTACTCCAGTCATGTTGGCTCAAAGGATTATCCGGAGCGCCCCTGCAAGCTGTCTTTAGCTCCTCGAATAGGCGCCTCTTGAGTTCCTTGTACTGACAAATGCCGGCCTCGTCTAATAGTGCGATGGCATTGTTCTCGGATCGGAAAAGGGAGGAGACTATCGCTGGTCCTGCAAAAACGAACGGATCCGGGATTCCCAGACCCCTTTGAAATCGGTAGTTGTGACTGTTTTTGAGCGGAAGGCGCCAGCGATAGATTAAGAAGAGTTTTAAGGGCGTTTACGTATTCAATGGACGCAGATCGTCGAACCGTGCTGTTAGATCGGCAGCCCTTCCGGCAGAAGGGGGACTCCCAGGAGCTCCAAATCATTCTCGTGGATAACCATTACATCCCGGCAGTAAAGCTTGACGGATGCGAAGGTTTGAGGCCTGTGTAGTATCGCCTGTAACATAGATCTCACATTCTTGGGATTCAACTTCAAACCCAAAGTCTCACGGAAATCAATCACGCGCCGAACGTCGTCAGCAACTACGTCTTCATCGCCCCCCAGCACACCGTCATCCAGATACCAAATGTTTAGTAGGCTTTTAAGAGAGTCAACTAGCTCTTTGATGCTCAGGCAAAACAGAGGGGGGGGGGGGGCAGTAGTAAGTCCATTAGCAGTCGGGGTCGTATAAAGTCAAGACCCCCGGCGGAACTCCTTGAAAAACTCTTGCCCGCGGCTACAACTTCTTTCCCTGACGTAATGCAGGAAAGCGGGGGGCTGGGTGGACTGGCCAGTCTAGGTCTTGTGGGGCCAGAGGTTGTTTTTCGCGAAGGGCTGTCAGGTAATCCGTGCTGGAAGCCAGGACCTACGACGAACCGATCAATCTGGCGGCGCCTGACAAGTCGCTCTCGGTTAGCTTAAGAATGGTCTGGCGGACGCAATTATTCGTGAAAGTACGGTTTTGTGTGGGGACCAGAGTTACGCTCTTGGATAGGCGCAGTCCGTTGGAGAATTTGCGTAGATTGTGGCGGATTATAACAAATAGTGACTGGGTCTCATTGCGAGTGTGGGGAAGACGGAGAACCACTGACGCAAATGAGAAAAGCGCATACCATGCGTCGTCGTTGTTATCGGCTGTGACTCCCAAGAGGACGTTTGCCAGGGCCTCCGCCATCTGGTTCCGTCGATGGATGTTTGGCTGCTATATGCCTCGTGAGCCCTCTTCTTGTATACTGTCCGTTGCATAGTGGGCAAGCTATTCGCTGTGAGGGTGCCGACGACCCTAACCCGCCACTGACTATATTACTGGGGTCCTGTTCTATCATTATTGCACTATATGTTTAAGGCTCTTCAACACTGGCAATAGCTGCTAATAAACTGCAAATAAAAAAAATAAAAAACCAATAATAAACTTAATATTTAGGTTGCTTACAATGAGTATACCGAGACCCTATACAGAACATACCAGGCACTTAAACAAATCTTATCTTACATCGTACTGTGGCTGTTGACAATAAGTATATCGGGCACTCTATACAAATTCTCATGTACCCTCATAAACCCCAAGAAGGAGCATCTTATTTTATTACACATCGCACTTTATTATACGTGTGGTCTTACAGTTTATTTATTATTGTGGCCGCTTAGAAAAATCCAGGCGCATTACACAAGTTCTCATACCTTATTACAGTTGTTGTCTTACGGTTCATTTAATATTAATAGCGCTTACATTGCAATACACCAGGCACACTTTTTTTCTCGAAGGTTTCGGGAATGCAGAATGCACATGCGCCACTAGCAGCCTGCGTGACATAGTGTGGGGGCTCACAAACCCACTAAACCCGGATTCCTCTCCACCCTCCCAGGGTCGCTAATACTCCAATTTAATTCAAGTGCTCTTCTATTGTTTTCAAAGGGTAGATCATTATATACATAATTGTTATATTTATAATTAATACAACTTAGGCGGGGGCGAGTAAGCCCCCACCTAAGTTGAGTCAAGCTAACAACAACCCTCACTGGAGAAAAGACGACCAAGCTCAAGCAGAGACATCCAAGGACAGAACTGCCCTGCAGGCTATATTGGGCTCTCGAGCGCGCATAACGTCAGACGTGCATATCTCCGAAGGGAAGAACAAAGAAGATGACGAGACCGATGCTGAAGTCGAAAAGGACTGTGAAACGGCAACCGATAAGGAAAAGGACAAGGACAGCGTATGCTGCGGAGATCTTTCTGACAGCTATCCTTCAAGGACAAGTACACAGAGAAAGAGCTGCCGCCGTAGCAACCTTCCCTGAAGATCCGAGTTCAAGGAAGAGCAGCACACCTCACGCGTGCCACAAGACCAAGGCCGCGAGAAAAACCTGTGACAACACAGAACTTGCCGATTACGAGGAGAAAGCACTTGCCGATCTCATGTTCTCTCATTACAACATCTCAAGAGCTTAAAGGAAAAACACAAAACAAGTCAAGTGGACATAAAAGCGGCCATCATCCGCCAAGACAAAGTGGTGTGGGAATTGACAATCAAACACAAGGCAGACTGGGAAGAACATGTAGCAAGAATTAGTCAGATGGAGATAGATAATAGAAACCTAACAAAGAAGATACAAAGCTCTAAAAAAATAAAGCAGGACGCACCCGCACATCTGCAGGAGCTGGAACATCTAGAAGACAATTGGAAGGCCAAAGCAGAAACTCTCGCAAAGGAATTAAAACTCCTGAAAAGAGAAACAACCAAAATGGCCCTCCAGGAAATTCGTGTCAGACACCCCCAAAGCGGGCCAACTACAATGCAAAGACTGCCGAAGCTAGAACACGCGCTAGAAAGGGCATTGAAGACAAGATTGCCGAAACTGAAACACTGACAGATCCTATCGACCATATTAAAGAAGAATGGCCGTAGCCTGTGTTAAAAAGCACACGTTTTTCCTTGGACAGCATAACAACCCAATATGACATCAGAGTAATGCTAGTACCAAAGGATGAGAGAAAGACAAAGCAATGCTAAAGAAAATGGCCGAGCAATTTCCGCTAGCCGAAAGAACCTCCAACCTGCGAGCTGGCAGAGTTGCAGTTCTAGGAAACTGCGCGCAGCTTGAAGTGAATCATGCTGAAGCCGAAGAAAGTCCAGAAGACGAAGAACCCGTGGTTGGCCCAACAACTTCGTCGAGCACATTGGTAATTGGGGTGGTTGACCCCAAATATACAGCGGAAAAGTTTTTAGACGCTCTCTCTAAAACACTACAAAAGGGGCATAGTCTTCAAGCTCAAAGACCCTTGGCTCTGTACATTTCTCCAGAATGGGAAGGAGATACAATTAAAGATGCAATAGAAGCATGCTGCAGAAAACGGGTTGTAAGGCTGACATCACAAAAGACGACCTTCGCCGTGCGCGACGCGGCACTTTGTCTTCACCAGAGATGCAGCACGAAACAATATCCATCATTATAAAAAGGCTGAGAGGTGCTCCTCACAAGACATGATTGAAAAACTACGCCCCTTCGTTTACAAACCAGAGGCAGGGGTAAAAATAGGAACAGTCATCACAGGTAAAGATGGCGATATTTTCATGAGAGTTGTGGAGGAAAAACCAGGAAGTGGTGCAACGTTTGCTGACGTGCTGCGGCAAGGAACAGGGGCAGAAATAGACTCCAGAAGATGTACTGGCCCTACCATAACTGTCGTTTTGCGAGGCATCGACCCGTTTCTAACGGCAGATAAGATTGAGAATAAGCTGCAGGAAATTCTTAGGATCCACGAAGCTTTCTACATAAGAACAGAAGCTCCCAGGCCAACCAAGAACCAAGCCGGCTGGCAGTGCCTCGTCACCTTACCAAAAGACAGGGCATGCCAGGTCTTGAGCAGGAAGATTTTAAGTGTCGGAGGCGCTGGCTGCAGCGCTGAGGAGTACTATCTCCACATGCTATAAGTGTCAGGAACTAGGACATACAGCCAAAGAATGCAAAAACAAGAATGTCGTTACACAGAGATGCTACAGATGCGGGATAAGGGGGAAAGAGCACAAAGCTCGCACGACCGCATGCCCCCTCTATCTCAACCTCCTACGGAGTAAACTGAAAGAGCGGAGGGAAGAAAGGCATACCAGCAAACACAAGACAAAAAGTACGGCCGAAAGTCCGGAGAGATCGTGGCGCAACAGCATTCTAAAGCAAGCACCGCAAAAGAACCCTTCGACTGGAAGATACAGGGACCAAGAGGTGTGGCAAAAAGACTGACCCAAAACGAAAACTAAAAATAAAATAAAAATAAAGATAGAAATAAAAATAAAAATATAAAGATATATAAATAAAAAAATTGTCCATCAGTTCACGCGACATACCATGCACCAACGAAATGACTAAGACCGGTGAGGTTGAGAACGCCGGTGCCAGCTAACTTAATCTTCAATACCCTATTTGTCGAGTGCATCGTTTTCATTCCGCACAAAATGCAAGCTTGACTCTAACCTGGCAGGCATTTGTGTCAGTTACTACCTGTATTGTGCGGCGGCGGCGCCTCCCCGTGGCTAGTTCATTTAAGGTTACACAAGACGGAAACATGTGACATAACCGCGAGAAGTTAACATGGCATCCGCTAGGCAATTCGAAACACACACCACATGATACATATATGAGAGCCTTTGCGTTGTCATTATGCTATCACAAACACGCGTTGCGCTAGATATCCATCCTGATGTGAAGCTGTCTCTCACATACGCGCGATAGATATTCGTCTCGGCGTGGAACGATTGTCATTGGAGCTACTGGGTCAGTTCGAACGTTGTGTTGCTCAGTGAACTTAACTCCTCTCAGCCACCCCAGGTGAAGTGTTACCAAGGGCCGTCAGCTATTGCTATGGACTGAAGTATGGCGAATCCGTTCGTACCTAACTTTACTCGGTGCAACAGCGTTTACTTTGTGAAAGAAAGACTCATGACGCCTACATTGCGTAAAGAGTTTGTCTTTGCTCGTTTTTGTTGTGTGCAGTTTGAGCGCTTTCGTAGTGGAGAGTCTGCAATAATATATATATCAACCACAGACACCAAAAATCGGCCTTCAACGAGCTGGGTACGAGTGCAATAATTGCTTTCCTAGAGTGCGATACACATTTGGCTCGTACGCTTTCTTGCGAAGAGTCCGAAACAGCGGTGCGTCGTTACACCTGCGCGTCATATAATTATAAAAAACGATCTTAAAAACTTGACACGATGTGAAAACGACCTGACGCTGGTAAATTTTAACCACCTTTAGGAGTAATTTTCATTATATATGAAAGAGCAAAAATCGTTGCACTACTTCTATTGCCGGGAAAAAAAGTAAATGATTATGAAGAAAATTCTATAAAGTGTATATTATACTCAATTTGAAAAGTAGACAAAACTGAATTGAAATACGCATTTAACATTTAACGAGATCGCGATCATTTGGTGAATGCGCATCGAATAGATCCGTTCACTCGCCCTTAACTAGCCGTAGGTACATGGCACGTGGCGATGTGCTGGTGCTGCACAAACCTACCGAAAACAGACCCTCTGGCTAAAAAGACTAGGTTGTGTATTGGATATATATATATATATATATACCAGCCTCCGTTAAACAGCGCGAGCATAGACATCGTCGGTTGGCGGCAAGTCCGAAGCAAACTAAAGACATCGCGCCAAATAGAGTATGTCGCCTCCCCAGTAGTGAAGACACGGGAAGTCACTAAATGCGCGGGTAAATCTTTGATATAAACAGATGCATGCAAATAAATGAGTTAATAGCTGTTGCTGCGAGCCAAGCAGAGGACGTGTGCTGCTTGAGCGAGACAATGGCGAACACGTAACGGTCGGCAGCCATGGGGTGGTGAACACTACAATATATATATATATATATATATATATATATTAAACTGACTAAAATAACACCGCATATATAAGATACATTTATTCTAAAGCCGTAAGAACCGACGGAACTCTTTGATAAACGCAATTTTTATTTTAAACAATTGGAACGTATGGCGTGGGTTCTAAAATCCTTTTTTTTTTTATGAGGTTTAGGGTTTAAAATACATTTACGTACGACTGAGAGAAAGCATAACAGGAGTTGGTAAGCCCCCTAACATGCAAACGCTCAGACAGTGTGGGACTCAGCCACCTAACGGCAAGTCTTGGCGCTTGACAAGAGGCGAGCCGAAGGATTAAGGCAATACCCACTAAAACCCTACATATATAGACGGCAGTGCCTACATATATGTATCCTCCTTAAGATGACCCTCCGACCTGCGGGATCCTTAACGCAGAAGAGTAACTACACACAGGCGGCGGGGAAGTCTCGGAAATTTTAAATCTTTAGGTCCTGCTTGTCGAGTCGCGCCTTGGCACCAACTCTCGGACGCTTTTCATCATTTTCCTTCTTCCTGTCTCTTCCTTTGCTTTCATGATCCGTTGAATAGGCTTTGCAGCCGCGTCCCAGTTTTTGGCCGACGTAAGCATGTATGTGACTAGCTCTCCCAGCGTGTTCTTTCTGGGCAGGCCGCGTCTGGTCTCGGTCCATGCGGCGCATCGCAATACTGTATGTTCCGGAGTGTCCACCTCGTCACAGTACAAGCATTGCGTTGTCTCAGCCTTCCCTATCCGATTTAAATACACCTGGAAATCGCCGTGACCCGTGAGGACTTGGGTCAGGTGGTATGTGAGACGGCCCCCGGGACGATTCATCCATTGGCGGATGTTCGGAATGAGGTTCCTCACGAGCGCCCCTGGTTGCCCGTTCGGGATGCTATCCCAGTCCTTCTGCCACCGATCGAGTGTCACCTCGCGTTCTTGTACGAGCTCCCTATCTGGGTTAACCCACAGGCGCCGACGTTCGGCTGCCTTTAGGTCCCAGGGCACTGTTTCCGCCAGCACGAGCGAGGCCGCCGTGCTGATGGTGCGATACCCCCGAATGATACGTAGGGCTCCGATCCGCTGGATTTTCTCAGGATCTTTTTAGTAGCGCCTGTGTCCATTGTAGGCGACATCCAAACGGGCGAGCTAAAAAGGATGATCGACTCAGATACGGACATCAGAAGTCTCCGGACGCTATCTCTCGGGCAGCACGTGTTGGGCAATAGACGGGCGATGTCATTAGCCGCCTTTTGCGCCTTCCCAGCCGCAATCCTTACATGAGGAGTTCCTCGCAATCCTCGGTCTAAGTGTATGCCTAGGTATCTTGCCGTGTCCTTTAGCTCAATTTTTACGCCTGACAGCATAAGCTTTAGAGGAGCACATTTCTTCTTCCCGATGAGTAGAATAGCTTCACTCTTCTGTGGTGCGAGTGTTAGACCGGCACCTCTCATCCACTTATCGACATCCGCCAGCGCAATGTTGGCGTATGTCTCCAGCTCTATCTTAGTTCTGGCCCTGATTGTCACAGCCAGATCATCCGCGTACGCAACCAATTCCACTCCCGGTGGAAGATGCTGGATGTTCAGGACGTCATCGTATGCCAGATTCCAGAGAAGAGGTCCAATGATTGAACCCTGCGGCACTCCGGCAGTCATCTCCACCTTGGTACGCCCGTTCTCTACCCGTCTATTGCTCAGGTAGTCGGAAACCAACCGCACCAGATATGGTGGGACATTCTTTCGCCGGAGCGTCTCGAGGACCACTTTCCATGGGATACTGTTAAACGCGTTTTTTACATCCAGCAACACCACTAGGAACAAATCCCTGGTTTTCCGAGTAGATTTCTTGATAAGTTCGGCCTTTGCTACCACTTTGTGGATGGCCGGGTTCTAAAATCCTACCTTGTATCAAACGACCCCCGCCTTCTATCTAGCAACTTCTCGCTAGCTAGTGGGGCAAAAGTAAGGCTCGTTGGGGCACTGCTCCTTCTCAAAGGTACAACGAACGGTACCGACAGCGTAACGGTGACGACAAAGCTGCTCATTAGATATGTCGTGAGACGCAACGCATAACACACACACGAGAGCAATCATGTCGCGAGGCCGAATCTTAATGCTGTTGATGAAGATGAACCATCGTTAGTTGGTTGTTTAGAGAATTGGCCTCGGCCAACCACCGGGTCATCCAGTTCAACAAATTCACAATGACATGGTTTATGTTCAGTACACACAACGACAAGGGCGACGCGAATAAGGCAGATATGTCTAAAATAGACCGGTGTATAAAACAGCGCTATTTGTGCGCATAACATACAATAGTTACGTGTATTTTTGTTTAAGATGCAAAGACCAGCGCCTCAAACGCGCGGTTAGCAAGACTTGCAAGTTTGGCGAGGTGTTAAGGCCAAGTTCAATTATAGGATAAAGTATTAATCTATTTAATAATATTAAATAAATGTATTTTATTTAATATTTTTGAATCATTGCATCATCATGTCTGCGTACATGAACGCGAACACAGTCTCTCGTGCGGGTAGAAGGTGTTCCCTGCTCTACGGCTTAAGTTAAGGGTAACAATAATTGGCATCGTCTTACGACGAAAAATATAGAGATATAGCTAGGGCTGAGTCCGGCAGTTTTTAGTTAAAAGAGAGAAATAAAAGTCTTTGATACAACTCATATAATAATGCCACAGAGCCAGAATTCTTCATTAACACAAGTTCTTTTCTCTTAACCGGCAGTTAGGCAGTTACACACGAAAGATATGCATGTCAACAAGTTCATTTTAACAACGTTTGTCTGACAGAGAATAATGCTAATAAAAATAACCGTGTATACAGTAAAAAACATACAAGTCATGCATCCAGGGCTTAAGGCCAAAGGATGAAGAACAATGCCTTTTTTCCCAGGAATTTCCTTGAAGTCTCCTTTGCCCCTGTCGCGGCCGCTCCTGGTGTGACATGCCCATGGCACACTATTGTGTATTAAGTAAAACAACACGTAGCCAGCCAACGTTAAGTAGACCCAATGGCGAGAGGTCACCCAATGCTAAAGCTGTCCGGCTCGTCCATAAGTGTTTGAACAAGTTTTCTGTGGTACATGAACATGTTATCATCGTAGATAAGACGTCTCAGTAGGTAACATTTTCTTTTTAAGGATCTATGACGCGTAAGTGACCCGAATACGATCTCGGAGTCATCATACTACTTGAAACCACTGCTCAACTCTAGCTGTCGGCCCTTCAGCAATACTGATCCGAATCACTGCTATTAAATTGATTTGGTCTTCTACAACCCTTAGAGCAACAACAAAATAAAGTGTGCAAGTGTACTCAAGCTACAAGTATCGTGCCAAATCCTTTGTAACAATATGCACACGCATGCCGACAATGCAAAATTTCCTCTAGGCCGGATCTAAACTCCCGCCGACGTTAGTTTTATTAGAGAGTACCTCTGCGAAAAACTCAACAGCGATCGAGTATATATGTATATACCATCCCAATGAAATGCAAGTTGACGCGACACACGTCCCAATCACAACGGCTGTTCCAAAAGCCTCTGCACGCTTCTAGGAAATCTTGTTCTCACTACCGCGTGCCCGTGAAATAAAGCACGGTGAAGAAAGGGGTAGTTGTTGAGCTGTCAATTATTATTATTAGGCAGTATTATATAACACTCGGCCAGCATTTGCTTGTCTCGTTATTGTCCAAACAACGGGATTTTTGAAAACATTCAATACAGAGATTTCGGATGGCCGCATTGACACACGGTTTTGAAAATCCTTTGTCCGGAAACTTGAAACAATGCTGAGTTAATAGCCACATGTGGATTTTTTAAAGTTCACAGATCACTGTTATGTGCACCTTGCTTAGTTACATTGTAGTACATCCTCCGAAACACCTGGCTTCTAAGTACAAACTAACGACGCGTCCGTACTACTGCTTCGCGCTGACGCAGCGGCTCCAGTATTTAATGCCTTGCGAGCTTATTTGGTCTACCACCCCGTCGGCGTCTTCTTATTGGGTTGCCTTTATAGCACGGATCGATTCTAATACTCCCTACAAGTAGCAAGTCGACTGCGTTGCCGTTGAAGTGCGATCACCTTCGCCTGATCCGGGCAGCGGTTTGCACCCTAGTGGCGATTGACCGTTCGTCTTTAATAAGTCCTTTCTCGGTGGTTATCTGTTCACCATGGACACCCTTCTCCCTTGGGCCTATGAGCCCATGGGTCCAAGACGATGGGGTGTCCCCCCAACCATGGCCGAGCGTCAGCGTCCGACCTGTACGACCTATATCGTTCACAATTGTTTTGCAATCACCCGTCCTGTAGCAGTAACGGGTCTCGCCGCTCCCGGCGTACTATCGTAAACCAACCTGTTTCGTACCTCGATTCTTCTTCTCGAGGTATCCGTGCTGCACCAAGTACCCCCGCTTGAACTGGTGCTCTCTGGCGAATCGCCATTTGTAAGCTGTCATTCGTGGACCTAGACACGCAGCCCCTTGTCGAATCTTGCTCCGAACGACCCTCCTCGCCCTGCCAGATTCTCATTTTCTGACTGTACTGCGGTTTTGCCTCGGCATTTTTCTTCTTTCAGTGAGACTCCCGTTGTGGCTTGTGGCGTGCTGTATCAGGATACCGGTATTTCCGGCACCCGCCTTTTAGTTATCACCACGTCGCTATACGATTTCAGAGAAGCCTATCAGAGTGCAGTTGACTTCTTAAAGCAGGACGTTTATTTTTTGGTGGTACTCTGTGGAGTGCGCGTTGGTGCGCTACCCTAAACTTGGAGTTAGATTGAGCATATTATCGAGTTGATCCGGTTCTCCCTCCGGTAGAATAAGCGATGTAGCGCCCGGGTAATAGCCGCCGTGTCGACTTCCGGTGCCAGTTCCACTTCTGCTTATTTTCTGCTTCAAGTTTTCACAAGCGCCGCAAATCTCGCGTCAGTTCCCCAATCATCTATCGCGTCCGCTATTAACTGCCTAATAATTATATGACTATCGTTTGGCATAATAGGCAAACGTGTGTCTCGATTGGTCTTCGACAACTAGTAAACGTCGCTTGCCGCTTTGCGTGATAGCCGAAAGGCCATTTGCCGCAGCGCTTTTGGTAGTATTAACTCTATTACGACAACTTCTTTGACCTTTGCTATGAGTTTGCATGATATGAACATCCATTAACCCCGCGATAATTTCGGTCTTCGCTATTTGCGCCATCGTATGGTAAATTCTCATCAAACTTTGAGCTGCCAACTATACATTTCTAGAGCGTTGGCTGTAACGTTAACCAAGATCCCTGAAGCGATCTTCACTGTTTTATTGCTCGTCTCATGCAGCGTACCTAACGGCAATCTGGAGAGCGTACCCGGCACCTTGTTCTGTCTGCCTGTTTCGTACTTCATTTCACAGTTATAGTTCAATGGCGCGAAGGCTTTGTACTCACCGTGTTATGCGCATCGCGGCGTCCGACCCATTCATTTAGACCGGACCCATATCATGTCGTCATTACGCCGAGAAAACATTCTGCCCTTGAGTCACCGGCAACTTTTACCGGTAGGCCCGATTATAATACGCTACCTGAATTTACGGAAAGGCCCACTGTCACAAAATGCACAGTGTGCCAAAGTCGTAAACAAGTGCCACTCACAACCAAGTGCTATGTCACCTATCAGCAAGAAAAATAAAAATCATTTGCTAGCTGAGTTCGAGCTTTAGGGTGTAGCGGAAGACCAGCGCGAGTACCGCTGTTGAGAGAGCTACTGCCTCTTGCGGTGCATTGGGGCAGCGTTGTCTTCATGGCTGGCGCACCGAAGTAGAAATGAAAACGAGTAAAAACAATAGAACACTTTTGAACCTACAGCCGTTTCTTGCAAAGTAAAATATATATATATATTTATAGAGAACTTGCTGATCCGCCGTCACATATATATATATATATATATATATATATATACCGTACACCTCAGCTTCAGTGGTACATAATTTAGAGTCGTCAAATATGTTACAGAATCGAGCAAAATGGCTTCGTGGCAAAGCCTTTGGCTTGCATTCGGGAGGCCAGGGGTCGAGACCCAGACCGGCCACTCTTAAATTGGTTTGCATGGTTTCTAATTTAGACAAGGTAAATGCCAAATTAGATTAAAAAATCAGCCATAACATGAAAGAAACCGTACACGGGCATTAGCCTTACGAAAAAAGAACTTAAAAAATATATTTTATTAGCAGTACATAATTAATAATCGTTTCTATGAGCCAATATTGACCAGTCGTCTCATAATCAAGCCATTGATAAGTCCCGTGCAAGCTTATAGCATTGGAACAAGTAAGAAGCGAATTCAAGGACACTCAAATATACAATCTCGAATAATTAACTCCGTTCTTTTAGCGTGTGTCTCAATTTAAGACGTCAAATACATCTTCAGTAATATGCTTTCAGTATGCATCAACTCCTTGAGGGCTCGAGTTACAACTCAATTTGTGCAAGGTCACGCAAATTAGACCGTTGATTAAATGGCAGGTCGTTCTATTTTCGAATGGGACCGGGGTGCTTTTCTACGACCACGATAAACTGGAAAATTTACGAGTGACGAGAAGAGAGGTCTGCGTAATCGTGCATTGTAGAGTATGTTAAATGCGGCCGAAGGCTTTCATTATGGTTAAGAGCATTATGTTCTTACGCAGGAGAACAGAACTCATGGAGGTCCCTCAGACCAACGCTTTCTATCGAAGTAGAGGTGTAAGTGCCTAACGGTAGTTGATGAGATTCTAACACCGCTGTCGTGTCATACGCAAGGACTAAAGGTGGTGAATTCACCTTCTAGAAGAAAGGACAATTCTAATCCGAAATCTAACCGCTGCACTTTACAGATATATTGTCGGAATAAGCTCAGTCATTTGTTTAGCCTATTTTCCCGATTCCATCAAACATGTAGAGGATCAGCTGAAACGACAAGCCAGAGAGCCAGACCTCAACTCACTAAAAACCGAGGCAACGCCATTTGTTGGACTAAATCCTGATCGGCTGACTTTTGCTTTTCTATAAATATGCATCTGGTAAGCATTGTCTTTTTTTCGCTACAATGTTCTGCTGGAGAAAGCTCAAGTAAATTCAGTATAAGCACATTATGTCTTGGTTAACCGTAGAGATGAAGTGATGCCACAGACACTAATGAGTTTAACTCTGTCCAAAACCTCCCCCTTCCTTAACGAATCGTGATGAAATGGTCACGCTCTGTCGAAAGGAGTCACGCAGCGGTAGAGACAGAAAAGTGTCGAGCCCGGTGGCGTGGTGCATTCGCGTGCGGCTCGCGACTGGAGGAGACACATAGGTGCATGAACTTTCGAAGCAATGCGAAAGCAAACCCGTGGACGTTAAATGTTGGCAGAGGGTCAGCCCAAAAAAGTTGGCAGACGAAAGGTTCTATCCATGTGCAAAACCTTCTAGAGAAAGGCATTTGTTGCAAAAGATTTGGCCAATTGTATAACAAGAGCCATATCATTTCCCAAAGACACTATCACTTAAACGGAACATTGCGCTCTTCGGTGCGGGATCGATCCGCAGCGAAACAAAACGTAGGTACATCATATGGCAGCAAAGCCAGCATCGCGTATCGTTGACTAACTATGAAGACTGGTAATCGCTAATATCTTTAGTTGTACCGTGGATATATATATACACATTATATATATATATATATATATATATATATATATGTTACACAATTCTTCGAATCGAACACGATGGAGTGATTAGATTGCATACACATACGACAGTAAAATGCATACGAATTCACACACCCTCAAGTACATACGAGTGACAAACTTACAATAATCCCGCTAGTTGATCGGTCGGTCGGTCGGTCACTGCAGCGTTACGCACAAAACGTTACGTCCCGACAGCGGTCGTAAGAGTTTGCAGTAGTAGTATGTAGTATCCCAGCAACAAAATCCTCACTAGCGTCTTGGAGGAGAAGAAGAAGAATAAGAAGAACAACAACAACAACAACAACAACAGCAACAATAGCAGTAGTGGTTAGAAGCGGTATCAGCAGACACCACTTGGTGTCCGGCTGGGTTAGAGCGCTTCTTCCTCACGCGTCTCCTTCACTCACAACAGGGCACCAGTTTCACCAGGAAGAACCCGTCGGACGGCCGCGCGATGATTGCTGATGCTAGCGATGGATAGTAATGATCGTGGACGTGGACGTGGACCTATAATGTCGTCGTGCGTATCTAAAAGACGCTATGGGTAGTAACGATCGTTGACGTGGAACGATAGTTGATAATACACACCACCTTCGCTTGCCGAACTAGCCGCGCTCCTGCCCTACTGCATACAGCGGTGTGACAGTATAAACGCTATGCTATACGTGATTCTGTGGCTTTGACCGACCGACCGATGAACCGATGACCACGACGACGACGATTGACTACGTACAGGTCATTCAGGTCAGAATGAGCGGTTTGGCACTGATGGCACTGGCGCCTACAACAAAGCGCCTCTTCTGGTCGAGACGACAGCCGAAAGTCGCACACAGTTGGGTCCGTTAGCCGGCTCGCTCGCGTTAGGCCAACCGCCGACTAAATGGACCACCAATGGTTGAAATCTAAGCTACTAAGATCGGCCGGTGTCCAGCATCACCACCAGCAGCAGCAGCAGCGGCAACAGCAGAAATAACGGCGTCAGGCAGCTCACCTATCGTTGCGTGAGAGGGTGGGTGAGGGTCCCAACTCGACTGGAAAGGGCAACACAAGGAAAGGACACCGAGGGAAGGGCTCGGCAATCTATAAATAGCTCCTCACGTGGCCTGGGAGAACAAATGCCACCGCCCGCGATACGACAACTCAACTGGTATGATGGTGTCATACGAGGAGCACCAACAAATATATAAATATATATATATATATATATATATCTGTCAAAACAGCCATAAACCACTACGGCCTATCTGTACTGTGCTACGACGACCTTGTCATGAATATGAACGCGTGCATATCCTACACATACACATGTGTGTGAGGGTGTGCGTATCTGTGTGTGTGCGTCTATGCTGCGTTCTGATATGGTTATGAACTTGCTGGTGACGCATACACTTTATATACAAATGACGATAAAAATCCATAAATAGAGCGACTCCACAGGAGGTCGTCGGGCTTACACGTAGGCACGTGAAGCGTATTACTATTGATGCGTTATGTGTTGCTACGGCCCGCGTAAGCACTCACAAGATATTTGTTTCTCGAATTTGTACGGGTCTTCCGGCAAAAGATGTACTTGTATATGATTTTCTGAAATCAAGTGGAGCGTCTAGCGTCTCCCCTTTTTTTTCGGTTTAGTAAACAAGGAGTTTAAGCCGTCGTTCAGGGGCATCTCAGCTTCTACAAAAATAAACTACATTTTGTTTGCTTAAAAGCTGAGATGCCCCTGAAAGACGGCTTTAACTCCGTGTTTCCTAAACCGAAAAAGTAAGCCAGATTACGTTAATTCGAATCTCCGTAATCGAAGGCACAGCAAAGAAATACGTGAGAATATCAGCCCCCCCCCCCCCCGCCCCCCCCTGGACTTACTGCTTTTACTAAATCTTTTGGTCGTAACTGTATATACCTCGACGCGCGATTACCTGCTAAACCAGCAAAGATTGATGTCTTGGTTGAGTATAACCAGGTGCCCTATATTGACATCTTATACAGAGTCTTTTTTCTCCTTTTGGCTTTACTTGAGCGTCGTTCCAACGCGGGCCGATAAATCAAATCGGCCCATTCTGAGATCGCCCTTCCTCCCTCCCTTTTGCACCCTATAGGGTGGAGGAGAGATGTCTTCGCCTAATCCAGGTTGGCACTGATAGATTTTTCGATTGGCAATATCTGCTTCTTCTTTCTCCAGTTCTTCCTCGATACTTTTCTGTTTCTCTCTACCACTCCGTTGGGTATACCTCACAGTATCCTTGCCTCTGTATGACCGGCAATTCGTAGCCAAGCGTGGATCGAAGCGGCAGAGCTGGTACCTATTACGCTCTCTCGACCAACGATCGGTGAACTGAGTGTCGACGGCGCCGTGTTGGCTTCCGTTACCAGTTCCACTTCAGTCGACCACGGCTGTGGCAAATCTCACGTGAGCTCCCATCAATCGATCGATCGGGTCTCTCAATATCCATCGCCAGCCTGCTCCGCAGCTCCTCTCGTGATCACTTGGTTACTTGGGCTGCCGCTTTAGTGGTGGGCTTGGCTGTCCGGCCCGCCGATCGCCGAATATGTGGCATGCCTGTATCGACGTCTCTATGTTGCGATTCGTCTTCGGCCATCAATAGGGTAACCGACGTACCGTCTTCCGTCTGTAGCGCGTTCGGTAGTATCACTTGTCGAAATCACTCGCAAAATCACTCCATCGACCTCTGATATTTCGTGTATTAGGAATATCCACTGACCCCGCGGTATTTTCGATTATTTCCGTCTACGCCATTTTGCTCTCGTGTCGCAGTCATTCAGCCATCCTCAAACTGTGTCTATCTATTCGTTTTCACGTAAGTGGCGGTTCCGTTTCATCCATCCATGCCCGAACCTTTTCAATTTCTTCGCTTGTCTCAGACGGCGACCCTACGACAGCCTCGATGGCATATCCGGTACTTTGTTACGTTTTGTCTCCCTGTGCTCTAGTTTCTCGACTATCGTTTTTTAGTCTTTCTATGCACCGTGCTTCGTATTAATGCTCGCCCCTCCCCGCGGTTTCTAGTAATGCTGCTAGCGATTTATTTAACGTGACGCGATTCTAAACAGTCTTACTGAGAAACACATGCTAATCCTGTTTTGTCTAAGCTATACGCCGCTAACGCTCGCTACACGCCGCGATTTCTTTGTTCTCCAGACAAGCTTCCCGTTGTACCTCAGCATTTGTCGCATTGGCTTCGCTATGGATGAGAATCTCTGCACACATCACATATGAACGGCATGTGTCTATCAACGACCCAACGTTGTGAGGTGTTCGATGGCTCGCCCATGTCTCTAATCGCATGTACATAGATTATCGCGGACAAATTCCGTTAGCACTTCGTACGACGACCAACGAAATTTACAACGTTAGTGCCGACGCCGCACATTTGTTGCTCAATGTCTCTCCCACTGCCGAATTTGCGTCAGTACTCAAATTAACCTCTTACCTGTGCTGACTTTCCTATCGTTACGAGTGTCCCCCCAAAATAGTCGATTCAAACGGACTATCGCAACCGCCTCTCTCGTATCAACCACGAATATTACTGGCGCCCTGTTGATGTAGACTGTATGAGCCAGCTCCGGATCATAAGAAGACAATGAGAATGCGACCGTCTGTTCATTGTCGTTCTACTACGCATGTTCGTTTCTGGCCGTTTCGCAATTTAGCGAACCGTCGCTCTCTCGGTGGCCTCTCGTCTGTCGGCGATGCGATTCACTCGATATTTCGTGTTGAGCTTCCTTCGGCGGCATATCTACCTCGACCTACACAGTTATTTGCGCTCCGGCGCTGTTCCGGTGGTCTCCCGTACGAACGAGCTGGACTAGGTTACTATCCCCAGGTTAAGTGCTTACCTGCTAGAGCTTGCAGGAATGCTTTGAACGCCTCGGTCCAGTCCCCAGAAACGTCAGTTTAACTACGTCAAAAACCGTAAAAGTACAGATCAAAATTTGCTTTTGCGAGCAGCTAGTGCTTCTTTGAGCTGAGGTCCGTGCTTACTTAAGAGCCGGTATTGTTGGCATATAAGTTGCATTCAGAGCAAACCGCCTTTGTTCCTCGGACGCGTATCGATTGACGTAATAGGGATTATCCTACATCTGATGATGTTGTTGACTCGGGCTTAAGCTTTGGCAAGTGGGTTTGCGACGTGTCCTAGACATGAGGACAGGCAGTTTTTAAGTTGGCGGGGACGTAGGAGTCTGATTTTTAGGTTCTTCGAACAGCGGTAGCTTCTTCCTATATCGTGAATCGAGCAGGATATACAATTGTCTCTGCCTAAAACAGAGTCGCTCCTCAAAATTATGTTAGCTGCTGTCTTTTCTCTAATCCAGTGATTCGAATGTTCGCAGTTAAAGAGTTTAGGAAAGAAATACGTGAAAAAGCAGTCATACATCCCTCTTCCCGGAGCTACAGCTTTTACTAAATATTTGTGGTCGCAAATGTATATACCTCGACACGCGATTACCTGCTAAACACGGAAAAATTGATTCATTGAAATCTTATTGTATTATGTCTTATATCTGCATCCTATATCTGAGTCTCATCTCACGGACGTAGCTGAACGATTTCACCAAATGTGCGTTTGTTCTTCTTGTAGAAGCTTTTGGAAATGCTCGACGCACAGACGTCACAAGCAGCTAGCGTGGCTAATGTAACACTCACAAAATGAGCGGTTGCGGAAACGCGAGTTCGAGGGAGAAGCTAAATATATACGTGTTGTTGCTTTCTCCGCAAGACGTTTAACGTTGGTTAGCGGATAGAACAGGAGTGTTAAATACGTGGAACCAATTTGTCTCATTTGTTAGCTTTCACGTTCGATACCCTATGATTTGTTTCCGTGATCGTATGCGCATTTAATAATCATTTGAGGATCAGTTTGGTACTAAATCACGCTTCGTGGTTGTGAATCAACTAAGGTTTTCCGATAGATATGTCAGAAGGGAGTGCGTACATACAAGTACGATTGATTTTGAGAAGGAATCATCATAATCAAATTACTGCTGTTAATCTAATTGTTACACAAAGCTGTTTATTTGTTTATTATTTACGTTATGAGAACTGCTCGAATCGGCATTAAAAAATTATATCTGACGATACATGATTAGCTGTGTTGAGAGTGGATTTGAGAAAATCAGCTGTTTTGAGCTGATTTGAGGGGCTGATTTGAGAAAAACACAAAATGCATTTAATTTATGCCTGTGTTTTCAATGTAACTCATACAACAGTGCAATAAAGACTGACTCTATCACGCAACATTTTCGTTATATTTGGTAAACATTTGTAACATCGAATAGTATCTATTACCTGGTCCAGTTTCTTCCTGAAGAAGCTACGGCCGGGTCCGTATGCATGTAATGTCTTTGTTCCAGTCAATCCACTTAATTCTGGTGTCGTAGTCTTTGTTGACCATACATCCGTTTCTTCGCTATTGTCCCCTTGTGTTATGTTAGATCAATCATCAGGCACACGTTTTTTGCTCTACTTGACCCAAGATTAATTTTGATTATTTTTACTCCTACTTCCATGCGCTGTGTGCTACAAGCCTGGCGTCTTCCCCTTCAGAAGTTGCTCTAGCAAAAGCTGGCGTGAAACAGTCACGTTACATAGTACAAGGTTTGCAGTGTGTGAATTCCCGAATGTGAACTCCCGAAATATGCGTTAGGGTAGCTGTCGGTGCAACAGTTGGAAGGCTTAATACCAAGCATGACATATGTGCAAATCGAAAGCAGCATATTGTTCTCTGCACAGCAGCGGGTATTGCTATTAACTGCAAACTACATTATAGCGTCCGAGCCTGTGGAAGACACTAAGTGATATGGCTCTAAGTCGTCGCCATATTCAAGATATATACTGTCCGCAAAAAAGTACCACCCATTTTTGCAACATCACACACTTTTATTATAACCAATCGTGTAAATACTACAGTGATACATGCTCATAGAGTGAAAGCGGAAACTTCCATCGACATCTGGGGTCTTGTATTACTTTGAAACACGAGATCTCTACATTTAGCACAGCTACACCGCGAAAAAAATATACAGCCATTAGCAAGATGCGTGTTTTAACGAGTGAATTGAGCGGAATAACGGCTTTGGGCTCATTTCACGGCTCGACAGAAACAAATATTAAGCAAATTTTCAAACTCAAAATGCGGTTTAGTGTAGTGTTAAACAAATTTCGGATGTCGTCCTGCAAGAGTTCGCCTCAAACTTTCACAATTGCTTCTTTTAGTTCAACCTGAATCGACCACTGTTCTTCGTTGGTGTTAACCTTTTGGGCGAGTCAGCCCCACACGTTCTCATGATATTAAGATCAGGTGCGACTACAGGCCAGCGTAGGAACACAATGTGACATTGTTCGAACCAGCTTGGCGGTGTGAATCGGGGCGCTACCGTGTTAAAAAATGAAGTAGGGCTAAAAACAGAATCGACGACTTTGTATGATACCCGACAGTGGTCCAGATCATTACCGGACCGCCACCTGAGTGCCGTTTTGACAAATTTTGGGTTTCCTTGCGCACATTGTGGAAACAATAATTAAACCCCTCCGGCCAACCAAAGTTGAACTTTTTGAAACGAACCGAAAAGAGCACTCTGTGCCACTCGGTGGCCCATGACATCGAATCATAAGCGAAGTCACGAGCTTTCTGATGCTCAGCGATCTTTTGTTTTTTCTCGTGAGCCAATGGCTTTTCCTAAGGAAGTTTTGCACATTTCGCACTTATGTTTGCATACAAGCCGCTGCCGCAATTGCCCTTGCCGAGAGCGCAGAGTTTTCCAGAAGTGCTTTTTTTTAACTTCGTTCCGAAATGGCATTTAGACGCCCGGAACTATTTTCTACTGCGTAATTTTTACCTAAATTCACGAAGTTGTTCACTACTTGGGTGCGACGCTACTATCGACGGGAAATTTCGCGATTAGAGAGGTCGACGTCCATATAAGTCTTGATTTGGGCCTTTTCGTCACTTGTGAAATGCCGGCCCAAGCCCATCGTTTCAACACAGGAGAAAACTTCTGGAAGGAGGTCTGCCTTTGTTTCCGTCGAGGCGTAAAATAAGCCCAAACGTCATTATTCCGCTTATTCACTTACTAAAGCATGCATCTTGCTAGTGGCTGTACCGTTTGTTTGCGGTGTAGCTGTATCAAATATAGAGGTCTCGTGTTTCAATGTAATTCGAGACCCCAAATGTCGATGGAACAGTCTCCGCTCTTACTCTTTAAGCATGTATCGCTGTAGTATCCGCACGATTGGTTACAATAAATGCGTGAAATGTGGAAAAAGTTAAACAAAAAAGTGTGTCTGTATTTTTATTTTCGTGGACGGTATATATATATATATATATATATCGAATGAACATTAAGGAAATAGCGGAGGCATTAGGGATTAGTTTAGGCAGTGTGCATTTTATCCTACACGAAAAACTTGAAGATGAAAGAGCTTAGAGCAAAATTGCTGCCGCATTTGCTCAACCAAGGCCAAAAAGACGCGCCTGTTTTGGCTTTACAGCGAAATTTGGCCAAAATGTCGAACAATCTGTCGGATTTTTGGTGCAGAGACATGACCGTCGATGAAAGCCGGGTTCATCACTACACTCCCGAGACCCAAGAAGCATCTTGCCAATGGTGTGCACCTGATGAAGGACCTCCGAAGAGGGTGCGGACAATGGCATTGACCGGAAAGGTGATGGCTACAGTTTTTTAAGACCAACGTAGAATAATGCTGGTCGACTACCTTGAGAGCTGTAAAACGATCACAGGAGAATATTATGCAAGACTGTTGGACTGCCGTTAGCAAGAACTCATCGTGAAACGGCCCGCTTTGCAGAAGAAGGTTGTCCCGTTTCACCAGGGCAATTCTCCTGCACACATGTCCCGGCAAGCATCGGCAAAACTGGCCCAACTGAAGTTCGAACTTATTGAACAACCCTCCTATTCTCCAGACCTGGCCCCCTCTGATTATTTCCTCTTCGGACATTTGAAGAATAGTCTCGGTGGAAAGCGTTTTTCCAGCAATGAAGAGGTTAAGGCTGCTGTCAATGCCTATTTTCAGTCTAACGACGCGGAATTCTACTCAAGAGGTATAAAAGCTCTGAAATCTCGGTGGGAAAAGTGTATTGAGCTTCTCGGGGAGTATATCGAATAAGAAAAATTTGAAAACATGATTTGGGAAATTCTCGGTTTTCATTCTAAGAACTTATTGAACTACCTGTATATATATATATATATATTATTATTACAAAATCATTGATAGTATAGGGTAAGAAGAAAATGTCCCCTATTGCCACACGAATTTTAGGCGCAGTAGAGCTTAAATAGGACGCAGGCTTTCGAAGCATATATAAGACAGTTAGAGATAACCAGAGGAGATAGATCCGGGTATTGACAAAACTAGGGCGATTATGGGAGATACTTAGCGAAAAGCATGAGAAAAGAATGACAACGGCATTTGCAGTGCACGATTGTTTCCGCCCCGCGATAAATGTGTATGTATGAAATGTCAAACGAGTTGCGATAGGTATCATGCCACAGAATATCCTATGGTTCGTTCAATAGCGAAGTTGACGAGACAAAGATGTTATTCGCTGTTAGTGCCCAGCATGAGTGTTAACATGGAGTTCCTTGTAGTTTGGTTGTAGAAGCCACCATTCTAAGAGCTAGCGCTTTAGGTATGCAATAAGTTCTCAGTGTCGTCAACTCAAACATCACTGTTTGTGTGGCTGCTCCGAAAAAAATGGGCATAGCTCCAGTGTAAAATTTCTGATCATTTGGCATTCTCGTCGTTAGCAGAAGAAAAGTGCGGTAACACTTTTCGAACCAGTGTGCAGTCTTCTAGATAGTTTCCCTCTCCTTCTTTACTCTTTGTGAAATGTAATTTATGTATGAAATAATTTGTCAGCCGTTTTTGTTATGCTTCGTATTTATTCTTCCAGATCCCCTGAACACACGTTTGCCTAGAATTCCATTAATGTTCAGACAATACCTTTTCTGCTCTGTTGAGTCTGCCTTTACGGCAGCTGACTATCATACCCTCAAGCATTTTATCGTCTTTAATTTGTTCTATAATTATCTTAATTTTAGGCGGTTTCAGGTCAGCTTTACCCTCACTGAAATTAACGGTTTTCGGCAGAATCGAAACTTTTATTTGCAATAACAGGAATGTGAACAAGGAGCGAGCAAGGGCTTGCGGCATGTGCACAAATTGTTGAGCCAGTTATTCCCTGAAATTGGGACTCAGGACCTGGGTGCTGAACGATCAGCGGGTGCTGCCGGCATGCTGGAGGTGGGGAACAGCACGGAACAACATATCCTTGCCAGAGATGATGAAAGAGATCGTGGCCAAGCAGCCCACCGGCTCCCACCAAAACGAAGCATGCAAATGCAATCAGATTGAGCGTTTGACCTTCCACGCAGTTCCTTCATGTTCTCCTATCCGGCTATTGTTGAAGACTGACACACCTCCTGGGACGGCCCACGGAACTAGACCTTCTGTCTACACGTCTCTCTTTTCACAACGTTGATGCGATATGCGCCGTAGACAAGTATATTAGGTCTATATATCGCTCGTTGGTTTTTGAGGTTGCTCTTGGCTCTCTTCTTCTTAAAGGCTATTGAGGATCGTTGGACTAGATGACCTTCGGGGGACTATACTCAGCAACAAAAAGTACGTGATGGTTGTCCGTCTATCGGAGCACGGAATACAAGCAATATTGCTTATACTTTAGCGCATCAATAAGAGAAGAATTTTGTTTTTATTAGCAAACAATTGAGGGGAATAAAAACACTGGATCTCCGGAAAGCTGAAGAAAGAGGCCTTTCTACAGCCGCTGCGTAACGGCGCTGAACCTCGATCGATATGCGCTGCAACGGGTATTCGCTAGCGCGGGGCCCTGAGCTGCAGCGATGACTTTTCGGGCCCAGTTTCCTAATAAATTTCATAGACTCCGGTCCGATCAGGCCAAAAGTCTCTATGGCGATCGGCTGATATATAAGTTGCGACACTAATTCCTGGTATTTCGTCAATGCTGGCCAGTGTACATGGCACCGTAACATCTCAAACGAGGAGACGACGTAGAACCCAAGGGGTGAGAGTTCTCCGTCTGGCTTTTGCTAGCTATGCCGACTGAGATCGTCAGACTCTTTCATTGCCGGAATGTGGGCCGAGTGAAAAGCGCAGAAGATAACATCGTTGATGGCGAAGTGACGTGAGTGGCGCTCAGTGCTATAGCAACACGATAAGGCGTGCTCACCTGATTGTTACAAATCTGATTTTCAAGGTCGCATTGGAGTCGAGATACCGCGATCCGATTCAGAGATTATTGTGTTCTGTACTCCGGCACGGGCAATATCGAGCGATCTGCGTCGTAATTGTCTTCGCGTACCTCTCTAATCTTTTTCAAGCTGCTCCCTTATCAACGGTGTTGACTCCGGTGAATTGGTCTATTCGAAGCTTCGCCAAAAGAAGGTCACCTCCTCACGCGACTCAGATCACAGTTGCCGATTCTTATCGCCGACGTTTAACGAGCCCACAATGTTTCCCAACGAAAGCAGCAGACGACGAACTCACGACTAATTAAGTAACCTTTATTGTCAGTCGAAGCTTGCAGGCTTTTGCCACTCGGGTGCTTGTTACGCCATGTGCGACCCCCGCGTAGTGTCCCCCGCGTATCCGTATGAAGACCACCCTAGCTATGAACTTTTCTTGCAGTCGACAACGATTGCATACAAATGACCTTCCGGTCGTGTGAGCTGAATTTCGAGCGCGATAACGTGGCGTAATATCTATCTCTGTTTAGGGTGGTATACTATCTATCTCTGTTTAGCCTAAAATATGATATCCCGATAGAAGTATATCGGATATTTGGTAGCTCCCTCGAAACTACGTCGATACAGATAATACTGTTAGAATCCACCTGGTACGTCGCCCCGGCAAATTCGAATTGTTTTCATCATTGGCGGCTTGGCTTTTATATAGCAGCGAGAGCGTGTCCTTGTTTCACTCCGGTTGCCAACGACAAACACTATCTGGCTGATTTTTCTTCAGGTTCAGACTCTGGCTTCACGTTTATCCGTGTAACCCTAATGAAGGCTCTCTTGTTACTGTTCTTGTGTTTTACCTGCAGCCGGAGACCACCGGATGCTGATCTATACGCTGGATATGTACTTCGATATTGTTCGAGTCTTCTGTCTCCTGTAAACTGCATCTTAGGAAGTTCGCACAACTTGCACCTTCTATGCTGGTGATTACTGTAGCCGTTATGAGCTCGTGTTGGTTCTAACACCATCTTGTCTATCTTCTTTTAATCTGCTTGTTTTGCAAATAAAGCTAAAATGTTTATAGGTACGGTTAGTAATATATAATAGTATATAGCGACAATACCAGGCATCGTAATCAGTTACCCAATACAGGTCGCTATTGTAAGCCGTCAATCAGTATACCGCTTACCACTGTTGTCTACCTCTGTCTTGTTTTTTTTGCCAAACATCTTCTACGTAGGCACCAACTCCACAATTCAAGGATAGTACTGGTGCAGGAACATTTCTCGTGCTTGCATTTTTGCACATGAAGGCAGGTTTGTACCTAATTAGGTTAGTAACCAGCGATCTTAGCAGCAACTTTAATGAGCTTCACCTTCTATATGCCGTATTGGACGCTCTATCAAACTCACAGAAATGTACTTCACTCTTCCTGTTATTTTAAAAGATGCTTTGCATGCATTGAAGGACATTCTAATCGGATAAATGTTCGACCAAGTTTTTACATTGATGTGATTTTATTTAGTAACAGTTGTATGTCCTTGTCATACTTTTACTAAAACACCCTGCTAGTGTCGTAAGATGAATGGTCGTACCTGATTGCATTAATAGGGCTGACTGCGCTCACCGCAATTGCACATCTAATGTTTTAGCCAATGAAACCGCCTGCCTTTGAATATTTTGCTCGTTTAAGATATGTGCAAATGCACTAGTCTTCTCTATATAATAAAATATGGTATAATTCAGCTCTTGATTGATGTGGGCATTAGCACTGCACTTATATAGCATAGTATACGAGGTAGGGCTTTAGTCCATATGAAAACTTGACAATGAGACTAGTCTGTCAAAACCCAAATACATGTTATTCCAAGCGATCTTCTACTTAATATGTGTGTTATTATTTTCTTTCGTTATATTTTAATCGGGCAACGCTCGAGTGATGTTAACCATATATATATATATATATATATATATATATATATTAATGATTTATTATTCGCATGACATGTATACCTATTTATATATGTATGTCGCCCTTTTATATCAGGGGCTATATGTACATATATATATATATATATATATATATATATATTAGTATATCACCACGATTTATTGCCATGAAAGCAATTTCGCTTCAGATCTGTTTGGTTAAGGCTATACATACAAATATGTACGCGCAAATTACATATATATATACATATTGGATTCATATAATCAAGTTAAGTTCACACCATAGTCGTGGACTCGTCGTAAACGCACTGTTTATCGGTCTATATAAACGATGCACATGTTTGTCGCTTTGTCGGCGTTACATCTCGTCACACCGGCAGTGACCACGAGCCATAGTTATCCCCTGGGCGGAACAAGACTAACCCTGGTGGGGTGTCAAGCGCCCCCTTAGCCGCTGAAGAACGTAGCACGTCCATGAGAAGATGACGTCAATGAAGTCAAAAAGCAGCAGAAATGAGAGCCCCGCAAACGTGTTCATATTGCCGCCGACCGCTCCAAAAACCGCTAGAAGATCGAACGCGCGCAACTCGGTCGACACAGTGGCCTCGATCGCGTTGTAGTATATCACGACCTGTAACCAATATAGGCTCGTTTAGTGAATAAGTCAATGAGACAACTATGGCCCTCTGTATGATAGTGACTTTCCCGCATGAACGAGAAGCTATATATAAATATAAATGTATATATATATATATATATATATATATATGAATAGTTACGGCTGATGCAGATTTGAGTTCAAGGTACTAATATGTATTTAGGATATAAACATTTATATGAAGCGCATATCAGAATGACTAACAACATACTGTTGTTTTTAGCGTACCTCATTGGCGACGCGATGTTTCTAGCTTCGGATACACTTTAATTCGGAGTCCAAGTTGGTATTAGCCATCATGTTGCAAGATTTCCAAACGCCTGCTAAATAGTGGCAGTGAGCGAGCCCGTGTTGTTTTAGCGAGCTTTGTAATTCTCTTATTAAATCACTCCCCATGCAGGTACATGAAATCCAGGGGATTTAAATCTGAACTGCTAGCCGGCAACGAGTGCGTATCCCAGAACATGCTTATGTACTCCGCCAACTTTTCAAACTCATTAGCCGCAGAGTTACTGTGCGTGCAAAGAGAACACTTACTGAACACTTAGCACTAAACAGTGTACCGTTTACAACGAAGATACTGTATGGAGGAGAGAGAAATTTAAATTTTTTTAAATGAGGACTATGCTAGTGGCCCGGCTTTTTGTTATTATTATGGAAATAGCATTGCAACAGAGACGCCGAATCTGCAGAACAACTTCGCATGGATACCACTATTATATATGTAGGAAGCCAAACTGTCATACTTTTGAAGCATGCATTTGAAGTGGAGATTCTGATATTGGTGTTCAACGTTGTGCGGCGGTTCGTTTGCCTCGGACATATATCTGCGAACCTCTGTATCATGGATTAGGTTTATAATACTTGAGGAGTACGCCTATACAATTATCATGATTCCTGACAAGCGCTTTGCCTGTCAGGGCCCTTTTTGGTTTTAGATTCCGGGACAGTAGTTATCGATCAGTATTGAAAGAGGCACAGCGTTTGTGGCAGTGCCTTTACAGCAGTGGCGAGGCAGTGAATCTTCTCTGGAATTATTGGCAGATGGCATACCTGAACGCCCACTGGGAGGATTTGGCTTTGGTCTTGATGTCATATCCATATACTCATGATGCGTTTTCTGTAATCACTCCGTGAAGCAATCCAGTGTTTTCTACTACCGCCTAAAGGTTTAATTCGGATATTTACCGAAGGCGTTTATTTGCTGGATTAAACTCGACTCGTAATCGTGCTCTTCGCTTCATCCGGAAGCTCACGAAGACAGCAAAGCGACTTCGCATTGTGACGAAGTTGAATACAAATGTCAAAGACAGCAGGGCTCTGTTCCGATACACCAACATGCGGATCACCAGCAATGAAGCCCTCCCGATCTTGGAGTCGGACTCGCGCTCAGCATCGAAGGACGAGGATAAAGCTGAGCTCCTGGCATCGCATTTGTCATCCGTTTCAATCCTGTTTTGCGCAACTGGACTTTCCGAGTCAAGTCAGGAGACGCCTTAAGCAACGTCTGGGTGCAGGCTGCTTCGGAATGTATCTCCCCAGAACACCTCGGACTGCAACACACAGCATTGCAGTCCGCGGTTGGCGGTGTCAACCGGTGATGCGCTGTCAATGGTATGTAGCTGTCCGTTCACAAATGTCTCGTTGTGAAACAACGGCTCCTCCAAGCTAAACTACTTAGTCGACGGGTAAGCACTGGCAACGGCCAACGTGACGCGGGATCTTGGAGTCTTACTCTCGGCGGACCTCACCTTCTCCGCACATATCAAAGAACTATTCAAAGCAGCATTCGTGCTTGTGAATATGTTGCTCCGCTGGCCTTTTGTCAAGAGCCCTACAATGTATCTTTGTTTGTACAAGGAAGATCTTTAACGAAACTCCACAGAAGATGTGAACTTTGAGCGAACGACATTGCATTATCGCCCTTAGTGGACACACTCAGAAAAAATGACAGACATATAAATACACGACTACACGACTTCTTCACATTTGGTTGAACGATGTAGGTCAACATTGGTCACAATAAGTCCTAGTCAGGCGCCAAACAGCAACTTACCTTCGTGATATTGAGGGCGCGACCTTGCCTGGAAGCTTTCTGGCTTATCGGCAAAAGACTGCCGTGAGAGGTCCGAATTTGAAATTGGTGCTTTCGACACTCGGATGGACAGTGGCACCTACGCCGAAGCCGATGCGGATTTTCGAGTACTCGATCTCGACAGGAGACCCTTTTCGGCGATTCAGAGCAAATCGAGGTGCTGATTGTCAATGCATCAAAATGGCGTTCCTTACGGCAACCGCACTTCTGGACCACCTAAGCCGGCGAACACGCAAACATAACAGTAGTTAGAGAGACATTGTAAGAACAAAAACAAAACAGCCACTGCTAGGAAAAGAATGGCAAGCACAGCTCAATCAAGACCACTAGTAACCAAAAAATTAATGCAATGGAATAGTAGATACCAGATTAGTATATTCGGCCACTTTTTGCGTTTGCAGGTTCTTGCCGTACATCCCGTCTATACTTACACTATTTTTCTATGCGTCACGTGCATATGAATATTTTTCGGTACATCAGTGACAACAATACTTTTATTAACAACAATTTCTCTAGTAGTCTCCCATTAAAAAATCATTTCGGGGCTGACTCTCAGCCAAGATTTAACGTCCATGGGACTGGTTTTCGCATTGCTTCGTAGACGGTCCCCCATAAAACTAAATGTACAACGATGGGGCTCGAACCCGCGCACCTATGTGTCTCCTCCGGTCGCGAGGCGCAGACGCATGCCACCACGCCACCGGGCTCACAGCAGTCTCCCATTAGCCAACGCTAAAAATACGCGTATAATTATGCCTAGAAATCGCCCCTACACTCTCCCCTCACCCTGAAGAACCTTTAGAGTCTACTATGTTGATAGTTGATTTCATCAGCGAAACACATTTGGGCCATTCCATCTGGGCGTTGTACCAATATAAAAAAATATATTAGATACATGATCTCGGTAACGCTTAAACATTTGAGGTCAAGATGGTCTTTCCCTTAGTGCCGTGTTCTAATTACCGACTTGCCGATGAAGCAGACTCTGTGATCAAAATTTTAATTGCACGGAAAAACACTGGATAGATACATTAGATGATTACCCCCATCTGTACTGCGAAGCATTACTTTTTCAAAATAACGATACGTCTTCTGTGGAGGCTAGTATGAAACATGCCAATTATTCTGCTCTATAGATTTAAATCGCGGTCATTTAACGTATGGGGTGCACCACGTGTTTGAAACGCAATAAAAACTGTTATTAGTAGTACGAATGCTTGCAATGGTTTCGTTTCACCACAGGCGTTATGCTAGTACAGTAGCCGAATCCTTTGCAACAGCAACGCGAACTATGTGTATTATTTTAATCGATGTTTAATTTACTCAAAATTGAGTATAATATACAGTGCTATGTATAGTATCTTAAGACAATAGATAGATGGCCAAATCTACTTCTTTAGATCACGCCTCGAAGGCACACTATTGGACAAGGCTACATCGACTACTACACCTAAATAGCTACAACAGTGATTTATCCTATTCTGAAAAATGGCCACACAAATTTGTTTTTACTAACTTCAACTTGCGCAGAACTTCTAGAGCTTTAGCGAATTCAATCAAATCAGCAAGTCGTTTTTACGTTCCTTAATAACCCGATAGCTTTGAAACGGTTAGTTCTCTAGGACCAAGCAACAAATTAATCATTTGCAAATAAATTGTTATATAATACCAGCAACCCTTAATGAACGCAGACATTGCACTGTAATTTGGCACACAGGAATTTGGCGCAAATGCTGACCCAAAACCTGCTTAGTGTAGTTTTTGAATACTTGACCCCAGTGCTTAGACATTTTCGGCTTCTGGGGCAGGACTGATGGCCAAAACTCGCATGAAAGATCGGACCTTTAATCTGGACAGGAAAAACTTTATCTATACTATCATAACACATGACGAGCAAGGTAAAGACTGACGAAAAGGTCAAAAGATTCATCTAGAGCTGTGTTCAGGTTTAACGCATCGCTAAAATCGATAAACTTGCTACCGTAACACGCGCCGAGCAAGACAAGCGACACAAGAGTGGAAAGGTCCGCCTAGAGCTGTGTTCAGGTTTACCGCATTGCTAAAACCGAGATTAAACTCGCCAAGTAAATTCCTAAAGTATTGGTTTGCAACGGGTCATATTTGCCTGCAAGTTATACAAATAGGCTTCTAATAGGCATACAAATTATCGCGTGCCAACGAAGAAAGACCTCCGCCTTAAGAAGTTGTTGCCGTCCTGGAAATCAAATGGACGAGTACCCATTGCGCAAACAGTGGAAGATTTCAAGCCGCGAGTGATACTCTGTAGCACAACACAAGCAATAGCAGAAAATAAAGCTTTGCCATAGGTTCGAAGAGTTGCGAAGCATCTACGCTACGCACAGTTTTTTGTACAACCTCCATTTAGGCTGAATTGAAAAAAAGTGTTTTGAAGAACTTCGATCGACTATTGGGGATGATCCCTCATTGCTGCGTATTGAGTGTGTATGCATAGTACAGAAGATTTTGATTTGGACATTTCGAATGTACGATATGAATGCCGTCAAAAACAAGCAACGGACAACGAACATGCAGACTACGTAGAAACTATGATTGACGATAACCTGAACACGAGCTAGATAAGACTGTGGGCGTGAATGCCGTATCCCTCTTTATGATCCTTTATAACCAGCTTGGACCCACCAATGAATATGATTAAGACGTTTATTGCCGCATATCATCAAGATCAAACTTGTGCTTGCTTATTCATTTGGCTAATATACCATGTCTAAAACGATGTCTCTTAAAAAAGTGTTTACCAAACTTACACAATTCGAACAGCCTACTCGACATTTAGCCTAGGTTACCTGCTAAACCCAAGCTGTATTCACATTGCCTATGCAAGAAGATTGTATTGGGCAGCATCGTTCGCCACTCTCCCGAGACTTTCGAAAACACCGTATCTACAGCCAAATATTCTCTGGCTGCAGTTCTTCCCTGTCTAGTCATGCAGGTTGACCTACTTGCTTAACTATATAACAATTGCTCTGCATGACAGCATATAGCGCTTCGAAACGAAAGCGGTCAACTACTGTGCACGCAAAACTAGCTAGTTTGAAGTGTTAAACAACCCAGTGAAGCAGCACAACTAGATAACACGTACGCACATATGTATGTTGATTTGTGACCAACGCACGCACCTGATGGTTAAGACAGATTCCGATGCAGTTCGAATACGAGTAGGGTTCGGAGCTAATGTTTAGCACCCATTCGTGGTAGATCTTTGGCCACGAGCTGCCACAGCCCGACGGGTACGGGCTTGGCAGACGTCGAAACTCGCTTGCCGATATGCTCATGTAGGTGACCTCGCCGTTGGACACGTGCACTCCGTCACGATTGAGTTCGGGCATGTTGTTGCCCTCGACGCTGTTGAAGAACAGCAGGACGAAGCCGCTGCTTCTGGTATGTGGGAGGTAGGTTTCGGTGCGAGCGTCCAGGACCAGCACGACGCCGCGCTCGGGATTGTCGGCGACCTTGAAAAAGCGACGCTTGTCGTTTGCGTTGCTTGGCGTACAGAATATGCAAAAGCAGAGACCGTACCTTGGCACATCGATTTCGATCGGGGTGAAGAAGTCGCTTAAATTAGCCGCACATACTGTGCCCTGCACTGAGCACTGCAGCACGATGTCCTCGAGCCTGTAAAATGCCTGCGTGAAGTGTTGCCGAAACAGAGTGTTCAGGGGCGTTCGAGGACTGCTTGAGCTATCGTTGTTGGTCGAGCTGATAGGCATGTCGGCAGTACTACTACTACTACTACTGTGGTTACTACGACCAGCACAAGTGCCATTACCACATGTAGTGGTATCGTTATTACCGCCACCGCCGGCCTTCTTTATGCTCGCCGCGGAGAAGTTGCTAAATACCGTTTGAAATTGTACGTTTGGCTTGCACAGCCGGAGGTACGGTGGGCGGCACAGCTCGTGCCTTTTGAAGGGATTAATGTTGCAGATGGCGACTCTAGGCATTTTTACAAACGTCTCATTCTCCAACTCGACGGATGTACTCACTGGATACTCTCTGTATGTGCGCACCGAGATGGTGCATAGGAACAGCATCATGGCTATGAGGCCGGTATACACCACTATCCACGTGATGAGTCGCACTTTCTCGCGAGGGTTGATTACGACGATTCTATCGAGGCCACCGTCAGTGTTGGCAATCAGCCGCACTAGCTTCCGTAGCACTGATGCGTCTTCATTGCTTCGAAGCGCTCTTGCGGCTATTGCGAGCGACTTAAATGTTAACTTTTTCATGATGTGACGGAATCGTTGGTCTTGTTAAGGATCCTAACTTTAATCATTGCATTGTATACTACTGCAGCAGCAGCAGCAGCAACAACACACAGCTTAAAGTAATTGAATCGCCTAGCCTCTATTCGGGCTATGTATGGTCGGCTACCGCACGACGGCCTGCGTCTGATACTTCGACTACTACTACTACTACTACTACTGATTCTCAAGATCACCGCTGGCCTTAGCACCGTAAGCCCACCGCTCACCTTGAAGCACAGTCACAAGTCTATCAGCATGCGTTCTACGAGTGATTAGATGCTGTGACCTTACAGTGGGTGTGTAGTTCCGTTTTAGGTTAAGTGCGTCGGCGATAAACTTGTATGTCGTGCGGTCAAACGGTGGCCTTGCTCGTTGCTGCCCGATAGCTCGGTCGATATCTATGCCGGGTTCCCTGTTTAGCGGAAATGATCGAGGTTCACGCCACGCTAGATTAACGAGGTTCGTAGGAGCGTCCAGGCGGCCAACAGAGGTATTTCGTTGATACGTGGTCAGAAAGCGTGGCAGCGTTGCAGGTAAAGACAGCTTTATATTACGGAACGTAATTGAATAAAATAGTGAAAACAATCGACAATAAAGAACAGCTTGTGCTGAGCCACAGTTTGCAGACCGCCCTTCCGACGGCATAGATACATCGGGTGTTCACAAACCCTTCCAAATATGCACGTGTTTTCGCCTAGGAGTTTTTTTTTGGAAACATATAGTTTGTATGGGTAAGTGCCCGTTGTATCTGGCCGCCTATAAATTGCGATAAGCCATCTAGGCCATTTTCAGTTACTGCAAAGTATAAAAGATTACCTTCTTTTTCTGTAACAACATATTTTATCAATAGGTACATATGTTGCAATTATTAGCAATTTATCCGATACCATATATGGTGTATTTAGCATATTTTTTTTGCTTCCGGGAATCCCCATTTTACGGCACGATGTTGCGCGACCTAGCAGAGCAAGTAATCTTAGCACATAATCCAGGCTTGGTTTCACATGTCATTCGAAATTATTTTTTCCCAATGTTATGGCTACTGCGCCAGTGCGAGTCTGCCCTTTCACAGTCACCTAGTAGGGTCGCCCTGCTGCAATCAAGAATTACGCGGTTTGCCGTTTCCGTTTCTATGATTCAGAGCTAAACGCAAACTCGAGCAATCGTTCTATGCGGGCAGCCCACGTATTTTCCCCTGGGTGATCTACTATCGTACTGTATGCTGTAAGGCTCCGTTTAGCCGCTATCGGTTTTACAGACGTTGTTTCGCGGTGTTTGACGCTTCTGCAGGCCGGGATGCTTAACTATGCATGTAGATATAATATATGTTGGAACGTATGTTTGTATATATATATATATATATATATATATATGTGCGTTTTTACGGTGACTTTAATCCAGTTTGCAGTTTTATTAAAGATTGCTTTAGAAGGATTTAATAGAGAGGGATTTGTCAGACATAGACAACCCTCCGTTTTTCCCTTTATTTGCTCCCAGCATTTCTTGGGCATGTATATATATATATCGTTTTTTAAGTCTCACAAGTCGGGAGAATTCTACTAAAATAGGTTTTCTAATCCAACGAAGGCCAGCGTTTGGAAGTGAGTTTGAAAAGTACATCGTATTTGCTCAAATGATCTAGTCTACTTTCTAGCGTCAAGCGCATTGTTTGTAGATATTATATTGACACTTGAATAAAGGTATCATAAAAAAAAAAAATTCTATCTCTTTCCGTTAGAAAATTGCGAGGACTGTATGTCAAATTACTTTTGTATCTAAGGTTCAGCCTTTTACCTCAAATGTGTCATTGTTTACCACTTCTGAATATGCTGCGATTTAGTCCTAGCTGTATATATGTATATATATATATATATACAGGTAGTTCAACAAGTTCTTAGAATGAAAACCAAGAATTTTCCAAATCTTGTTTTTAATTTTTTCTCGTTCGATATACTCCCCGAGAAGCTCAATACACTTTTCCCACCGAGATTTCAGAGCATTTATACCTCTTGAGTAGAATTCCGCGTCTTTAGACTGAAAATAGGCATTGACAGCAGCCTTAACCTCTTCATTGCTGGAAAAACGTTTATCGACGTTTGTTAATCGACGCGTTATCAGGCCCTCTAGCTGCGATCTTCAACATGTCGATCACGATCGGAGTGTTCTCAGAACGCTTAAAGACATCAGCGGTAATCTCGCTTTACAAAGGCAAGGGCGATAAGAACCAACCTGGAAACTATCGACCGATATCGCTGGTGTCATTCATATCTAACGTCTTTAAGAGACTTATTAAAAAGGAGCTCAAAAAATACCTAACGCGACCAATTTTCTTTCTAAAAACCAATTTGGTTTCAGGGAGTCGCGATCGGCAGAGTTGGCTCAAAACTATATGGTGGGAAATAGTCAAAGCTGCTGAAGACGGGGAAATGTGTCTCGGCGCATTCCTTGACGTAGCGAAGGTTTTTGACTGTTTTAAGCACTCTATATTTTTCAAGGTGCTGCGAGAAATGGGTTGCGCACCAGGTGTAACTGCCTGGTTTAAATCGTACCTAGGTGGACGTTAGCAGTTTGTGTCGGTGGCAGGCTTGAGCTCCACCCCTAGGACTGTCTCGATTGGGACTCCCCAGGGGTCGGTTCTTGGCCCCTTCATCTTCATAGTCTACATACATTTTGTCTTGCGTGGCATTGGATATAGAGTGCCGACCAGTGGTATATGCGGATGATACAACTCTGCTGTTCCGCATCTCACCTGCTCAGCTATCAAACGGTCAAGTTAATCTTAGGCATGTGGAAACCGGTATCGAAACGGCAATTTCATATTTTAAACGGTTTGGCCTTGTTGTGAATCCGACTAAGACGAAACTCGTCTTGTTTCACATGCCTCAGCGGGCATCGAGGCTTAAACTGGACACGGGTGATATATCCCTCCAAGTGGGTGGTGCAGCTGTCCCTCTCAGTCGAGAAGTAAAATGTCTCGGTATCACGCGTCATGAGAACATGAAATGGGAAAGTCGCGTTCGGTCGAGCGTCAGGGTTGCTGTGCTGTGGTGGCATCGCTGGCCCGTCGGAGGAAGGCCAAGGTCTCCCGCATTGTTCTGGTCCTTGTATGCAGGGCGCTCCTGGAATCGATTCTCATTTACGGAATCACTATATGGGGCGCAACCTACTCGGGAAATCTGCACTCGTTGCGAGTGATCCAGAACAATGCGGTGCGAGCCATTACTAGTCTGTCTCGTCGGGACGACGTGTCGCCATGGTACGGCAGACTCGCACTACTCAAATTCGATCAGCTGGCACGAATAAATTTAGCCGTGCTTGCCCATAAGGTGGTTAAAGGCAAACTTCCTCTAGGTTGCGATTTCGAATTCCAACTCACCCCCTTCAGGTCTCAGCGATATGAGGGCCAACTCAGGGTTCCCAGATGCAGGTTGACCTTAACGCAGCATTCTCTAGTCTGCATGCTGCCAAAAAAAAGTAAAGTATGGAACGAGCTCTCGCAGGACCTTCGAAATACGGAGCGGGTCGGCGTTTTTAGACGGCGTTTAGCCAAGGAACTAAATATTGAAAACAATGGTTTTTAGTTTTTAAATCAGTAAATTGTCGACATTGTGCAAGATTAGATTACCCTATGATATGGGTATACAGACAATGTAAAACAAATTATAGAGGTTTGTGTGTGTATAATATTGTGATTACACTTGACAGATGCAGGTGCTCCAACGATAGGTGTTTTTAGTGAAATATGACTTTGACATAATTTGTGACAGATTGAATCTGATTATGATGATATATATATATATATATATATACATACATTCCCGGACATAAAATATGATAAAATATATAAGCTACAAGACCCCACACTGATGGGTTAATTAACTTAACGACTGCACAAGATTGCGTTTTGCGGCATGGTATTTTCGGCAGTTCACCACAGCGGCGGAAGTCCCACATGGTTTATGGAATTCAGCTCGTTGACATAAAATATGATGAAAGCCGTGCACTGCAAACAGTGTTATCACGTCCTTGTTGCTATGCTCTGGCCCCTTCCACTCACCATTTCTCATCTCTCCGGTATTGAAGAATTCCGGGTCCAGTGCAAGGGAGGTTATCACGGCGCCTTAGGTCTTCTATGAAAAGTGGATAGTCTGCTAATAGGTAGACGAGGCAGTTGCGCGTTGACGTATGAAGTCCCAGAGTCCGTTTCAGGAAGACTGCTTTTATCTGATTCAGCTGGTGCGGGCTCTTGATAGAAGATGCCTCTATTAGAGCTTTTGACGTAGGCGAGAAGAAAGCTATCGATATGAAGAGAGTCGTCACACGCGACCTTGCCCCCTTCATGGAACTTTAGTGCCTCCGTCGTACCAAAATTAATTGTTAACCCCAACTCTGTGACGGCTGCATTAAGCCTGGCCAACGACTGTTGAAACTGGAAACGGCTACTTCCATAGACGGCTAGGTCGTCTGCGTATAGTAAAACCTTGGTGAGATCTCTACACCCCCAAATTCGCTTTGGAAGGTCCTCCAAAAGAGCAGAAAAGAGGAGTGGACTCAGATTGTCCCCCTGTACGAACGCGGTTGTTTGAGAAAACGCCGGCAGATCCGGGACTCGGTCGTCGATTGTCACCCAGTTTCCTGTAGTATCTCTCCTATGAGGTTGAGCATACTCGAGGGAACGCTGACTTCTGCCAGATTGAGCATTCGATCACGTGGAGTCAAAGACGGCTTTGAAACTGACAAATACCGCGTACAGAGACTGCCCTGGTCGGGAGAGGGTTTAATCGACGCCATCCAGGAGAATTCTGTTCACGCTGTTTGCGCGGAGCGCTTTTTCTGAAATCCATGTTGTTCTACAGATATAACGTTTGTGGTCTTTGAAAAGTCTTTTAGTATTTACGTGATCAAGCACGGCAGCAGTTAACAGAACACGTCCTTATTTGCAATGCCTCTTCAGGCCAAGGGGTGAGTAGGATCACCTTTGCCTTTTGGGATCACCAGTCGCATTTTTCCATTGTGTTGAGAGAAACCCCGTCTTAAGGCATTCGTTGAACAATGCTGTCCAACATGATGTCAGTACAAGCGAGCTTTTAAGGTGCTCATTCCGAACGCCATCCGGCCCTGGTGTTTTGTTGTTGCACAGCCCTTGAAGAGCCTGCAGAACCTCTCTGGCCGTGAAGTCCTCCGCTGTCCTTTCGTTTGCTCGTTCCAGGCAGCGGCGAACAGTGGTGATTCGCAAGGGATCGTGTCACTCAGCTTTATCTTCTCTCTCATAACAGTCTCCACAAAACCAGAGCCCGCCTCCCAACTTTTTTCGAGCTGAGCATCCCTGAGAGTAGGTCTCTCATCGTATTGCACAGCACGTCTAGCCGTGAGCGGGTTGTCTGTCTCGTGATCTCAAGAGTTCTGCATGCAAAAAGCGTGTGAGCCACGTCGTCGGTCTCGCCGGCATCGCACAAGACACATATGTCTACCTCAGTCTTCCCAATCTTCACCATGTAGGTCTGGAAGCTGCCATGACCGGTGAGAACTTGGGTTAGGTAGTACGTCGTCATGTGTCGCGTGTGCCAAAAGGATAGCTTTCTGTTGTTCGAGATATATTTTTTTCCGCTGAATATATGTCTGCCGGCAAATCGTTCGGAAAACAGCAGCAAGCAGCTTAGCGGAAAATTGCAACTCTGTCGACAAATGGAGGGCTTTCTGTCTCGCTCGAGCAACGTGACAGTTGTGGTCGAACTAAGGGCAATGTCTCATTTCCCAGGGGGAGCAAGTAGAGGCTTGAAGGATCTCCACGAGGCGATCAGTATACTCTTGACGTCAATGGTGTCAAGAATCGTGCAGTGCTGATTACGTGCAGTAATGATTTATCCTAGCAGTAAAGTGTATGATATTTATATTTTTCTCAGTCATTAAATTATACTGTTCAACTAGTTCAAAAACTATCTTCCATTATGGACCTGAAAACTTTTGATTCAAGAAAGCTATATTATATCACTAATCTTGCAAAATATGTTTTTGTTTTTTTTAGATTTTCCGTAAGGCTAATGACTGTGTCCGTTTTTTCATGTTTTGGATAATTTTTAATCCGCTGCGGCATTTACCTTGTCTAAATTGGAAACCATGCGAACCAATTTAGGAGTAGCCGGTCTGGGTTTTGAACCCAGTCCTCCCGAATGCAAGGCAACGGCCTTGACACTAAGCCATCTTCTTTATATTAAATATAAAGTTCCGACCAAACCCTTGGAATTTCTTAAATCGCAAGTTTGCTATTTTTGAACTCTTAAAAACGAGCTGCGGTTTTGTCGAGCTACTCGAATATCACTAGACTAATAGGTAGCTAACACAACAACGAATATACAAAACGTAATAAAACGTAAAATAATAAAAGTAATTCTAGACTATCATCCGTCCCCTACGGGCTTGGAACTTAACCTGAGGTATATCTTCAATGCACCGAGGGCCGGACATGTTAAGATATCTAGGGTTTCCCCAACAGTCCTTGTGGCAGCATGGCCGCTGACTCTCAGCGGTATAGTTTATCATCTATTCTCAATAAGCATCGCTCAAAAAAATTTGAGCAACAACAGGGATCGAACCGGCGACACCCCGGTAGATGACAACCATGACTAGCGCACTAGTCCCCAGGACCACGCCGGCACACTAGACCACTCCCAGCCATGGTCACGTCCAAATATATCTTCGTCTAGGAAGCGCTTGCTTCTCTCCCCCGCGAGCAGGTCCTATGGCAACATGATATGGCTATGGTGTGGTGTCGTATAGTTTAATTACTACACTGCACATGTGCAGTGCGGAATATACACAATGTGGAGAGACAATTTGCACTGTTCTACGCTCGCACTCAATCAACAATTTCAGATATTGGTCACGCTGATAACACTCTAATATACACGCAAAGTATTCACAAATTGCGGCTACGAATTGTAGCTTGCTAGAAAATTCTTAAAACGTGTTGGAAAACCAAAAGAGCTGGTTGCGCTGCCTTTCGAATGTCGATACATTTAAGGCTCCCTACACATACAATAGTTATTAAATAAGGGAGTATTCTGTATGCCAGAATTGAGAATTGCATTAAAGTCACATCTGTGGTTTAACGAACTTAAATACTGCTTTTAGGGTTTGTTGGCGTATACAGAGAAGCGGAAGCAAAATTGGTTAAAGTTCAATATATATGCTAATGTGGCTAGCTCGTCTGTGTGCCATGTAGGCGACCTTTAAATTCCTGAAAAGCAGCAATACGAAAAACTGCGCCTTTATGTGAAGTCAAAGCTGCGGCCTAGCCGGAAATTTGAGTCCTTTCTACGAGATTACTTTCGCGGAGATGCTTTCAACTGCTAACTTTTTTTTTACCTACGCACAATTTCTGGTACACGTTATCATAACGAAACGCTCTAAAAAAAAAACAAGAAAATCCCAAAAACGGTATTTCTATTAGAAAATATATATGTTAGTAAATTAAATACTTTTCCATCTTGCCACGTTCTGTTCGTACCGCAAAAAATAATCGAGCAAGGATAATACACAAGACATGTTGACCAGCTAATTTAATGATACATCTGCTATATATCTCCACCCTTTCTGTCATATGCGGTTTATCGCTAAAAGCATTTGTATATAGCCGGCTCTGACCTGAAGGGTAGATAGCCAATAATGTTGCGAAAATAGGTTAATTCATGATTATAAGGCGTAACTCGCTTCTCGAAGAAGACAAGAAGCTGCATAACCATAATAATTGTTCTTTCTTAGAACCGGCTCGTTTATACAACCAACTTGTTTTTTGAACCGTCTTGTTCTTAGAACTGTTGGCTCGGCTTGTTATTAGAACAGCTTGTTCTAAGAACCGGCTCGTTTCTTAAAACCAGCTCGTTCTTAAAACCAGCTCGTTCTTAGAACCAGCTCGTTCTTAGAACCAGCTTGTTTTTCGAACGGCTCATTTTCAAAACCAGCTTGTTCTTAGAACCAGCTTGTTCTTCGAACGGCTCATTTTCAGAACCAGCTTGTTCTTAGAACATGCTTGTTCTTAGAACTAGCTTGTTCTTAGAACCAGTTCGTTCTTAGAACCAGCTTGTTCTTAGAACCAGCTTGTTCTTAGAACTAGCTTGTTTCTAGAACCAGCTCGTTCTTAGGACCAGCTCGTTCTTTAAAAAAGCTCGTTCTTACAACCAGCTCGCTTATAGAACCGACTCGTTCTCAAAACCAGCTTGTTTTTGAACCAGCTCGTTCTTACTACCGGCTTGTTTTTAGAGCCGGTTTGTTTTTAGAACCGGCTCGTTCTTAGAACCAGCTCGTTTATAGAACCGGATTGTCCTTAAAACCGACTTGTTCGTGGAACCAGCTCGTTTATAGAACTAGCTTGTTCTTAAAGCCGTCTCGTTCTTAAAATCAGCTTGTCCTTAGAACCAGCTTGTTCTAAGAACCGGCTCGTTTCTTAGAACAGCTCGTTCTTAAAAACAGCTCATTCTTCGAACTAGCTCGTTCTTACAGCCAGCTCCTTTATAAAATCGGCTTGTGCTTAGAACCAGCTTGTTCTTAGAGCCGGCTCGTTCTTAGAACGGGCTCGTTCTTGGAACCAGCTCGTTCTTAGAACCAGCGCTTTCTTAGAACCAACTCGTTTATATAACCAGCTTGTTCTTAAAGCCGGCTCTTTTTTAAAACCGGCTTGTTCTTATAATCGACTTGTTCTTAGATGCGGATTGTTCTTAGAACCGACTCGTTCTTAGAACCGGCTCGTTCTTAAAACAAGCTTATTCTTAGAACTGGCTCGTTCTTAGAGCCGGCTTGTTCTAAAAACCGGCTTAGAACCAGTTCGTTCTCAGAACGGCTTGTTCTTAGAACCGGCTTGTTCTTAGAACCAGCTTGTTCTTACAACCAGCTTGTCCTCAGAACTAGCTTGTTCTCAGAACCAGCTCGTTCTCAAAAGCAGCTTGTTTTTAAAACTGCCTTGTTCTTACAACCAGCTCGTTTATAAAACCGGGTTGTCCTTACAACTGGCTCGATGTTAGAACCAGTTTGTTCTTCGAACCGGCTCGTTTTTAGAACAAGCTTATTCTTAGAACCGGCTTGTTTTAAAAACCGGCTTGATCTTAGAACCAGCTCGTATTTAGAACCAGCTCGTTCATAGAACCGACTTGCTCTGAAAACCGGCTCGTTCTTAGAACCGACTCGATTTTAGAACTGGCTCGTTCTTACACCCCGGCTCGTTCTTAGAGCCAGCTCGTTTTTAGAGCCGGCTCGCTCTTAGAACCAGCTTATTCTTAGAACCGACTAGTTTTTAAAACCAGCTTGTTCATAGAGCTAGCTCGTTTGTAGAACCAGCTTGTTCTTAGAACCAGCTTGGTCGTAGAACCGCCTTGTTCTTAGAACCAGCTTAGTCGTAGAACCGCCTTGTTCTTAGAACCAGCTTGGTCGTAGAACCAGCTCGTTCATATAACCGTCTGGTTCTACGACCAAGCTTGTTCTTAGAACCGGCACGTTTATAGAACCAGTTTGTTCCTAGAACCGCCTTGTTCTTAGAACCAGCTTGGTCGTAGAACCAGCTCGCTCATATAACCGTCTTGGTATCAGAACCGGTTTGTTATCAGAACCAGCTTGTTTTTATAACCGTCTTGTTCTAAGAACCAGCTTGTTCATAAAACCGGCTCGTTTTTAGGACAAGCTCGTTCTAAGAACCGTCTTGTTCCTAGAACCAGCTTGTCCATAGAACCGTCTTGTTCCTAGAACCAGCTTGCTCTTACAACCGTCTTGTTCTTGGAACCAGGTTGTCATTAGAACCAGCTCATTCATATAACCCTGCTGTTTTCAGAACCGGCTTGTTCTTAGAACCGTCTTTTCTAAAAACCAACTTGTTCTTACAACTGGCTCGTTTTTAAAACCAGCTCGTTTTTAGAACCGGCTCGTTTTTAAAACCAGCTCATTTTTAGAATCGGCCCGTTTTTAGAATTGACTCGTTTTTAGAACCGGCTCGTATTTTGAACCAGCTCGTTTTTAGAACCAACTTGTTCTTAAAACCAGCTTGTTTTTGGAACCGATTCCATTTTAGAACCAGCTTATTCAAAGAACAGGCCCGTTTATAGAACCAGCTTGTTCTTAGAACCGGCTTGTTTATAAAACCAGCTTGTTCTTAGAACCCGTCTTGATTTTTAGAATAGCTTGTTCTTAGAGCCAGCTTGTTCGAGAGATCTCGTGTTGTGACCCCCAAATGTCAAAGGAAGTCTCCGCTGTTACTTTATGAGCATGTATTACTGTATTCTTCGCACGATTTGTTAAAATAAATGCATGTAATGTGGCAAAAATTATAAAAGTTTAAATCAAAATATGGGTGAACTGTATACTTTTTTCACGGACAGTATAATATATATAATATATATAGAAGAGAGAGAGCCAACGGAGGCGGGAGTGTAAGTAATCTCTCTCTTTTGCAATATATACCTTTAGACAGACTTTTTAAATAGTTCCATATGATTTGGACAAAGTATGCATAAAATATATAAATATATTAGATATATATATATATAATTTCGATTTTTTGTGGCGTTATGTTGGTACTCATGTCTCTCACTTATGCCGACAAGCTCGGCCATTTTGAATGTTCACTTAATTGTTGACAGCTGCTTTGCTTGCACGTGTTTTGGATCGTCTTCGATTTTTACCTATTCAAAAAAATGGATCAAAAAACCTGTATCAAATTTTGTGTGAAAAACGAAATTAAGTGCGCGGATGCATTCCGAATGTTGACTGTGGCATACGGAGAAGCTACCTTGGACCGAAGCAACGTTTATCGGTGGTACAAAATGTTCTCAGAAGGCCGAGAAGATGTGAACGACGAAGAGCGTGCCGGACGCCCGAGCACTTCAACAACAGACGAAAAAATTAATGAAGTGGAGAAAATGGTATTGGCCAATCGTCGAATCACCGTTAGAGAAGTTGCTGAGGACCTAAACATATCGATTGGCTCGTGCCATTCGATTTTTATCAATGATTTGGACATGAGACGGGTCGCCGCGAAATTCGTACCAAAATTGCTCAATTGCGACCAAAAACAGCATCGCAAGAACATTGCTAATGAGATGTTGGACTCTGTCCGCGACGACCCAAATTTGCTCCAGAGGGTCATAACTGGTGACGAATCGTGGGTTTATGGTTATGACGTGGAAACCAAAGCTCAATCATCTCAATGGAAGCTGCCGCACGAACCAAGACCGGAAAAAGCGCGCCAAGTTCGGTCGAATGTGAAAGTTTTGCTGACAGTTTTCTTCGATTGCAGGGGCGTGGTGCATCATGAGTTCTTGCCACAGGGTAGAACGGTCAATAAGGAATATTACCTGCAAGTTATGCGCAATTTGCGCGAAGCAATCCGCCAGAAACGCCCGGATTTGTGGAAGAACAAAAATTGGCTTTTGCACCACGATAACGCCCCTGCTCACACATCGTTGCTTGTGCGCGAGTTTTTGGCCAAAAACAACACACTAATGATGCCGCAGCCACCGTATTCCCCAGATCTGGCCCCCTGTGACTTTTTCTTGTTCCTTAAACTGAAGAGGCCCATGAAAGGACGACGTTACGCTACGCTTGACGAGATAAAGACGGCATCGAAGGAGGAGCTGAACAAGATAAAAAAAAATGGTTTTTTGAAGTGCTTCGAAGATTGGAAAAACCGTTGGCACAAGTGTATAATATCTCATGGGGATTACTTTGAAGGGGACAAAATAGATATTCATGAATAAATGAATAATTTTTGAAAAACACAAAAGTCGCGATACGTTTTGAACACCATGTATATATATATATATATATATGTATTCGCTCCTTCGAAGACGGTGAAGTACCGAGTTTCTTTCGGCAATCCATTATCACCCCGACGCACAAAAAGGGTTCTCGTGCAGCGCCAGAAAATTACAGACCTGTGTCTCAATGTTCAATACCTTGCTTGCTAATGACGAAAATAATTGTGACTGAGTTTTACGCATTTCTTGATTCTAAAGACCTGATGGACTCCTACAACATGGTTTTACAAAGGGTCGATCAACGGGTACCCAGTTACTGAAACTAGCTCACGATTGGGCGCTGGCCCGAATTTGCAACATTCCTCTGCATGTTGTTTACTTTAATTTTTCACGTACATTCGATCGCGTTGACAATCATCTGGTTCTGACAAAGATGTCAGCGTTAGATATCGGCTCCATAATCATAAACTGGTGCAGAGAATACCTGAGAGACCGTACATTTGTCGTCAAAGTTAAGCATAGCTATTCTGCGGTCGGCAGGTGTGTATCTGGTGCTCCCCAGGGTTCATGCTTAGGTCCCCTAATGTACACAGTATTTGTACAGGATCTCGGGGCAGTGCTTTAAGATATTGGTGTTACATATAAGCTGTATGCAGACGAGGCAAGAACAACAACAACAACATAGCTAGCTATTCTACAGAAAGCGATTGATACCGTGTCCTTATGGGCAGAGGAAAACCGCATGCAAATATCTACTTCCAAACTTATTCCTGAAGTCTCACTCTACAAAGACCTCGGGGTAATCTTCGACCGCTTAATTAAGTTTAGACCTCACATGGCTGAGGTTGTCAAAGCCGCGTCTCGAATGTGTAATCTCATAATGCGGTCTTTCATTATACAGAACCATAATGTGTACTTAAAGCTGTATCAAACCTTAGTGGTACCAAAGTGGACTAAATTCTGTCACCTATGGATGCAACTCTATAAAAGAGATGTTGACTTTTTGCAGAACGTGCAGGATAAATTTGTGAAACGAGTTGCTTGTCGGTGTTGTCTACCACGCGAGCGTGTCACATTGCCTAGTGTTAGCCAATACCAATTCCATGCCGATTACCGCATGTTTAAACAGCTAGCGCGTCAGAATCTTAATTCTAGGTATTTTGAGACTAAGACCAAATAATCTCCGGCGCGGCGTCTCCATCCACCCCCACAAGGTTGCTCGTGTGGACGTTGTGAACAACTCATTTGCCTGGAGGATTGCACGTCGTTCACAGATTCGAAACGCCCTTGCTTCTATTGTAATACCCATTTTTCAATAAAGGTGATATGATATATATCCTTGTGTGCTGCCCTACGTTCGATTTCCCCACAAGATACATCAATGCCTGTCCATTGTTTGCTACTATTCCTCAGCTTACTTTGTACTATCTTATCGACAAATTTTTACATTACGCCCTCACCTTCAAGAAATTCTCTGCTACCATTGATGCGGCACCTTATTGAAAACCTAACTACTCGCGTCTGAATTCCTTCTAATTACGTCCATAAATCCGAGCTATATATCAGACCAGCATTGGCAAATATCAGCTTTGATTGGCACATACATTGCCTTTCGAGCGTCCGTTGACTTTTGCATCTTACCAAATTCCCTCCCCTGTCAGCTTTCTGTATCCTTAACACATCTTTTATTTAGGACGGGCAGGTCGACAATCGCGGCGTGCCAAAAACTGATGGAAGAAATGCAATCGACGCTAGAAAGGCGCGGACAGCCTCTTTATTTCATCTTTGTAGATTTTAAAGCAGCATTCGATTCAGGATCACGCTCGATAGTGCTAGAGAAGCTCGCGGAATTTGTGTACCACTCAGAATACTAGAACTCCTTAGAGCTATTTTACAGAAGAATATGGTCTCAATCGACGACGGGGTGGTGATACGCAATAGTCTCGAGCAGATGACGGGGTTCGCACAGGGGGATAACATCAGCCCGCTACTATTCGCGGTCCTCATAAGCGATCTACCTTCACGGATCACCACGAGGCATCCGCTCGTAAAAGTCATTCTGTACGCTGACGATCTGGTGATGTTCAGTACGAGCAGACACCACTTGCAACAAGCAATAGTCACAATGACGAGGTACGTTAGCGAGGTTGTCTTACCATCAACAACAGTAACACTGAGGGGCTCAAATTCCGCAGAGGAGGTCGTCTGGCTGCTAGCGACGAACTCTATTTGGGGGGTGCGCCGGTCAGGTATGTAAATTTCTTTACATACCTCGGCATAACTCTCACCACAACAGGGACTGCGTTCCGCCTGCGCGTTAAACAACGGGTGAGAAAGGCTCTGCTTGCGTCAACAACAATCGAAGCGCCCCAGAAGCTCTCCATCGATATCGCCCTGCGCCTATTTCATCTCAAAGTACCGCCAACGGCTACATACGGAGTGCAGCTGATATGACTACATCTCAAAATTAACTACCTCGCAACGCTGGAGAGAGTTAAGCCCGCGTTCTTAAAGCGAGTTCTGGGCCTGCACTCCTCCGCTCGAAACCGCCTGGTTTATATACTGACAGGGACCTCGCTATTCGTACAAGATATACGGAAGATGTATGGGCTGCAGGAGACAGAGGCATACAAGGCGTTCATTCAGCTTCAGGAGGAAAAACTGGCCAACATAGATTCTGATATCTTCATAACACCTGCAATGACTGACGACGCGTGGAAAGGGCCCGACCGACTGAATCGCCATGTCATACTGCGTTTTTCGGTACACGGCTACCATCACCACTTATGCAGTGCAGAAGGCTTCCACGACCCCGATGTTGACTGCAGATGTAAATATTGTCGTGCCGAATGCTCTAGATATCACGGTCTTGTTTGTAGTAACATTGGGTCGCTAAATCAGTTGGCCCGTTTAATGTCATCATAACTTTGTATATTGTATATGTTTATATTCTACATTTTATACAATTCTTGAAACTGCATTCGTGAGCTCCTGCCGCCGAGCCAAATATTTGTACTTAAGTATTATCAACACTAAATGTGTGAATAAATGGAATTTGTGATAATGAAAACCTCTCTCAACAAATCTTTCGTGAACGCTACATTCACACCTGAATATTTATACTGATCTAGACACCCTAACTGTCTTCCCTGTAACCTTAACTTTTGCTTCAATAAAACCCTCAGTACTGAAATTGCATTTTTCTTTTTATTAAACGCCAAATCTAAAATATCTGCTGCCATTCCTTCACAAAGCAATCAGTTCATCCCGAGATCGCGATTATTTCTATATGTACCTGTAAATGTATCGATAATAAAGGCATTTGTCTTACCCCTTTAGCAGCCCTTTCATTCAGCCCCCTTCCTTTCGTTTACTTATTACAAGGTTTTCTCTACAAATATCCTCTAATAAACTTATCCAGCTTGCGTTAGAAATCACTACAACCCCGGACCCATATTCAACTATTTAATTCAATAAACAAATATGGGTGTCCAAATTGTGTCCCTTCCTAGACCATGCTTCTAATCTATTCTGTACCCGGCTCTGAAAAGTTTGCATGAAAATACGCAATTGGTGCAACAGTTAGTGCAATACTATTAAATTCGTGTTTGTTCTGCCGTTTGATTCCTTCTTGTATCAAGTGCTTAACATTTACTTTTGTCATCATACATTTTGCTAGTACCTGAGTCCCTCCGTTTGCCTTCTAAATTTCCTCGTTCCACCGCCCCCCTCTCTCCCCATTACGCTTAACTACTTTATACCATCCATCAGATTTATTTCGTATTACTTAATTCATTTCATCATAATTTATTTTATGTGCCCACTTTTGTGTATCTATCCCCTTCATGTCTGTTTTCGTAGCTATTCTTCGCCCCGTAACTTCCATCCAGCTACGGTCATTACCAATTTTCCATTCTTCTTCTTCATCTATAATCATCTCTAGTAGCCATTCCCGTACTTTTATATATTCATATTGTAATCCACACGTGACTTCTTCTTCCCCTGACGATATGTATGTTCTCCAATCACTATTTTATATTAATTTAGAATATTCAGCTATGTAGTTGATACCCATTTTCCTTCCATATCGTGCTTCCCGTCCAACTAATGAATGTGCGCATTCATTGTATATAGTTCCTACCCCAATATTGCTTGCGACCGCCTCTGTGAATCCACTGTACAATGCTTTATCCAACCCTACATATTGTGTTTTCTTTAACAAATATACTCACTCCTCTAAACCATTTTCTCCTGTCCCCGTATTTCGATTCGTCCTATACCAAATGCAGGTCTTCTGCCTTAAATGTGTTTCTGTTATTACCATTATATTAATTTCTCTCTTTTCTTAGCCCGTACAATTTCCCCCAGGTTCCCCGTCTTCAACTACCTCTAATGTTTAGCAATACTATCCGCTTGAAAGATGCTCGCTTTTGACTTCTCTTCCTCTTCAATCACGATTTTGAAGTTTCGTTTACATCTTTCGAGTTACGCAAGGTTGCCCGTGGCCAACCTCTCATCCAATGCCCCCTCCAGTTCCAACGCTATCCGCGGTCTCATTTCCCTTTGGCTTTGCATTTCCACGAATGCCTTATTCTTTACTAACTACCTGTCGGTCTCCCTGTTGTCTCTGTTTATCTACTTTAGCCGTTATCCCCCCCCCCCCGGTCCCCCGAGATTCGTATTGTACGCAATACCTCTGCTCTCCCCCATCAAATTACTTGTTCTATTCTTTCCCCTTAGTACCCCTGGTAATATATCCATTATTCGACCCCCAATAATAGACCCTGATCAACAAATCACGGTAAATATTCTCCTCCCCTGCATATATATATATATATATATATATATATATATTGTTGTGTTGCGTAACTGTGTAGTTCACCTGAGACAATCGATGCTTTCGGCTTTACGTGCACTGCTCGATAGGCCTGCACCACTCGGGCAGCAGAGGCGGGAAGAAGTGTACTCGTGAGTGCCTGTTGGTGGCTTTTGGAGCCTCTCTGTGCGCCTGTAGAGAGATAGTCCATAGCTAAGTTGTCTGCCTCTTCGCTAACCACGAGATCTTATACTTATATAGTGACTGGGTAGCGCATGCGCGATATGCACTTGGGTACGCAGATGTACGCATGCAGCCAAACACATGCGTACAGTGAGAATGCATGGTTCTTTCTGGCCGTCATCTGCGTCATCAACAGCCTCGATGCTATCTCCGCCATCGCCGCTCGTACAACAATTGTTTCATCGTTGCCTGCAGTCGCCAGCCGAATATAATCGATGCAGTCTGGGAAGTCCACCATCTGCTTCTGCCTAGGAACGCACCGATGGATCATCATGGGAAATTGCCACGTTTGCAAACTACCTGTACGACGTCTTATGCTCATCTCTCTCTCTCTCTCTCTCTCTCTATATATATATATATATATATATATATATGTGTGTGTGTGTGTAAAAATGTATCAATATAATGTTATTTTGCTTTATACATATCAACGGGAAATGTACGCATATACACAAACTTTGCTTTATTGGAAAAGAGTTGCATATATTTTAGACACTCATTGCACTCGCACGCGTTTTTTTTGGCTTCCAAAGCAAGCAGTACGTACAGCATCGAATCGTGGGTCCCTGAGTCTCTGTAGAGTTCTTTTGAGTAAACACCAGAAAAAGATTCAAACCTCAAAATATGGACCGCATACCAGCAATTTTCAAGACATACTGGCGGTACCTGAGCAGGTCGTGCATGTCCTCAGAAGAATCATCACTGAATACAAAAGCCTCTTGACAACAGAGTCAACCTAACGTTGTGTGCATACTTACGTGCAATGCGCAAATTGCGTGCCTGTTGTTATGTCGACGGCACGAGGCACCTGATCCGGGGCGATATGCTTTAAAGTATTTTTTTAAATATTGGAAGCTTTGCGAATGCATGATGCATTTGCGTTACTGCCTGCGACCAATGACTAGTGTGGGACTCGCAAGCCGGCTATACCTGGACTTGTCCTCTCCTTACTCCTGGTTGGGAATTTCGTGGCATTAGTCCTCCGAAAGTTTTAAGAAACCTGTCAAATATGCAGTAGTGTGTGCATATTTTGATCATATTGGTGTACGAAAGTAATAATACATAAATTGTTCAAAGGATAAGACCTGGTTGGGCTGGTTAGTAAAGAATAATCATCATCACAGCACAGCCAAAAGTATCTGACACCGAAATGAGAGGCCACGTAGCCACGAGGGTCGTCCACGAGAGCATAAGGCGAGGCGACTAAGTACTGCATCTGCCGCTCGAGGCGCGTATCTGCGCGACAAGAAATGGCTTCCACAAAAATTATTCTACGTTCTACATCGTGTGGTTCGTGCAAGGGTATTGAATCACAGCGTTGGGTTTCGGTAATAAATGCGTATGCTACACATATATATACAGACCGGCCACAAACTTTGTCTACCTGGTAAATGTCATGGCCGTCACACGTTTAAATGTGGAAGGGCACAACAGACGGCGCTTATATAAACTTAGCTTGTTTAATAACGTTTGCTTAACTTTGAGACTATCACAAAGAGCAACAATTTACCTCCAGCGGGAAATATATACAAGTTAAAGGCTATTTTCTTTAAAGCACCCCGTCGAGCCAAATTTGCATAATATACCCCTGTCACGTATCTTGCTTTAGACACTAAAATGTCACGTATTCTTCACAGTATCGACTGCTCAATGACAAAAACTGCCAATCGGATATTTGTATTATGAAGTCACCTTCTATTATACACTCTCTTGCCCTTTGTATTAGCGTCTCCTTGCTGCCGATAGCGTACCGTGCATGTCAAAATTATTAATATTGATGAGTGTTAATTGGCTTGAACATTATCACCACATTTGTCTAAGTATGGCTGTCTGTTATCCATGTCATGCACATACGCAGGGTAATGCATCTGTGCCATGTGCGCAAGCCTGCTTCCACCAAGAAAAAGCATGATGGCGCTTTAAAGGACGTGGTTGACCTGGCCATCATTAATATTAGCGACAGGCTAAACCGCATTATAGCTATGATTCAGTGGTTTAGTGATCAAGGACCGTTAGTTCATACAGTACCTCTCACTCTCTCTTTGTATATATATATATATATATATATATATATATATACAATTTGACTTGCTTATTATTTAATTTTAAAGCTACGGGGAAATGTGGTTAACTAACTACACTATGACTTGTGGGAACGCTATATATATATATATATATATATATATCGAATTCCATCATTAATCAGTAGCGCTAATCTACCATCGGCGCAGAAGAACATCGACTACAAACAATTACTCGAAACAGAATGTTTTACGTTTCATTCGCGTCCAGCGACTTGAGATGCGTCAGAACGCTAATAACGGCTATCTATTAAAGGCGGCTCAACAAGAAGCAACCGCAAAAAAGGGTGGAAAACAGAACAGATAGTTAGGAACGCGCATTCGCCACGATGCCACACGACTTCTGTTAGTTTGTTCTGTCATTATTTGATGTTCTTGGCTCGTCCTATGGCAAACAAGACAAAGGACAGACGGCACGTGTTCGTTCTTAGTAGAGATCCAGCGCTAAAAACCGGGACGGCGGCAGCGGTAGATGGAAACGTTTCTAAAATTGGCCTATGGTCTCCCTGTTTGTGAGCCGCGTTCGAGGGTCGTACAGGGCGGAAAAACGCCTTAGTCCGCGTAACGACAAACCGACTGACCGACCTTCACCTTTTCGACGGCGTGCGTACACTGTGGGTCAGACGCACGCTCACAATATTGATTATCACAACTGGCTAGAAACGAATTTCCCACACACTAATTGTCCTTATGTCGTAGCTTAAATTCAGTATTGGTTAGTACAGTATACGTGGACGCGTAGAGCGTTTCGAATTGGTGCGTTGAATGGGGGTTGCAGCTATGGGATCAGCTAGAATAGGGTACACGATCTGTTGTGGGAATTAGGAGACAGGTGGCGCAGTATTGATAACTATTCTAGTTGCAGCCTTGCTTTGTTTAATTGTTTATTCTCATGAAGAAGCTACGGAAGAGCGAAACAAATAAACGAACTAATCGTTTAGAGGTAAATGAGCTGGGTTTTGTATTCTGCCTTGTTAAGGAAAAAAGCGACACATCATGCATATTATATACATGCAGCATGCATAAAGCATTTTGTCGCTGAGTTGCCACGTTGGACGCTGAGCGAGAGCCCATGTCGTAGGTACTCCTTAGAGCTCTCTTTATCTGTGGCAAAAGCGAGTGTCCTTCCGAGGTCCTTCATTAATTTTCCGATGATGGGGCCCACCTCCATGCAGGTAGTTAACCGCGTGTCTCTGATGCTTACTAGCCTCGGCAAGCTTAAGTGAGTAACTTGTGTGGGTAGCGCCGCGACCGGCCATAGAGGGCCCGGGGAATCGGTTACATTCTCGTCAAACAATCACCCTGACCCTCTCGAATAGAGTGAGGGTAATCCCGTCTAGTCTCCTGTTGCCGTCCTCTCTTGAGCCCCGAAGACTCAAGGATGCAGAGAAAGCCGGCAAACCTGAGGGCGTTGAAAGCAGCCTGTCTAGATCGGCGTTCTGTGCTTTGTATGCAAAGAAGGCCGTAATGACCTAATATTCCGACATCCTTCCTGTGTAGATGCATTAGGGGCGCTCCAAACGTAGACTGGCTGGTGCGCATTCTATAATGAATTTCGTGAACAGCATTACATCGCCATACAGAGATGACAAATCGTACGTGGATGACATTAAGGGTAACGATTGATGGGTGATCAAAAAAGTATACGAAGCTACAGTAGACGCTCCAATGTTTTTCATTTGAACAGGCGATCACCTGAAATCATAACTAACCAACCAGAACAAGCATACTAAATCCAACGATTTTTTAAATTGCAAGCAACATTTTAAACACGTCTTGAAGACGTATTCTTTTTCATATTTCATTAAAAAAGTGTACAGTCTTTTAGACAATGCTTTTCTTTTTCTATGAATTTGAGCGATACATTTACGAATAAATCTATACTTACAATTATTAGGAGGTATATATATAAATGCGGCGTCCTTAATTCCATCCAGCTAGTACCAACTCAGATTTGACAGCGAGGTAGTGTTGTTTACAAACTGTACAGCTGGTAGTCAAGTAAATGTGTGGTTTCATATATCTGGGGTTCAGTTTTGAGGGATTTCAGACCCGTGTGTCCAAAATGCGTATTATATCTGTCGTCGCCTTTGTTGTTGTATCGCTGTTATCGCTGTCGTCCTCGATGATGCCGCCGCCGTCTTCCGCTGTTTCCTTTGACAATTTGGGAGTAGATCAGCAGAGTCGTAATTCTGGCCGCACGCCAGCCAAGAGGCGGTGGAATGGGAGACAACCTCGCCCGCATAGCAGTCGCCCAACCGCTGAGAGGCGGCTTTGGACTGGGACAGAAAGACAGACTTGTACAGTCCAACGACCGCGCTCTTACTAGTCCTAAGGAATCCTGGAAGGGTTCGTTGTCATCACCATTATTGTCCTTCAATTGAGGCAAAATGACTCAGTTGGCTAGTGGTTTGCCGGTGGCTTTCTCATATTTCTTTCGTGTTGGGGCCTATCTCGTCGGCCATTCTCGGCATGACCTAGGAGGGGGGGGGGGTAACAGGACGGAAATTGAGCAATAAACAGGAAAAATGAAAAGCTTTTCAGAAAACTTTGCTAAGTCGGAATCGCCTCGAGCTGGACTCGATCTGTACAAACTGCACAGATTCGAAGTCGCTATAGCCTTTGTCCTTACTGGCACAACAGTCCTCTCTCAATAGTGGGCCACTGGTACCCATTGCAGTAGCGTTATTTGTTACCATTCTCACTGGCGCAATGGTGCACGCTTGTCGCTGTATTCGCATACTGTTACAGAGCGCTTTGCATGAATATTGTTTTTGCTGTTGCTTAAAATGTTAACTCAGTGCAGGGCAGTTTAGATAATAGAGCTGCACGTTGAATCGCAACAGAATGTCAATCAAAACGTGTTTGCATCTATGAATGTTGCCTATCACTGTTATAGTTATCGCTACATATAGGATGTTCGCCAAAAAAAATGCCATTTCTAATGAAATTTATTATCCGTGGGGTGACGTGGGGTTGGCAGAAGGTAGGCCTTTCAAAAAAATATTAATTATGGTATCACAATCCTGGCTTTCTTAGGTACATTTAAGTAGAAACATGCAAAGTACGTGTGTTTACACACAATATATCCTTCCTTTGTCGATGATGCTTGGACGTATTAGGACAAAACCGTACACGGGCATTAGCTTTACAAGATACTGAAGACATGGTTATCGCACATGCTATCAATAAAACGCATTTATCATTTATAAAAGTGGTGACACGGAACACCAACATTTTCAACACCTTTTTACGTTGATCAAGCTCTATACTCTAATGCACGTTTCAAGGTTTATAGTTCACTGATAGTGTTATAGAAAACACAAAAGTCTAACAGCGTTGAACTGCATGATTTTAAGAAGGGTAAAGGTCACCGTTACGCGAATTAACCTGTCCGGGACATTTTTTCCTCAACAGCTCACTTGTATCGCCGGTTATGTAACTTGTGTGCACCAGAATTCACTCACATCGGTTTCGTCCAAATTGGGTGAAATACATTTAAGAATCACGCTGCACTAACACTCGCCAGTCACCGTGGAATGACCCAAATAGATTTCAATTATTTTTTTAGAGGCCGCACTGGACTGTCCAAGCAGTTACGTCTGGCACATGTTACGGCATTTTGTGAATCACGAAGGGATTATCGGTTGCCCAGATGCGATTTTTTTTTGCCTCAGGGGACACTGTCCGGCACATCAGCCTGCCCGTGGCCATGCAGGCTTTCCGAAACGCCAAAATGCTTGCTGAAAATTCAGGCGGACAAATAATTCGAAGACCTCGTAGGCCTACTCCCTGTTGCAGACAATCATCTAGGTTCTACGACGACCTTATCGTCTCCAAGAAGTACCATCGTTTACTTTTTGACGCACTAACCACGACTGACTGTGTGCGGTCGTCCATAAAAGATGCCAGCAAGTGGCTCCAAGCCATCCCGTTCACAAACACTTTGGCACTTTATTTGAACACATTAGCTTTTGTCTGAGCATCGGTTTAAGGTTGGGGACAAGGCTATCTAAGGAGCACCGCTGTCCGTGAGGAACATAGGTGAATATCTGGGGAATCGCGGCTCTTCTGCAGTAGAAGCGCAGGACGTCAAAAGCCGCGACAGCGAGGTGAATGAGATTACAGGCCGGCTTTTCAGATCAGCCTTAATGCCGCGCATCCGAAAGCCAACCTGCTTCATGGGAAGCGACGAAAAGAGACTGTACGGTCTCGCCCGTATCCCCTTTGAAAGGGAAAAGCGCTCGTTTGAGATGCGACGGTCTCTAACACCCTCGCCTCCTCGAGCCTGGAGGCCAGTGCATCTGCCGCTGGCTTCGCGGCACGCAAGGCTGAACGACTAAAGCTTGCTCGCCAACAAGTTAATTTTTCGTGCCTCTAGTATCTGAGACACTCGGAGGACCCGGCCCCAAGGCACTTCTACAAAAGATTGACAAACGAATCGAGCTGGCGACAGGGGAGTCAAGATCTCTTAATTATCTACTTCAGCGGCTATCACTGTCGGATCAGCTTGGCAATCCGGCAACAATAATGAACACAATGAGGGGCTGCTTTAAGAATAAGCTCGACTGGTAGCGCTCCTCGCAAACCCTTGTGTAGTTAGTTAATCATATATCTGTAACCCTAAATTCAGAATTAATTTAACCAATGGTTTGTTATTCGAAAAAATAATAACACGGCACCTCATGAGGGATGTTCTTTATTACCGAATCCTATTTTCCGTCACTTTAAAATTTCTCAGCTGTTATATCTTTAGTACGAGCCCGCCAAAGACGCTCCCTGGGTACCGAACAATGCTCTGACAACTCTCGACAGCTCAGTCCATCGAAACATGCAATGGTAGTGATGGCAGCACAGTCGTTAGTAATCTGCGTAATCACTACATACACGTTATATCTCTATGAGACATAATCAATACACAATTGTGTGCTTATACAGAGAGACAGTGTCGGCTTGGCACGTATGAAACTTCTGCAATATTTTTTAAAGGTGTCGAGTAATATCCTATGTTTTAAAAATCTCCTATGACGAAAACCGATCTGTCACGCCAGGTGTTTCGTGTGTAGATATATATATATATATATATATATATATATATATATATATATATATATAAAGGCTATTACCAGGAAAAAAATGTCGAAAGATCAAATAACTTTGAATTTGATTTAACAGCACAGCATTGCTGGCTGAAAATGTAATTGAGGTGGCTAGAGTTTAATATTTATAAAAATGTCAATGGAATGTAATGAGCGGCAACGAGCTGATATATCTCGCGTGAGGAAATGCGGCCCCACGGAGTAGTTAGGCCCATGTGCAGGCAAGTCCGTCTAGCAATGAGCAGTTAAAAGCAACTAGGGAAAATCATTTTTATCAGTTGCTTCTGATCTGCAACTGTGTTTTCTATAGCTGAGCTCCTCGAACATTAAATACATGTATATGTGAGTAAACCCAGTTTAACCAAGCTTGAGGAAGGCGCTAGCTTTTGTTGAAATAAAAACAGATTGTAATGCTATTGGGGCGAAAATGTTGTGTTAGGAAACGACAATGAAATTACCAATTTTAGTTATACCGATGTAGCTTGCCGGACGTGAATTTACAAAATGTGCAATTGCAAGGGTACGAGTTGTTTGATGTAATTTGTTCTGTTGTTTGTCCAATGTATTTTGTCTATTGATTGTCCAATATGATAGTTCACCTTCTGCTAGCCAACGTTGGATGTCTTTCAGACGAGGCAGAATTTTCCTCCGAATACTGTTCAGTTTGTCTATCAAAAAAGTCGTTCTCTCGCAATCCCCCAGTTTGTAACGTGTTGTTTAGTCTCGCACGTCGGTAAAACAAACATTTCACTGCTACTTGTAAACAAGACATCACCCCCTCCGAATTTCATTAGAAATAAATGCTTTTTTTAAACGAAATCTACGACTCCCAGAGGTCTGGATAAACTGTGTTTGATACAGTGTCTCCGAGGATCTCCCCTGGAATCCACCAGCCGAGGAACCGACGAAGCTCTATAAGGAAGGTCTACGATAGATATATTTGCCACAAACGCCAGGCATGATATCATCAAATATAAAATTCCGCATATTCACACTATGGCCTTGTATAATGATAATAGTTGTAATGGCAGCAGGCCAAAGGTGGCAACGGTTAAACGCTACGATTGACTTAACCAGCTGGAGTTATCGCAAGATGATCTCCCCGTCCCTAACACCCTGAATGTCAAAATCATTCAGGAGGTCAATTTCAACACACGTTCGCCATCTCTGCGGTCCCAAGTTGTACCGCGACATATGTCTCCGTATAAAATCAGTGAGCAACCGAGGCGCGCATGGAGTTGGTTCGCCTTATTAGTATCTCAGAGTAGATGCGACACTGAAGGCTGCGGGTCCAGATCTCATCCGAAATTAACATCTGCGACATGCAGTTGATTTATCTCCTTGCCTCGCTGCTCTGTTTAACGAAATTATGACGTCGACCTACTTGCCTGAAAAATGGCAAGTCAACGTCTTAGAAATGATACCAAAAAGAAGAGGGAATTCCTTGACATCTTCATCGTACAGTAACATGACAAAGAAAAGCGTAATTTGTCAAAGTTTATATGTGCATGGATATCGCGTCGACTGAAAGATTGTTCAGATAGCCCCGAATGCTTGCCAGAACCGCATCACGGTTTAGAGGAGATCGGCGATGGCGGCTTGCGCTGCTATTCTTCTCAACAGCATTCAAATGGCCCTCTAGGGTAAACGAAACTTTTTGTTTGCTGTCTTCGTAGACTGTCTTCCACACAACGTCGCGAGTAACGAACCTCGATAAGTTGGCGTCCTGCGGTTTTCCAATGGTCTTACTAAGGCTGTTACGGGTTGTGCTACATAAAGGGTCTGTAGCCCTCGACGACGGGGTAACTGAACACACCCTTATTCAGACTTCAGGGTTCGCGCAAGACGGTAGCCACATCACGCTATTGGTTTTCAATATTGGCAAGCGACTGGACGAAATCCATGTACGCTACTCCTCAGCATACTTATGCTGATGACCTTGTCCTCTCTACTTACCTAGTCGATTTCGCTTGCAGCAATCGCTTGCATCACTGCAAAGGTATGCTGGCCATAACTCTCTAGTAATATATGTATAAAAAATAAAGCAATAAAATTTCGCCGCGGAGATAAGCTCACTATAAAAGATCAATTTCGCTAGACGTTAGCACCAGCGTAATTTGTTCAGCATTTCTTAGACCATGGAGTTTTTACGAAACATATTGGCCTATATTTTACAGCGATCCAAACCTAACTTAAAAGTACTCGACAAAATTAGTAATGCCAATTTTCAAAACAGTGCTAGCAGTCCACCGCACTAGTCGCAACCGACTCGTCTATTTGTTGGCGAAGGCCTTTGAAAATCAGGAATATAAGTTTGCGGATGCTAATTTGCGTTTTTATGAGACTAGAGCGATGACCACTAACTACTGAAAATGATGTTCTTGCATGTTGAAAAAATAAGCACGAAATGGGTTTAACGAAATAACAGTCGAGTGCAAATGCAGGATATGTAGATAATCGTGTGATTTATCTATCACCTTCAACACCGTTCAAAAGCAATACCACTGAAGAAAGTGGCGTAGGTAGCTGTGATACATACGCGTTTTTATGCAAAATCAGCTGTATTGTTTTGACGTCGCACGAATTTAGATAAGACGGTACACATCTGAGACGTCCATGAACTCGTTCAGCTCAGAGCGACAAAGAAACTGAGTTTTATTATTACGAAAAATCATTACGCAATGCTCGTTATGATTAACAATCATTTATTTCAAGCATATTTGCTATCTCGACAGTGTGAATACCCCGTTCTAGCCGCTGGATTATAGCTGCTCTATAAACATTGTGTTTGTCAATTTTGCTGACACTCACAAGAATTAAATAATAAATAGTTGTAAGTACTTTGGAAAACTTAATTACTACGGTTAATCGAATCGCCATGGATTTGGTAATAAAATGATCGTCATAAAATGCGCATTTGCCTGAATGTTTTACTTTTTAGCGCTGCAAATGGTGGTAGGGTCGTATTTATGGTATTGGTCGTGAAAGTTAATAAAATAACTTCAATTTTTGCCAATTCTCTTATAAATTGTTATTCCGCGATCGCACATTATCTGCGATTGTGCACGGGCAACAACACCAGTGTCAGATTTTAGTAAATTCACTCTCACGCCGAAACAAGATTTCTCAGAGATTATGTTCTACCGGCAAAATGATTTGCTTCAACAAGCTCTACAGTTCCCTATATGGCTCCCGAAGTATCTTTAGGTCATCCTGTATATCAATTGGCTTGTTATTTATGTTCAAATTTAGCATGACAACCATATTGTAATATAGGACGTCATCAAACACTTGTATATATATATATATATAACCGCCTGGATCTGCTAGACAAAAATACGATAGAATGCAGTAAACAACGTTGGCGCGAAACACCGGATGTAGATAAACAAAACTAATTACCAAAGTACACATACATATTTTGCATCTTGTGACTGTAAACGGCTTCGTCTCTGACGTCACGTATCTTTATTTTCTGCGCATATTTTGTATGGTTCCAGAACAGTTAGAAAAGGCTCCATGGAAATGCATACACATGCGTATATATATATATAGAAGTAATATAAAACTATTATATTAAGACAGCAGCACGCTATATGGCATACTGCACAGCGCATCTGATTCAAGAGATATTACACAAGGAATGGTAAAAACTTACATATATATATATATATATATATAGAGCCAGGACAAACATTCAGATTTTCAAGACCAAGAATTATACATATGGTGTAATTATATATATATAACTTCGCCATTCTAGCAGTCAACGGGCGACTCCCAGAATTTGCGCTATCCACTTTCTACGAGACAACATTAATCGCCCTACGAAAGAAAGACGGGTGTATCCGTCCAATCGGCGTGGGGCTTACCCTGCGTCGACTGGTCAGTAAGGTCTTAGTGAAAAAAGGCCATTATGCCTATTCTCGAGCCAGTAGCTCCTATGCAATTAGGGTGCGGAATAAAAGCAGGAGCAGAAGCGGCTGTACATTCGGCCGCCGCTTCCATCAAATCCAGCAGAGACGCTCAAGTCGACGTGCGGGGTACAACAAGGCAACCGGTGTGGACCAGCTCTCTTCTGTATCGCTAAACTGCAGGCGAAACTTCGATAGGAGTTTTGACCGTGGTTTCTTAATAACGCAACGTTAGCAAGAGACCTGGCAACTATCCAGAAAACTTGTTGAAGTCAGCCGATGGTGTAGCTGACTTTAAACTTTAGATGCCCACACCGCGCTATACCTTTTGCGACACAGTCTCCCCACTTTTCGCCTGACATACCTTCTGCGTTGTTGGCCTTCGTTTAAAAGAATCTGTATATATATATATATATATATATATATATATATATATATATATATATACATACTTGCATAACCTCTTTCTAAAATACATTACACTCCGGTTGTCATTTTTTTTTCTAAATGGAATATGAGGGCGGAAATATTCTTGTTTAGAGTGAGAGTGATATTTCTATCACCTGTAAATAAAGATTATAGTACTCAGTGTATTTGTCGGTTCTGCTTACAGCAACGCGCCAAGTACCACTTGGTTGATCGTCTGGCAATGCAACGAAGATCCACCAGTTGGTTGCCATGACTGTTTGAGGATTAGGCAGACCAGTAGCACTTTTTTCTGCGCAACTGTTTATATTAGAACGGATGAATACTATATGACAGTTTGATCCGGAAGCGGTAACATTGCGGCGTTTTATCTCCCTCCGATTTTTGGTTCTGCAGGAAGTTCACGGACGTCGTATTTGCGGGAATCTCTGGTCTTGATCTTATGGCTCAAACAATCGCTAGAGGATGACTTTAATTGCAGAATTAATACTAGAAGCTGATGACGATTAAAAGCTCTCCATGCAGCTTATGGATGATGCGGGTTTTGTGTGTGCTATTGCACGCAATGACTTCACCTACATCTGACATAGAGGCAGGAGTAGCATAGACTTATTATTTCATAACCTTGATAGTACTGAGTTCAGAGCTTATAAGTTCTGAATGCTTGCTGCAAGAAAGTTCCAGCATCGAACGCATCTATCTGTACGAGCTGTATTACGCGTCTCTGCTCTAGGGCAGAAACAGCAGAAACGTTCACAGATAAACCCGTCGACTCGATCTAGCCACTCTTTGAGTCGGTATTGAGAGCGTCCTTGGTCGGAAGCGGTGTAGATGCCTGCTGTCGGTCTTTTGAAAAAGTGATGCAGAGAGCTGTCAAGTAGAGAAAGTTCAAGCAGCGGAGATCCCAGCCGTAGTTCAAACGGACCGGTCGGAGTTACCTCCGACACAGAGAACTACTCGGTTTGCTGAGACTAGCAACGGCCAGAGCAGATCCACAGCTCCAAGCAAGGCAAAGACAGGACCATGCCTCTGGTAGGAAGTCTTACATACGGCTATGCCGTGACTATAAAGTCGAACGTGCTAGGCGAGAGAAAGCCTACATAAACCGCTCTCGTTAGGGGGGTACGGCACTCACTGAGTGACGAGCAGGTAGAGCGTCACTTGATAAATCTGCTGTCCATCCCTCACGTAGAAAACTCGGTTGCAGAGTTTACTATCCACTTACACTAGAATTGCGCACAATATTTCCCTTTGGGAAAGAGGAAGTCGATGCCCAGAACTTGGCATATTTTTAGGCTTTCTCTGTTATTCAAAGGCAAAGACAGCGACGATAGAACTGACCCAAGTCTGTACCGAGGAATGACGTCGGAGCAAACGCTCAAGCAGATATCATTGTAAGCTGTTTATTGAAAGGAATACAAATTTAGCAAACCATGCCCTACTTCCAGACTAGTTTGGATCCAGGAAGGGCATTGGAACGCAATCCACGTTTTGCAATCCGAAGTAACGTGGGCAATATCTCGTCCAGGAGACCGTCCATAAGTAGTCTTTATTGAGTCAATGCCTTTGATAAGACTACGCGCGATCTTATGATTGACTGTTTCAGACAGATCGGCATAGGTGGAGCTCTTCTGCGAGTAGTTTCCAGTTTCGTCGACGATGACACGCTGTTAGTGGTCCGAAGGAGCGACGCGCTTAACCTAACGCAGAATGTTGGGACTCCTTAGGGGGACCCACTCCACTGAGCTGCATTTTGTTCACGCTGGCCGATATTATTCAATACGTACGTCAAGAGGTTCAAAATGCCCTAGTGGTATTGTATGCTAATGACATCGTTATTGCTCACCGTAACATTGGTGCCATCTCGCGCATTACCGCCATGGTAGGGGCGTATCTTACAAAAAGAGGGCTAACGATAGACTCATATAAACCCAAGGCGATTAGGTTTTGTCGCGGAGGACGTTTAGGTGCAGAGGACGTCATTTGTTGCTGCGGGAGGTCAATAGATTCTGTAAACTCTTTCCTATACTTGGGTCTTTGAATTCACTATTAAGGAACGCCATTCACGGCACATATCGAGGACAGTGTTAACTCGGCACTGGCAGCTCTCTACGGAGAGGTCGGAGACGTGCGGCGACTGTCTATCTGTACGGCAGTGCGCTGGTTTATGCCTGAAGACTCTGCCGGGGTTGGCGTATAGTTAAGACAGAGTGTGCCAACACCTGTTTCAAGCAAATGTTTGCTTGAGAAGTGCTTCACACTAGTACGTGAAGCCTTTTAATCAAATGCCTGTGACGAAGCCACTTAACTAGTTCTTCGGAGAGTGGCGACGCAAAGTCACGGAGGCAGAGACGGATGTAGGAGCGCTCGGCGTCTCCTCGGTTATGGAGAGCTCAGTGTATTTGTCGGTCCTGCTCGCAATGCGCTAAGTACCACTAAGCGCAGGGCTGCGGCTCGGTGTTAATCTAGTTGTGTCCCACCGATGTCGTTGTAATGATTTTGTGGACGCGTCGGCCCATCATGACCTGTCATGCGCCTTGAGTGCAGGCTGACGTGACGAACACATCACTCCGCCCTAAATGACACCTTTAGAGGCCCACTAAGATCTGCCGGCCTTTCGTGTGATTTAGAACCCCCGGGTCTATCTAGGGAAGATGGAAAAAGACCTGAAGGTCTGACTTTGACGCCCTTTGAGTGTGGCCGCATGCTTGTTTGGGACGCAACTGTAACTGACTCATTAGCCGCTTCGATGGTCGGTGCAGATGCGGACCGAGCAGATCATGCTTTCCGGTTAGCTGAGGCTAACGAATACAGAAAATAGTCTAGCGTTGATTATCCGCACGATTTTTTTCTTGGCGTTCGAGATTAGCGCGTAGGTAGAAGCCTTAATTTTTCGACGGCAGACCCGAGAGCATCCGAATTCTTGCGTCAGAGGCTGTCGCTCGACATTTAACGAGGAAATGCAGTGTCTGTTCGGGGCAAATTGTTGAATTGGGCTAACCCTGGGTTAGAGAACCCGTGATCACAGGTTCAGCTCGGAGACAATTATCCACTCCAAAGTGCTAATATAGCGAAGTTATCTAAATGAAATCTTATATAAATAATCACTCGGCTGATTGTCTGGCACTGCAACGAAGATATGTGCACTTCCTTTCTCTGTAGAACAGCAAAACTACAAATAATGATGTTTAATAATTTGAACCACCTTGCACATACTTTATTTAAGTGATATAAATATGATTGATTTCTATCACCTGTTATAAATACTGTTGTGGATGGTCGGACATCACTTCACAAGAGGCATCATTGCGAGGTAAACGCTTTTTTCGGTGAAGAAACCAGATGTAGCGTTGTGTTCGGCAGCGTTGTCTAAAAGTTACTCAGGTTAACTACAAGAAAGAAAATGATCACATTGAAAACAATTGGCAATAACTTGAAACTCAGTATAGGGGGTAACGTCCATCAGAACGTTTCTCCTCAGTCAGGGCGAGATCCTATGGGAGTTCGAGATCAAGCGGTGGGGGAAAACGGCTTACGGTTTTCGTAATACGAATCGAACCACTATCGATATAGCACAATAATAATCTCTGTACAGAAAGTAATGTAGATTATTCTGGTTGTTTTTAACGACGTTTCTCCATTGAACAACTCGTTCACTCGCGAGAAAGCCCTATGTGAAGTTATGTCCGACCATTCACAGCAGTCCAACGGATGATCGAAATTTCGTTTTCATCTCTAAACATGGCATTTCCGCCATTACCTTAGGAAATATATTTTGTTTATTATTTTTTTTTACAGGTTCTACTACCTTTTAAAGTGAGTGTACGTAATGTATAGCACCACTGTATTGTCGCCAGTATGTATATATATATATATATATATATATATATATAGCTATCGCTTGTACCCAAACTAGTTGCGAGAAATAAATGCCCCTATGTGCGGACAATAACGATAACAATGACAAAGATGATGATGATAAATCCGGTGCTTTAAAGAACGACATCATCTCAAACTTGGTATGCCTGTTTCCATTAAGGTAACCTGCTCTAAATACACCGATCAGCAGACAATCGTGGCTCGATGGTGAATTGTCTGCGTAGTCATCATCATCATCGTACTCATGCCATGCTCTAATAAAAGACTTGGTCATTTACAACTAGTATCAATTTATATATACATAATATAAATGATATTCGTTCAGACGAGACTTCCGTGAAGCAGTAGAACCATATTTATATATATATATATATATATCATCAATATCCTTTCCACGGATACTATCTGGAATGGTAAAACTGGACGAGTTTATACATATATATATATATATATATATACATACATACCTTTGCCACTAACACATTCTTCGGAGCTGTTTTAGGACTCCTTAATAGGCCCGGTAGAGGCATCCGCGTACCAATCGCGTACGGCCTGGCTGGCTTTTCGGAGACTAGACTACAAGGATTATACTTCTCTCCGAAATAACCACATTCAAGAACGCAGTAGTGCGCTTACAACTGCGATGTACGGTAGATAATTTGTTTGACTTTTTCCGTATTTACTGCCGTTGCGTATCTGTATGTAATCATTGATACGGTTCAGCATGTTGCTCTCAACAAGTTAAATTTAGTTTGTTATTTTTGTAGAAGACGGCCTCGCGAAACTGAGTCGAACGCCTAGCGCATATCAATGAACTCCGCATAGTTTACTATATTTGCGCATGAGCGGTTTTTATCCGAATGAGTGCTCGCTAAAAAGTCTTGCTCAGTTTATTTTTTGGCGATAACATATGCTACCGTACTACTCGTCGGGTAGTAAATGTCTGTAGTGGCACTGTAAACAATACAAGAGATAGGACAAAATATACGAGTGATGAATTTCAGTATCTTATAAACGAAGCGCCTGAGTGCGATCTATTTATCGTCTTTAGCTTTAGTTTCGGGTATTTTCGTTATCATCAAATAACTTTCTCTCCATGCGTGAGGCATTTACCTGTTCCGCAGGCATAGGTTAAATAAGCGGTGGATAAGCGCGGGGCTGATGTCTGAACAACTGTACTTCAGATGCTCATACGCTGAGGGGGGGGCGGTTACTTCGCATTATTTTTACGGCATAGGGCTGACTGCACCTCGTCTTCTGCAACTGACATTACCCCGTCTCGAGCTATTCGTTCGCTGTTCATAGAAATTGTTCATAGAAATTCTCTAAAATCTTCAGATGTTCTCTGCTAACGTGCAGTGGCATGGCCGTGAGCGCTTTGACATATACGGCGCAATCATTAGCTCTGTTATCTTGTTTGACCCCAATGTTGCTCTGGTCTTCTCAGTTCACCTCCTCCCTGCTCTTCTTTCCGATGTGTCGGTGTTGCTGTACAGGCAGGTATGCTTACTGCATTTCTCGCATGGATTGTGTTCGACGAAGTTGTCGAACAGTTTGTTGCGACAATTGCTGGAGACACCGCCTGGACTAGTTTTTATATTGCATCCAACCAACAAAAGTGCAACAAGTGCGGATACCCGCAATACTTCTTTCTCTTGCCAAAGATTTGTTGACAAAACATTCCATGTGCATGTTCATGCTTAGTACGCTCAAGAGTCGGACTCGGTTTCTTGGCTCCATTTTTTCTTATTTGATACACTGTTAATGGCCTTTCCCACTTATCGAAAACGCCAGGCCGGAAATATCCCGACTCGAATAGTACGTCTTTGTGATAAGGCAAGTTGTTATTGTTCCTATGGTGTCTGTTGTTGTGCCAGCTTCATTGTCAATACTGAGATCGATGGCGATGATAAGCTAGATGTATCCAGATGATGCTGGCTTAATAGTTTAGATAATGATGGCTGTTTTCGACTAGACAGGATATCAGATTCATCACAAGTCGTAAACCAGTCGCCGAGTTGTCTTCACAACGACCTTCAACACCCGGATTTTTTTTTATTTAAAAACAAATTATTTCATTTTTTAAAATAATAAATAAAAATTATATTAAAAAAATAAATTTAAAACGTTTAAAACAAGTTAAACAAACGTCTACTGGAAAATTATCTGCCCGCCATCCACGAATGAAGGCTGACATCGTCATTAACCTTAGTGCGGCGGGATCTAGGATCCATCTCCGGTTGATCCAAGCACATGCATCTCTCACGCTACATTCACTCGCACAACGGGCTTATAGTCGTGAGGCTTTTTCTCTGCTAGAGTGGTCATCACATTGGCGTGCGGGGCAGTGCAAGGGGACTCTGCAGAATTTCTTCGATAGTTTTGCGTCTGAAGTTACGGCTAGCTATGTGCACGATGTAAGGCAAGCTGGTACATCACCCACAATAGTGGCTGATATCAGACCAGTACAACGCTTTGCGGTCAAAAGTAGTATGGTACACAATCAATCATATGTATTACATATTATATACAAAATTGTTCATTTTAATATAAAAAATAACGCTTTGATATTAACATGACGAGTTATTTTTCCCCACCAAGAGAGGAAGTGCGGAGATCTTTGTTGTAGTGCCGGACAACCAACCAAGTGACACATAGCGCACTGTTGCGAGCATAGTCGGTAAATACTACTATAGTTTTCTGATGATTGACTACTGTAGTCTATAATGCACTATAGTTTTTATACGAAACTCTCTACGGGAGCGTTATTACAGCCCCCCCCCCCCCCCCCCCGACCCACAATCAAAACCCTCAAGACTAAATCTCGTCTCAAAAACACCTAATCTGATTAGAGTGACTGGCAACACGGAATTCCATTCTCTCCCCCAGGGAGCCATCAAGCCGGAAATCACATGCGCCGTACTTTGACGTGGAATGCTAAGCCGGGAAGGCCCGCTTATTAACAACCAGTATATCAGTTAAGAATAACCAGTAACGACATAAAATGCCCTACAAGATATACCTCATGTTACCGTCGATGCTATTTCAATCTTGAAAAGGGCGGACGCGGTATGTATTGACAACATTTGCGGTACCTTCATTGCTGCTGCCGCTCGAATTGCTTATCCCACTCTGCTCTCTATATAATTTCAAAAACTGCAACTATTCTACGTTTTCGTGACCCCCAGATAAGTAAATGTATTTAGAAAATTTGCTACATTACGCCTGCCTCGAAGAACGTCGTCTTCTGCCAACAATGGTTTATAGAGGTTAAGTAATACACACCGGGCGTCGTTGGTTAAGCCACGGTAGTGTGGGACTTACAAACCCACTAAAATCCAGTTGTCCTCTTTGCTCCTTATCGGGCGGGGGAGGGGGGTTACCGCAGTACTGTCCGCTCGAGATTACTTCACCCTTTTTTCGGGCTGACCCTCGGCTAAGATTTAACCTTCCACGAGACTGCTGTTGGCAATGCTTCATAGACGGACCACCATAAATACAAATGTGCAACGCTGGGGTTCGAACCCGCGCACCTATGTGTCTCCTCCGGTCGTGAGACGCAGGCGAATGCACCCCGCCTCGGGTGCGACAGGTTACTTTACCTGGCCACTCTTCTTGTCATTTAAGTTGCTCGATTTTCTGTGGCTGTTTTTTTTTTACCTCGGAGACAGATTCTGCGAATCTTTTTACCATCATCCAGGATTCAAGATCATTGAGGAGCGCCTCTACAATAGCTTGACATGTCAAGGGTGCGGTGTAAGTATTGCTAAAAGCAGCCACCGTGGCCATTTAGAAGTTCCGCGGGCAGGTAGGTAAGCGAGGCGTGGTTGAGGCTCTACAATTTTTTTGAGGAGATTCATGGATTGCTTCCCATTGTTAGCCCCATTTGCTTAAGCCGTCTGTTCTGCTGATTAGTGTGCGTTCCGCCCGGTCATTTATTCAAGGATTTCTTAATGACAGTTCTGTAACTCTCATATATATATATATTGTATAAACAGTGCAGTGCCGCTTAAGCTAATAATTGAAAGACGGTTAGTTAAGTTAAAATGTATAGTTGCGCTCCGGTTTAGTTAATGACTTGTTACATCCGCCTCAACTTGCCAGACAAACACTGGATAGAATACAATAAACAAACGTTTGCGCAAAACATATGATCAAGATAAACAAAATGATTGCATCCTGTGGCTGTTGACGATTTCAGTTTTGACGTCACGTATCTCTTTTCTGCCGATATTTGTTTGTGCCAGTTCATAAACGACTAGGAAAGGAAATGTATGTATATATATATATATATATATCAGGCAAAGATGTGCGGAAGAGTAGAACCTCTGAACGATACGACATCGATTATTCGTTATCATGCAGTCATAACGGCGGACATACGACTACTTATGCCGGCTCACAACTCTAACGGACTCTGCAGTTAGAATAGAAATAGAATAGAAAGCGCCTTTATTTGCCGAATAAAGGGTGGAAAAGTAGACTAGGTAGGCAATGACGCCCACGAAGCCGCATTGTTGTGCGATACTCTGGCTACACGCCAGGTGAACATATTATTGATTGTTTCAAGTCTTGCAATACATGTGGGTAAAAACAATATTTGACTTCTGCGATTGTTCATTGTCACATCGAAAAAACGGTTGATAAGATCAGCACTTGCAAGCTGCGCTAGCGCACGCGTGTCGTTTTTGTCGGTGGGCAATATGGTCTCGTTAAGCTTGTACTCCAGATCGAAGAAGCCATGTTTCAAAAGGAGACATTTTGAAACGGATAGCTTCATCCAATTGTCGATGCACCAGCGGGAGATGCCATCGACAGCAGACTGTAGCGCAGCGTGCGCTGAGGGAGCGTATATCTTTACGTCGTCAGCGTACAATAGGTATTTGACACTCGACGGAATGTATGATTTTAAATCTAAAACAAATACTGTGTACAGCAGAGGAGATAAGCAGCTCCCCTGTGGGACGCCAGATGAAGGCAGTCGTGGCTCACTTAGAGCTTCCCCGCATTTAACTCGAAACGAGCGATTGTCCAGAAAAACGGCAAGCCATTTACGAGTCTGTAAGTGGAAATGGAGCGTCTTCATCTTGTCAATAAGAAGCCTATGATCAACCCTGTCAAAGGCACTCTTCTGGTCAAAATACATACACTGAATTTTTTTTGGCATTTATATACAAGGACAAATCGTTTGTCATTTCTAATAGTTGGGTGCACGTAGAACGACGAGGCACAAATCCGTGTTGAAAACTATTAAAAAGATTATTCACGGTCATATAGTTGGTTATGTGTTTGACTAACTTCCTTTCAAAAATTGAGCAGGCAATGGAGCACTGAGCCACAGGGCGATAATTCTCAATGCGCTTTTTGGGCCCCTTTTTATGTATCGGTGTGACGATGCTCTGTTTAAAATATCTGGAACTACGCAGTCATTGTATGTCCGTTCAAAAATATGTTTTAGTGGCTCCGCTAAAAAGATAGCTAGCTTTTTAAAAAATAGGTGGGATGCCATCAGACGTATGGCTGCATTTGGGTTTTAAAGATAAGAGCTGCATGTATATGTCATATTCATTAAACTCAATAAGAAAGTCACTGTAGTTCGTAGAAAAATAAGATGTCGACATGGGTGGAGCGGGGGTTACTGGAACCGGGTTGAACAAGAATGAGAAATGAGCTGCTAGTAGCTCAACCTTCTATTTCATCTGTCGATGCCGAGTGTGAGGTTGATTCCAGGGTTGGTGGGGACTCGTTGCTTGTAAGGCGTGAGTTTGCGTAGCGGAAGAGGGACCGGCTGTCCTTGACGCTTATGTTCTATGCTTAAGAACGCCCTCCAATCAATGAGTTAAATATATTAACCGGCGGGCTATGTCGGTCCATTCAAATCAATGCATATATATATGCATACATGAATTCTGCTCTGGCTAGCCGTTGTTGAACCGCAGCTCGCGTTGCCATAAGTTTGGTACCAAAATTATCGTCATGAAATGAATGTGTTTGTTTTTGGATGTGTTAGCGCTGTGAGTGGTCGTATGGTGATCAAGGCGATACACTGCCGTCAGCTAAGAGGAATCTGCTAAGGCATATTTGGCGCTCCAAAAACTGTTTGAAACGTCAGTATGTAACGTAGCTTGTTTTAAAATATAAACAGATCATGATACAATTAGATGGCAAATATGTCTTGTTAAGAAGTGACAATGGAAGTACTAATTTTGGTTATACCGATGAAGCTGACCGGGCGTAGATTTACAAAATGTGCGGTTGCAGGGATAGAAGTTGTTTTATGTTATTTGTTCTGTTGTTTGTCTAGTGTATTTTGTCTGTTGATTGTTCAACACGACCTGCTAGCCAACGTTGTATGTCTTTCAGAGAAAGCGGAATTTTCTTTCTAATACAGTTCAGTTTGTTTGTCAAAGAACGCGCTCTCTCGCAATCCCACATTTAGTGATGCGCGGTTTGCCGCATCGGTATAACAAACATTTCACTGCCACTTGCACACAACACATTCCCCCAGTATCATTAGCTGATTAGATGTTACAGCCCACGATGGAATTGGGCCATTAGATTTAAAGAACTTTCTTGGCCTAGCACCCTTGTTGACGGACCGACAGATTGTCGTCTCTGTTTGACTGCCCTCTTGGTGATAGGGCTAACCAGAGCAGTTGGACAGCCCCTGTGCAAGTAAAGCAATTAGCAAGCCTCAATTATAGAGTTCCTACTGTTGCTGATAAACCCAGGCTTCGAGCCGTTAGTAGGCAAGGGGCTGGAGCTTGGTGATACATGCCCTACCCTGTCCGCGAATTGGAATTCTTTTGGATGACAAGACGACGCGTGTAAGTACAGGACTACGGCTTGGTATTGATCTGCTCGTGCCCCACCGATGTTGTTGTGGTGATCTTGTAAACGCATTGGTTCATCATGGCTTATCATGCGCCTTGAGTGCAGGCCGACGAGTACGCCACTCGGCTTTAAATGATATACTTAATCGAGCACTGAGATCTGCTGATTTTCCGTGTGTACTGGAACCTCGGGGTCTATTGAGGGCCGATGTAAAGAAGCTGACGGTCTCACGCTGGCCCCCTTTAAGCGTGGCCGCATGCTTGTTTCCGACGCAACTGTAACCGACTCATTAGCCCTTTTGATATCTAATGCAGGTGCGGACCGAGCAGGTCATGCTTCTAGGTTAGCAGAGATTATCAAATGCAGAAAATTCTCTGGCGTTGGTTATCCACAGCAATTGTGTCCGTTGGTTTTCGAGACAATAGGGATGACCAGGCCCTCTTACACTTAGGCGGATTCAGTGCGTGAGTAGAAGCTTTAACCTTTTAACGGGAGATCCAAGAGCATCGACATTTTTGCGTCAGAGGCTTCTGCTCGATTATTCAGTATTAAATATTAAATTCCGCATATACACACTTTGGTCACCGGTACCAGACGACTCCTTCCAGTCGCAATAGCGCTCACAGTACGTCATTAAGCAGTAGGCCGAAGGCGGCAACTAAATGCTATTAATTAAATGCTACGCTATTGACTCAACCCCCTTACTGGAGCTATCGCAAGAGATTCTAGCTCTCTAAAGGTTAAAGTCATTCAGGGGGTCAATTTCGACACATGTTCGACAGCCCTGTTATGGTCCCGAGTTGTACTCCAATGTATGTCTCTGTATAGGGCCAGTGACCAGTTGAAGCCTGCAGGAGTTGGCTAGCCCTATTAATATCTCGAAGTGAATGTGATTATGAAGTCTGCGGTTCAGACCTCGTCTGGAATGACGATCTGTGGCGGGTGGTTGTTCTGATCTCCTTGCCTCGCTACTCTCTTTAGCAAGACCATGAAGACGTCCTACTTGCTAGAAAAATAAATGTCAGCGTCTTAAATATGACACTGAAAGGAAAAGGGAATCCCTTGACACCTTCATCGTACAGTGGCATGGCAAAGAAAAGCGTAATCTATAAAGTTCTATCTGCATGGATATTGCTTTAGAAAGCCACGAAGTAGCAACACGGTCTTATGGAAAGAAAATCGACGTAGCGAAATGCGCTATTCTTCTTAAGAGCACTAAAATGGCCCTCCGAAGTAAACGAAACTTTCCCAGCTGCCTTCATGGACTTTACGGCTGTTTTCCACATAGCGCCACGAATAGCAATACTCGATAAGTTAGCGTCATGTAGTTCCCTAGTGGTAATACTAGAGCTGTTACAGGCTGTGCTATAGAAGGGTTAAGCTTCGACAACGAGGTCACTGGACACACTCTCAATTAGACTATAGGGTTTGCACAAGGCGATCACGCTTCAGCGCGCTATCTTTGCAATACCTTTAGAATTTAGGATATACTAAAGAATTATACGTTGTGCCTGAATAGCTACTTCATAGACAACGTACAGGGTGACCTAAAAATATTCCAATAGGGAATTGTAGAACTCGTTAAAACAATTTTTTTTCTAATGGAGTATGATATCTGAGAGATCTTGTTTCTGAGTAAGTGTGAAATTACTAAAACCTGTGACACTGGTGCTGTTGCCCGACATAGGAGCACAAAATGTGTAATTGCGAAACATCCAGCTCTCCTATACAGAAACTAAGCACATACACGCGTTCGAGAATTCTGTTTCTTCTAAAAGACATGCAATGCTGGCTAGAAGATGTGACATAGTCGTTTAAACGAGGATTGGCAAAAATGGAAGTTCTATTGTTAGCTTTCACGTCCAATACCTTAAAATACTAACCCCACGACCACTCGCAGAGCAATCCATGATGATAATTTTGATACTATCTAATCCGATGGCAATTCGATCCATGGTTGCGTGATAATTCAGGTTGTGCGCATTTTATGGCGATAATGTTTCATACCAAACCTATGACGATTCCATCCGTGGTTGTGTGGTAATTAAGGTTGTTGGAGACCATGTTGAAGTAAAGTAATGATAAATTACCTATTCAGTCAGAAAAATCACTCGTCATAGATCTATAAGCACATACAACTATTAGTATCATACCGTAGCTGCTCGAAGGTGTCTCTACGTCGGTCAACAACACCAGTGCCACAGATTTTAGCACTTTCACTCCGAAACAAGACCTCTCAGGGACCATGTTTCATAGGAAAAATATATAATGCCTACATAGATCTCATTTTTTTTAGGTCAACCTCTATATCAATTAGCTTGTGTTTCATGTCTAAACTTAGCATGGTAACCATAATGCAATATATGACGTCTCAAAACACCTAGATATACATAAAACATCTATATATTTCTGTTACATCCGCCTTCATTTGCTGGGCAAAAATACGATAAAACGCAGTAAACTACTTTTGCGCGAAACACCGGATGCAGATAAACAAAACTAATCACCAAAGTACAAATACTCATTTTGCATCTCGTGACTATAAACGGCTTCATATCTGATGTCACGTATCTCTTCTCTGCCGATATTTTGCATGGTTCATGAACGATTAGAAAAGGCTCTCTCTCCCCTCTCTCTCTCTCTCGCACTATATATATATATATATATATATATATATATATATGTGGATTTATCATTCGATCGACATGTTTATCTAAGTGCACATGTCACCATTTTCTTGTGTGTATTCTACGTTAAGATATCCAGGGTTTCCCCAACGCTTCTTGTGGCAGCACGGTCGCTAACTCTCAGTGATATGGCTCATATATTACCTGTTATTTAATAGAAAATCAGTTTACAAGAACAGGGATCGAACGGGCGACACCCCAGTAAATGACAACTATGACTAGCGCATTATATATGACATAGGTCCATCAGTGCAGATGCGCACATCTTATCCGTTGTCATGCACCTATAATGGCCGTTCGGCGAGGTATGTGGCTATACAGTTGTAACGGAAAACGTAGTTGAATAATTTTACCGAACGGTTATGTTGGTCCATATATATATATATATATATATATATATATATATATATATACATAAATTGTGTGAGGACTTGAAAAAAGTCTTAAAATAAATTTGGAATTAAACATATAGCGTCATATATATATATATATATATATATATACGTTGGCACTCTAGCAGTCAACGGACGACTCCCACAAATGGCGCCATCCACTTTCTACGGGGCAACATTAACCGCCTGATGAGAAAAAGACTGGGGTATTCGGCGGATTGCCGTGGAGCTTACACTGCGTTGACTGGTCGGCAAGGCCTTAGTGAAAAAGGCTATGACTGACTATTCTCGAGCTGGTGCTTCTTATGCAACTAGGGTGCGGGATAAAAGAAGAAGCAGAAGCGACTGTACATGCGGCCGCCGTTTTCAGCAAATCCAATAGAAGGCTAAGAAAATGCTTAGTCAAGCTTTACTTTCAAAACGCTTTTAACATGCTTCGCCGAGATCACACATGCAATACTGTAAGACACATTACTTACCCAGCTGTATATCAGATGTAGATACTGCTTGGCAATCTTCTGTGGCAAGGAGAAACGCTTAAATCGGTGTGTGGGGTACAACAAGGCGACCCATGTGGGCCAGCTCTCCTCTGTATCGCTATCACTGAACTAATAGGCGGAGCTTTGATCGGAGATTTGACCGTGGTATCTTGATGACGCATTGTTGGCAGGAAACCTGGCAACTATCCAAGCCCAGCATCAAGGCAGGTGCAGGAATTTCAAGTGTGCTCCGGCTTAATACTCAACGCAAACATATGCGAGCTCTTTCGGTGTCTGTCGGTGGAGCATCGCGACAAGCCTATTTCGAGTTGTGGGCAATAGATTAGCAGCACAGAACAATATCGAATCTCTGGGAGTTTCCCTTACCGATGCGGCGCTGGATAGTGTAATTCGCAGAAAACTTGTTAAAGTCAGCCGATGGTAACAGCAGACTTCAAACTCTACATGCCCTCCCCGCGTTATACATTTTGCAATAAAGTCTCTCCACCCTTCGCCTCACGACCCCTCTGCGTTGTTCACCTGCGTTTAAAAGGATTGACATGCTCGACAGTTGTAGAGATTGGTAAAGCAAAATTGTTTTTGTAATCAAACATGGTCTCGGAGAAGCCTTGTTTCAGAGTGAAAATGAAATGACTAAAATCAATGACACTCGTACTACTGCCCGACCCAGGAGCACAAAATGTACGTTTGCAAGACAACCAGTCCTTCTAGAGAAAATAAAGACGCCCGTTCGAGGAAATTCTGCTTGCTCTGGAGGACCTACGGCGCCGGCTAGAATAAATTAGACACGACATGATCGTTTAGAAGAGACATCGCAACAATTTAAGTTTTATCATTAGCTTTCACGCTCAGTGCCTCGATATCATAATTCTACGACTATTCTCAGCGCCATGTCGCGATTGAAGGCATGCAAACTCCATCTGAGATTCATACTCTAGGGCGACCTCATAATCGAGAATAGCTTCCAGGGGATATCCATAGCTGACATGGCTATTATGCTTCTTCGACCTCCCTCTGCAATATGTTTTCCAAATACGGTTCTTTTCGTCGAAAAGTTCACTGCAGCTCCTCTTTAAACACACTAGTCGTTATTTTGTCAGTGTTTGTACAAATGCCAGTGTCAGCGCAGTAGCTTTCCAATGTTTTCAGGTCTCTGCAAATACATCTTTGTAGGACTATTCAATACAATATAGTTAGCTTCGAGAATGATGGCGATCATATTGTGAGATTACGAATACCAAATTTTACAGTTGATAAAGAGTCTCTTAGCAGGTTGGCCCGTTATCTACATAATTGTTTCATGGGCAAAAATCCGTCATCGAGGATTATAGGGTTTTGCTAGAGGATACTTCTCAGCAGACGAGGTAGAATGGATGGTGCGCCACCACTGGCTAGCTTCCTCAGCACAGTCGAGAGATGGCACCAAAGGCAGCTTTAATATCTACGAACCCGCGTACAGAAACGTATTGATCGTCAGGTTTTATTTAGTCACAATCTTGGCTACACATGCTATTACTTCTGCACAACATATGCCTGTATTTTCTAATGTGCTCTTGTGTGTGGTGAGAGAAAGCGATCAAAGCCTCGACACGAAGTAACGCCAACTAAGCGTAGGTCGGTGCCTTGTCCGCCACAGCGTCTCGTCGATGGGATCCGCATACTTTAATAACTTCAACCAGTCGAGGATGTTAGCTTCTATTGTATAATGTGATAGCATACGGAAAAGTTGGCGATTGCCGTGTGCTTCATTTAAGGTCTGCTATACCTATTGTAGCGATGATCTTACTGAAAATAATGTCGGGCATACCTGACAGGAAACAAATGCATTGAATATAAATATGATGATGATGATGATGATGATAATGATAAGGATGTTGCTTTAAAGAAAGACATCAGTTGGGATTTGGTATGCCTGTTTTCATTAAGGTACTTTGCCCTAACACACCGATGAGCGGGCAATCATGCGTCGATGGTAAATTGTCGGCGTAATCATATCATACTTGAATAGTAATCTTGGAAATTTACGTATATATATATATATATATATATGTACTACTACTAATCGCGTACGGGCTGGCTCTTTGAAAACTAGCTACAAAGGTTTAACTTTTCTCCGAAATTAAACAGGCAAACACGCTCTAGTTCTCGTACAGCTACAATGTGCGGTAAATACGTTGCTTGACTTTTTCGTTGACGTAGTGGCCGCGGTGGCTTATCTGTATATAATCACCGATACGGTTGAGCATATTGCCCTCGAGATTAAATTTAGTTCGTTATTTTCTATACGACCTCGCGGGACTGAGTCAAACGCCCGGCTCATATCAATGAACTCCTCATTTGATTTGTGCACGATCGGTTTTTATCCTAGTGAATGCTCGCTAAAGAGTCTTGCTTAGTCTATCTTTCGGCGATAACATATACTACCGTACTGCTCGTCGGATAGCATATGCCTGTAGTGACACTGTAAACAATACAAGAGATAAGACAAGATATACGAGTGACGGACTTCAGTATCTCATAAACGACGCACTTGAGTGCGATCCTCTTTTTGGTTGAAGGGCCTTTTCCTCATCATCAAGTAACTTTCCCTCTAAGCATCGAGTATTTTTCCATTCTGTAGACATACGTTATATAGGTGGGCAAGCTAAGGTATGTTGCCGGAACAACTGGACTACAGGTACTCATAGAGACCTTACTATGTGGCGCCTAAGATAGATGCCGCGCTCCCTCAGTAAACGGCCAAAGGCAACGCTTGCCTTAGAAATTGACTCCCTTTTCGATCGCTTGTGACCTTCTGAATTTGCTCAGTAAATTATTAGAGGAGTGATTGCGTTTCCCTGCTGATTGGGAAGATATATCCTGGTTCCAGATTGATTCCTGTTCAGTCTATTTAACGCACAGAAAGACATGTCTTTATTCCAGTCCGGCGTATTTATTCCCTTTTCTGGTTTTCGCGTGCTTCGCTACCTACCCCGGCTCAACTAAACTGCAATGTAAGTAGGAAGTTGCGGTTGTGCACGAAACCATTGCATCCCAAACGAAAGATTTCCCATGTGACGTTACCATGTGCCATGGTTACCCTATCAGGTCTTGCTACTAAGCCTCTCTGTTCAAGTGTAAATGGTATACCGGCTTTCCTAAGAGACCTTATGATCACACTGTTACGTTCAGCGTGTTTGCACGATCTATTGGCGCTTTTTAGGCAACTCAGTGGGTGTAGGCCACTGGAGTGTACCATTTCTCCACACGATTAGTACAGACTACGTCATTAGTTGGCAGATAGGAGCGCCGATCCAAGCGAAAAACAACGAGCCTTGGCAGCTTCGGTACAGAACAGCAGCGGGCCGTATCGCCCAGCGTGACAGATGCCAGGACGTAGTCTTTCGCTGCACCCTATGTCCGTTTATTACCTCTCGTAGAGTCGGCATCAGCCAGCACATGAGCCGCCAGCATGCATCTGGCGTCCTCAGTCGGCACACCAGCGTGCTCGGCTCATCCGGACGTACCGGTAACCCGTTTGACTGGCCGTAAACTTATCGACAACCTTATTGCAGCAGCCGCCGAGTGCCGCCTAAGGACGTTTGCTGACGTAACCGTTAAAGCCGTTAAAATACTGTCTTGTCTCTGACACTAAGCGTCGGGTATCGCTCGACGCAGCTAGAGCATTCGAGGGGTTACTCGACAAGCATCCTCATGCCCATACCGACGACAGCCTTAAGGATCTCTGCCCTCTGCCCAAGGACATCTTTACCTCGGCATGCACTCCTGACTAAGTTATGTTCTAACTTAAAAGCTGCCGCAAGAAAGTAGCTGTAAGTTTGGATAGCATATAGCTCGCCCATCTCTTCACGCTTCCTGAATTCTTACCAGTTCTTCGACCGCATCTCCTCTGCGCCCTAGCGAAGATCTGCGACACAGCGGGGAAAGTGCCTGAAGATATTGGGGGCATGGCTGGTCCAGACGAAAAAGACTGGCTGCTTGACTTGTCGAGAAAGACTTGTCGCAATAGAATCCACCTTCAGGCGGTTGGCTATGAAAATTGCTCTCAGGCGTATCCAACTGCAACTCTCACTTCTGAGGCCCGACGCTTCTTCAGATACCCGAGCACACGCTTTACAGCATCGCTCACTGGTCGTATGCGAGACCGAAGCCGCTCTGGTTTAAAGAGAGACGCATGACATCGGCATCCGGCTGCAGACAACAGAGATATCCAGCTACACCGCTGTTTCTCAGCTTTAATCTCTACATTTACCGGCGGATTTTGATAACAAGACAAATAATTATTATAGAACAAATTATTACTAATAGTACATATTTATAATATTAAATTAAGGTAGAGTGTATGGTGAAGAATGAGATGAATTGTATTATATTATTATTAACAATAACGTTATAAAAAAATAGAAACATTTAATAATAAATATTTAAATAAACAAAAAAAAAATATATATATATATATGTTTATTTCGCAATAACATTGCATTTCAAGATGTTACATAATTACAATACAGTTCATTATATACAATTTGAACACTTAAGCGACCGTCCCACCGGGCGAAAAAGTGCAAAGACCGCCAATGGATCTGGCAGCTCGCTACGTGAAATGAACAAAATAGTATCATAGTAAAAACGTCAGGAATATATATGTTTTAGTTTTACTAATAAAATTGTGTTTGCAATAGCATTTTGTGTGGTTGTTGTGCGGGGTCATGCTTTAGCTGAAGTTGTTGTTGTTGTTGCTGATATTGCTGTCCCTGTTGAATGAGATATGGCTGCTGTTGCAGCACCTGGTTTTGTTGTATTGGTCGTTTTTGAGAAATTTGCTGTAAGTGAACTTGTGTAGTTTTTTGCACATTCATATGTGACTTCGACATTCTTCAGTTTCTTGGCAACAACAATGTTGCATTATCATCGGCAATTTAATGACGAGCTGCAGTAGATAAGCTAGTATAGTGGACCGGAGGAATTTACATTTTGTAATGTGTAGGCAAAACGTCACAAAACAATTGTATATATATATATATATATATATATATCATTTATAGAGCAGCCGTGCAGTGCCGCGTCAGCTAATGATTGAAAAAGTATTTAGTCGAGTTAAAATATATGGTTGCGCTCCCGTTTGGCTAATGACCTATTACATCCGCCTTGACTTGCTGGACAGACACCGGATAAACAAACGTTTGCGCAAAACACCGGATGAAGATAAACAAAATTATTGCATTCTATCGCTGTAGGCGGTTTCAGTTTTGACGTCACGTATCTCCTTTCAGCCGATATTTGTTTACGGCGGTTCATAAATTAGGAAAGGCTCGGTAGAAATTTATATATATGTATATATATATATATATATATATATATATATATAAATATATATATATATAGTTAGAGAGAGATTTTAATTTATCACTCTATTATTATATATCATCTTTATATCACATTACTATTTTTCCGAGAACTCAAGCATTGTAAAATGCAGTTCCGATAATAAATTACGTTATATATATATATATATTATGAATTTGTCCAACCAACTGTTGGGCCTAGTACAACTTGGTGATAAAATATTTCTTTCTTAATAGAACAAGGGGGCGGAAATGTCTTCTTTTGGAGTGAGAGCGAAATTGCCAAAAGGTGTTGTATCAAGCTTTTTATCCTGACATATCTTCACTAAATCTGCAATTGCGAGAGCCTCAGTCACCCTATCGGCAAACCAATCTAACCTTCGTGTTTCTGTTGAATTGCATTCTATGTTGTCTCAAAATTGTGAAACGATTGTGGTATTGAAGATAATTCTCAAGAAATTAAACTCTACAATTCATATATTTAGGTGTTCACGCTCAGTTACGCTTTTTTTCATTATGCTCACATAAGATACTACAAACGACTAATGTACATCTTATAACGATGCTTTTGGCACCAAGTCCATGATGCCAAGAGCAGTGGTGGAGAAGTAACACAGGTTTTGCACATCAAAATAAATGCATGCACATACGCTACCACTTCGACCTGCTTTATCAAATGAATCACTCGTGTGGCTTCTTCGTCTACTTGCCGACGAGATCAACATTCATACTGAACAGGTGCTGCTCTGTTGAGTGTAAGAAAAACTGCGCGTGGTGTGTGACCCAGAGATGCAGTTCCTCGTTCTAGATGTAGCAGTGCTTATAACCCTGCAATTCTTCCTTATTGCAATACTATAAATACTTAGAGTGCAGTACGCATCTTTTGCTATCTAAGGCATCAGATCGACTTGTGGGTGCTATAAATGTTCTATTACAAAGTGCAGGCTTTACTACATCCATCGTGACGGATCAGTTCACAAATGCCGAGAAAGTTGACATGCATTTCATGTACGGTAAAGCAGACGGTAACGCGAGTAACGCACGCCGGTTGTACGCGGAGCGTTTTTCAAGTAGTCGCCTGCCTTATCATGCTACGTTTACGAGATTACATCGTCAGTTATGTGAAACTGGCTCAGTTCGCGATCGTCGCTACGACGCTAGACGACCGCTGACAGTGCGAACGCCAGATATGCAAGAGCTTGTTGTTGAAGAACTAGTCAAGCGTCTTTCGGCAAGCGCTCGGACAGTGGCCGCAAGTATCGATGCGAGAATCAGTACCGTGTGCACGGCACTGACTGACGAACAGCTGCATCTGTACCGGTTTCCGAGAGTTCAAGTTTTGGGGTCTATGGATTACCAGCCACGTGTTGATTCTTGTCGCTGGTTTGTGCAGCAAGGAGAAATCAATGTGAAGTTTCCGGCAATTGTGCTTCTTACGCACTTTATTGCTTTGTTTCCACAAGAGGGTGTGCTTAATGCACATCATTTTCATTGGTGGGCCAAAGAAAACCTGCGCCTGACTCGCCCACATGCGCACCAGGGGGTCGTTTCTCCGGGAACGTCTGGGCCGGTATGGTGAATGCATATAGGTCCTCACGTACTTCTCGACAGACTAAGTGGAGAAACGTACCAAACATTTTCGGTGCAAATCACTACCAGGACTGTTAGCACGAGTTGCACAAAATATTCCTTCAAGTGTGTGGTTTCAGCACGACGGAGCGCCACCACACAAGACTGCTACGGTGCGGCACTAAACTCGATCTTCCCAAACTGGTGGATTGGCCGGGGCGGGCCATCGCTTGGCTGGCATCGTCTACCGATCTTTTAAGCCTCGACGGAGTCTTTTAGGGCCACCCGAAACGTCTTGTTTACGCGCCCCCTGCTGGCTCGCGTGAGGAGTTGATCGACGAAATGAACGCCGCTGCTAAAGCCGTTAGAAAAATGTCTGGAGTCTTTGAACGCGTCCAGCGAAACATCTGCAACCGCTTCCGAATGCCGTGTATAATACCAGGAGGAGGCTAATTCGAGCATTTTTTGTAATCAAATAACGGTTTAGTGTGCTGCTAGAAGTCGCACGAGTGATTAATTTATTAAAGCAGGTCGAAATGCTAGCGCATAGGCATGCATTCATTTTCAAGTGTGTATGTCACAAAACTAGTGTTACTTCTTGATCACAGCTCATATCATTATGGAGTCTGTACGAAAATGATCTGTATTAGATGTGCATTTGTTCAGATGTAGTATCTAACATAAACATCGTTTATAAAATGAGGAATTAAGCCTAATATAGTCATATACCAGATTGGGTAAATTGTACAATAGTATTCCCAATATCAATACAGCCTTCTAATGATATTAAAGTGAAAAATCACTCACTGTCATGATATCTTACATATACCTGAATTCTGCCCCGTATAAGTAGTCGCGCTGCTGTTAACAATATTGTTGTGCTAACTTACGTTAGCGTATGTAAACTCAGCACGACAATAACTACAACATGAAAACCCCAGGTACATGTGAAAGAAATACACACAGAAATACGCTCGAAGATTGACCCATCACTCCTCGGTCTATTTATTTGCAAAGTTTGTCCTTACCGTAGCATTCGTATAAGGAGGAGTTATATTAGTTAATCGGTGGATTCGGCCGTCTCGAATGTTCCACCGATGTTTTTCGATGAGTGGTCATAGCTCCGGGAAGGCGCGTAAGGGGGCTTGATGGTGATGTTGATAGAGGTGTCGTGGTTATGGCGCGTCATAGAGGCGTGCTGCAGCATAATTGGCAGGTTGCCACGCGATGATGATGATGATGACGGTAATGTTGTGGCTGTGAACGATATCCGGGTTGTAGAAGTGCACGTGCGATAATGCAGTCGGTCTGCTGTCGTGTAGTGTTACTGGCCCCATACTGTGTAGACGGCGTAATCCGTGATCGAATTCTTGCTGTACTGTGACGAGCTTCATCACAACATACACATGCATCTCAAGCCGTCAAAATTGGCGCGCTTCTCTATTCGAATCATCGTCATATCAGAAATGCGCTCATCCGATTGACGGGTAGCAGACGAAAGCTCATGTTCAGTATGTATTCCTTTTCAGAACACGAATACGTGTTAACCATGGCAGGAGATTATGCACGACTATCGGGATTTAAACGAAGAGCAGCTTTTGCCTGTGCCCTCCACGCCGGGCGGATCTGCGCCCCGATTGCAGATTTATTTAATGTCTAAAATGCCAGTTCAGCGGAGCCACGGTAGCAGAAGAAATATAACTAGGTTCCTACGCAGTAAAGATAAAGACTGACAGCCAAATGCGTAAAAGGAAGGCCTCAATATTATGCGTAAAAGGGAGGCCTCAATAACTGCCCGATACTGTCCAACTAGAAATGGATTTGAATGATGTGTTGACATAAACGCTTGTCGTTTTTAAAGACAAATAAATACGTCTAAACTCATTAAATCGCACGATCTCGGGGACAAATTCGGTTTGGGTAAACGGGATATACACAACCAGGGAATACTTTGTGCAATAATGCGTTTGTGTGAGGTGTTGCAAGTGGTACCGTCCTCGTGGAACCGCATGTCTGTAAGATCAATTTCATATAACTAACGGAATAAAAAACTAGGCTGTCATACCCTATACTGCTCACGTCTTCAAATACAAATACTGTAGTGATGTCTTCAATTCAAAATCCGCGCCAAACAGTGACACCTTTGGCATATTTTCTTTCTTATGAAACTCAAGTGGGTTTTATTATTTTATTTATTTAGGTAGGATTCATGTGGGTTACCCTAAATGCCGCTATATATATATATATATATATATATATATATATATATATATATATATATATATATATACAAGCGTGCTTCGCAATCTGTTCAAATAAAAGTCAGTTCTCTTTGAAGGAAAATATCTCACATACCTGTGTAACCTTGCTACATGCAATAGTTTTAGAATCATTTTTTAAATCTCTTAATCAACTAAACTGCCTTCAATTCAATGCCAAATTGTTAAGTATCAAGTACCACCAGGTATCAGAAAATCGCTTTGCAAGTTTGGGATTGAATATATTAATATATATATATATATAATATATATCACATTTTCATATTAGTTTATTCATATACCCGTGTGCATGCACAGTTTCGCAAATAAGATAGTGCGTTCCGATTTGTTGTTCCTGTTGTTCTTAACAGTGTTCTGTGTGCTACGGTATGATTTGAGCAACTGATTGCTCTCCAAAATGCCTCGAGAACATGGGAATCCAACAAGTGGCACAACTGACGCATCGTATAGAGTTGGCACCTCGTCGTGGCTTTTCTTAGCATGAGCAGCGTCGACGATAACAGGCGTTCAAGCGCCTATTTAGAAGCCAACTCGATAGTAGCAACGCACGAGCTAGTCGGCGCATTTGCAGTCAATTGTAAACAGACCGAGCCGACCGACAAAGCGTACGATTAGGACGAAAACAATATACAGCGAAGAGACTGAATGGATTCGCTTGCTTTTTCATGCAAATGAAACCGGTTATCTTATGCCGAGCAAAGTAGATCGAACATCGCCATTGTTTAAAAGCAAATATTGTCTGTATAGTGATCATCATACTACTGACACACACACACAAACCAACAAGTGGTACCACCAACAAGAAGCCAGTTCAGTGGTCGATATGCATGCATTGCTTGCTTCTACGATTGCATGCAAGCCTCAAGCATTGAAGGGCGTTGGAAAATTGCCGCTGTAGCGCAATGCCTTTACGAATCATCAATTCGTTTGCTTTATGTAGTGACCGACTTGACAATGCTACAAGGCGCAACTTCTACCCGCCGCATTTGTCCGTGGCCGGGCATTTGGCGAGCAAAGCGGATAAAATATGCGCTAATACTCTAATTAAAGTCGAGAACGCTTGAGCGTAGAGGGTGAGCGATGGAAGGGAAGTCTCGCCACTTGTCTTGTGCTTCGTTTGGAGTCTGCTGTACAGCTAGCAAGTAGCGACGCTTATACTAACAATTCACGACGGGCATGTCGAACATAGCAACCGTAATGAGATCGTATTCGTACATTATACCTGCTGGTTTGCGGTGCGCTCCTAGTCTGCGGAAAATAATGACAACAGTGATGAAAATTCTAATAAGGCTCTGAAGAAAGACATCAGCTGGCACTTGGTATGGCTGTTTTCATTAAGATTCCCTGCGCTAAACGCACCGAACAGCCGAACGTAATCGTAGACCGACACGAAATTGTCCGCATAGTAATCATCATACTACTCATGCGATACTTTAATAGCAATTTCTGTCATTTACGACGAGATCTACTTATATATATATATATATATATATATATATATATATATATATATATATATGTATATATGAGGTTACCGAATAATTATTTAAGAAAAATATCAAGAATTGCTAAGTTCGTTAAAGCAAATATGTTTTACATAGAGCATTCTCTCAGAGAAGTCTTGTCTCGGAGTGAGAGTTAAATTACTAAAATGTATTACACAGGTGTTGATGCCCGACATAGAGGCACAGGTGTGCGATTGCAAGACAACTAGCCTTCCCACACAGAAACTAGACACACCATATTTGTGGAAAAAGTTCGCTTCCTCCAATGGACACACGCCGGCTAGAAGATGATCTAGCAGAGAACCCTAAGTGCCTAAACATCTTAACCCTATGACCATTCACAACGCTCAAAACTAACGCGCTTTACGACAATCATTCTGGTACCAAATTGTTAGTGACCCAATCCGTGGTTGCGAAGTAGTTAAGAGCATGTCGAGATTAAGTGCATTCATAATTACCTACTTCATGAGATAAATCACTCGTGATAGCGGTGGACATCATAGCGTCAATTTCGGTGCGCGTCTTAGAATATGCCAAACATTGCTTGAACGGCCTCCGCAGCGGACGTAATCTCGGCGACCAGCTCTTCACAGGACTCGACCGGACTCTCGTAGATTAGAGCCTTTGGTGACCCAAACGAAAAAAAATCGAGAATTGTTAAATAAAACGATCGCGGAAGCCAAGCAATCCTTGGCCAATCCACCGGTTCTCGAAAGTTTAGTTTGAGGTAATAACGTACAGCAGGGGTAGAGTGTGGTGACCGCCACGCTGGAATCACATCCGCTTGTGAATATCTTCTGGAACATCTTCCAACAGCTCTGGTAATGTTTTGCTCCAGGAATGTGTGGTATGCTTTTCCATGCAACCTGTTACGGATTATGTCGGGCAGAAACCAGTGTCACGGATTTTAGTCATTTCACTCTCAATCCGTGACAAGACTTCTCCGAGGGCGTGCTTCATTGGTAGAAATATAATGCTTTAGCGAGCTTGAAAAATAGTCTGGTTACCCTGTATATACGCACTATGCAAGACGCTCAATAAAAGACTGATCGACTTTGAGTTGACGATGTGGCCTGCGGATGTTTCAGAATTTTTCCTTTCGCCGAGCAGTTAATGGCGGCTATGCCATTATTCGAATAGTCATCCAAACCACACATATTTTTCAAGTGGAGCCAGTAAACATGTCTGCTCGTTGTGAATACAAATTGTAGATTCACACGTCTTCCAGATAAACAACTTTGGGCCATAGCTGAAACGTAAACTATTATATATATATATATATACCGTACACGGGAATTATGGCATATGTGAGTCACCTTCGTCGTATAAAAACATTTATGTTACTAATAAAACGCATGGTATTAACAAAAACATATATGTTTACATATGTCCCATGTACCCATGTCTCTAAAACGATTTTTGTTATCACATACGTTATACGACGTAATACACGTACGTTATACGACAATAATATATATATATATATATATATATATATATATATATATATATAAATATATATTTTGTTTTTTGCGATACTGTAAACATGTGAAATTACATAACTTGTAAATGCGTATATATTCAATAAATGATCTGAAATGATATTAACAATTATGTCTATTAATATAAAGCAAATTCTGTGCCTCACCTGTGAGTTATACGATTATACCGGAAAGGTACATCACACACATACGGAACGTCTATATGAGATGGGAAATAAACATATTCATCATGACAGTAAACCTTTTGTCGTTGTTAACCCTATTTAAGAACAACTACGCACGAGTTCTATCGCAGCTTGTGGGCGCGGATTGCAATGACCGCTTTTTAGATGTGACAGTGAACGTTCGTAGAAACTACATAATGTTTTTACCTTATTGCAAGACTTGAATTAGTCAATAATTTGTTCGCCTGGCTTGTAGCCAGATAATTGCACAAGGCGGCTCCGCGGGCTTCACTGCCTTCCAGCCTTCTTGCACCCTTGATTCGGTAAATTTTGGCATTTTCGACTCTATTCTATACCTCAACCGCCTTTGGTTAGTATTATGCCCCGTCATATGTTCTAAAATTGTACTTTTACAAGCTGCAACGTTTTATATGAGGTCCCAAAAGAAGCATTGTCAGTCATATCTGAAATTATGCCGTTACGTACGTAAAAGCAAATAATCATTAGAGGGACTAAGTATTGGCATTGAAAAAAAAACTATATATATATATATATATATACAAAAGCAAACATAACGTAACCTCTACCGCACGTTTTCAATGAAAATTGATGAACATCTAATTACTAAATAGAAACAATACATTAGTCAAAACATAAGCATGTTGCAGCTGTAACAAGTACAATAATAATAATTATAATGCAAACACCTTCACTTGACAATAAGAAAGTGACGTCCTTTTTGCATATCGCCAGCTGAGAATCAGCGAATAGAAAGAGGTTTACGCGTTGCTGCGCGCATTTTGCGAATTTACACATTGTGCAAAACCGGCAAACAGATCAGCAACAGGACATCGACCTAGAGCAACTGCCGTAGTAAGTACGATATATATATATATATATATATATAAAGAAAGAGAGAGAAGCCATATAAAGCGCCGCGCTGTGCAGATGCTGGGGACGTTTATCGCCAGGTGGCGTGACAATCAATGATGTCACTCACCAAACGACCCTACAGGCTAATTGTACCACACACGCAAGGTAATTAAGCCAAGTAGGGATAATAAAACAGCCATGCTCTATAGTAGTAGTAATAGTAGTAGCAGCAGTGATAGAAGCAGCAACAGCAACAGCTCCATCACCACCACTACCACCAGTATGCACATCAGCGCTCGGAACGGCGGAAGCGCGCTGTGTCGGGCAGATTGCCCCCAAAAATCGCCATTGAGCAACCCCGCGAGCGCAGAGTTTCTGGTGAGCAGCGATGCGTGGAGGAGATACGGTAGCACTGCGGTCGACTACACGTAGACGACCTCCTTGGTTTTCTTCTGTTGTTTTTCGTCCTGCCGCTCGCAAATCGAGTGCGTTGAACGCTGTAGAGTTAGCTCACTCAATATGCGAAGCGTTTGGAGTGCGAAGCGCTCTGACATACATGTCTCCGTCACATGGTACTCACAGAGGCTTGGTCAGTGCAAACAGAACAAATTACTAATCGCAACGCTCCCCGTCATCATATGAGGCCACCAAAAGTATGAATATAAGATATTTCGGATCAGCATATACTGACGATTGACTGTGTAGAATTGTTTTTGCTTTCTGCAAAGAAAATGTTTGCTTAAAGATTTTGTCGTAACATGCGTTGTGCATGTTTTCGAACGTTGACCAGCAATATTAGACAGCGGCTTCCTTAGCTATCATGCGTCATGAATGAGTGAGTCCTGATACCTACTTACTAGGGTATTTTGTACAGGTTCCGCGCGGCCATACATTGAACTTCGATGAACGACTTTATTAAATATATATATATATATAGGCTTTTGCAATACTAATAATTCAATTTAGTATTTGTATTACCACGAAATTGGTAGTCGGTAGGTTCACGTTTCAGAGTGTGACAGTACGGTCTTATAATATTTAATTGACAAGTCTCTTTTTTTTTTTAATTAAAAAAGGGGTTTTAACAAGTCACATATTTTGTCGTCGTCCCGTGCGCGGCGGGCCAGGCGCCACGCAAAAGCATTGTTAACGACTTCGGCATTGGCTATTTCCAGTGCGTGAATAGTTACGCCGCTCCGTAAGTTGTTCGTCCTTACAGTGAAAAACTTTGAAAGTCGATTTTCTTTTATGATCTGTCTAAAAATACGAGTGTCAACCCGTCGTTGGTACTCCTCTACACTAGGGAGTACAATTTCGGCACGAACAATTTTGCAGCGCCAGGACAGACGCTTAATGAACCTGTCCTGCACGCGTTGCAACAGTGCCACATCTTTCCCATGGAAGGGTGCCCAGACATGAGCGCAGTACGTGAGTTTCGGTACTACTATTGTTTCGTACAGTTTTATATACATTTTAAGGTCCTGCAAGATAAACGTTCTAAGGAGAAGGTTGCACAGTCGAGTCGCTGCAGTCGCTGTTTCCACAATATGTTGCCGGAACTTAAGTTGGCGATCAAACGTCACTCCCAGGTCTTTGTACGCATTGACTTCATTTATAATGTTTCCGTCCAAGTAATACTTAGCATCATCAGGAATGGTCTTTAAAATTGCGCATTTTGGAACAGATAACTCCATTCGGTTAGCTTTGGACCAGCTGGATATGAGATTGACTGCTTTCTGCAGTTCCGTTCGATCCCGGTCACTGTGTACTTCGGTATAAACCTTGAGATCATCAGCATACATTTTGTAAGTGACATTGAGTGCGCTGAGAGCACGGCCAAGATCAGTGACAAAGATCGCGTACAATAATGGGCCTAAGCAAGAGCCCTGAGGGACTCCTGACGTACATCGCCCGCTGCTGGATAAGGAATCATCAACTCGCACCCTGAAAGTTCTGTCTGACAAGTATGCATTGAGCCACTTGATTATACGAGGGCCGATTCCAAGTGAAGCAATTTTTACCAGCAGAAGCGTATGGTACACCCTGTCAAAGGCGCGCGAGAAGTCAAAGTACAGTACATGGAGGGTGACTCTTCTATTACGCGCGAGGGCCCAGTCCTGTGATACTTCGAGGAGCTGAGTTTCGGTAGAGCGCCCTTTGGTAAAACCATGCTGATTGGGATCCAAGTGGCCGTTCGCAGATAAGAATTCTGTAATGTTGTCGACGACGATTTTCTCCATGATTAAACATGGGATAACACATTGGGCCACAGGTCGATAATTTTCCGGCAGATACCTCTTGCCTTTTTTGTGGATGGCTGTGACGATAGATTCTTTAAATAAAGTCGGCACCTCACCATCCTCGAAGGAACGAGTAAGAATAATTGAAAGCGGAGCCGCCAAGACGTCCGCCAATTGCGCAAACAAAATTGGCGGAAGTCGGTCAGGAGTCACGCTTGACCTCCTCTTCAGTGTCTGCAGCTTCTGAAGCACCACGTCAGCTGAGAAAGTGATATCGTTGAGATGTGCTGCTGGTGTGGACGGAGGGAGGTTGACAGACTGCCCTGATGGGATGTAGACACTTTCAAAGTATTGCATAAGAGCGTGGGCTTTGTCCAAGTTTTCAACAAGTGTTGAGTCTTCTACTTTAAGAGGAGAAATACCGCTGTGCAGGTTGAGACGCTTATTCGCGTAGCGAAAAAAGCTTTTAGCATCTCTAATATTTAGGCGTTTTTCCTCTAACCGTCTGTTTCTGGTGGCCGCTCGGGTCAGTTGGCGAGTTAGGGTGCGCCGTTTGTCCGGCGTCATGTCATGTTCCAGGGCGGCAGATGCCCGTCGAATAAACGCGTCAATTCGAGAGAATGGTGGTTGACAAAAGGGGGTAAATCCCTCAACCAAATACGTGATTAACTCTAGGAACTTCAGGTACTGACTCTGAACTGAGTCGCATTCGAAGAAAAACAATGACCAGTTAGTTAATGCGAGGTTGGCAGCAATAGCATCGAAATCCATTTTCCCGTAGTTAAGTCTCTCTTTTCTTTGAGGAAGTGATTGCCGAACCGCCAGTTTGAAAGTAAGTGCCATATGATCCGACTTGACGGGAGGCGCGCAAACTTTCAAGTCCGTAATTGAGTCGACGGCATCTGTTAGTATGACATCTAGGATGTTGTGTTTTCTTGTAGGAATGGTAACCAGCTGGGTGAGACCATTTGCGATGCAAAACGTAGTCAGCAAATATTCCTTTGAGGTTTCAGAATCAGGAATAGTGATTGGATGCCAATTTATTGCAGGCTGGTTCAAATCGCCAGTGATGATTACTGGATAGTCGACTTGCACTAATTCTTCCAAGTCGTTGCAGAGCTCTGCCATCCGACGTGCTAGTTCGGTGGATTCGCCAGTCGGTGAAAAATATGTACAAATTATTCTGTGCATCATATTAGTACCGCACATTATGTCAACAGCGACCGTTTCGGATACAGTGTTTGCTGATACTTCGCAACATTTGAGATCGGGACGCGCAAGGATGCAGACACCACCCCCCGCGCGTCCGAAGCGATCTCTGCGGTAAACATTGTAGCAGCCCATAGATAGCTCTGCAGATGAGACGGTCTCGCTGCTAGCCCACGTCTCAGTGACGCAGACAATGTCAATTTCAGCTGAAGAGCAATATTGGCGAAGAGAGTCGCATGCAGCGTTCTTTACTAAACGCGCAGCGTTAAATGAGAGACAACTAACCAATTTATATTTGTATTCGGGCAAATCGTTTTTAGAATCTGTCAAGTTATTTGAGTCCAGTGGTGGAGGTCCGAGTCACGCTACGGCAGGAAATGTGTCAACTACCGCAATGTGTCCTCCCCGGTCCCTAAAGTCCATAATGTTAGTACCAGTTGCCCACAACTCCTCATTGAACATCTTAGCGTAATCGATAGCCGACACATCAACAATGAAGCAGGAGTGTGTGGCATATTTAGGTTGACTTTAGTTGAAAGAGCGTTTCACAAATTTCGGCACACTTTGGTGTGTGTGCTTGGGTCCAATATCTATAAATATTCTCCAGATTAACGAGCAATTCCTTTACAAAGCATTTTGCCATGTCCACAAACCAAAGGCTTTGCCGTAATTGATCTTTACTACAAATTTAAATTTGCTATCTTCTCTATCTGCTCACTAAGAGTCGAAAGTCTCCACTGCAAACGCTACTCCGTGAAATGCTATTGCTTGTAACTTCGCCACGTGTCTGATAAAAGGGAATCTGGGGTTTATGTGATCCCTAGATACACAAAGTGCTAACTAAATTAAGTGGCTTTCTTAACACAGCTAGAAGAGGATCGCTAACTGCGTGTGACCTTAACGGAAGTTACAGCAGTATATAAACAAAATACAGATATACCGTTTGTTCAAAAAGTATCGCGGGGGGAAACATTTTCGCGGGTTACGTATATTCGAATTTCGATTTTTTTGTGGCGTTAGGTTGTTACTCATGTCTCTCACTTATGCCGACAAGCTCGGCCATTTTGAATGTTCACTTAATTGTTGACAGCTGCTTTGCTTGCACGTGTTTTGGATCGTCTTCGATTTTTACCTATTCAAAAAAATGGATCAAAGAACCTGTATCAAATTTTGTGTGAAAAACGAAATTAAGTGCGCGGATGCATTCCGAATGTTGACTGTGGCATACGGAGAAGCTACCTTGGACCGAAGCAACGTTTATCGGTGGTACAAAATGTTCTCAGAAGGCCGAGAAGATGTGAACGACGAAGAGCGTGCCGGACGCCCGAGCACTTCAACAACAGACGAAAAAATTAATGAAGTGGAGAAAATGGTATTGGCCAATCGTCGAATCACCGTTAGAGAAGTTGCTGAGGACCTAAACATATCGATTGGCTCGTGCCATTCGATTTTTATCAATGATTTGGGCATGAGACGGGTCGCCGCAAAATTCGTACCAAAATTGCTCAATTGCGACCAAAAACAGCATCGCATGAACATTGCTAATGAGATGTTGGACTCTGTCCGCGACGACCCAAATTTGCTCCAGAGGGTCATAACTGGTGACGAATCGTGGGTTTATGGTTATGACGTGGAAACCAAAGCTCAATCATCTCAATGGAAGCTGCCGCACGAACCAAGACCGAAAAAAGCGCGCCAAGTTCGGTCGAATGTGTAAGCTTTGCTGACAGTTTTCTTCGATTGCAGGGGCGTGGTGCATCATGAGTTCTTGCCACAGGGTAGAACGGTCAATAAGGAATATTACCTGCAAGTTATGCGCAATTTGCACGAAGCAATCCGCCAGAAACGCCCGGATTTGTGGAAGAACAAAAATTGGCTTTTGCACCACGATAACGCCCCTGCTCACACATCGTTGCTTGTGCGCGAGTTTTTGGCCAAAAACAACACACTAATGATGCCGCAGCCACCGTATTCCCCAGATCTGGCCCCCTGTGACTTTTTCTTGTTCCCTAAACTGAAGAGGCCCATGAAAGGACGACGTTACGCTACGCTTGACGAGATAAAGACGGCATCGAAGGAGGAGCTGAACAAGGTTAAAAAAAATGGTTTTTTGAAGTGCTTCGAAGATTGGAAAAACCGTTGGCACATGTGTATAATATCTCATGGGGATTACTTTAAAGGGGACAAAATAGATATTCATGAATAAATGAATAATTTTTGAAAAAAACACAACAGTCGCGATACGTTTTGAACAGCATAGGATAGGAGCTGTGAGGATATAAGAAAGGCGAGGGATGCAGCTTATAGTTGGACGTCATGACAGAAGCACCACTAAAACCCGAACCGAAAGTGCCTTCGAACTGAAAGCTTTACCCGCGAAGCACACCCATGGAACTTCATAAAACGCCGTTTCGACCTAACAGAGTTGTAAAATAAGCTAACAGAGGCTCTAAAGTTCTAAGACGCTAAAGAGACAGAGCTCCAGACAGCAAATGCTTCAGAGACGACCCTAGTCTCAGAGGTACATAGAGATCCGAAAATCTGCAGCAGATGCACGGCTAGAATGAAAGAGCTGATCACGCTGGACAAATACAATTGGCCGATATGGCTGTATAGCTGGATCGGGAAGGAAATCATGCTAGTGTTCTGATGCCCCAATTCCCGGCGGTAAGCCGAGTCAAGGCCAAATCTAAAAACATGGCAGTATTTCAAACCAGGGCGGAAATTGTGCCGGAAGACAGAAACTCCGCCGAAGAAAAATTACCAGAGATCACTGGGCTCTCCTGGTCAGAAAAACTAAGGCAAGGGGAGGTTGAGGTTAAAAGCGCCGGGGGGCTTTAAAGCGGCTAAACGGTCACAATGGTTTAAGAATATGTTAAGAAGAACATAAAGGACTGCGGATTTACAAATTACGAATACACAGGCATATAGAACTGTCAGCGCTTTGACTGCACTTGTCTTTGCTGGAACTCCTTCCTCTGGATATAAAAGCAAAGAAAAAGGAAAGGCTATGGACTTGAGGCCCAAAAAGTGCTAATACGAAGGTCAAATATGCCGTAAGAGAAAGCTCAAATATGACATGGCAGAACGAATATGCTGTCATTCCGGTTGGTGTACGCGACCTCATTCCGGACATAAAGAAGAGGTCGAAAAGGTTGGTGCGACAAAAAGGTTGATAACTTATGACGCAGGTTTTTACGGACTATGGCAATCTCCAGGCATATCTGATAGAAAAAGTCCCTCGGACACATGCGCACACCTTGCTGGTTCCATACGTTGTTGGTCTGTCCAGTCTTTGCGCAGGTCAGAATATAGGCTAGAAAAAAGTGCTAGACAGACTGAAGTTAGGCGAAGACCCAAGCTATACGAACCCTCTGGACTTGCCTACCCAAGATATTGCGCAATATGTACAATCCTCAAACTCCACAATTGCACAATTTGATTTCACATTTTTCATCTATAAAGGCACCTTTAACTGAAATACGCGAGCTGCAGTGGCACGTGAAATACTGGTTGGCAAGCGGCACCCTGGGGCGACGCAGGCGAGACAAAGGGGACAGAGTACGTCGGAGCCTCTAAATTAACCTTTTTGCAGGTAGAGGGACGCAGTATGGCGGCTTTAGAGATTAACCTTATTATGCCCTCGGCCAATTGACTCGAAAAACACTTACCATTTCTCCTGTCAGTCCGTAGTACTACTCAAAAGAAGAGCCAGGTTGATAGAGAGTAAAGCTTAAGGGTGTGTGCTGTGCATGATCTACGCAGAATATTGTCCAATCGTCAAGTGTGAGTCCCACACTACATGGGACTGAGTGTACTTAACCTACTGCGTTAGTGCCTAAAATCAATCTCAGAGTATTAACAACCTTAGAAACTTTGGATCTCGACGGCCGAATAGATATATATATATATATATATCTATATATAGGATGCTAATAAATTTCTGGAAACAATATTAAGAGTTGTACAGCTCGTTAGAACAAATATTTTCCCAATGAAACGTGGTTTCTAAAAAGTCTTGTTTTGGAGCGAGAGTCAAGACAAAGTAGCTTATGCATGCGCTCAATCTCGGCATGCCCTCCAAAAAATCTTAATTAATCCGCAATCACGGTTTTCCATAGGTAACAAAATGACCACGATTAAATGTGAATTTGACTAAAAGTATTAGTTTTGGGCCGCTGTGAATAGTCGTAGGGTTACGATTTTGGGGTATGAAGGCTAAAAAACTTCATTTTTGCGAATTCTATTCTAAACAACTATGTCGCATGCTTCTGCTCAGCGTTATATGTTCTTCGGAACCAGCAGAATTTTCTACCTTGAGACCTAGTTGTCTCGCAACAGCATATTTTATGCTCCTATGTCGGGACAAAGACCAGTGTCACAAATTGTAGTAAACTAACTCCCACTACGAAACACGACTTATTAGAGACCCTGTTCAATTGGAAAAACTATTTGCTTTAATTAGCTCTACAATTCGAATTATCGATTTTCAGAGCTTTTCTTAACACCCTGTATATATAATAATTAACAGACTTTCTCTGTGACTTACCCCTGACGCATGTAACTTTGGCAAATGGCTCGCTTCACAATTACGGCAAATGAGCAACCGAAAGGCGTTGTTGATCGAGCACAATTAGCCTCGCTGCCAGATCGCTATACTGGTTGGTCAACCTGCAACTCCGTTTCTATCCAGCCTCACCTGAATACGACTATTCGCTTGTTAGTAAACGCCTATTCATTAACTTATAAATTGACTATTATTGACTTTACTCTCATTACAACATTTATTGTCAATAAATGATTGAGTGTTAACTGACAAGCCGTATGAAGGCTCCTATAGCACCCCAATCTGGATCGCTTCCAAAGCAGAACGAAGACAAGTTACAAGCAAGTTGGTATTTAACACCGAAGGGTAGCCGAATATGGATCTATCGATCATATGCATGCATACGTATATGTATGTGTATATATATATATTATATAATATATATATATATATATATATATATATATATATATATATATATATATATATATATATATATATATATATATATATATAATACAACTGATTGCATTTTATGGCGTAATCGTCTGGTCTGGAATGTAAGATTGAGAGATTACACAGGACGTTTGTCGCGTCTCGAAGAAACAGAGTTTCCAGTGTCACTAGTTGTCGAGGTGTTTGTTGCTGCTTTTTGTGTTGTTATTGTCGCCGTTGCTGCTTATTTAAGTCGGCCGTGCCGCTAATGGTAGAAAATAGACAGGTCAAACGCCGTATATTAAATATAATATATATTTTAGTTCCTTACTGGGCCAGTGAAGAACCGCCGCATCTGCCCGTGATACTGAAGGTGTGCTTTATATATATATATATATATATATATAGACATACATATACATATATATGTTCAATTCTGTTTATATACATAGAAACACACAAAAATATGCATATACGTGTATACAAAGTTACATCTTGCGCGTAGAACAGCAGCCGCAAAGTGTCTGCTTCTGGACGTCGATCATTTCGATTTTCTGGTATCACCTTGTCGCTTAAAGCTTATCTTGCTACCAGAAGATTGTGTGTTTTTGTCCGGTCCGAATAGAAGATCCAATATATTTCTCAAAAGTAGGGCCTGCGAAACCGCAAAGAGACCAAGATACTGCGAGAGGGAAGGACCAAACAAAATTAGAGAGCTAAAGAAAAGGTAGAGCCAACAGATGTGACAGATGTCGGTTCGAATGTGTATTATCGCTGTCGAAAAACGATCTAAGAAGGCGTCAAACTAGTCCTATTGGCGCGGTGCCTAATAGCAGATGTCCTTACGGCGGTATCAACATTAATCTACGGTTAACAAGAGTAGCTTTTCGCGCGAGTAGTTTCCCTCGTCCGTTCCCTATGTCGGCAGACATCAAACAACCCGAAATCCGAAAAACCATTTTCTACATAACATATATTCGCAACAATAATACAAACAGTAAAAAGTTTGAAGCTCTACAAACAATCGAGCAGACCGTAGGCTGGGCTGCTGCGCCAATGAGTACTAAAACTTTATTAGGACACAGAAACAACCAAACAGCCAAAACCCGCGGTACAAATCGCATGAATTAAAAATACATTTTAATTTTGTCTCTACTCTGGTAGGCGGATCCGAGGCCCATTTATATATATATATATATATATATAAATATATATAATATATTTATGTATGTATGTATTATGTATATATATATATATATATATATATATATATATATATATATATATATATATATATATATATATATATATATATATATATAGCACTGTTCGTTAGAATTGCAGATACCATACGACAGTCCAGGACACATTCTGCCAACCACCCTCATACTGTCGCTGCACTGCGTCATTATGCCAAACTTGAGCTTCTCTCTCTATGAAAGTCATCCGAAATTTCATTTTCCGTGGTATTACTTAGCAGGGGAAGATAAAGTCAAGCTATCCTTCTGTTCTACGGGGTTCCCAGGCCATAGCTTCTCCAAAGCGAGCGGTGTGAATGTGTACGCATGCCAAACATTTAAGTACGTTGTCTTTTTTGAGTTAGAAGGGTTTACCTGATTCAAAAGAAAGCATCGCCATAGCGTCGGGTCGTGACGGATGAGCTCTCCGGCTCAAGCATTGCAAAAAATTCAGCCGATTGAAGGGCACTATCAATAGTGTCGTTGATGCCAGCAGGTCTCGCCGCACAGCCATCGTCATGGACGCATGGTAACGTATGATGTGCTATAGGGTGTACCGGTTCTTTGCATCCGCATTGATGGGGCTCTACCATGTTGCACCCAGTGGAAAGCCGACGCCCATCCGCATAGTAATGTCGTCAGCAATGTGCCCAGAGAGGCACTTATAATTGGCCCAGCAGTGCACCCGTGCCCCCCAAACAATGTTTTCAGGTGGGCTCGTTCAGGGTCGGACCGCGCAATCCTCCTTTTGATGCCCATGTTCTAGAGTCATGTGAGAGTTTCAGATGGAGCAAATGTTCCAACGTCGTTGCATTTTCTTCATTGGCCCAGACGCAGGGTCTTTTTACAGGGTCCAGTTCGTTCAATATGTGAGTTAAGCTGGAGTTTAAAAGTAGAGCGCATCAGACAGAAGTCACTGTACAAATCAACCTGTTTTGGACAAATGTATGCACGACTGAGCTTAGATCGACCGAGCCATTTATTCAGAATATTAGTCCAACCAAGTCCACTCCAAGTTATTTTACCTTTCCTAAGGAGTAATTGTTTTTAGACCAGACAAGAGCTCCCGGAGTATCGCAAACGCGGTTGTAGACCACGCCGAGTATTCGGACAGAGTTAGTACTTCGCATTTAGCTGTGCTCAGTTTCAGTCCGCTTGTTGGCGCATAGTCATAAACCCTACGGATAGATTTTGAGATGCTCTCCTAAAATGAAACAAAATGAGAAATGTTACCACTGACCTTCGAGTAGGCAAGCTAAGTTGGAGTTCAATATGCCCGGGAATTAATCGGTACTAAGCTGTTTTTAATTCTAGATTCATTAAAGAGGGTGAGTAAAAACAGTTTCTAGAACTTAGACCAACTAAAGAATTAATCAAGTAAATCGTTAGTTACGAAGCAAGCAAAACACCCGCCACAAATTTAAGCCAAGCCTGTGTAGGCGAACAAGTATAATTGGTCTGGCAGGGCTTGAAACTCATATCCATGGCTTTGACATTTACTTATATGATTATAATATACAACTGATCTGATGATATACAACAGAGATCCCGGTGTTAGTAGGAGATGTTATGTGGCTGGCCGTGTAATTGGATTTTTTAAAAAGGAGTTTCCTTAAAATCAGTGACATTGTATCGGTTGTCCGTCCGTGCGCGCTGCGCCATCTACCCGTTGATACACCACGCTAAAATTAAATTAACAGTACAGATATTTTGTTGGCGTGAACAAGACAGTGTGACTGTCACTGCCTAAATATTTATAGCTGCTCGCAATAAACAGCCATCTGCCAGGCACGCGTAAACCTAGAAGATATTACAGAGTTCTAGCACGGTTCCAAATTGTGGAAAGCAAGCCCAAAAACATTGCACCAGCTGTCGTCAAGTTAGTTCGAAAAAGACAACCGCCAAGGACTCTGTCGTCTAGGTACCATGGTGAGTGACCCTAGTAATGTGAGTGACCCTAGGCCCTTGGTACCATGGTGAATGACTGTAGACCCTTGCCACCATTGGTCGTTAATCGCTAGATAGCTTGTGGCTGACTACATTCAACAAGTGGTACTTCCGCACTGTGCTGAAGGCACTTTTAAAATCCAGTCTTAATGTAACTGTCGGCTCCCTGTGACACCTAGCAAATGTCCGCAACCACAATTTACACGCTGGCGTTCGTCGTGAACCCTAGCTGGAATTTATCAATCTTCTTCTTCTTTCCTTGAAGAAAAAATGATCAATTTTCTTCTTTTCTTTCAATGATGTGTACCATGCTTTAGTGTCGTTGTCATTGACTTGGTCTCTTAGGATCGCAGCCAGTGCCGGATCTCCGCCACTAACGGCCTCATTTACTTAGTTAGGATTCGTGTAAATTGAAGACGGCGATAACAGACATTTTTGTTATCTCGGCTCCAATATTGGCAATGGATGCGTCGTTTCCTAGCGTCCTTTGACTTATAATATGATCGTTCGAGCGTCTGCGTTTGACTGTCCTGTGCCGGTATAATCCTCGTGTACTAAACTAACCCCATAAATCTGTTCTATTGGCAAGTGTATTTTATTAGACACGCAACGATGTGTCTAATAAAATGCCCCTGTCAGTGAGTCAGTGATATTAGTGATAGCTCAGTGAAAAAGTCGATGACAATTTCTGTGACATTTATAATACGTCAGAGAAAGCCACCCAGATCATTTACCCAGTAAATTTTACACGGTACCAACTCAGCTGACAGCTTCTACCGGAGAGTGGGTTAGGGTTTAACTTCAGCTATAACTAATTAGGATGAACGTTTATTTGTGAACATTTTGCAAACTTACCGTAGTTGCACATTAAAGTAATTGTTTACGTTAGAGTACTACGAGGCGAAGACTTCATAACGTGAATGCTGGTCCTCACAGGCCCACTGCACGTTTATCACTGACAATAGCCCACCGACAAGAAGAATTCCGGCTTGCACGTATCACGAAAATTGGACTGTTGTCCAATGGAAGGGCATTCCACCGTATCGAATAAGATCGAAATGTCTCTTTTAGGTGGAAACGGCGTTGTACCGGCGACAAGGAGAGGGGTTTGTGTAAGGTATTGTAAAGCGTGTCAGTTACGGCGACAATTTGATTACGGTTTTGGGGTACAACACACTTAGGCAGTAGAACCGAATTCGCGAAGGTTAGAGCTAGAACACCGCGTGGACGACAGTAACGGAGCTTAGGAGTGCTACGCACAATTAGTAGATTAGTATCCTACAGCAATTTATGTATGAGTTATTTTGATCAATGGCAAGTCGCTTCAACCACACTTCAACCATTTATTTGTGCCAGAATGAAAGTACTTCTCATTGTAATATAACTATTTTTCGACACGCTTCACTTTTATTTATTTAGTATTTTAAACAATTAAAAAGTACAAATTCTAAAGCAACACTCTAGTTGTGCTTGCAAGCTTACTTAATTGACCTTTGCATGGTGTAGTCATTTCTAATATGGCATTATTATTCTAAGTTCAATAGATTCTTAAACTTAAATGTTACTTGTAATGCACTTTTTCATATATATATATATATATATATATATATACCCCACGAAAATGCATGGTAGAATTAGCTAGTAAACATTAAAACAATCATCCACATTAGAGTACGGCAGTAGTGGCGCCTCGTCGTATTTCAAAGTGCGTACGATAAAATATTTGAACTGAATTACAACGATTATTGCCTTAGCCTGATATTGCCATAAATATGAACCGAAAGCCACGACAAATTATTAGTGGCAGTAAGAAAAGGGTCGCAATTTGGTGTTTGCCTTACGAATTACCCAGTACTATATATAATGAATTGGCTAATTTGTAAGACAATCGTCAAGTTCCGACTCTTTCCTAGCAACCACTACATGATTGTATGACACTCTTCTTGACTTCTTCAGTCCATCCTTGTTGCTGCCCCTGTTTGTAGTATTGAGTATCTAGCACTGATCGGAGAACGAAACGTCTACCCTTTGGACCACAACATGTAATGTAGCACTTGCTAATGCTCTGTATGCATATAGTCTCTAAGTAAGTGCAATTAATCTTGTATATATACATCGATGTTACCTATTTCATTTCCCAAGATATTTTTATTAGCCAGTGTGCTATGTATTTAATGACATTCTCCGCAACTGTAGTAGTTAGCAGGCAGAGATATTGCAGAGACATCCAATGTGCTTTAATATCTTACTTTGCATCTTGCCTGTATACCGCACAGTACCCTGTCGCACGTAGTGTGCCGAACGTACGGAATCTCATATGGCAAAGACGATAATTTTGTCAGTGAACCTACATGGCGTTATCTCTCTCTCTGTGTGAAAAAAACGCGGCGATGACTTTTTCAAACATGGGGTACATGTGCCGTCTAACGTCGAACCAACCTGGCAAAATTCCCTTGCTTTCAAAATCGGCCAAAAGACACTATTATTCAACTTGTAAGACAGATGAATGCCGGAATCGCCATTTATTGTGGACAGTACACTTAACAAAATGAACAGAACTGCGTCTACGGAGGACAGGGCACAGACGCTTTATGTTTCCGTGTCTATATTTTTCCTATTTTCAGCAGAAGGAAACTAACATGAAGACCTATAATGACGTTTCTTTTTCTAACACCTCACACCACAGAGTTCGGGGGCCGCATCGGGGACATATCTTATCGCCGCCGAGCCGATAAGCCGCAGACGAGGGCCAGCTATAATTGATGGAGTTCACTTCTTGACGTACTTGAAACCTGCAAGCAGCGTTTCCTCTCCTACTAGATTATCAGCCCTGAGGAAAGGAGGCTTTCCTAGCTTGGCTTTCTGACGCCCATTACGAGCAAATACGGTAGACAACAAGATGACGCTGGAGGAATAAGAGTCAAGGAACTAACGCCCCAGTGTGATACATATACAATATATATGTATGTTTGTATCTTTCTTAATATACGTAAGCAGTTTAATAGATAACTAGGGTTTCAACAAGGTGATGCCCCTGTGAGCCTTGTAGTGCACGTCGGCTAGGCAGCGCGTTTTACACTGTCACATATCAAGTTTTTGGGAAAGCTAGGTTAAGTATGGCAGACATTTGAACTGAGCATGTTAGCACTTGTCGTAGGCATGGAGAAACACGACTTCCGTAGCCTCAGTAAGCACGTTCATTTCAAGACATGACGGCGGCACAAATCGATAAATCGATAAGCCGAGTGGACAAAGTTTACGGGGACTGTGCAGCAGCGTTGATGACCAATCCTTTTGGATTAGTAAATTCAAACATGACCAGACATCGGCTTAAAGTAAAGCGCCTGTAAACGTCTAGTTCCGGTTACTATGCCAGATATAGTTTTAATTGTATAATAAAAGTCGCAAGATATTGTCGAATAGAGGTAGGTCTCCCAGTAGGTCGGCTGCATATTATACTGCACGACCGATCATCCTAATGAACAAAGATAATATTTTTTAACTTGGCTGGCGGCGCGGACTAGATAGATAGACCGGGGACCAACCACTATATACCCGAGTCTAAACCACTCAAATGAGGGGGCATCGGCTGGTACATTAGTGCTGTGGATGAGTACTTTAAAGTCCTCGATGCTTCTTGCCGTTCCTATATGTTCAAACAGTTGGAACACCGCTAGACCGTGTGCAGGGCTCCAAGGAGCCTACGTTAAGAAAAAAATGAAATTCGTTAATGCGGCTTTTGGTCTTTCTAGTACTTAAGAAGCGAGCCGCGTATATATGTATATGTGTGTGTAAAGTTTTCACAGAAAAAGTCGTGTCTCTAAACAAATGTGGTGTCGTACGAGAAATAGGTGACGGAGCAAATTTACCAGGAATATCAAGAAACGTTATGAATATATACTAGGACTGATTATATATATTTATGTATAGCGTCGCTTAAACAGGAGCTTGCCAACAGACACGTGTGGGTTTAAACGGTGGCTGCTAGCACAGCGAGAGATTGATCCGCAGCTTCCGTGGAGAAAAACATTGTCAATCACATCAGAAGAGACCTATAAAATAGACCTATAGAAGAGACCGTAAATAAAACGTACATTTGTACTTACACGCATAGGACCAGCGTATGATGAGAGAATTTCTCCGTCGGCAGAACACAGAGTCGTCGACTCTGTACAATTCAAATAATATAACGGCAAACCACAGCACTGAAACGCTGCCAGAAAGCCGTCCATCAAGATCGCATACATTTTGCACTTGTCATTGCCAACAGAAGGATTAAGTAATGTGAGATGGTTCGTTGTAACTTGTTCGACTGCAGTACGCTGCTGCCAGCGCGCGCTACTTGCGTGAGCGTGCACAGTACGTCATCGATAACCCAGAGCAGGGATACGTAGTGTTGATGGAAATTTAGAGATCCACTATAGTAACGATTCCAACGGTAATTGCCAATAGAAACGCCAATTATACAAAGAACAACAACAGCAACAACACAATAACAACAACAACTACATTAGCACAAGAACAACAACAACACAACAACAACAACAATAACAACAACAACAACAACAACAACAACAACAACACGACGACGACGACGACGACGACGACGACGACGACGACGACGACGACGACGACGACGACGACGACGACGACGACGACGACGACGACGACGACGACGACGACGACGACGACGACGACGACGACGACGACGACGACGACGACGACGACGACGACGACGACGACGACGACGACGACGACGACGACGACACGACGACAACGACGACGACAACGACGACAACGACGACAACGACGACAACGACGACGACGACGACGACGACGACGACGACGACGACGACGACGACGACGACGACGACGACGACGACGACGACGACGACGACGACGACGACGACGACGACGACGACGACGACGACGACGACGACGACGACGACGACGACGACGACGACGACGACGACGACGACGACGACGACGACGACGACGACGACGACGACGACGACGACGACGACGACGACGACAACGACAGCAACAACAACAACAACTTCTACTACTACGCTTTATTATGGTTACACACGACTTACCGTTGTACAACTGTACGAATGCTACTTACTAATATATCTGTCACTGGCGCTGCAACGCAAACTGGGTCAAACAGCGCAGTAGCGCAGCTAAACAAATTTCGTACGGGACGCGACTTCGTAAGAATAAAAATTATACCCATAGTAAGGTATTGTCTTCACGCAACTGCCACTTATTAAGATAAAGTCAGATTTTAAAAACATGCATTTTATTTCGGAAATCGCACGTCGGACTTGCCAAAGAACGCATCGGCGATGCTTGCACCAGTAAAGTGTGTTGCAAAAAATTAGCAACTCATGTTTTTTTTGTGATAATTTCGGCTTGGTTTATTTGAATGGCTTGAAATTTTAAGCGCATGATGTACATAATGAAACATGAGTATAGTGAAACAAAAAATAAAAAAAGTGTGAAAAAACAGTGTTGCAAAATATTAGCAACAATAGCGCCTTACAGCGTATTCGATTCTTAGCAGGGCTGTATGACTCATTTGAAACTGCATATTTTATTCTAGAAACGGGTTTTTCGTCCCTTCTTCTGAATCAAATCGTAAACTCGGTCTTTCATGGAGTTAATGAGCTGTTGTAAGTACGAAAGTGGAATATTAGTCCATGCTTGCTGGACAGCTTCTTTGAGGTCCGACAAATGATTATATTGTCGACCATTTGCGTAAATCTGCTTTACCAAATGTCCCCAAAGATTTTCAATAGGATTCAGGTCTGGACTTAATGCCGGCCAGTCAAAAAGTGGCACTCCTTGTTCTTGAAAAAAGGCTATAGTGCTAGCCGAAGTATGAAACGTGGCGTTGTCTTGTTGAAAAACTGCGTCAGGTCCCCCAATTCTTCTGAAGTGGGCTTCTAACTGGCAACCGACAATGCGCTGGTACATGTCAGAATTGTTTCGGCCCACAATCTCGACTAGATCAGACTTCCCATTATATCCAAACGCGCCCCGATATTTCACAGAGCCACCACCGGCCACACGTTTTGAGAACCATTTAGGTTCCTTCCGTAAGTCGTGCCAATAGTACTGACAGCCGTCAGGGCCATCGAGATTAAATTTCTTTTCATCCGAGAAGACGATGTTTTTCCACTCGTTATCCCAAGTTTGGTATCTATGCGAAAATTCACGCCGTGCGACAATGTGCTTCGGTTGCAGTCGCGGCATAAGCTTCCTTTTCGCGTATCGCACGTTTTTGTCAGAACTTAACACTCGGTACACTGTGGATTGGTGCACTGGTACTCCCAAAGTAGTCCTGATCCTGGAAGAAGACATTTGGTCATGAGTAGCCAACTGTATGATCCTTCGCCGATCTCGAATAGTCAAAACTGGCTTACGCCCACTGTTAGATCTGCACCTTTGGTTCACTCCAGGGTGTAAGAACCTGCTGATGGTGCTCTTATGCCGTCCTAATCTGGTTGCTATAGCAGTTACTGTATGACCGAGCTCAGCTCATATGCCTCAATTCTTGTCTTTTCGTTATCCGAAAAATCCTTTGTACGACCCATGGTTTAAACATAAGATTCGTCGTTAGTTCGGAACAACGACTAAGCTGTAGAATATTTTGCAGCTATATAACGATTGATTTAGCTAGACAATATTCCTGACATTTGATCCCTGGGATCGAATATCAGCTGTAGTATCGACTATCATTTACAAACAAGAGCTGTGTTGTTAGCATGTTATTGTTGCTAATATTTTGCAACACTGTTTTTTCACACTTTTTTATTTTTTGTATGAACCGATTTTGAGATTGCAATGAAATCAACACTATAGTCATGTTTCGTCATGTACATCATGCGCTTAAAAGTTCAAGCCATTCAAATAAATCAAGCCGAAATTATCGCAAAAAAACATGAGTTGCTAATTTTTTGCAACACACTTTATTAAGCTTCTAACTCACATAAACATAAGATTTCATACTGGACAAGGATTTCATACTGAACCGTCCAGTACACAAATGTTAGGAAGCTACAGAGAAGTTAGAGAAAATCACAACATGGCATTCGTAATGGGCCTCTGTGTGCAGGGACCTACTATTTGCGGTGATGGCTGGAAATAGTCATTACAGAGATGAACATCTATAGTATGCCGAACAACATGACATGGTTAATATTTTCTTATATGCCTGAAAGGAAATTGTTATGAAATCGACGATTGCGTATGCCTCTTGTAGAGGGCGCAATATCCGACGTTCTCACATACTTAGCTGCTCGTTTATAGAAACATCGTCATTGCAGTTAGGTAAAAACGGAACTTCTAGCCTACAAAATGACAAACAATGATTCTTATACAAGTAATATAGTCCGTACCGCAATCGCCCCCTAGTTACATCGAGAGTATGCCCATCGGGCGTGTGCCCAAAAACACCTCGTACACCCTCGATGTATCCTATCCACAAAATAATCAATTTTTTTTTATTACAGATGCGAAAAACGGAGCTCAAAATAAGTTTGCCACAGTGCGTCTGCATCTACGTAGAGACTATTCAAGTTGGGACCATTGTTCCGAGGTTTGAACTATGTCTGAAGTGGTACTCTAATGAACGAAATTGCAAAATAGGGCACGCTTTACAACAGCAAAGGCAGCAACAACAACAACACTAATGCAAATACTGCTTGCTGACAGAGTTAGCCAGGAAGGCGTGAAAGCATCAGTGAATTTACGGCGGTGGGTGCCGTACACTCAGCGTACGATGTGGCGGACTAGGGAAGGGGGGAGGGGCTAAACTCATATAAATGGCGACATTGATTCAATTGGTTTTGTAGTCCGGGAGCCTTCGGCGTGAATGCGCAGGGCAGTTCTTGTCAAACATCCATTCGGACAATGTTGCTGTTTCATTGTGGTGTCCTTGTATACGGTCTGTCGAAAATGCATACCAACATGAGTGTGGTGAAGTTTACCGGATCTTATCACATATGCTTCATATAGCTGAAGGGAACCTTGCCACTTATTGAAGTGGCCAGCTCAGCGTAATCGCAACAAGCGTAAACAGTGGCCCTTTAGCGCGATAAATAGCACGGCGCTATAAAGACTTTATTCTGCTATTCTAACTACTTGCAGTTCTAATTCTTAATTACGAATTGTCTACCGCGATACGCGGAAAGTTGCCTGCGTTCAGAATACATCGGATCTCTCGAAATACGTCGTTACAGTCGGTTTCTAACTTGATAGCGGAACTTTTCTACTCGTTGCTCGTCGATCACGCACAGAAGGCGGTATATTGCTGCTTGGTTTCGCCCTTTTTTCTTTCTCTTTTTTTTCTCCGTCTCTCCTTTTTCTCCTAAAATAGATAATAATCGAAGCGGACGAGCAATGCGTAAGCTCGTCTGTTGGTTGGTGATGACCACCATTATCATTACGAGCGACGGTGTACGAAACGGTCGTGCAACGGTCGTCGTAGGAACCAGCCATCTGTAGCGCCGCCAAACCCATAAGGAGCGACCAGCTAATATTAAGCAGTCGACTCTTTCTCTCTCTCTCTCTCTCTCTCTTGGGCTCAAACATAGGCCCGCCACCATGGGTGGCAAACTGGCGCCGCGACGTGCTTCAAATGTCCCTCGTTTCGAGTTTGGCGACTCAGACTGGTCGACTTAGCCGGCCCGAGCGACTTGGCGACGCCAGACACGCTATCTTTCTGCCCCTGCCTTCACTTCTCCCTGCCTTGTCTGGCTTCACTTGGCTTCACGCGTAAGCTCCTTTTCGTTCGCCCCTATTCGTAATTCCTGTCTGATAGAGCTAAAAGCGCCTGTTGGCTGGCGAATCTGAATGGAGCTTATGCGTATCGTTGAGACTAGCGGTTTCTGGACAAACTCCTGTTGTTGTGTTATATATTGAGTACCCATCCTCCTTTACCCAGATGCCCTCTCACGCCCTCCGCACACACACATTTGCATTTGCTCTTGTTGTTTCTCTGATGATTCCAGCTTTCAGGGTATTTGTTTCTCTAGACGTCCCTGCGCGAACAGACGCTTCTGCAGATGTGTCTGTCTATTTAAGTGTGTGTATGTGTAACTAACGGCGCCCTGTCTAATTTTAGGATGCAAACATATTCGTATTCCATAAGCGTTGTTTTGCATAAAAATTCGAAATGCACTTTACCGCTGATGCTCGTATAGCACGAGTTTCGCATGCAGGCTTATTTTTTTAATTTATTATTTGGCCTGAAGGCATGCGTGATCTGGCCGGGAGGTGTTCATTTGCCTAAGTACGGGGAGACAGCTTACGCGTTTATGAGATGAAAGTCATTTTGCCCAAGAGGTCATCCGACCAGGCGTGCCACACGACAGAGTTGTGCCCATATCTACGGATATCGCCTTGAAGAGCGCCAGTTGTCAACAAGGCATCTGGCCGTGCGAGTCGGTTCAACCAAGCGTTTTTAGCGTGACGTGCGATGCGTCTTCAGTTGTTTTTCTAGCAGTTTCCGCTCTGTGTAAGCAATCCAGGAGCAGACTTTATGGAATGACTTTGCAGTCATGGTCTCTGGCCCGTCGTCACGCACTCTAATTTAGTTCTGTTGGCCGAGAAGAACTTTTTAAATGTCATGGAAAGAATACATTATTTTAAATTCAGTAATAGCCTACACGAATGAGAGCCGACATCGGATGGCAAGAAGGTGGTAAGACAGTGTGTATTTCCAGGCTGATGAGCAGAGTCTAATTCTGATCGGTTGACTTAGCTGAGGATAACTTAACTAAGGCTTGACAGTAAATTAACGCCGTTCATGTCAAAGCTATTCAGGCCATCGCTGACCGTGGACATAATACCGCCACGTAGAATAGCCGGCTCCTTGGCCACGGCTATCGCTTACCTACGTGAGGAACAAGTCGCCATAGGAGCTTAGTTGGGAATGAGCGTTCCAGCATCGTTCTGATCCGTTTTGGTGCAAGAGCTGAAAATGGGAGGGACTCTTGCTAGAGTTAGTGTGGAGCCAACAAGCCCTAGCTTTATTAAAGAAAATGTCTCGAATGCCAATGCCACTCACTCCTAACCCCTACATTCCTAACCCTGATCTCAAATGCGTTTCAAACCCTATCTCCCTATTCGAAACGCAAAGAGCACTCCGCGGATCTTCTAAAGCACTAGGCTTGGATGGGATTAAATTAGCATCCCTCCGTAAACTTCCCGAAGAAACAGTCTGCTGTCTCCTCAATATATTAATCATTAGTGACATCCCCCCCTGCCAGCAGAAGGCTCGTGTAGCGTTCATCCCTAAGGTCACAAACGCGTCCTCCCCTAGTGACCTCCGTCCCATTTCTATTAGTTCTTATCTGCAACGAACGCTAAATAAAATTCTATCTAAACGTATCCAAACCTCCATGAAAATTCTCCACACCCAACGAGCCTTCATCCCCTACGATGGAACCTTTGAGAACCTCAATGTTCTCGATGGCATCATTCATGATGCCAAGACCACGGGCCGCGAACTGAGGATCGCGTCGATCGACCTGAGAAAGGCGTTCGACTCGATCAGTCACGGACGCGGTCCTGTGGACACTCGAGAGCAGGGGGTACCCAAGGGGTCTTCATCGATTATATCGAGCGCCTTTACCAATCCTCCCTAACACTCCTAGAATTTGGCAAAGAATGTCGTACCATCAGGCCCACACGAGGTGTTCGTCAAGGAGATCCCTTGTCGCCTCTGTTATTTAACTTAGTTTTTGACGACATTCTGCGTAACTCAACGATACTAATATAGGATACCAACTAAAAGAGGGAACCCGCCTTATGGGCCTAGCCTTTGCGGATGACCTCATTCTCCTTGCGTCCACCAAAAATACTCTCCAACAACTCCTAGATTTAGCTAACCCCCTATTAAAAGCAAGAGGCCTAGAAATTAATCCTGATAAGAGCTTTACTATATCCCACCTGTATGACGGGCGGGTGAAGAAAAGTTTTTATCAGAACTCCCCCGAATTCACCGTTGGAGAGAGGCTTTTGCCCACAAAAGGTTTAAGCGCTCGATGGAGGTACCTCGGCATAGAATTCGACAATACTGGCAGGGTCGACTCAGCCAAGGATACACTCCTAGATTTTCTTAGCAGACTAACAATAGCTCCCCTCAAACCCCAACAAAGATTAGCAATACTTAAACAATTCGCCATCCCCAAAATCCTTTACAGATTGGTCGCTGGTCCCCGGCCATCCAGAGCTTTCCTCTTAGAATTAGATAACGAGATCAGGCGTACGGTGAAATTGCATTGGCTCAAGCTCGAAAACTCCGTGCCTAACGCATTCCTCTACGCGCACACAGCACATGGCGGTCTGGACATCCCCTGTCTCCGAACACTAATTCCCAGACTTCGCCTCTCCCGACTCACCAACTTACAAAAATCACCCCACATTGGCACGCAATGGTTGCTATCCTCGGATTACCACAGGGACGAACTGGCGAAAACCAGCGCCCTTTGTGAGTTCGGGGATACAACCATCGAAAATGCCGCACAAGAGACCGAATACTGGGCTCTAACACTACATAATACATTCGATGGAGCTCATTTAAAAAACGCACACAAATCACCTTTTACACAAAACTGGGTCAAAGGTACTGCTTACCTATCAGGTAAGGAGTATATTAATCTGATTAAGCTAAGGATCAACGCACTACCAACGCGTGCCAGGCTCGCCAGAGGCCGCCCCTGGTACGACAAATTTTGTCGTCACGGGTGCAACGCCGTTGAAACGCTGGCCCACGTCAGTCAACTGTGCGACTACACCCATCTCCCGATCATAAAGCGCCACGACGACATCTGTGAGCGGGTCTCCCGACTACTGCGGGGAAAGGGACTGCAGGTGGACCGCGAGCGCACCTTCCGTAGACCCACCGCACCCTCCCTGAGACCGGACCTCGTGATCACAACACCTACCGGGGTCTGGGTCTTAGACACCGAGGTGTGCGGACCATCTAGGGACCTTGCACGGGCCAGACGGGACAAGATCAGGAAATATGACATCCCCGAGATCAGAGATCACTAGTTCTAAGAATGTCTCGTATGCCAATGGCGTCTAATTTTCTGTACTGATCTGGCGTAGCGCATGGTGGCTCCTGTGTTAACGCTAAAAAAACGGACAGATACGTTTTCAAGCAAATTTTTATTTAACTAAACAAGTTGATCTGGTGTGTCTGTGTGTGTCGGACTGAATGCAAGGTGTTTGCACTAAAAACTCAATAACGATAATCAATCCAGCAATCGTCCTATGACCCAGCTGCGGCGGCTATTTACTCAATCACACGACAGCATTATCCAAAGCTTCAAGATTTCAAGAAGCGGTCATTTGCCGACCAACGGAAAACGCCTCTTTATACTAAAGCACAACGAGGGCCTCACCTCATCACATGACCTCACACATCAACTCCTGGGCCACTTTCAAGCAGTTTTTGTCCACGCGGCTACACGTTTAGTTTACGATGAAGTCAATATTGCTCTCGCTCGTATACGAAACAACAGAGCATTCGGGCCAGATCTTGTGAGGAAGGAACATCTTCGACACGGACATCTCCTCGTGCCCATATGACAGTTTTTTTTAACAGTTGCCTTTCTTAGGGCGCTCTGCTAACCAAATGGTATGGATGCCTTCTCAAAGAAATCCCAAAGGCAAAAAAAACCCTTCAGACCCTTCCGTGTGGCTGCCGATATTAAAAAGGAGTTATGTCTACAAACTAATCTCAAGCTCATTAACAAGACCCCTCACGGATGTTCTGATAGCACTGGCGTTTCTTCCAGATAGACAGCATGGCTTCAGGACTGAGCATTTCACTATCTCAACCTGCAAAGTACTTCATAAGCAGATCACAATTTCGTTAAACCGGAAAAACTTCCATTATTCGCGTTTTTATTGATTTTAAATCTGCCTTCGACATTGCACACCGTGATATTGTCTTGAAGAAGTTGAGACATGCTGGAGTTCCACCACGAATGCCTGCTCTACTCTGCGCACTTCTGACCTTCTTAAAAAAATGTTTAATTCTAGCGCACTTATGAGGGCTAACAAGATCACCCTCGATGATAGTGTGTGCGAACATAACACGTTTCATCAGACGACTGAATATCCGCAAAACGACAATCTTAGGCCCCTGTTATTCGTAACGTTACTCAGCGATCTGCCACGCATCATGAAAGAGCGGCACTCAACAGTCATGATCCTGCTCTACGCAGATTATCCGGTGATATTCAACAGAATCCGTACTGACCTGCATGCTGCGCTTTGCACACTTAATCAATATTTCTCGCAGAAAGGACTCTAAATAAATGTGTAAAAAACCAAGGCTGTAAGGTTTTGGCGTGGCAGGCAGCGATCCCGCGCAGATAAACTGCGATTTCTCGGCGAGCAAGTGCAGTTCGTTGAAACCTTTCACGACATGTACTGAGCGCTGTAGAAAAGCGCTTATTGTGGCTGCCGGTATCAGAAACCCAACCCAGTTATCCGCTCGGACGGCTATTACATTATTCAAGCTCAAAGTGGCTGACCACCAGCCAAGTGATATAGAAACATTTTAGCGCTTCGCATTTATGACAGTTTATTAGGATGAAGATTGTCTTCTTAAGCAATTTCTTAGCCTGCCGTCTAATTTGCGCAACATATTAGTATGCATGCTCGCGAGCTCAATGCCTATTATCGATGAACTCGTAGACCGCTTTCAGTTACCGCAGACAATCGCCCTGGAAACGTTTCCGCACAAGGGATCTCAAAAATTCCTCTAATTACCAGAAAATTTTATTTATCACCAGCTATGACTAGCTTGGCTTGGAATATGTATATTTGCCAAGTGAGACGAAATTGATTAAATACATATATTTAGAATTAACAAATTACTTAGGTTATATGTATTTTTTTAATAAAACGGAAATACTTTTGCCTATATATATATATATATATATATATATATATATATATATAATCAATCTAAGCAATTACGAGTAGTCGACTTCACTCATGCAAAACAATACTCTCCGTTGTTAGCCATAACCTTTCCCCATCCCTGCAACAGACTGTTGATTCCCATCACAAATTAAACGGTATCCATAGTCTAACTCTGACCCTAAACGAGGGTCGTGAAGGCGAGTGACGGTGGTTACGTGACACGACCTTACGTCCATGGCTAGTTCACGCGTCGTCACTCGGAGATTCTGTTCCACATTTCGCTAAGCGGATCTTTCTCGAGCGTAATAGGCCTTCCAGAGCGGGGGTTCATTCAAACGGCTTAAATTAACTTAACTTTTCAGGCTGACCTTCAGCCAAGATTTAACGTCCAGGGCATTGCTGCTAGCATTGCTTTATAGACGAAGCCACATAAATACAATTGTGCAACGGTAGAGCTCGAACCCGTGCGCCTATGTGTCTACTCCAGTTGCGAGGCGCAGGTGAATGCACCACGCCACCGGGCCCAACGGAGCATCACTTAGCGAACCCATTATAAGACGAACTGTTTTGAAATGCTCTCCATGCCAAACACGCTCTAAATATTTCGGACAGTTTCCGCAGTAGTAAAATCTTTTTGAGCTCTTACAAAATGGCCGTGTCCAACTAAGTTAAACACATTCTCCTGAAGATAAACTTGAAGATAAACGTCAGTACGTAAGATCGTCTTCGTTGACACGGATGACTAGATCCGTTAGACCGTGCGGGCAGTTTGTGATGAGTCGACGATGACGACGTCTGTCGACAGGGGCGAATGTTATCAATCGCAACAGCAGTCGAATAAGCTCATACCGCACGACAAAAAATGTCGTTTTTACAAGTTCCAGCGACACGCTTTGTTCCTCTTCTACGGTATCTCTCATGTTTTGCATTCTTCTTTTATTGTTATTGTATAGCTTGCCTTCCTACTATCTTCCTATATTCCCTCATTCTCTCTCTCTCTCTCTCGCGTTTGCTTTGTTCTCTCTCTCTCTTTCGCTTTTTTTTCGAGTTTTCTTTTCCTCGTCTACCCTCTCGTTGTTACCTTTTCATCTTGGCTATTTTGTTGCTGTAGAGGAGCACGCAGATGGGTGATGGCCGTCGTCATCAGCATTGCGAGGCCGTAGTCCCACCAGGCGCGTCCTGTACCCAACGAACGAAGCAGGCCAGTCAGCCGGCGGGTGCTGAGCCAGGCTGAGCCGATGGCTGGACCCCGAGTGAAGTTCTCGCTTCCCACTCCCTATCACTAACTTCAAATTGAGAAGAGAGAGAAAGCAAAGGGGAACGACAACGAGAGAGGGGAAGAGAGAGAAGGGAGAGAGAGCGAGAGAGAAAGAGAGAGAGAGAAGGGAGACGACAAAGGGGGGAATGGGGAGAGGGAGATAGTTACAAAGGGAAGAGGGAGAGAGCGACGAGGATAAGATGCGAGACAATTCCCGCTACCGGCTGGCGGGCCAGCCAGCCGGTAGTCGGCCGCGCTCTATCTGTCTGTCCGTCTGTATGTTTGTCTCTATGTCCCTCTATGTTCAACTCCACGCTGAAGCTCAATCGAAAAGAGCCCGGCGCCAGTGGCAGAGTCGGCGGCACCAACAACAACAACAGCAGTGGGAGCTGCGCGGCCGTAGCAGCCGGTCCCATCGCAGCGGCCTCTGTACACACAGACAGACAGAGAGTCTGACTGACTCTGTCTGTCTGTATGTCTGCCTGCCTGCCTACTACACTCATAGCCAGCCTCCCACCCTCGCCCTCCCCACCCATCGCGTCCTCCGCTATGGCTTCAGCATATCCGCCCACCTATAATACACAAGCAGCACGGGCGGTGGCGGTGGCGGCAGCGGTGCGCTCGATGGTCATGCTGGAGGTGGTGGAGCTACATAGTGGCGCTCGAGTCGTCGAGTGAGGAGCCCCGCGCTGGCCGCGCCGCGCACTGCACCGCTAGGCGCTCGGAGACCACCGCTTCCTGAGCTGTCTTGCCAGCCGGCAAGAGGCTTTTGGAGGTTTCTGCTGCTGCTGCTGATGTTGCTTGTTTGGTAGCTTGGCCCCGTTGTCCCCTCCCGGCTTCTCTCTCGCTTTTTTCGCGGCTATCTTCTCTCCCGAGCGCCGGCACTAACAACAACAACAACAACAAGACAGGCAGCAACAACAGAAACAGTGGCAGCCGGGTGGCGGCGGGTTGCGCAGCGGTGGCAGAGCCTCGCGATGAGCATCGACCACGAGATATGAAGCTTGATCAACGATTCGACGGTATATTGGCAACGCACACCGCATAGAAGCGAGTCTACAACCCACAACGAGTTCGGTGTGGTTGAGGCTTCAATCGAATCGTTGGCGCAGTAGTAGTGGTAGTAGTATAGGTACTGGTGATGTGATGTGTTGATGTGGTGGCAATGAGGCTGCCAATGCCAACGCTGAGGCGACATTGACGATGTTAAGGCTGTTGCCGTAGAAACTTCATTGTCTTTGCTCCCAGAGTACCGTCGGTGTTGCTGCATAATTAGCAAGTGCAAGCAGAAAACGACAAAAATTGGGATGAAGTAGTATTAGTAGTCGTGGTTGATGGTGGAGGTGGTGGTGTTGGTGGTGACAAATCTGCTCACTCATGGTTGTAGGTGTAACGGCTCCATCATCCATCAGTCGGTAGGTACAAACACAAGAACAAGAACCACGACGGAGCCAACCACGCAATGGATGTCCACGTACGCAAGTGAATGTCTTGTTCCTATCTATCCGTGCTAGGGTCATGCTCTGCATGAGTCGATCCGATTCCTGCAGCCCAACCCTGCAACTGACCCGAATGGGGTTTAATCATCGGATCAGTAAGCAGCGTCAATCCTGCCGGTAATGTGTGTCCGTCGCCGGTGGGATTGTGAATGGTGCTAGATGAATGAACGTTAACGTGACCGTGTGAATGAATGCAGGTGTGTTTGTGTATATGTGTGCGCATGAGGAACGGAGGAAGAAAGTGACAAATGTGAGGTTGGGTGCGTTACTGCCTTTGTATGGATCTCTGTTAGCGAGTGGCTATGCCGCCAGAGTGTCGAGGTTCCTCTCTATTGGTGTTCTCCAACTACAAATTCACCGTAGGAAAGCCATAAGGCGGCGTCGTTTCGGCTGTTGCTTGCGCTGATGCTGCTGCTGTTGTTGTTGTATTCGCTATATGGATAATGGACAAGCGTGTGTGCGCAGTGTTTTCGTTGTTGCCGCTGTACGCCACCGCTGGGCCGCGTCGGTCTCCGCCGACGCTCGCAATGATTTCGGGACTAAGCGCTTCGTTACTGCTTCTGCTGCTTGCGCCGGTAGTTCGCGCGGCTCTAGCATCCAATGGCCAACAAGGTGAGGATTCAGAATTATTCATCGTTGTTGGCTACTATAGCGACATTGTTGTTGTTGTTGTTGTTGATGTTAATGTAATCGCTGTTGTTGATGCGATCGTTGTTGTTGTTGCCTTCGTTATACTGCTGATGTATCGTGATATCGACTACGGGTGGCCAGAGGCAATACAAGCCGGTGAGGGCTTGATTGAGTGAGGGCTGAGATGATTGTTGGCTATGAACTGGTCGTTCGCTAGCGCTTCCATCGCGCGCCGTTTACTGATTGGTTGTTTGATTAAGCTAGGTATTCTTTCACCTGCGCTTCAATCGCGTGGCCGCGTAGATGCGCGGCTAAATAATACCTGACTCAATCGCAGAACAAATCAGTCAATCAATCGCAGCCTTAAGCAGCTGTCACGGCCGGTTCCAATATGCGGCGCCCGGGTACAGCAGGTGCCGAAGGAGGGTAGAAATGGAGACAAAATTGACGTCATTGTGGACGTACACTTGTGTTTTTTATTTTTTTTTATGGTGCATATATATATATATATATATATATATATATAGATTTATACACATACATATACACATATATACATATGTAGATATACGCAGCGCCGAGCATCGTAGTAGCCACCTTATCGTTTTTTCTGGCCGCCGTGTTTCTGTGCGGCTGCAAATCTGTACGGTGACGTCACGGGGAATTCCCCGAAAGACCTGTTGCCAGAAACACGTACAGAAATTGACTGGTGCTGCCCTCTGGGTGGGTGGGCTGCCGAGCGGAGCCAAGCCCATAATTGCCTCTGTGGAGAGCAGACCAATTTCGGCCGTCCGGCGTCTTCCCGCCGTGTGTGTTCTGCTAAGTAGAACCAATCAAGTTGCGAACAAACAAACACACACGCCCCACACATGCATAAACATTTGGTCTATCAACTTAATTACCTACTCTGTATATATATATATATATATATATATATATATATGCAGTGTTAACGGTGCTCTAGTGTCTTAGTCTAGCGCGAATCTAGAATACTGGCACAACGATTGCCACTATATATTGATGCATATTTACAGAATGTATATTTGCAGAATGTGTGTGGGTGTCGGGTAGACGAGAACGAAACAGAAAGAGACTTCAGGTGCTGATATCGATGTATGATTAAAGTCGAGAGCAATACGGGCGGAATTAGTGAAGTGATGATCCAGCTGCCATTGACTAATTGAGAAACTTTCTAATTCTAGACGTTGGTCGCCGCTGTGTAGTATTTGGCCAAGCGAGAAATGTTTTATATCTAGCAATAAAGTAGCAATAGTGGCACTTCGGCTGCTGATGTGGCGGCAACGCCCAAAACGAGCAAATCATCAATTATTATTATTATTAGTGTTGTGATACATGTACATAATGATAATAATAAATCCTTGTTTCAAAAAATTATTGTTATTACTATTATTACGAAAAATGACGACAACCCGTATGCGACTCCACTCGGCAAGGCACCGCGTTCGTTACCTCACAAGTTTTCAGGGGCAAGTTGAACACAGGCATGAACACAATCGAGTCCATTTGTTTCTAGTGTTGGCTGACTCTTATACGGTAAAGTTTTGACTTTACGTTTTGTCAGAGCATAGCGTTCATCTCATACTGAGTAAGCAGCAATCCAGCAGGTGCCCTTAGGATCAGGACAACGCCCAACGAGATCCAGCAGAACAACGACGAATAACGAATCGCATTCGAAATTGAACCCATACGAACCGCATTCGAAATTGAACCGATACCCTAATTGATCGTGGTTGCTATTGCAACGGCCCGCACTTTAGATCAATACGCTACTGCTGCTAGTAGCGAGTTTTAGTAATTGACATATTAGAGGCTCTTGCATCTGCGGACGGGTTGATTCGAGGATTCAAACAAGTTAGCATACGAGCATACATCCGGCTAAAACTTCTCAGCAAAGGCGCCTGTTTATTTTGCCTCAACAAGACCGCGATCATTTTATTCTGTCATGACGTCTGGGACGAAAGCCTAGACATACTCAATCCCACGTTTTCTAGTTTAGCAAGTGGAAGACTAGTAAAAATAGATACGCCGTTAGTTGGTTTCGATTTCTAGCCAAGCTTCGAGCCATACGACGGATGGCAACGCTCCGATTTCTAGAACAGCGCTTTAACCGCCCTGGAGCTGTTGTAATACCTCCGGCAGGGCTGTTTGTTGCGTACTCTTAAAATTCAGCTGGACAGAACAATTTAGTTTTTAATTTGCTTGTTTTCCCCAACTGACCCCTAACCAGTCGTTGTTGGGCCACCGGATAGGCTTGCTGGGCGCAGAAAACTGCAGATTTTGTGGATTTCTTAAACCCACTGCCCCACGGTTCATTACGTTCATAACTTTTTTTTAAAAGATTTTCCGTAAGGCAATTGCCCGTGTACGGTTTTTTCATGTCATGGCTAATTTTAATCCACTACGGCATTTACCTTGTCTAAATTGGAAACCATGCAAACCAATTTAAGAGTGGCCGGTCTGGCTCTCGAACCCAGTCCTCCCGAATGCGAGGCAAAGGCTTTGCCACTAAGCCATCTATGCTCGTTACTTACTAACAACTTACTAAAAAAAACGTACTAAAAAAATTACGGGAATAAACATGACTCCCGATCTGGCATGGCTTTCACTTGCGGATCTTGTGAGCGTTTTAATCAAGAAAATAAATAAGAGAGAACTAAAGACCCTCGTAGCCAGAGAGGGCGCTGACATACATATACACGCATAAATTGCTCTCTCTCTCTCTCAGATAGAACACGTCGTCTTTGCTGTGTTCTGCTAGAGTTTCCATTATTATTCTGCCATGCTATATACTGCGTTGTAATAAATACGCTATTCATGACTTTTTTCTTTACTACGTACGTTCCTACTTTTTTCCCGTTTGCCATTACTCGGAATAACCGTTTAAGTTGTTGTTTGCAAAATGCGACGGGCTGTCCGTAGCTCCTCGACCGTTGCAAGAGCGGTAACGGTATGTTTATTCTGTCGCCGAGTCTCGCTAAATATGATTATCACCCTTTTATATCAAGAACGCTTAAAGCGGCAGCATAAACGCGCGTGTTGAGATACCTAAGATTTTCCCAACAGTTCTTGTGGCAACGGCATTGTCGCTGACACTTGTCATCATTTCTAAATAAAGACCGCTCAAAGAAAAACCGATCAACCGGGATCTAACCGGCGACACTCAGTAGATGACATCGATATATATATATATATATATATATATATATATATAAGTTGACGAAATGGTAAAGATGGTCGGTGATTTTTGAAAGAAGTCGCGAGTTCTTCTCTAGCCCGACACATACAATTTGCATTGCGATCTAAACATTTGCATATTCAGATTTTGTGATAAGTATATATATAACTCGTTTATGCATGCCTGCATTACAGAAAGCCCCGAACTACACAAAATCTTCATGGACTCCATCCTCGGAATGGGAGACAAAGTCGATATTATGTGTTCGTTAAAGAGAGGATCTCAACCTGTCACATTTACATGGTAAGTGCTCGTTTCATTAAATTTGTATTTTCAAAAGTGGAAAACACGCGGACGCAGTTGGTAGGAATCATTGATGTAATAAAATACGGTTGTGGCAGACGTTTCGGATGTGCGGCTTTAATGAAGAGGAACACGTTATATAATGGCCTATCCTACTATTACTATTGTTGTACGTGCTTACTTTATGACTAAACTGTGCGAAAGTTATGTCCACTTTTAACTGCAATTTTATTGTGTCTGCACCAAGTGGCAGCAGTAAGAGGTTACTGGAGACTCTTCCTGTGCTCGGTGCGGCCACTTTTGAGTACGGGCTATGGCGCATTCAAACCATTATAAAGATTGAGCTATTTTGAACATACGTTACAGTTCGAACTGACAAGGTTAAACGCTTTAAAACATTTTCGGACAGACTCTAACGTCTACGGAATTACCAATTACGACAGAGTTTAATGCGTCAAAAAAAAAAAAAAAAAAATATATATATATATATATATATATATATATATATATATGCAGCGCCTCTACTCAAAGTTTAAACTAACTCTAAACTAACTTACAAGATACTTTGAAAGTCACTGGGGGGCGTCAGATTACCTCTTAGCAAGTTGCTTCGCCAGCAACTCACTATCGGAACACAAGTTGGAAGCCTTTGCCGTTCGTTGCCCCGAGGATTTTGCATAAGAAAATAAAAATAAAAAACGGTACGCTCCAGGTCTGCAACTCTGCTTCAAGAGAAAGCTGGCAAGACATTGAGAGGCTGACAGGTAGCCAAACATGAGGCTTCTCAACCAGATCATCGGATGTGCTTAGTTTTGGTGCACGGTGACCCAACTTTGACAGCATTCTAGAGATTATCTTATGTGGCATAAACAATAATTAAAATGTATCTATATATATAACTAGTTTAATATTGCAATTCGTATGTAACCTGTGTATTGCGCAAAAACAAACTTCGCTACAGGTACAAGGACAATCGGCCTGTTCGAGCAGGCCAAGACGGCTACCAGCTAGTGGAGTTGACGGGCAAGAGTATCCTTGTGATCGAACGGATCGAGCGCCGCCACATTGGCAACTACACGTGCGGAGTTAACAATGCCCTCGGCACAGATTCGTACACAGTGCCTGTTGTCGTCGAAGGTATGTATGACTCACTTAATAATACATAATTAATCCTCCGTACACCTAAGCATCGTGCAACAGCGGGCAAACTCCAGAAATCGTCCTAAAATCGGGCACTCGTTCTTCCTAAGATACCTTTGTCTGTCTCTTGTTCCACGTATTCTTTTGGCTTTATTTTAATTTTTTTATTATCTTTCTCTTTATTTAAATCATATCTATTGTACTCTGATACACCTGATTTGATCGGTCTCCAAACAGGGCAATATCTCTCACCAAAGTTAAATAAGGGAGGTGATATATATATATATATATATATATATATAAGAAGCGGTACTTGGTCAAGCGACCGGGCTACGTGCCACCGCCATATTTTGCTTAATGCAAGCTAGGTAAGCGCTTTCCTTTATTCCGCTAAATGATACACGCCTAGCAAGGACAATTTGTTCTCACCATCATACGGCCAATCATAACTAACATGTTTGCATGACGACAACAACAGCCCCTCCATCGTGGAGTCTGACTCCGTCGGATACGACGGCGCCTACAGGAGGCCGGGTATTGTTGCACTGCGCCGCTAATGGATTTCCGCTGCCAACAATCAGCTGGACACGTCAACACGATCGGGCGCAGAACGAGTTCGCCCCGTTACAGCCTTCAGACAGAATAACCCTACACAGAAATGGTGCGTCTTTGTCAATGCCACTTGCTTTTCCTTCAGCATGTAGCGTGCAGCTCCATCGCTGTAGCAGCAGTCAGAGTCGTAGCTCTAACAGTTAAGAGTAGTTAGTTATTAGTTAAGTAAGGTAAACAGCACCTCACTGCCCTTATAATAGTGGTCGTAAAGACCCTGCATACGAAAATTGATATCATTAAGAGAAAGCCATATCTAGCCGGCATTAATTAACAGCACCTCGCTGCCCTGATATTAGCGGTCGTAAAGACCCAGCATACGAAAGTGATTATCATTAAGAGAAAGCCATATCTAGCCGGCATCAATTTTAAAGCAAAATGTTCTTAGTTGATAGGATTGTTATGTGTACAATTATAGCCTTGTAGTGACGTGATGGCTTTACACAACGATACGTTATTTCGCAGAAAAGATACAGCATCAAGGTACGATGTTCTGTACAAATGGTTGGTTAAGACGTGTTTTTCACGCTCAGCGCCGAGGGAATGAAAATTTGGTGCTTGTGAAACGTAACTCCGTCTAATAGATCACTGGAGTTTGTTTTGCAATTTACAACTTTACTGTGTTCTACATTAACGTAAAACTCTGACATGTTACAGGCACGCTGAGCATTAGCAATGCAAAGGTAGAAGACGCAAATATGTACCGCTGCGAAGCTGAAAACAAGCTTGGAAAGCTTCGCCAGACTCTGACACTCACAATAAGTGGTACGAAATTATATATATATATATATCATAGTGTGACTTTCTGTTAGTGGTACGAAATTATAAATAAATATATATATATATATATATATATATATATATATATATCATAGTCTGTTTTTGATAGAATTATCTTCATGAGCGATGCTAATTGAGAATAGGTGATGTAACAAACTACGATGCTGAAAGCCAGCGCTCGCGCTGCCATAAAGGACTATTGGACAAAGCTTAGTTATCCGGCCCTTTAGAGGCAATCTTTATAGGGAAGTGCAAATTAGGTTAAAGTTACTACGCTAAAAAAAGGCTAGATTCGACACAGGGTTAGTGACTGAGCGGGGATTTGGAGGAGCGACGTCGGCTGGTTCGTTGGCTGCTCGGTAATAGCACATATTTCTGTTCACTGTTGTAAGCTTTCGGTATGTGATGCAAATAAGTATATTTTTATGTAAAAATAGGCGTAGAATACATCGTAGCCATTGCTCTGAGTGGAAGCCATTTGTAGACCCATATGATGCGTTGTGGTCGACAAGTGATTCGTTTGTTCTCTAGTTGATACCTTCATGGGCTTGTTTTGGTTGGTTGACTGCGCTTGGGACTTACGGATCCACAGCTCCTCCGATGATCATCGACCACGATGAAACATCGACGATTCGCCGAGGTCACAGCGTTCGTATGCGCTGCGAGGCCACCGGTGACGCGCCGATGACGCTCATCTGGACCAAGGATGAACGCCTCTACCAGAACACCTACGTTGAAGGGTGCGTTCATTGTTATGCCCCATTGACTCCTGTTTCCCTCGCCTCAGTCGTTCTGCTTCGGGTCTTTATCTCGTCCCTAGAGATATGCCTATTTGTTTCTCGGCGTAAGACTCCTTGGGCCATTTGTTTCGCTCGGTAACATTCGATCTCTTTCGGCACGACAAAAAACATGATCGTGACAGATTTTCCTACCCTATCTGCTGCGGCGTCAAGAGTAGCAAAAATAACCATTTTGAGAAGTATGGAATGGGAAAGACTGAAGCGGCCATGTATAAACGACAGATTGGCCTGGGAATCATATACGCTATTATCTGTTTAGTACGAGGGAGCAAATACCGTGCTTAAAGTTGAAGCTGTACTGTCCTAGCTGACGGCCCGATCCAGAGCTGCCGGGTCTAACCATTTGAGATGATTGTTGCCTGTTGTTTCCTGTCTGTCGTTATAATACGCCCGCTTCGTTTCTCGCGCAGCTATGATATCATCCAGCGGGTGATGCCCGGCGGGATTCGGTCCGAGTTGATGATTCACAATACGACGCCAGGCGATGCCGGCGCCTACACCTGCAAGGTGTCGAACCCCTTTGGACAGGCCGCTGCCCTCACGCGGCTGCAGGTGCTCGGTAAGTACGCTTTGTATAAAACTTTCATTTATTCTTGCCCTTCCCGTGGCTCTCCCCTTCTCTCCATCTCTCGCCATTGTGCTTCCTCCCTCTGGTGTTTGACCGCAGTAAACTGTTCCGTCATAAACGAGCAGCTAAAGTCAAATGATAGTTAAGCAAGCAAAGCATATGCTCTCTTACTTCGCTGAGAAGTTTCGCTCACATAATTAGCATCATTATCGTCATCGTTACTACTGACATCTATCCACAAAGCCGCGTACAAAGGAATTCTTTGACGCACAAGAAGTCCAACTAAACGCTTGTTACCACGCGATGGGAACGCAAACGTTGTCAGCCATTTAGATACGTTAGAATATCGATTAAAACACTAAAAACCAAACGATTATCATGAAGCTACAAACACACAAAGATAAAAAATAATTTAAACAAGACTAAAACAACAATAGGGGTAGCGTAAACGTTATGTTATTTTCCATTGGCATTTCTTATATAGAGAAGAGAAATGCTTTGACGCACATCCATCTGATCTTATTGGTGAGTTATATGGGACTACTACTACAGGTATGCCCAAGGCTGACCTTTTACATAGCTCAGCCATGTACACCAGAAAACATTTCTTGAAATTTTTATTGACGCTAGTAACGTCCTTAACAGCCTCCTATAGATTACAGTAATGGGCGCGTTTGTGAGGAAAAGGGTCCTTCATTATCTCATATAATATCAGGATACCTAATTGATCGAAGTGTGTTTAACGGCGAAGTGGAAATACCAATGATAGCAGGAGTTCCGCAGGGCTAGGTCCTAAGTCCCCTGCTCTGGAACCTGACGTCTGATGACGCATGATTAATTTTAGCTTGTATTTGTACAAGGTTGCTAACCGCCTTCACAAACGGTGGCACGTCGCAGGATTGGACCACAATTTTATCTACGTTAGACCCTAGATACTTTCGACACTTCTGATTAATGATGACTAAGAACAGAATACCAATACGTAAATACACAACTAATCGACACACAGTCGTGCCTCATTAGTTAATGTTGGCACCATGTTAGTCTCAGGACAAAGTTAGTGACTACGCTACTACAAGCGACGATGTTTTCATTTGTCGGCTGCAGAACCACCGTTTCCACCATTGGCTATACGGGTGACGAATATCGAAAGCAAGCAGGTGCGCCTGAACTGGCAGGCGCCTATGTCCGTTGTCAACAACTACATCGTCCGATACTGGAAGGAGGCGGCGGGAAATGGTATGATGCGACAATACGTTGATAAAATTATGTAGTAGCCGACAAGAAAAACTCGAACAAAACGAATAAGAGTGTTAACGTAGTCACTATATATATATATATATATATATATATAGCAGTGGTGTCTTGGGCGACTAACACCAGGTTCTAAAAGATTGGAGTGTTGCTTCGCGCATGAACAAATGCTGCTTAGGTAGAATCTGTTCTCTTCCTTGATTGTTAAATTGGGTTGACCCTTACCCTGACCAGTTACATTCCGCTGTTGAAAAAAAGCCCAGACAAGAAAACGCCCTAAACAAGTAGATTCGATTATGTCTAGAATCCCACCTACAGTTGCGCCAGGGTACATGCTGGATAAGCACACAAAGCCGTAACGTTACTGGGCAAGCGTGATAATTAGCTTAGTGAAGTTGCTCAGAGCCAAATAAGTAAATACCTGTAATGATTAACTGCCTGTTGTGATCACTTTGCATCGTCCTCGATGCATCCTGCGGATTCTTATATATATATATATATATATATATATATATATATTACACCTGGTTGCATGCTAGTCCCAAAAGATGAGTCGCACAGTAGCTGACTGACACACATTTCCGACGGCGGACTATGAGGCGCCCCAACCCAAATCAAATACTAAACTTCTGTAGATCAGAGAGAATTTACACGTATATTGTGTACACATTTAAAATGTATCAACGTATAAGCAAATCGTTTTTAGGTACATGCTTTTATTGTGTGGTAAATAAAAGAGTTCTCTTTCATCAAAGAAACGTGGCTTATGACTAGGACACGTTCTGATAGCCTTTATGCGCTGCTTCGTAATGGCAATAGGGCCTTCAAAAAGCGGCCGGAAGTTGGCGGTCCTCTCAATCGCGGGCACGGAGACCTCGGCTTATATGGGCGATCTGCATCCGGGCACAACGTACGCTGGCTATATGCTGTCGGAAAACGGAGTCGGCACCTCGGGTGAGTCGGGCGGCTTCAAGTTCACCACGCGGGAAGAGCCGCCCACTGCGTCACCTCTTGACGTGAAGCTGCTCGGTGTTGGCGCCAAGTTCTTCAAGGTTCAGTGGAAGGTGCGCATCGCATGACGAGAAGTCGCCACAAAGCAAAATATCTCTAGATACGAATTGCTACAGCTAGTACCCTGCCACAACAGTTATTGCCGCAACTTTTATTAGCTCCACTATTGCGTTAACAATGATTACGAGAGCAACAACAACAATAACTATTAGAAGAATAATATTAACGAGTAGAACAACTTGTATGCCCACTAGCTATCCCGAAACCACTGAATCACCAATGTCGCGCAATTGTGATTTTTGTAGGTACGTTTCTCTTTATGGCACCGTTGCACGTACCATCATATTACATAGTATATGCCTTTAGTGCTGCGACTTTTTATTTGAATATTTGTTACAAAATTTTCTATCAAAACTACTTTCATTTTACTTTTACTCGCTGTTAGTGCTGTGACGACTGCAACGGCTTATACTACTGGCAAAACTATTTCCATCGGGACTAAGTACTTACTTTGCTTAAATATTGTAAGTGCTTAATAATTGCTTGTAATTGTAATTAGAATATAATAATTGCTTAGCGACTTTGGCTGTTGGTGGAGGTTCTAATGACTCTTTTATGTACGTCGACAAGAGACTTGAACGAGCAAACGACGAAATTGATGACGCCGCGTGACGCACTGTGATAATGCACTGCTCTCTGTTCTGGTAGGCCGTCCCCGAGGATCACCGAAACGGCAAGATACTCGGCTATAACGTTGGCCACAAACAGCTCGGTTCCGACGTGCCGTTCACGTTCGAGAGCGTCCAGGGCGAGCCGGGCGAGGCGATCGTGCGCGGCGTGCAGCCGAACACCAACTATTCAGTGGTCGTGCACGCGTTCAACAACGCCGGCTCGGGCCCTCACAGCCACCGGTTAGTCGTTACGACTCTCGACAAGGATCTGCCGGGCCCGCCGAATTTTGCCATCTCACACGTCACCTCGTCTTCGGTCTCGGTACAGATTCGCGAGAAGGCCATCACCAGCCACGTGACGCGTAAGTAGGCCGGACATACTTTTAAATATATATATATATATATGTGTGTGTGAGAAAATACATTCGCACTTACATCCGGTGTCACCCGTTTAGCAAAGATCAGATGCAACGTTTGCTTCTGGTTGAAAACAGTAATATGTTTTACCTTTTTCAATTGCTTTGCCGTTACGGTTACCTCACGACGATCCTATTACCAAATTAGCTATTGTAATTAGAGTGTCAGCATATGCGTAAACGATGTGCTCAAAGGCAACACGTCTGGAAAGAGTAAGCTTTAATATGGGTCGGTTTTTAAGAACGATGTGTATACACACAAACGATAAAAGACCTTCCAGTTTTTCTTTAATTATGAAAAAATGTCTCCGCGAAATAACGAACTTGTTTTTGGTTCTAATTTCCGGTGTATATGTGTGTCTGTAGGCATGTGTATATAGTTTTCTAATTCAGAACGAAATGCTTGTCTCTGGCGTGTCGTTCTGCCGTCCCTCCCTTGACATTCCAGATGGTCCCCCAATATATATACATATATATATACACACATTTTGTATCTCGAAGCAAATTATCAACATCATTACCATATCATTTGGCTTGTCATCATTTAATTCGCGCGACAAGTTGCTAAAAACATACTTCTCTCTTTTTTTATTTGTTTTTGCATTTAGTCGCAAACCACGATTTTGAATACCCCTCTCTGTACGTATATTATGTGCGCAAAATGCTCACTCAGGGTGGCTGGCACCGCCGTTAGCTCTGCTGCAGAAGAAAAACCTTGCTGTTATTTGCTAAAACAGCAAGGTTTTAGCAAAAGCGGGACATGCAGCACTAGCTTGCGTAACCTCGAAGCAGGTGAACAAAGAGTTCAGAACAACACAGGCACCAGTTCAGGAGAGCAGGGAGACCCGTTCAGGCGAACCGGGAAACCCGTTCAGGAAAACAGAGATTCCTGTTTCGAAGAACAGGGAATGCAACACGCCGTCACTCTGTGAGACAACGTGTCTCCTATATACGCCTGAGTCTTGAGCAGTTTTTCTTGTTCGTCATTGCCGTCCGTATTTGTCGTTGCAGCCGCGAGTTTGGCGTAGTGGTAGATTCTACCCTTAGTCACTGTAATCAGACGCATCCGCTCGAGTTCTTTCGAACGCTTTATGCCGGCCGCAGGAGCCTTCCTATGAGCGGGCATCCGACGCCTATCGGCCATCGATCGGCGTTGACAGATTACCGCATTACAGATTACATCGTTGACGTCATGTACATCGATATTTCGCCACGGCTGCGACTACCGCCGCCAAAATCATTAAAATAATAACATATTAGCAGGGGCACCTTTGGACTAGAGCGGCAACACATGGGCAACCAGTATGTTCTGCAAAGTTATCCCGATGCTTTGCGATTACAATCGCAAAACATCCGGGTCGGCATTCTTTATTCTTTTTTTTTTCTTCTTTTATTTTGAGCTATACACAAGCCCAACCTGGAAAATCTACAGATGAAACCGCAGAAGCTCGTGACCATACTTCGGGGGTTGGCGCTACCCGCCGGCTCCGGAGAACAGCTTTCGGCGGCACCCCGCGGCTAATCACCGCGGGGTGCCGCAAAAAGCTGTACTTCAGACGAACTTGGGTATTATTAGCAACTTTCAGACAAAAAGAACCGCTCCACGCACTGAAAACGTATCTAAACCGAGGAAGCCGCTCCACGCAGTGGAAATGTATTTAAAAACAGTCATCCAACCAAACGTATAACAGTGCATTTGCATTAATTCTGTTTTAAATTGTAGCAGACATTCGGCGACACTGTTTACGACAATAATTATTTTCTGGTCGCCCAAATGAAAACGTTTCTTGCTTGCGATAGCAAACTGCAGTGCTGACCGCTCCAGAGCTAAGCGTTCCAGATTAAATTGCGTTCTGGTCGTCCGTAGTGGTTTTAATCTATTGCCGTGCGAAGCGCGTGCAATCAATTTATTAATTAATTGTATGCAATTAAGTAATGCCACCGGAGTAATGTCGCCGGAGTAATGTAAACTGCAGATATACTTGATTCATTGCCGTAGGTTCTTGAGACGACAAAGATCAATGAGGTATGCATACGTCAGACCAAGAGTATTTCTTTTTCTGTTTTTCTTATATTAAAGTCGAGGTCCAAAAAGAGTCGCCCACATAACAAATGCTAGTCTCGGGCCCACATGTTATTGCCATTATCAGCGAGATGTAAGTCAGCTTCTTTAGAGTTTCTTACGTAAATCATATTCCGCCGAGAGTCAGCAGCCACGCTGCCACACGAGCTTTTGGGCTAAAAATCTAGATATCTCAACATGTCCGACACTCGGTGCATTAAGGATATGCCCTACGGTGATTTCAAGCCCGTTGGAGACGAAGGATGGTCTAGAATTAAAAACAACACACAGTGGGTCCGTCATTTATGAGTGATATCTAAGTTGATTCCTTTGTTGAACGCAACCCAAAGCAACTAAGAGTATGGTCTAAGCTATCCAGAATGTAGGAGTACGTGCGTAACTGCACGCAATGAGCCTTGTACAGACTGGCGGAGTCTATCCGCTTGTGCTTATTATTAAGCATCCCTATTTCTCTCGCGCGTTTCCTCGCTCTTTCCTCGTGCCTGTTTCTCGTTATTTCTGTCTCCGTCTATTGTTTAAGCTAGTTTCACTGCGCTACATATCTTTCTCTAAGCCTGTGCGGCGTCTAATGTAAGTCCCCGAAAACGCGGACTAAAGTTTGCTACGAACAGATTGAATTAACCGCGCACATTATCTGTCGAGTTTGGTAACAACAACAGCCGAATTAAATCGGCACAACAATATCTGCACAATTGTATTGTGTCCCACTAGCTCATGACAAAAAAAACGCGTATTGTATAGACGTTGTAATATTATAGGTAATATATATAGATATATTGTAAATAATTCAATTGTCTACCACATATAGTTCTATGCATTGTATCCTGTCCTACGAGATCCTGCAATTCAATCTGGTTTGGTTGCTCCTCTGCTTGCTGTTGTTTTTATGATAATCATTATAATCATCATCACTTCTATAACTGTTTTGGCCATCGCCCGTACCTCAGTTACGGCGTTTTACTGTCGTTTCTACTGTTGCTGACGATCTTAACGGTGACGAGTCATTATAGAGCGTGTTGACTTGCCGTCAGGTCGTGTTGACTTGGCGCGCGGCTGACTTTCGATCAGCTTGCCAATTGATCCGATTAGCATATGGCAATAGCAAATATATCGCGTCTAAGAGATCAACAAGTTGCCGGAGCATTGGTTGTTTATTAGTAGTAGTAGTCGTAGTGGTGGAGGCGTAGTAGTTATGCTTTTTGTCTTCACGTCGTCAGCACTTCCGTCCGTCTACCCATGCGCAAAATCATATGGAAGATGAGCTGGCGGCCTTTATCACCTAGTGATGAGGCTTGCGGGCTTAGCGACGACCTGTTCAGTCGGGTTAGGGCTTTAGCTGGTACTTCCACGACTATATTTCTTATATATATATATATATATATATATATATATATATATATATATATATATATATATATATATAATATATATATATATATATATATATATATATATATATATATATATATATATATATATATGTTAAAGGAGAAAGAAATTTAAAAAAAGAAAGAAAAACGAGGAACTGAAAGACATGTGTCGAAACATGATTGAAATGTGAAAGAAGAGCTATCGACAGCGGCCGATTTCTCCGAACCACAGACAAACACCAGCGCCTGGCGCGCCTGTACAGTTGTGATGTTTACGTGTGTGTGTGAATGACTTGGTCTTCCATCAACTCTACTGCAGAAAATAAGTCATGATCTGGTCACTGACCCTGAACGCGGAGAGTAGATTGATCTTCCAGACGACTTCCAGCTCTTCCTGTTTTATTTCCCGCTTTGTCCGTCTACGTTGTGCCTATTCTCGTATTCCACGCCCACCTGATCACCGAATCGATGTTGTTGTTGTCTTCGCGCTGCTTTATAGTAGAGCCGGTGTGGTGGCAAAACTCCACTAGCGAATCCGCAGGGTGCGCCAGTTTTTCTTCTTCTCGTCAAGACCTGTCAGTTAGGTCTGCACACCGTCTTGTCGCTCGAGACGCTGGCGTCTGTAGTTAGTGGGTGTTCTGGTTACCTCTCCGGTCTGCTGGTTATTATTTCTTGAGCTCGCTGTCTTTGCTTACCTCTCGAAATATAGGCTTTGGATGGTCTCAATGCCCCCTCTGCTCTCTCTCTCTCTCTCGCTCTGAATGTTTGTCTATTTTTAATCTTCGACCGTTAGAGATCGCAGATTGTTTCGCCGCCTCGTATGCACTGTGCTGTCTGTTCTTCCTACTTGCGATGGACAACGCGTCCCGGAACATCCCCGTCTCATCATAACAGATTAGCACCCGGCTATGAAGGCCTGGGGCAAATGTTGTTGTCTTTTGTGAACTGTCAAGGCTTAATATTTATAGATTCTAGCTAAGCAGCAACTCGCTGTTTTATTGTCGAGCGCGAACGTCGGCAAACGTCTGGCTGGTCTACTTTATTTTTAGGACAAGCCTACTTATCTACTTGAGCCTGCACTTGCTTATAGCGTTTAGTTCTCAGAACTAGGCAAACACTAGGACATCGTCTAGCTAAGCCACGAGTCTACAATATAGCGAACTATGGAAAAGTGTTTTTCCAATTTGAGTTTAAAATATGATCTTAAATCAAATATGGTAAAATAAAATATGACATATTTGAGGAGAATAATTGGCAACTTAAGCGCAAAAAAATGTAATGTGTGTTTGTCATTTAGATAAACGTTATGGTACGATAATAAACGTGCCGCTAAATGATGCGAATGGTACGTTAAGATTTGCTACGTAATCCAGGTAAGCTATTAAATCCCATTTAATAATGCTCGGGAACCACTGTGAAAATTGCCGAATTTATTTCTGGTTCGTCTTACATGCGAGATAGACTCTTTTCACGCATTTCAAAGCTTGACGCCAAGCGCGTTCCTAATGTTAGAAGCTTTTGATCATTTTTTTTTCATGTGAAAATGAGCAAGCAACCAAGCGATGCTCTGGATCGTTGACAGCTGTACTATACATAAGCTTTTATGACACATTAATTCTGACAAGCCTTCATGCGTTGTACATAGCGCTAAGAGCATAGCTAAGAGCATCTTGGTGCGCATTCTGTTTAGAAACACAACGGTAGCAGCAGCGCTGTCGTCTAGTTCAAGCCCGATCTATCTGCATGCGATCTACCGTGCGTATTTCAGAGTTTGTGCTTTCGTATCGCGAAGCGGGAGCGGATCCGTGGAAAAGCGTTTTCTTCCCTCCGCATACCCACACGCTGAACGTCGAGGGCCTCCACCCGCAGACCAACTATGAGATTACAATCGCCTCATACGCCGTCCACGGACGTGGCGAGAGCTCGAAGCCGATGGCTTTTAAAACCACTGCCGAAGGTACGCGCCGCTCTCATCACCAAATAATATATATTATATATATATATATATATATATATATATATTTATTTATATATTTATATATAATGTTCACTCTTTTGTTTGTTGTGGCTTGCTTGAGGAAAACTAACGCCAACCAGTTAAAATCAGGCATGTTATTAAAGAATACGTACGAATTACGATTGAATGATCTTACGTTGGATTAGTACCTTTAACTACCAGTAACCGATGTTTCAAGCGCAATACAAAACATAGATGAATTAATATATATATATATATATATGTATATATATTGTGTTGTTGCCGGTGTGAAGCAGATGAAGCGTCAAATACGATCCTGACCGCCCACAGCGGACTTCTGACGTCGGAGAACGTCGAGATGGTCCTCAGCGAGCCACGGCTCTTCCTCCCACTGCTGTTCTGCTTGACGCTTGTCGTATCGTCGATTGTCACCGCCTATGCTTGTTACAAGCGCGTCCTGGCCAAGTACAGTACGTTGAGTTTTGGCATGTACATCTTCGCCCTTCCTGCAGTCATAAGATTATTGATGCGATTTATATGATCATAAACATGCACTTATTACGCACTATTTTGTGACACAAGGAACGAGTAGGATCTCGGGACTCACGGTTGGCCCATAACACCAGCGTCACCGGCTATCCCCGCCACGCCGTACCGCCGACATGAATATCATTTTTATTGTTATCTTATTATTGATAGAGTTATTCGTTTTTTTTTTTGGAAAACACATGAACACACTTAAGCAAATACAGGTAAACAAGAGTAGGTGACCAAGTATAGATCCATGATTTACATTCTAGATTTTGTTGCTAACGAGTTCGTTGCCGTTTAGCGTGGTAGGCAAAGTGCAAAAAGTTGCCTATAGGTAGAATATAGAAAACGGTGATGGCATTCGAGTGAGGTCATTTGCAGGCGTTTACTAGAAAAATGACAGGCGCGTTGAAATAAAAGACGTTTGGTAATCTTTTTTTCTTTAAATAAAAGAAGAAAATATTATTTATAAATATATATCTACACATATATATATATATATATATATATATATTTTTTTTTTCACAGATACAACGCTTTAACATTTATTATTATTATTATTATTATTATTATTATTATTATTATTATTATTATTATTATTATTATTATTATTATTATTATTATGTATTTGCTTAAATATTAGAGGTAACAATTGTCTCTTTATGAACGTGTACACCGGTTAATTAAAAGTGAAAATGTCACATATACTAGTTTCTGTAGCTACGGGACCTGCTTGTTAGGTGTGTAGTCGTTGTTATGCTGCTGCTGCTGTTATGGTAAAGATAATGCTTCTGGCTGACTTGTCCGGGAACTAATTTCCTGCGGCGTTGGCCGATGTCCCGCAGCCGTGTTCAACAACCCGCCAGGCGGAGCTCCGGTGCTGCAGTACCAGACCGTCCAGGGCGCCTATGGCGTGCTCGAGCGCGAATACTGTGTACTCCAGCAGAAGCTCTATGGGGCTAACGGCGGCGGCACAGCCGCTGCCGGATACTACGGGGTAGGCAAGAACGGTGAGGTAATGTATGACATGCCATATGATGCCGTCATCAGCACCTCACTGCCGGTCCACCAAACGACGACCTCAACCGTAAAATCAGCTGAAAGCGTCTCTCTCGATGAAGATGACGCTCTCGCGACGCTGGCCGTAAGTTTACATGCGTGGTTGTTGCAATTATTGTTGGGTATTGATGATACTGCTGATGTTGTTTCGCTGTTGCAGCTACATTCGCTGCCTGATTGTTTGTGTTGTGGCGTTTTTGTTGTTGTTGTTGTTGTTGTTGTTGTTGTTGTTGTTGTGCTTGTTGTTGCTGAGTAATTGAATAACTACTTGTAGGTTTTTCAGATTGCTTACAAAGGTGCTCTTATAGCTATTATTGGCTGTTATTATTACTGCTATTCTGTTTTGTCGGTTTTTTCATAATGCGACCATGCCAAAGCTCGTAGTTATCATTTCTTTTGTTACTGTTATCATGGACATTCTAATAATTATTATTATTATTAGTATTCGTCGTTTGTAGAGAAAACGTGATCTCTATCATTGGGGGCAATGATTTGACAGGAAGCGAACAGAGCAAAATGAATCTGGCTTAAACGAACAAACGCTTTGAACAAAGGTCTAATATTAACATTATGTACAGGTATAACAATTATTTATAATAATATGAATTATATAACATAAATATTGCTTATATTATTATTGCTCGAGTGTCGGTGATCACTCAAGATCATCTCGGCGTTGCCTCCATATAGTTCCAATGACACCCTCTGTCGGAAGAACGCGGTCGACCTTAGCTCCACTGTGGCCTCCAAAAGCTTCTTCCTAAGCTCTATTATTATTATTATTATTATTATTATTATTATTATTATTATTATTATTATTATTATTATTATTATTATTATTATTATTATTATTATTATTATTATTATTATTATTATTATTATTATTATTATTATTATTATTCTATATACTACAAGACACGCTGAACTTAACGCCATAGTTAGAAGAGCTCTTAGAAGGGCAGGGATACCATCTACACCCGAGCCGAATGGCCTTAATGGCAGCAGTGAGCTGCGGCCTGACGGGGTCACCATCCCGCTGTGGTCACACGGAAAAAGCCTTGTATGGGATGTAACGGTTTCATGCACGGCGGCCTTATCGTATCTACACCACAGCGCCGTTGAGTCAGGATGGGTAGCCGAGCGCGCGGATTCTGAAAAACGAAGGAAGTATCTCGAGCTATCTAGAAGCTACCACTTTGTACCCATTACATTAGAGACGCTCGGCCCCATCAGCTCAGGTACAGCGAAAATCCTGAAAGATATCGGAAAACGCATAGCAGAAGTTACGGGCGATCGACGCGAGGCCATGTTTTTGAGACAGATGATGTCTTTGGCCGTTTGTAGAGGAAATGTGGCTTCCATCATCGGCGCCATGAATTGATAGAAAGCGACCGGAGCAGGATAAACCTGGCATAAACGTTCATACCTCACAATTGTAATAACTGAATAATAATAAAAAATAATTATTATTATGATTATTATTTATTCAATATTTCGGTGTTTCCCTACAATTGTGGGATCTAAACGTGTACCCGCCTAGGGTATTATTATTATTGTTATTATTTATCACCGCTGTTGTTATCTTGTTGCGCGCATACTACACATCCGATTATCGCGACGGGTTCTGTCTGTAGTCTGTCCTAGATCCTACGGATCTGCATCAGCCGGGTCATCGGCTTCTCAGACCGGGGTTAGCAGACACGCATTTAGGAGTTTTCCATTGCTAGCTGGCTGGCTGGCTGGAAACGATGGCGGGTGGCGTGTGGTGGGTTTGGCGCCCGCAGTGGCAGGCTTGATACGTTTGGCGTACGATTACCGAACTTCTAGTACCAGACGCAGTCTATAAGGCGAGCAAGCCGTCAGTATTTTCTAGCGCACGCGACACACACAGAAAGAGTCTGTCACACGTGGCTTCAATGCCGGCAAACCGCTTCCTACCGCTATCAGTTTCACATGTCGTTGTACTTCGATCGAATCAATCGATCGATCTTTGCCTGAGTTGGCATTTACAAGGCCAATGGGAACTCGTGCAATTCAAAGTAATCTCAAGTAGATGTGGTTACCTTGTGGCTTTCTAGCGACTCCCGTACATGCATACATATATATATATATATATATATCATCGGCACCTTCTGGCACACGCACATTTGGCTGTATATGTACTTTTTCAGAGAAAATTCCTCTGCTCATGTAGGCATGCAGCGTACTGCCAATATATATATATATATATATATGCACACAAACAGCTACTAAATTGATCGCTTGTGATCCGCACGACTGTGTTACGGAGAACCGACTTTGGTCGTATAAGAATTCCCCTACCAGCTTATTTCGCACACACCTTATCGTTTGCCTTGCGTTAAATATATACCTTGTTTGCCTTTATATTAATTTTAGTATGATTCTTGCACTGCTTCTTCTACATATATGCTATTCGAATAAACTAAAAACAATGCATTATTATAAGTGAAATCTTAAGGTAAATTAAAATGCAAATATATATATATATATATATATATATATATTTTTTTTTTTTTTTTTGTGACAGGGTCCTTATCTCGCAACCGTCGCAACAACATTATAGAGAGGCAAGGAATAACATCAATAGAAATGGTCGCGGGCACCAATACAAGCTAGTGAAAGGCTAACAATTAAGCTCAAAATGTGCCCTTAAATACCTTAATGACAGAGCTGTAGTAGTCATTAATCACAGTATCGTACTGGCGAGTAACCGAAACCAACGCAGAGTCAGTATACACAATTAACTAAGAAACGTTTACTACGAGCTAAGCGTGCTAAAAGATGAAGCACTCAAGCTTAGTCTATACGTAAGTACGACTGTGGCCGCCGTGTCTCGTCGAGTCGACTAGATCATGCGCCCATTTCCTCAACAAAACCACGAAACCCCACTATATATGTGCAGCTGCACAAGCAGTACGTTATTCCTAGCTGTGTCCGCACATCACCTGTGTAGAATATAGGTCCTCGTAAAGTTTTCATTTTAAATGCTTAGAAAGTGTATTAGTATCGTCCAATGCTGCAATGTTTGTTCAGTCCGAAACGGTAAAACACAAATATGAGATCATTATGGAGTCGTTTGAGAAAAGCCGTGAAAAATGATTGTCAGAATATGTTCCGATAAATACTGACACCCACGACGCTTCTAAGGGAGGGTAGTGCAAATTTGCAAAAATTGCTTGGCATGCGAAAAATTGACTGATGATTATTTAAGGTACATTTTATGCAGCAATCATGCAATATCTTATATTTAGACTGATATGATAATGTATTGGCGAGTAGTTGCAGGTGTATTAATTTAGGGGGAATATGCATATCGAATTTAAATATGGGAATATAAGACGACATGTGTTTATCGAGCAATACAAGAATAATAATAAAGTAATGATTCATTAAATTATTAAAATTAAAAATATATATACACATTACGAGTGGGTGGCAATAATAGCACGTTAGAACATTAGATAAGATCAGTGCAACCTTCTGTTGCCTTGCCAATATGATTGCACTCGAAGAAGAAGGAGTCGTATGTTACTGGCCGGCCCAGGTATTGGAACATTTCAAACTTGCGCCGTTAGCTCTCTACGTAGACCTTTAGTCAATGTGACGACATATCGCCTTCATACACAAGATGCAATAACATAAATAAAACTCTAATATATACTGATAAATATAACGTTTTATAATCGCCACATCACACAAAGCCGCTAATACAAAACCCCAGCTTGGAACAGTTGAATGCCTGATGCGCGCTCTTGTATTTCTGGTGGGTTTGTAGGAAATGTGTCTACTTTTCTCCTAAGAGAAGATTTTTTATAATAATGGTGGCGATGGTTTTTATGATTCCGATAGTTCCGATAGTTATTATTATTATTATTATTATTATTATTATTATTATTATTATTATTATTATTATTATTATTACCATTGCAAGTTCATACGATTAGCTAGGTCTACCACAGGTGGACACAAATAGCGTGAATAGCTTATGCAATAATGCCATTTAATGCCAATATAGGTTGCTTCGATTATATGTGATTAAAAGTATTAAATGCTAAGGACACTCAATAGTGATCATCAGCATTATTGTCGTAGTCAGTAGAGTAATTGCTGTCGCTTGCCGAGTAAACATATTTACACTGTCCGTGTACTGTGCTGTTGTTGTGTCGTGCCATAACAGCAACCAAAGGACTGCTACACAATGTTGAAAGGCAAGGACAATCGTCAGTCGTATATCGTCGCGCCGGCGGTGCCTGAAAAGGACGAGGCCCTACGGGCGACCCTCCGAGCCGAGAAGGCTATGAAAATCCGCAAAGAGCTGCAGGAGGCGCGCGCCAATGGCACAATCATTCAGGCCGATATCCACTCTTCCGAAGACTGCCTCCACGATGAGGTAGGTTCTAGGTTGCTCTGGCTTGCAATACGACAGCTCTAACCATGCATGCCTAGTAATAATGCCTTAGTGTCGTCATAATATCGGTCGGTTGTTTAATCGCAATGATCGGCGCAGTCTAACGCCTTGCTAAAATCCACAGCCATGGCGAGGCATGCGTTACCATGTTTAACTTGTATATCTACCTAAATATATACGCAGATATATACTAATGGCAGCAAACTACAGCGCGCAAATATCTTAGCCAGAAATGACGTACTACTAATGGGGCGATATCCACCTGGCTGTTGACGTGAGTAGCGTTATTGAGGAACTCCCGAATATCGCAGTTGCTCAGAGGGAGCAAGAAGATAGTTTGTTCTCTGATCGTTTAGCAACTAGAGAACACACCTCGCGGTAACCACTTATAGCGCGGCTCCCAGATATTTGGAAGCTACCGGGCCTCTCGAGAGCATTGGTAATACGCTTCATTGATGTGCTAGAAACTCCGATTTTAACCTAGCCCGACATGCGGTCAAAATGCTGTTTTAGATATTTCTTTACTCACACTTATCCTTATGTCCTAAAGTAATTAGTTATATGATCTCTTTCTAACATGTTCAAAATCTTTCTGAAGAGCTTGCGTGCTTTAGAGGAACATATATATATATATATATATATATATATATATATATATATATATATATATATATATATATAAACATATGTATATATATACAAAATGTGTTAGAATTAGCCGCCCATGAAGCAACTGCCAAAACTGCGGAGCCCAAAACCAGCTCTGACTTAAAGCCAAACTCAAAGGAATCAAAATGCTAAGAGATATCCCCACAGAGAGATGGCATACAGAAATTATTGCTTTAATTTGAACCTAAATAATTATGCACATGCTTAATATATATATATATATATATATATATATATATATATATATATATATATATACAAAATCTATACATATATATACAAGACGAAGTGAATGACCTGACCTGGCAATTCGCATATTGCCCGTGTCCCCGCTATCCGCGCATTCGTGTATTTCCAGTAGCAGCAGCTGTAACCGCAGACGTATCAAGTAAATCTCGAATCGCTATCAGCGGCCAAGGTCGCCATGTTTGTTATCTAAAACGACAATGTGATCGCGTCTGCAGAAAACCAATCTTTAGTTGCTCAGGGTCTTTGGCCTTCGTAGCAGCAGTAGCACAGACTACTGCTTCTGCCGTTGCTGCTGCTGCTGCTGCTGCTGTTGTTGTTATTTTTGTTGTTGTAGAAGCGAGTCGAGAGAGCAATGGATATACATAAACACAAAACAACATCGAAACGAACGGGGGGCTGATCGGAGCATTATTCCGGTTCAGCTATATGGTCTGCGAGTGAATCACGTGAGACGATAGTCGTCGGCTTAATGGTAGAGTGGTATTCCTGTTCGGCGTATTCGGACCATCGTGCGCGATGCGCCGTCCCCTTTCTGCCCCCCCCCCCCCCCCCCCCCCGACGGACGTCCTGGCCCACCCATGGGTTTTAAATATATATATATATATATATATATATATATATATATATTATATATATATATATATATATATATATATATATATATATATATATATATATATATATATATATATATATACACTTATTTAATAGTTCTAATCAATTTACTTGTTGCATCCGTGTCGTAGCATGCTTCAGCCTGTTTTTAATTCTGTATTTTCTCGTCCATGTAATACAAATAAAAATTATGCTAACTCATTGGTGAAAAATGATGACTAGTCGGGCAGACGGACAGGCGGGCTGATGTAAGTGGATTTTCTGCGGTTGGTGGCAGCACGACTTTGCGCTGAAAGGCTCCGTTGCTGCTCTGCGCTACTGTTGACGTCGCGGCTACTGCTCTAACCGATTCTGGATCATTTGATAAGTCATGATCGATCGTCATCCAGTGATTCATTCACCGTTCATTCGCTTTGCCTGTCGAGCCAATTGTCGCAGGCGGGAAAGGCGGCGCCGACACAAAATCAGCATACATGAACATTAACTGTTATATCAATAAAGCAGCCTAATTAACGCGAAAAGGCTGCACTGATCGAGCGCTGGCCGAACTAAACGAAAAATGGCTGCTGGTGCCGCTAGCATTCAACGCACTGCGAAGTACTGGCAATCTAAAATTATATATATATATATATATATATATACGAGGTGTGTTCAATCGTTATCGCGACTTTTGAATTTTCGCGGGTTACGTATATTCGAATTTCGATTTTTTGTGGCGTTATGTTGGTACTCATGTCTCTCACTTATGCCGACAAGCTCGGCCATTTTGAATGTCCACTTAATTGTTGACAGCTGCTTTGCTTGCACGTGTTTTGGATCGTCTTCGATTTTTACCTATTCAAAAAAATGGATCAAAGAACCTGTATCAAATTTTGTGTGAAAAACGAAATTAAGTGCGCGGATGCATTCCGAATGTTGACTGTGGCATACGGAGAAGCTACCTTGGACCGAAGCAACGTTTATCGGTGGTACAAAATGTTCTCAGAAGGCCGAGAAGATGTGAACGACGAAGAGCGTGCCGGACGCCCGAGCACTTCAACAACAGACGAAAAAATTAATGAAGTGGAGAAAATGGTATTGGCCAATCGTCGAATCACCGTTAGAGAAGTTGCTGAGGACCTAAACATATAGATTGGCTCGTGCCATTCGATTTTTATCAATGATTTGGGCATGAGACGGGTCGCCGCGAAATTCGTACCAAAATTGCTCAATTGCGACCAAAAACAGCATCGCATGAACATTGCTAATGAGATGTTGGACTCTGTCCGCGACGACCCAAATTTGCTCCAGAGGGTCATAACTGGTGACGAATCGTGGGTTTATGGTTATGACGTGGAAACCAAAGCTCAATCATCTCAATGGAAGCTGCCGCACGAACCAAGACCGAAAAAAGCGCGCCAAGTTCGGTCGAATGTGAAAGTTTTGCTGACAGTTTTCTTCGATTGCAGGGGCGTGGTGCATCATGAGTTCTTGCCACAGGGTAGAGCGGTCAATAAGGAATATTACCCGCAAGTTATGCGCAATTTGCGCGAAGCAATCCGCCAGAAACGCCCGGATTTGTGGAAGAACAAAAATTGGCTTTTGCATCACGATAACGCCCCTGCTCACACATCGTTGCTTGTGCGCGAGTTTTTGGCCAAAAACAACACACTAATGATGCCGCAGCCACCGTATTCCCCAGATCTGGCCCCCTGTGACTTTTTCTTGTTCCCTAAACTGAAGAGGCCCATGAAAGGACGACGTTACGCTACGCTTGACGAGATAAAGACGGCATCGAAGGAGGAGCTGAACAAAATAAAAAAAAATGGTTTTTTGAAGTGCTTCGAAGATTGGAAAAACCGTTGGCACAAGTGTATAATATCTCATGGGGATTACTTTGAAGGGGACAAAATAGATATTCATGAATAAATGAATAATTTTTGAAAAAACACAAAAGTCGCGATACGTTTTGAACACACTATGTATATATGCATTATTAGATACGGATTTGGTTAAAGTACACACGATATATTTGTGTTTTTATGCTTATGCTTAAAATGTGTGTTCAAAACTATTTGTCTGTGTTGCTTTGAGCATATATGTGTGATAAAACCTGTGTTGAGTTGCGTAATGCGAGGCTTTAAATATATATATATATATATATATACAAAACCTCGTATATATATATATATATATATATATATATATATAAAACCGCGTTTATATATATATATATATATATATATATATATATGTATACAAACATATTTGGTTTTTATTTTTTAACACAATTTAATTTACATATGCTGCTGTTCGCAGAGCGAAACAAAGGACGGAACCTTTATTCAGCCAACAGAAAACTCCGATCCTGAGGATACGGACAACGACGGTGACGATTTGGAGCCTGAAATTCACACTGAGCCAACTGAGTTGGCAGCGTCGTCGAACGGCGACTCCAACCTCGACGTCAAAGGTAATCAGGATTGCAATGCTAGTCACAGACCATCTGCTGTATTGGCCACGAAGAAGGAAACGTGCCTTGTGCTAAAGCTCGTTGACACGGTTTACCTCTACGAGGTCCATCAGACTGTACAGACCGCCGACGTAGCAACCCAACAACGACACGAAGCGCCCCCCCATGGCAGGCTCTCTGATCCTAAGAGGCGCCCCTCGAATGGCCGTGACCGCCATTACGACCATTTTCAATCAATATTTTCTCCGGCGCTACGACGTAAAAGATACGAGGGCGACTTCACGCCACCCGAAGTTGCCAAGTCGGCCCACACTGCCACCCACCGGTCAGCAGCTACCGACCAAATCTACGACCGACCTCGGCAAAGGCCTCTTCAGTTCTCTAATCCCTTCCCCCCCTGCACGGTCTATTCGGATTCGTACGTTCTTCTTCAGGAGAAAACTAGCTTCATTGCATGCTCCTCGCCCTGCACCTCGCGCTCGTGCGCCTCCTTCCCGTCCTCTTGCCTGAGGTTGTCACCCCATGGATATTGCCGTCGACCGGTCGTTGACTGCCTGCACGACGACGCTGTTACCAGTCACGGTGGGAGCAGTCACGCCAATGACAGGGACGACAATTGCTCAAACTGTCCGCGGACGGCCCCAACAATCGCACCTATAGCAGCACCCACCCCACCACCACTAACAGATGCCGAAACTAACCCAGCCCCACTAACACTAACCAACCTTCGCCTGTCGGTCGTAGGCGAGTGCTCCGACATGCGCATGGATGCGACCGAGCTGCTCATGAAGAGTCCTTCGGATACGGCCGTCGTCCCGATCGAGCCCGAGCCGATTCCGCCAGCGGTTCCAACGAAGCTCAAACATGTCGTAGCTGCTGCGGCTGCCGCTGCTGCTGCGGCTGCTGCAGTTGCCGCCCCATTGCCGGTCCCGCTTGACCTGGCCCCGCCCATCGCCAGCGACGGGGGCGTCCGCGCCCCTCCCGCCGAGCCATGCCACGCGGAACCTATGCCACATCCGAGCCCACCTCTGCCGCCTCCGATGATGATGATGACGACGACGACTTCATTGACGACACCTACGCACGTCATACCAGACCTTCCGCCCCCTCCGCCTCCGATTGATGACTACTACGTCAGCTGGCCGGCGCCCCCACCGCCTGAAGGTCTCGAATGAACATGTTCAGCATAAGCGCCATCACATCATCATGCAACATCGTTGTGACGCGCGATGATGATGGGGATGATGATGATTCTGCACCATACTGCTAAACTCGGCCACAGGTAGCCGTTACCACCACAATCGCTGGGCTATTATGATTTGACATCTTCATCGCTCTTTGGTTCTTTTGCTCATTGCTTCGACATGAGTGGTCACCGCTAAAACAGTTCACGAGCCGGACTTATGTGGTAAAACCGTGTGGCATCAACCGCTGTCATTGACGACGGCCACAAGCACGGTCAAATCTAGTCTAGACAACCTGGCCGCGTAATCGAAATATAATTATCAATAATATTGGCCGGTTAAACGACGCATACAGCGCACGTGATAGCACGTGTTGATTGTACGTGAAATACTCATCAAAGTAGGCAGGATTAGCAAATATGTTTTCTCACTTTATATATATATATATATATATGAGCCTTAGCGAATTTTATCCGTTTCTGTGACCTGTTCTAAGCAAGAAAAAACAAAGTAATTTTGCGTTAGTGGATCTATAATGCCCTACGAGAAATTGCGCTGCGCTCTACTGACGTGGCCAGAATTTTTGGTTCACACTCGATGAAAAATGAGCGCCGTTTGAATGCTCGCCATGTAGCCAAGCAAAGTGATAAGGTTTGAATGATAGGTAGACTGTGTTGCGCCTGCAGAATATAGCTGTTTGAGCTATTATTGTTGTTCACAGGACGTTCGTTATTGGCCGGGTCGCTATCGACCTAAAAAAAGTACCAGAATACTCATTTCGTGAGGGCGGGTCAAAGCTGAGCTGAGTCATTTGATTGTTCATAAGTTGGCGGTACAGCAAGCTTTAATAGCCAGTCAGTTTTAGGCCGCACTGCCTCTCGCCGCCACCTGGATGCCCCCGAAAGAGATAACATATGTCGTACTTCGCATTATGACTATCTCTAGCCCCTAGCGGCAGCAGCGTCAGCATTCGAAGTACCGCCATTCTTCTTCTACACCACGATCATTAGTACCATAATGATCACCCTCGCAATCATCATCATCTTCATTACCCTACCCAATTAATATCGTTCGTGCGTTGGTCTTTACTTAATCCCCCCGCGAATAGAGTTCCTGCACTGTTTGTGGTCCAAACAAGGAGAAAAACATAGTCATTTCGTCTTAGTGGATTTATAATTCTTTACGAGATGTTGGCCTTGGTCCTGTTGACACGGCTAGTCACGTGATCGTAGCAACAATATAAGTTTACGTGTTTGTCTATGTATTCTTCGCTTGGATACTACCGATCATCAGAATAAGCTAACTCGCACAAACTAAGTTCTACAACTAGATTCGATGATCTCATTTCCGTAGGACGACTATCCACCCTGCGTTCAGATAGGGTGGTTTTTGTTTGAATGCAATGAATAAAACAAATAACGCTTAAATGCATGTCAGCTAACGCGGAAAACTGTGAAAGGGTGCGTAAGAAATCATAGGAGGGCAGACCGAACGCCCTGGGAGAGTGGGGGTACGAGAAATAGGCAGCCAAAGTAAACGCGAGAATAACGAGCGCAAATACTACACGCTTTATTTATGTACATATAAACATGCATACAATTATATATATATATATATATATATATATATATAGGCCCAGAAACAAACATTACTACTAGTATTAGAACAAAATTCTATATTTAGTGTAAAAAGCGAAATTTTTGATGGAAAACGTCTGCGTTACCTTCAAGGCATTAACGTTTGCCAAGTATAATATATATATATATATATATATATATATATATATATATATATGTATATATATATATATATATTCATGCAATGAGAGTACCATAGATGTTTTTCCAAAGTATTTCGAAGTCTCAAATGCAAGCCATTTCTGGGTTACGCATAAATACCTTCATGCATACATAGATATCGAAAAACGAATGAATGCGACAGCTACAAGTTATACGAACGACAAAGTATGGCCCGATATCAAAGATATAAAGTAACTTATAAACATAAGATATATACATATATGCATGCATATTTATATATACACATATATTTGTATGTGCATATGAATATGCACATGTGTATGCATAAAGTAGCGTGTACGTGGAGAGAGCTCTTGTTTGAGTGGACGGTAAGGATGGTAAAAGCGGCGTAACCAGACGACGAATCTGGCACCCTGTGTGTCTTTTACAATTTGAGGTACTTGCACGAAATGTGTCTTTTGTAATTTGAGGTACTTGCACAAAATGTGTCTTTTGTAATTTGAAATACTCGCGTGAAATGTGTCTTTTGTAATTTGAAGTACTTGCATTTGCGAAGCCGTTGATGTCTGTTCTCCATGTGCGAATGTACTCGTGCTAATGATTGAGCATTTCAACTGACGATCTTCAGGAGTAGGTGTGTCTGTGAAGCGTGTGTAAAACCGGCCAGGGATATTTCAGAGAGGTCGGTACGCCAAAGACTAATGGCAACCAGCGTGGATGAGTTTGTACTCTAAGTAGGACTGATATTCATTCAGTAAGATGGTGCAGCTACATTTAGCGTTTTTCGACAAGACGGCGGAGTTGGTAAAGCAAAACCTGAGCATTCTAGTGAAAGGCGCATAAGTGTCGCTTTATGACGGCCGTGGTTTCAGGGGGGGGGGGGGACAAGACAGCGACGAGGTCTGCAGGCGCCAGTTTGCGGGCTGAGACAGGGCGTTTCCTCCAAGACGAATCATTGAATGCGCAAAGCCGGCCCTACATGTCGTCCAATGTGCATGATGTAATGGTTATTCGTTGTCTCGCATTTCTGTGATTATTTCTATGATTAGTGAACTAAACACGGCCGAACTGACTGATCAATAGATAGATAGATAAATATATATACACTGAATACGGAGGTAGACAACCGAAGGGCTTTTAAGGGGAAGAGAGGAATTAGAAAGCATTTTTTCTCTACGGTACTACCACGACGTTGGAGAAGCTAAACAGACGTGGAAGAGGATACACCATACAACAGCAGATCAGGTGCAAAGAGTATATATATATATCGTACGTACGGTACTTGTATTCTTTCTACTATGGTTCGAGTACTGACCACTAATGTAAATAATATACCTGTAGACAAATGCACGGTCATAACAGGAATACTAATAAAGGAGGCAAGTCCAGATGGAAAATCTGAGCATCATTTACGTGCCGCCTGTGTGTTGTCCTTCATCGTGTCCGCTCATGTTTTCGCACCAGTGAAATCAGAGATGAATCAGCTGATTAAGATATTCGCAATGGATATGATGACGTTTTATGTACGCAGTTCTTCTTGCTGGTCCGTTTCATTGGTACCGCTCCTATTTCGGTTCGTTTTAGAGTAATATCAATGGCAATCGTATCAGTGGTGTACCTGTTGACAACTATTGCTGTCGTAGCAGTAGTTGTTGCTGTGGTTTTCGGCTGTTGTTGACGTTGTTGTTGTTGTTTCTGTGGTTATTGTTCCCTTTGTCACCTCTATATTATTGTCGCTTTACCAATTGTTGTTGCTTTTCTCGGCCAGCAGTAGCTCTATTACCACTACCATTGCATCGCTCAATATTACAAAATATTATTAATGCGCGAGCAGGCACAAACGATAAATTGTTTGTGTAACGCTTAATCGCTCTGACTTGGCATTTGTAGTGAGCAGAACAGATAGTCGAATTAGATTCGATTGTATGTGCGACAAGAGCGAGCAGGTTTGACCGAAGAGTAAAATGAGCGGGCAGATTCTAAATGATAAGAACTGCTAAATCTGCATTTCCTAAAGCACCCATCGAGCGTACGCATGGTCAAAGCAACATGTGCCACTCAAGATCAGTAGGGACTGTTTACTGCTAATGGTCGTTCCGTTTTAGCCACATTAGGTAGGTTAGGCCACAGAAGGGCGCAGTGTACGGTTGCTGACATGCTTACACACACACATATATATATATATATATATATATATATAAGAGAAACGGAAAATGGCATTTTTGTGAGCCTAAACGACAGCAGTATATACTAGACTAAGGAGATCAATGTTATCAGCGCTACGTAAGTTGATAATTTGATTGGAAACACAAGAAAACCTTTAAGACTGTTTAGTTTGGTAGCTCCGGCCAAAACTGAACGAATTCGTCAACTGAAATGTGTTGAGTTATCTTTCATATTCGGTACATGAAAAAATCTTCTATATTTCCATATTGTGTTTCCCCAAAGTCCGCATTTTTTGGCCTTGGGTCTCTAGCCAGTGTTATCGATTGGACAGTCGCTGTTACGTGGACTAATGTCAGCAGCGATATGACACCGTCCGACCGCAATCTTGACTAAGCTTGATATATGACAGCGGGCCGGTGCGTTAAGTAGCCTTTTTCATGCGTTTGCGCAGTATGATGGTAGTGTACACATTACACAATACGTATAATAAAGAAGCGCAATAAAATGCATGAACTTTTTCCAAAAGCCGGCCTGAAGACGGCAACCGAATTGGGCAAACGAGTATATCATAAGGCTAATCACTCCTCCACGATCTTCAGTCTCAGGGCAGATGTAGCGAAACTGAAAACCACATATATCCAGCTGCGAGCCACCTGACTGTCGCAATCGCCAAGATTTCGTTGGGTGGATGGTTTCGTTTTTCCTTGTAATATATATATATATATATATATATATATAAAAGAATAATCATATTTTTGCCTACTGATGTTATTATTTTAAGGTGTTCTCTTTCGTGTTGTCGTGTTGACCACATACGGTTAACAACGAATCGCGGCGACTGCGGCCTTTTGTTATTGTCAGGATCAAACCATTGCAAAACGAGCTAGGAGAGCGGGGTTCACGATATAATGATAAAGCTTTTCAAGCTGCACTTTGCAGTTACGCCTTTGAAGGTAAGAAGGCGGCCCATCTGGTTTCCACGAACGTCCAGAGCATTTTCAGAGACGCCATTGCCTTGAGTAGATAGAATTTCAGCTTACGCGGTATGTATTTTACCTAGACATGTGTTCCTCTAAATTCACAGTCGATTCGAGACAGTTTTTCGTAGTAGGATTTTGCGATTTGAGCCAGGTTTTGCCGCTAAACAAGAAAATGTAATGTACTGTACTGGCACTCGTCAAAGAATCGTTACCAATCCCACGCTAATTCTCTTGCTATCCTTCTTTTGCAGGAAAAGAAACAGGTTTTTCGGCACGTCTTCGTAGCTGTGTAGTCTTTATATGTGATTAACCAAGCAGTCCCATAACAGCGTAAAGTCCGGCTTTTCCCGTGGGCAGCGGTGATACAGTTTCAGCAATATTTGAAACTCATTTTTGACTCTGCTGACTGCCGGCGATACTAACTGCCGGTCGCAATTTCAGTGACGCACATGTAGACTCGATGAGCAACATCAAATGTTTGTTCATCAGGAAGCTACAGTCATAAAATCATTGCGATAAAAATCAATAAATCATAATCTCTCCAATAGATGTTTAGCGACCGGACAGCTTTCACCTGATTTCCTCAAGCGTGTGATTTTTCTTAATCCAGTTGTTTTGCTGATTAACTATTCCACCATTCCCACAGTTCCGTGATCATTAGTCTCGATCGTATCGGCGCTGCCAGACGCACACAGATGTGACATGAACTAGACCACCGACCTGTTCTTTCGTGTCTTCGACACAGTATAACGTTTCACCTTAAAACAAATTAATCACACATGTACATATAACTGCATGTACATATATGCAGAACTATATACACGCATAATTAGCTCGTGCCATTAACTTAGGGATCTAGTGGTGCTCCTGCTCGAGGTAAACGCCGCGAGGAATCCGATACCATATAAACACGTGCATCTTGTGTGCGGCTGTCTGTAAACTTGCTGCGGTCACATACTAAACACACTTTTGATTTAGTCACAAATATGTGTTGTTAGTACGGTAAATATGTCAGGTAAATAATAAATCCTTTCACTGATGCGTATGCCAAGCACCCATGCAGAAGAATAGATACATTCGAATACTCTTGGTGTGCATATGAAAACGACAAACGATGAAGATGAAGTATAATAATTCCTCGGCTTACGGCCAGATCTGCTAAAAATAGTTGACCGAGGCCCGATGCTACATAGCACCGTAGCACTGTGTCATTAACCCTTCCATGTTGCCATGGTGCACACTGGTGCGGTACTGCAACCTCCGACAACAGACCAGTGCTCGTTGAATGTATGTCTCCTTCTGTGTATACCAAATCGCTGTGTTGCAACAACGAACTGACAGAAACAGTGAAGGAGGTCAAAGTTTATGTTAGACGACGGCGTTATACGAGTAATAGCAAACAAGTAATACATACCGCTAAACATCGTCGTATATGGCTGAGCACTGCTAGTCATGGAGTATTGTTTGAAGCTTTGACACTTAAATTTGGCCCCAATTCGTATCGATTAAGTGCACTTGTTGTAATCCTTCCATAGTTATTGCGTCCAGCAGCCTGGGGAACCGTTCAGAAAGCTACTGCAGGTGACGTGACGCGAAATATATGTATAGCAAAGTATACTCATAAGCCAGAATATTGTCGGGAACCCTCAAGTAAATATATTGCTGTGTTTCTCATGCAAACGGTTCGCTGTGGGTACCTTCAGCGCAATTAGAAAGTCGGTCAGATGTGTAAACTCCCTATAGTACTACTTTCGAGGCCCGTTGGCCATGGGGGCATGGCATACGATGTATTGTTGTAGATTATAGGGCAAGTAATTCATATTGGCATACTGTGGCATATTGTGGTCTACTCGAGAACTGTCAAGGCAAATAAGCCTACGAATAGGTGACTGCTGACCGATTCCAGACCGATCGCTGGACGCCCTTGGCCCAGTTAACCAGGGGTCGATGAGAGTACTATCACATAAGGCAGACCTCCCTGTACCCACACTACTCGCCATTATATCGGCGGGTGTGCCTAAATGCATTCTCCACCCCGTCAAAAAAAAGACCTTCCTGTAAGCGATTCGTCCGCCTCTGTTGCTGCCTTTCGCAGCAGTAGATGTAACCTGTTTTGGCGTGAGTCAAAGTCTTCCGGAAGAAAGGGTGAGTACTATGGTCTGTTAGAGATGTCACGCAAAATTGCGAGACTATTGAGTTTCTTGTTGTGGAGGAGTAGTATGGTAGCCTACTCCTGAACCATGATAGCGGGGAGGCTCTGAAGTCCATAAAAGGACTCTGTAACGGACATAGTCAGCCGACGTATGCTCTCTCGTGGCGTATATCTGTTCGGCATTGCCTTTGCATTGTCTTGGCATTTCATTTCAATGCTTTGTAGTAGTCGCCCGTCAAATGTGAGCCGTGCATCGTAGTCCTCACTCTCCCTGAAAGACACCGACGTATCGCGCAACATATGCAAGCTTATAAGGCAGGAAGCACCAGCTTCACTTATGTGCACTTTTTATAACCCTTAAAAAACCTTAGTTACTTGACAACTACGTAACGCAGCACCATCACTTTGGTACAAAAATAATGGGCATTAAATTTGCTATTGCGTGAGACTGGTCTTTTGAACATACATTTTTGGTCGTAATGGGAACATTTTACGATTTTTCACGAAAAAGCGTTAATGTAAGACATAACAACATATCGGCCTTTTATGACTTTCCTCAATCTGGCTATTCGCTTTTCGCTACGCAAGTTAGTAAAGTCTCTTCCACGCAGAATTTTCCTCCGAACACACCGGTATGATCGGTTCCTTCATGCGTTAACTGGTTCTCCCGCGAACGTAGATTTCGTACAACTTTGTAGGAGCAAAAAGGCAGAATAACTTCTTTTATAAATATCACTCTCTCTTCTAAACAAGACGTTTTTGCGTCCCTCTTCCATTGGGAAAAATTATTTTCTTGCCGAGTTCTACCAAACATCGAAATAAGTACATGACGATATGGATGACCCGGTATATTCACAATTAAAATAACCCAACGATGAAACAAACAAAAAAAGAAAAACGGCATGGTGTATACCCTGGTAGAGCTAAGTGCGAGTGTGACAATGTGCAAAACGAATCAAAGCCTCTGTGTCCTCTTCCGTGGTTCGACATCGGGAACACAGCACTTCCCTTTCGGTCCTGGATTTCCTTGTCCCATTTTCACCTTCGTTAATATGCTGCTCTATTTTATCCGTTTTGAGTTTTTTTCATTCTTCCCGTAGTTTTGGCACCCTTGTAGGTGCCCGATTTCTTCTTCAAGATCTTCGATGATGCCTTCGTCCTCTAACTTTGCGTCTCGCGTGACTCTTTTTCTATCCTCTATTGATGCGTTTAGTCTATTTAGTAGCTTACGGAGTTTTTTGGTCCATTCTTCAATCTTCTTCTTCGTGAGAGTTTATGGCACAGTTTCACACTCACCTTTAGTTCGTTGAGTACTGTTTTAATTTTGTACGACCGTAACTCGGTTCAGACCTGTCCGCAATTTTGGCGCCAAAAGAGCTAGGCGACCGTTATAAAGCCGCTGGCATCCCGACCGACGGAACCGACAGCGTTGACCTCCCAACACGATTTCACCTCAGAGATTCCACTAATGTTTACAATTCAGATGCTCAACGATGCATTGCAAGTCAGGGCACCTACCTGCAAACACAAAGTTCACTGGTGCAGGCTAGTACTAATCTCCTAAGATCTTTTCCACAGACCAACAGAAAACACGTCCGCACCATTCGATTTCGAAACCGGAAGTAAAGTTTTCGTGACTGTGATCTGTCTGTTTGACTGACTGCATACCTGCGACGGAGTATAAGCCTTGTTCTCTTCAAACGCATGAGTGAGGCCACCACGGGATAGCAAACTTTGACGTTTGACGGTACGGTTCCGACATGGATCGACCCTAACATACTACGTCATGAGGACAGCAAACAAATTGCTCTACAGGGTAGATCGACATCTGAAGGTTATGACAGGGATTTAATGACAACAACAATGCTGAGCCTGTTTTAGAGACCACGGCAAACTGCACGTTACTTCGAACCCGAGTGAAAGCGCAGTGGCCACTTTTTCAAATAACAATGTCGGTCGAGAAAGACAATTGTACATCTTAAAACATGCGAGTATCTTAAAATTGTCTTAAGTTGGTGGAATAGTAGTCTAAAGAAATGCCATGTGCATATTTGTTGCTAAGCAGGATTCACTTAGCCTTATGCGCCATAATATTTTTGTAGCGAGGAACCTTTTACATGTTTTCGGGCCAGAAATCGGTCAGCAACCCTGTGTACTTAAATGCTTAGATGTCTTGATTGGACGGATTGCTTGTTTACCTGAACCCGCCCACTGGAAGTTCCCACATTTAGCATTTCTTCTTGGGAAAACACGTATTCGCTTCTAAGCGTAAACAACTGGTATTGCCAAACTCAACAGCCTTTGGCAAGCACATTCCGGTGAGGACCATACCGATGTCATGCCAAAAACCCGCAGTGGATATGTTTAACGGTAGCAAAATGGCTGTGCAATATTATTATTATTATAAACAGACGGAACTTTGTTTTCGGCTTAAAACAAATTTTTGAAGGGTTTGCAATTCCGGTCCGTATGTATACTTCAAAAGGGACTCGGACATTATTTAGTAGAATATTGTTAACGTACCAATATACTTTGTGTCCAGATGTAAGATGCATCTCGGTCTATAGAGTTTGTTGAAAAAAATATTTCTTGTCAAAAACATAAGTCGCTCATCACGACCTGAGTGCCACCAAACGCATCACCTCTCTGTGTTCCTCCTGACCGAGGCTGTGAAGTTCAAAAGAGGAGGTCGATTGGCTGTCAAAGACAAGTTGCGGCGATCAATCCTTAGAATTTGTCAACTCTTTTCGGTAAATGGGCTTTGCCCATTTACCGGCTTACATACTGGAACGATCTTCTTTGCGCACATCGTCGAGACAGTGCGCACAGCCCTAGTCTCTCTGTATGGAACGGTCGGTGACGTCCGGCGACTGTTTGTCCCAAAGGAAGTGGCACTCTTTCACCTCAAGATTGCCCCAGTTCTGATGTATGGTCTTGACAGAGTATGGGGACACCTCACTCTGACAAATTTAGGTTTTCTATAAACTTGTTTCACAATGTACATGAAGCGAGTATTTTGCCTGTCAATGCAGGCGTGGAGCTGCTTTTTGTACCTATTTTCAGTTTTTGCGATAATTCGATTGAGGTTGAAGACGCTGCGTACAGTACCATTTGAAAACTTCGTTTCCGAATGGTAAATTAAAATTGAACAAGTCCGACGAGAGGTTGGAGGCTAGTAAATAAATTTACGATCTAGTATAGACGTGACAATCGCCATGTCTATACTAAATCCATAGTTAGTGGCTATCTTCACCTGATCTGTTAGAATACGAACTTCCACAAAAGGTATACGGGGTCCGTCTGTCCACTGTGCTCTCAAACATGTTCGAAGTATCATGCATCTGCCTACCTGGCCCTAGCGAAGAGGTCACTGCTCTGCCTCTCGCGAATAACATATCGAAAACAGCTGACAACAGTATAAGTTTCAATTTTGTATACATACTCAATATTTTTTTTGGAGGAGGTATTAAATGCAGTTACGCACTATCGCTACGAGTCTCTATCTCTAGCAGTGTGGGACTCGACCCCAACGGTTGGATGTTACTCCGTTGACATACTCAATATTAGTGAAATACTTGTGATGATGTTTAATACCTTTGCTAGGGCTTTATACGGAGTCTCCAAATCCAATGTAGCTCGCAAGATATCACTTTACAAAATGAATGATTGCGCCTCTAGCGGTCGCTGGATACAGAACGAACATTACTAATTCCCCCTTCTGTTGACATAGTACCCCATATGATTGCGATATTGGGAAGTGGAAGAAAACGGCTGTTACTGTATGATATTATTAATCAAACCGCAATGGGTTTGGAACGAAAAGTATCCTCACTGAATGTGTGGTTCTCTGAATCCGCATGTGATCTTTTTTTTAATTTTAAGGTAAGGTTTATTATTTTAAGGTGTCGGACTTGAAAGCAAAAGTAAGACAGCACGGGGTCTCGATTTTACACACACATTTAATGCGACATTTTCTCTCCGCTAGCCAACCGACGTTGGATATATTTTTCTATCAAACGGATCGTTCTCTCGTAAATACACATTTTACGAAATGAGCGAGTTCTTCGATAAAGAAACCGTACAGACCGAAACGGATACAGGTTCGGAAGAAAATTTAATTATGGTCATAAAACACACATTTTCAAGAAAACGCGCACTAATTGGAGATCATTTTAGCATCAAACCCATGGTGGTTTCATTAGCGATATGGTCACCGTGAGCGATTTCCCTCGCCTGCTGGCCTACTGTAGTCCAATCACGATTACAAATGATGCATAATAAATAGTATATGGTAACGCAAAATTGTAAACAAAAATGTCTAAACTAGTTAAGAAACTTATACTGTTTGCAACAGACAGCACCAAACTATTAACTCGTGTAAGAGTGCAGCGGTAAAATGCATATAAGTTTCAATTGTCTTTCTCTCGTTCCGCGCCGCTGGAAGCTTTCCCACACTGTTTACCTTCGGCGCTGTTAGAATTTCTGTGTATTAATATTATCATTTTTTCATAATTAGGGTATATTCGGTTTGGAAACTATATCAGGGTTTGTGTTTTACCTCCACATATAAACCCAAACTAGACGAAGATTTTCTTTATTGCAATGCTGTTAACATAACGATATAATCTGTGTCCAAACTTATAAAATTTATTCCGAAATCCGTAAAGCTTTTCGCGCGATTCGTTCATTATCCTAATTGTTGAATAATAGGAACACTGGTAAGACTGACATGTGGCAAGCTAAATCCCGCCAAAACCCCCAGGTATATCTTTCCATATAAGCAATAGAACGACTTATAATTCTGCCTGCTAACTTATAAACAACATTGTAGTTCGTGCACAGAAAAACCGGCGACAGGCAAGTTTTGTAAAGAATTTGAAATTACTTTCGACTATTATCTTGCATATTACAGAAATGAATGAATTAAAATTATGAAAGATTAAAGGAAAAAAGTAAAAAAAATACAAAAGAGCAAAAACCAACAAGTAAACTTACAGAAATTATCTGCTAATTTAGAACAGTGTTTAAAAGCGGATTTAACGACAGTTTATTCTCTCTGCAAAACATCTTTAAAGTGACTTTTCAGATCTCTTTTTGCCTTCCATCAAGAGCAGTCTGGTATTTGGTTGGTAAGGCTCTCATACCCCAGAGCATTACATTAGCCGGTTAAGTATTGCCGCTCTATAAAATCGAGCGTCAATATCTAGCTATGCGGTATTGACATTCGATTTTAAAGAGCGGACCAGCATTAGGGACGACTTCGTGACATGTATAACATAATTGCAATAGGTAACATCGGTGGTGCAATTACGTAGGCCAATATCGTTAACAATATGTATATATATATATAAAGAGAAGGAGTGAATTTCAGCCACTGATGAGGAAGAGCGCTTTTGGAATCGACTCCCACTTATGGGACGCAACCTACTCGGCAGCCCTAGGCTACTTACGGGTGATCCGCAATAATGCTGTGCGAGCCATTACCAGTCTGTCTCTCGGGAAAGACGCGCCTCTACAGTACCGCAGAGTCAGACTACTCAAACTCGACTAGATAGCACGTCTAAATTTAGCCGTGCTTGCCCATACGACGGTTAAGCACAAACTACCTTAAAAAAAGCAAATTTAACTTTCAATTAATCCCTTCAGTTCTCAAAAATGTGAGGGCTAACTGAGGGTTCATAGATTCAAGTTTACCTACAAAAGTGCTCTTATCTGGTTGTCGAAAAAATGCCATGTATCTGGGGGTGAGGAGGAATATGGGTTTAGCGGAATTATAAAACATATTTTTTAAGGAGGTTGTTTTAATTCTAGACTATACTTGGAGCTTGGAACTTAACCTGAGGTATATCTCCAATGCACCGAGAGCCGGACATGTTAAGATATCTAGGGTTTCTCTAACAGTCCTTGTGGCAGCATGCCCGCTGACACTCAACGATATGGTTAATCATCTATTCTCAATAAGCATCGCTCAAAGAAAATTCGATCAACAACAGGGATCGAACCGGGGACCGGTAGATGACACGGTTTAGTGGAGTCCCGGACTAGTTGCAGACAGCAGCCAGCGATGAGGCATGTGGATTTTACAATTCCAAACCCTCTTATAACAAAGATTCAGGTTGGCATAACGCCGCATTATATACTCTGCATGTTGCCAAAAAATATGAAACGAAAAACAGAGCGGTTGGCACCTTTAAAAGACGTTTGGTGATGAAATTGAATGTAGAAAACAATTATTCAATTAAAACAACTATTCAATTGTTTTTCAAACAATTGAATAGTGGCACTGCGAATATACGGAACTTCTTTTGTGATATGTGCGTATAATATTATCGTTAATTTTTTTGTTCGTATATGAATTGTAAATAATACTGCTCAATAAATGTGCCTATAACAGATTATGCCATCAAGCGATGATTATTAAATATGTTAAAACGGAACAATGGGTGAAAGAGAGTTCTCGAGGTACTTTCGATGCCGATTGGTGGTGCGTAAACTGGTGGGAATCCGCCAAAGCTAGCCAATAAATGCGGATTCCCGCATGGTTAGGTTTCTAGAGCTAAAATTGGACTGGTATAGATGAAGAGTACAGGGTGGTCTGGAAGAAACCACATACTTTAAAATGATAAACTAGTAGCCTGACAAGCGTTGTGACAGATTGCCTGTGCTAGAGCAATAGAATAAAACGACTGATTGATTGATAATTTAGTTCACAAACGTTAACTTGCAGTGTTAACAAGATCATCGCGCTTGCTCACATGTAGTTTTTTAGTTTCATGACAATCCCTAATCGATCCGTGCTGGCCGGGTCGGCTGGGCTTTTCGGTGGAAGATTTTAGCGAGACTCTCTCTTAATCAGTCTCTGATTCATTTTAATTCTAGACTATTCTCCGTCCCCTACGGGCTCGGAACCCAACCTGAGGTATATCTTCAAAGCACCGAGGGCCGGACATGTTAAGATATCTAGGGTTTCCCTAACAGACCTTGTGGCAGCATGGCCGCTGACACTCAGCGGTATGGTTAATCATCTAATCTCAATGATCTCTGATTCATTTAGAAAACATCAACTCGGATCCTATCCCTACGGACGACGTCGACGACATCGATTGTCTATCGGTGATAGCAGCGTTATCATCGATATGAATAGGACGGTAGGTGATTCTCGTAAACTGGTTCGATTCGACCACCAGCTGATGATCTTTGCAATCAAGTGGATGAGGACATTATTATCCCGTAGTCCGTGACGTAGACAACCAAGAGAGATATCTAATGTCAAGCGGCTCAGGTTGATCTAGCTGCGTTCCTTTTCACAAATAAACATTGAGTTGCGTTGCTTTCCGCAAACGAACATTGTTACGAGGCACGTGCCTATACCGCTCGTACTCACGGACCTGTGCATAGCTCAGTGATCTTGGTTTGGTCTTAAAAACCTACGGTAATATAATACATTTTGTATATATTTGTAGTGGGTATGCATGCGAGGCCTAATAATGCTGTTGTAGCATTAACTCACACTATGGATTACACGCGTTTTCTTACGGCCATAACGCAATTAATCTAGATCGGCTATGTTGGCTCGTACGGTCAGCATTGCGTTTTGTTACCGTTACCTGGAAATGTTTTGATTTCTGCGACCAGAAAAAACGTAGCGTGTGCAAACATCGATGGAGGTATGTTACAGTTTAGAATCGAAGTAATGATGATATACACGTTTTCTGTGAACGACCATTATTGCTTTACCACGTTTCCGACTGCAAAAATAATTATGTTGACATGAAAGAGTTGACTGTTCAAATTTATCTGAATTCGAGCTTTCCTATCTTTTACGCGGCGTATTCATGTTGTATCTTTTGTATCAAATTCGCCATACGCCAAACAAACATACTGTTTATGTGTTCAATATTTTCATTAATTCTACATCTTCATGGCAGTTGCCGATTATGAAGCTGGAAGAACAGGTACAGCACACTGCGTTGTTAGGTAATTAAATTATTTTTGCCTCGACGTGCTATTCAGGGCACTAAAGATGTACCGCAAAACTTAAGTAATGCAGCAGAAAAATTGGTTGCAGATTCGATATTGGAAATATGACAGACATATTCCTGTCGACACTCTCGCTCCTCGGAGAAAGTTCGAGGTGTGGTCCGTACCAACTAGTACTTCATACACTTCTGCTACATGCTTTAGTCCTGGGGTATCACCGTTCCTGGGTTGATATGACTGAAAATTGCAAACGCTTCTGCCAAACGGTATTCGCGGGTTCCAGTCTATATATGTATATATATATAAATCCGAGCGCTTCGAGCGCCACGGCAACAGACAGGCGGCCGTCAGTATTACAATTGCAGCCGCACTCCGTTCCGCAGGTGGTCCGTGGATTCTTGAGCCACCAACCTTGAACACTTAAAAAGGAAACGCCGGGGATAACATGACGTTGGTGTCAGTCGAAAAAGGGCGCGTCCTGGTTTCGAACGCAACGGCGGCCGATTCTCTGAAACCCTCAACAGTCGGTCTCGGAACTTTGTCTTTTTATGAGCAGCGTTATTTTACCTCATAGCGTACGTCTGTGCCCGCAATTTGTTTGAATGCATTTTACTTGTATATTCCAATAGTGTATAACTGAGTGGCACTGCAATAACGACACCGTTTCGTTTAGTCGGTATAACGATGCTGCGGCACGATCTGCCTATCTAAATGTTGACATAAGTGAGCAGAGACGCTTAAGATTTATTAATTTTTGTTTGGATTTGCATCACCGATCTCAATGGTCAATGGTCAAGAGTCGAAGGTTTTTGCTTGGTTCTGCTCGTCGGCGCTTTGCCAACCTGTCGATATCCGCGGCGCACCGCATTTTCAAAACATTTGCTGCTAATTAACGCTGTCCTCAGCCGTATCGAGCATTGAATAAAAGGTCGAGCATTGAGAATTAAATTATGGACTGAGAATCGCAGCAGCTTGGCAGTTTGCAGTGATGATAACTACTGCTGCTACTATGCAACGAACGATAAATGGCAATCAAACTAGAACTAATGCTAACACAAACATATCGTGTAGTACAAACGTAGCAAATAGACGTCGCACACTATTTATTGCATGTGTATATTTTGATAAAATCTGCCCTGATACACCTTCTATTATTTATATATATATATATATATATATATATATATATATATATATATATATATATATATTGTCTTATTGTTGGTCGTCGTTTAAAAGTAAGGGGTTGAAAGAGTTAACTGCAGCTTATTGTTATCTTTCCTGGAGAAATATATATATATATATATACACTGAAGAACGTGGATACAGATTGCTATCAGGTGGCCTTAAGTACTAACGTTTGCTGATTGTAGCTAGTCTAGTCGATTTAATAAATCTGATTTCCAAGAAAAGACATTGTTTCAATGAGGAATTGAGGCATGTACACGCGATCTCACACACTGAAGAGAGTTTCGATCGTCCACTGATGACAGACAAACAAAGCAGGTGAATTGCTCAAAGAAGTTGCAACAGAGGTTTGTTTGAAGCGCATTGTCTCTCTCTCACCGTCTCACTCTCTCGCTCTCTCTCTCTTAATCTCTACCCCTCCTAAGGTACGTATAGCATGATGGCTGTTATTATTAGCATTATAATTAGTGTTGCTTCTATTAGTGACACAATTCATAAAATGGCTCTGATACAAGGTGTGCTTTCCAAAGTTTGTCCCTCTAGGTGTTTGTTTCGTTTTGATGTCTCTCTCGTTTCTACTCGCCTATATTTCACTCTGATTGTCTGGATTTCGTAGCTGTTCGTACCTGGTACCTAGCGTCTGCCTGCCCCCTCGCGGCTTCGTTGCCGTTCTCCAAAGTGCGTCATGCCGGACCGCTCCGAAGAGGAGGGAACGTACCGGTGGTGGCGGTAGCGGTGTTGCTGTTGTTGTTGCTCTGCTCTGCTGCGGCAACGTTACCGATGATGGCTTCGGCAAGCGCGCGATTAGTACCACTTATTGCTAGTACGCATAGTGAAGTTGCGTAACGCTCTACTGGGCAAGTGGAGCATTCGTCGTTGTTGTTGTTGTTGGCAATTTGTTGTTGTTGTTGTTGTTGTTGCTGTTGTTGCTGGCATTTTGTTGTTGTTGTCGGTGTCATTTCGTTGTTGTTGTTGTCGGTGCCATTTTGTTGTTGTTGTTGTCGATGGCATTTTGTTGTTGTTGTTGGTGGCATATTGTTGTTGCTGTTGGTATGCTGCTGTTGTTGTCGTCGGTGGCATTTTGTTGTTGTTGTTGGTGGCAGTATATTGTTGCTGTTGGCATGTTGTTATTGTTGTTGTTGGTGGCAGTATGTTGATGTTGTTGCTGCAACAACATCAGTGGTAGTAAAAGTGGTATTAGTAGTAGAATCAGAAGTATGATGTTTATTGTCATTATCATCATTATCATCATCATCATCATCATCGTCATCATTATCACCATGATCATAATCTGCTCCTTCCAGCATGATGATGATAATTATTATCAGCAGCAGCAGCAGCAGCATCGCCTCCTCCACCTCACCGACTTCGGCCTGCGTTGATGGAGGGCTGAAATTCTGTACTATACGGAGTAGCGGCCTGTAGTAGCACGTCATTTAGCTGCCGTCACTGGTCGCACGCAGCGTCGTTGGCGTCGTTGTCGGCTCTCGCTGACGTAGTTGTCCTCACCGATTAACGACGATCACGACCCGGCCGTCTGTCCGGCCGGCCTCCGCTGCCGTCAACGCCGCCGTCTCCACTGTCGCCGTTGTCAGCAGTAGCACCAGCAGCAGCAGGATTTCGGGATTGGTTATGCTGGAGGTTGGAGGTTTTTCCACGAACACACCGCATCCTCAACTTGTTCTCCTACTCGCGTCCTCCTCCTCCTCCTCCTCCTCCTCCTCCTCCTCGTCGTCCGGTTCTGTCGCTTCTCCCCTGCTCCGCCTGCTCGAGCAGCCCGCCCCGTTTCTTCTCTATATCCTCGAGATCAACTCGACGTAACCGTCATCTCGTCTTTGTCGCCGTCGTCGTCGTCGTCGTCGTCGACGTGGTTATGGTTGGTGCTGCTGCTGCTGTTGCTGAGTTGCACTGCCGGACTATCCGACTTTAATCCTGCGCGAACACCGCGCGAGCCTATACGAGTGCACAACGGCCTCCGTTTCGGACCTCAGCTCACACGGTTGCCACCACCATCGCTATCACCACCACGACTGCTACGAATGCTATGAGACTTTGATGCATCTTTGATGCACGTCGGAGATAAAGCTCCTTTTACTACTACCATTACTCGAGTTATTACTCGAGTCGATTATTTGTTCCCTCATTACCCCCTTAACATCATCATCATCATCATCAACAACATCATTAGCATCATCACTATCATCATTGTCTTCGTCGTTGTCATCTTCATCATCATTATCACCACCACCACCCCCACCTCCCTTCTCCTCCTCCTCCATGACATGCACCTCAAATACGGCTACTCCAGCCAACATCAACCAGTGGCTGGTTGTGTAGCTGCTAGCTGAGAGATGCGAAATTACGAAACAATGTCATCGGAAAGCACCGACCGTCTCACTGGTTCAGGCGTTTGACTACAGCCGATGGATACAAGTGCTGCGTCGATCGCTCAAGAGATCGTCTGATCGAGGACTACCACAACCACTAATCATTGCAGTCGCAGGCTGGAGCTACAGCCGTAGCAGGCATATTGCGTGTACTGCCATCGCCTTCCCTTACTGTGGTGGTCGTCGGGTATCCTTGCGTGCCAACCACACGTGATCTCCTGAGACGCACTCAGTGTCAGAATCTGGATAACGGGCGGCGTGCAAACTCCCCCCCCCCGCCTACAAAAATCGACCTCGGCTCAGACGACTCAGCGAGCCAGTTTCAGTGCAGCTTGCTCAGCAATGGCGTGTAATTAAGTGTATATTTGCGTGCGATTTTGTGTAGCAAGCAGAATTCACCAGTGCTCATCGAGACAGATAGAGAGAGAGAGAGAGAGAGAGAGAGTGCGCGCGCGCAAGAGAGAGAGAGAGCATACGAGTCAAAGGTGACGGATTTATGTGTGGTGGCGATTGTGTCGTGACGAGTCGGTCGACTTAGTGGATGTGGGTGGACTTCGGTCGTTCGGTCAGTCAACCGGTGTTGCTCAGACCGTTAGGTCGACCACCGAGTAGAGACATTCGTGTATAGTCCATAATAGTCTAGTCGCAGAGCTCTTCTCTCGTCGCTGTCGAGAACGTATATTGAGAAATTCACCGCAACCACTGTCAAGCATCAGGGTCAAGATGACGACCGCTGTCCGAAGTCTACTTGGCATCGCTATGCTGGGGTCGCTCGCGTCGACGGCTCTCGGCTTCGAACGGCTCTACCCGATTTGGAACGAGCCCCTCTCGACGGAACTTTTCGAAGACTTCGAGCCAGTCCTCGAGGCGCTCGGAAAACGCATCCGAAAAGAAGTGATTGCCTTCGGACATGACTTCATTTTTGACGAGAAGATCGGGCCCGAATGCCTGCAGAGCTACGCACGAATAATGTCAGGAGTGCCAGAGCTTCAGCTGTGGGCGCTCAGATGTGAGTATCCCAGATGTTCAAAGTCCACTGACTAGTCAATCCCATCCCACCAGCTGCTTAGCGCAAAACATGTAACACGCCATTTAAATGATTTTGTGTTTTGTGAGACTCAAATTGGTAAACGAAGATTGAATATTGAAGTTAAATCAATTCTACATTAGGTGACCACAGCACGCATAGATTATGCCAACCTCGCAAAACTTGCCGCTTATGTCCGTTTCAAAAAAAAAATCACAGAGCAGTGTGGTCGCAAGGATGTTGATCAAACAACACTCTCCGACTACCTCTATCTCACCCACCTGGTGATCCGGTTTAAAGGCCTGCTAATTGCCCAACAAACTTACGAAACGTACTTCTGGTTATTGCAAATTCAGTTTCACTGTGATCGATGTATTATATCGTTTACTACATTACGTTAAACTTTGTGCAACTAATAATCAATACAAACATAATTGAAAGCTAGATGTATATGTTTGATATATTTGATATCATAGGTACTATATTGTATTAGTTCTTATCTATAAACTAATTTGCATACTGCAAATTACTTTAGAGATGTTCGGATTTAGTACAGAGTTTTTGTGGCAATTAGCAAGATCACAGTCGGGACACAAGGTGGCAGATAAAGCTTCATTTTGTCAATTGACCATTCTCGAACTAAAACAGCGCAACTCAAGGCCAAAGCACGTGACGTTGTCTACGGCTGCCGGCATACCGTGGGAAAGACTCTGCGATCCACAATTACCACTACATAGGTACGAGCACTTGGCACAGTCATACTTGGATCAAATTTCTGCTGATCTTTATTCTGAAACACGAGTTTCATTACACTACATTATTTATTTTCATTTGGTGTGGGCTTTTGTAAGGGGTTCTGTGACAGTGTACAAGACCCTATATTTAGCAAGCATCAACATACTCGCGACGAATTGTGGTCTTAAATCATATATCTTGGAAGCGTTTCAAGATATCGCAAGACTTACAGTTACAAAATGAACGATTTCTTTCTTTTGGCCCGTGTCATTTTTATTTTGTTATGCCTCTCGCTTTTACTTTCTCTCTCTCTCTCTCGCTCTTTCTTTCTGTCTCTGTCTTGGTACTTTTTCTCGGTTTCCTTGTCTATACCTTTGCTTATGTAACACTGTGCGAACATAACACCTGCTTCGTTGAGCTCGTGCTAAAAAGCTATTTTGGAGAAACAAACTGCTTCTAGCAAAACAGGTCTACTGCAGGGGAATATCGCTAGCATCGCCATCAGGACGTATCTTTCAATTGCTCTTTGCACAAAACCTTCGTCATCTTACTGATAGATAAAGATATGACTGAGCTAACAATTTTCTTGGGCAAAGCAACTGTTTATTTTCCACAGACTGAATTGTATTTAAACAAAGCAAATTGTCCTCAATTTGATTACTGACGTCTCCCAAGCTAAGAAAGTAGCTAAAACAACAGCAATAGTTTTTAACAGCAACAAGTTTCTGGGTCAATCGTACGGCAAATCACACAGAAAATGCCTCTCATGGTGGACTGCTGTCAGGGAAAGCAGCCATCAGCATAACAGTATGCAATTTCATTAGGCGCTTTCTATCCACGCTACTTCTTATCGGCAAATGAATATTTATACATCCAGCACTTTACTTTACCTTTGACTTTCGCCGTAAATCAGTGACCAGCAACTAATTGTCCAATAACTTATTTTCTAGATGTAATGAGTACGGATAGATTTCTGTAACAACGTGTCAACAAATTGAGAGTATTATTTTACCTAAAACGTCACTACAGTGCAGTAGTGATTAGTTATACCTACTCTAGATGGCAGTGTTCAGAGAATGGGAATGTTCGAGGCATAATTTACTCCTCCTAAACGCGTGGTATTGAGGGTGCTCTAAACCATCTAGAGAGTCTGAGCCACAGATAGCTTCACTGTGTGAGAAATTCAAATGAATGAAAAACGAAAAAAATGCGAACGAGTGACAAGGGCCCATTTGGCAATAACGTTTAAAGTAAGTGCAGCTAGAAGGTTATCGTTTAAGCGTCTGAGAGTAGTCATGTAGCCCAGATAAGATTATTTTAGGATGAGAACGCACAGGGCAGTGTTCTTGCCAAACTCGACCTCGAAATGGGTTTCAAGCAGTTACAGCGAGGCCACCGACTACGGACAGTGTGAGCCGAATTTCCAGAGGCGACGCAAACCGCGGTGTATGAGAGGGACAGTGAAAGAAGACCAATTGCAGAGTGCGACTAATATAGGCTTCTCATAGATACACTGCTACAGCCTGACATAAGATCGTTTTGTACGACAACAACTTAATTTGTGTTACGTGGAGCAACCTTACCAAATTATGTCGACCTAAGTTAAATAGAAACTAGCTAACATATTCAAGATTTGCAAAAGATAGTGGTAGGCCAGGCCTACAGATTCAAATGGGAACTGTTAGACGGCAAAAGAGCGATATTTTCGTGCTGCGGTCTTTACCAGGCCGACCCTTTGGGTCCTCAATCTCTCTGTTTAACCATAAAAGTATTGGTTGATTTTGTTTAGCCAACTCCGCGCCTTCAGTACTCTGATTATCGGCACTATATGGGGCGAGGCCTTTGTAAAGCCGTATTAAAGTCTCGATAATTAGTCATGGTAATCATCGATCTGGGTGTCGCCGGTTTGATCGCTGTTGATCGAATTTTCTTTGAGCAATGGTCACAGATGATAAACCATGCCGCTGAAGTTAGCGGCCATGCTGCCATAAGGACTTCTGGCGAGACCCTAGAGATCTCGACATGTCCGCTATGCTGCCGCCCTAGGCGCCTCTGATATATTGTAAAAAGGACACGACATGTATATATAGGTATACATGCCAAATTAAGAATAACTACATCCTGTAGTACAGGCTGGTATTAAGAGGCTGCCTCAAAAGCGGGCTTGAGCTCAACCCCCAGAAGTCGAGATTGTGCACCAAGGTCAATCAGACCAATCCCTACATTCAAGCAACTAGAGGCTGCCGCCACCGGTCCGGGTCTATAAATAAACTTTTCGGGCTGACCCTCGGCCAAGATTTAAGGTCCACGGGACTGCCTTTCGCATTGCTTCATAGACGGACCCGCAGAAATACAAATGTGCAAGGGTGAGGCTCGAACCCTCGCAGCTATGGGTCTCGTTCAGTCGCGAGGCGCAGGTGAATGCACCACGCCACCGGACTCGACCGGTCGGCCTCTAGCAGCCGAAATCGAGACCCTCTACACCCGCTCAATGAGGCTAAACAAAGGCTCCCTACATCAGCAGGATTATCCATATATTCTGCAGCGCAAACCTCAATGTACACACCAGAGGACCAACATCACAGATTTTCTCGGCTTCAACTTGGCAGAAACCAACTGGGCTTAAGCTACTCCTTCTCCATCAGTAACGAAGAATAACCAACACTGCGGACTGGAACTCGGAGCGGAGCTAGCACATGGCTCCAAGCCATCCCTTTCATTGTTTTGAAATGCTATGCTGTTATCTCGGAGCTATGGTGAACAAAACGCCTTGTTTACTCGGCTATTTCCGTGTCATTGCTTTGCTATAGTAAATTTTTAAATGGGGAGGCACGAATGATGGCATACTCTCCTTCATACTCATGGCAAACATTATACATGGGTTTCAAGCAATATTTTCCAGAAAACGGAATGATGTAATCAAAGACATTTATATATCATATAATATCCTGGCGGTGGACAAATTATACACGCTAAAAGTCATTCTCTTTGTGATCAAGATCTTGTGTGGGTCTGTCCCCTGTGGTCGTTCGTTCCCTTGTATTAACTCCTACTTAATCACCCAGGCGTCCGAACCCTGACCTCCAAAGCCTCTTCGTACGCGAACAAAAAATAGCTTGATGAATCTTGCTACAAAATAAGTAGAGTAATGCAACACAACATCGCTATTCAAATGTTTGGTTTGAGCTCGAGCCATCTCAGTTACTCCTGTTGTATGTATTTCTTGTAGAAAAAAAGAAGCATTTTTGGCTCCAAAACCCCTACACAGAACACCCGCAAGGATAAATACGTGCTCGGCGGGGGCCATCGCAACCTGTCCAGAAAATCAGGACCGTGCTCCGAGTGCCACCCTGCACCCAGAGAAGAATAACGGTCTCTAAAATACTCCGTCGATAAAAATCGGCCGCTATATTTTGCTGTTAATCAACCGAGTTTTGCCTGTTGCCGGCCCAAGCTATGATTCACCCCTCATTGTGATCGGCCAATCACTCTTCCGCGTTTCATAGTTGTCCTTTCTTGATCTTTTAGCCTTAATAACATTATGTAGTTCATTTTGCTCAACTAGTTTTGAGGTCCGACGGCGATTACTCAGGCTCTCCAACTCACGAAACCTAGCAGGAGTTCGATTCACAGTGTTTTGATTAATTTCCATTATCTGCCCAATGTCCGCAGTTGAACTTCCGTTTCAGCTCCTGAATAATAAAATTGTTGTACACACTTAATTTTACTATTTTGTCGGCACTCATATAATCGAAAACCAAATATAAACAAATTGACTTCTAAAATGTAGGGTTGTGATTTTTGGCTGCCCGCAGACGAGAATGACGCGTCGGAAGAATTAGGCCGTCTATGTTTAAACACATTACTGCACAGTGTGGCCTCGCACACAGTGTGTGGAGAGAAATGTTTTTATTTTTAAATTATTTTGCAACACTTTTATTTGTAATTTAGATCTGCCGATGACACTAACTGGCATGCTATGAACCAAACACCTCACGGATGTGAACAGTCGTTACAATTGTAGTGAGGGTAGCGGGAGTTGTAGGGTAGAGGGAGGTTGTAGTTAGGAAATGTTGCCCATATGCATCATTTTAGTATCTTTTGTAACTAGTCAAACGTAGTAAATATTTATCTGAATGCATATGCATGCTAAATTTAGTTGAGTGATGTCCCACTTCCTTTATATAGACGTGTTCAGGAGTGACAACTTGTGAGGTATATTTCACCTAAAGATACCCACGTAGCACCGGAAACAAACTAACACTCTAGAGACGTCAGTTTATGCATCAGATCACATACCTTCATGGAACATCCTCATCTTTTTCTTGCAAAACCACTAAAAGTTAAAAATCGTTTGGAGCAACGGAGACAGACGCCAGAGATAGTCTTAAGCTAATTGTTGTGCCAGGTCGGGTGTATTCGGGTCAGAACAGTATGTCTTCGCTTACGCATTTTTCGTCTTTCATGATAACTTGCTGCTATTGGCTTGTTGGCATAATTGTTTGCCGCGTATTGTTACTGCATGTTAATCGTTAGGCCGCAGTTCCGATTGTGGATGACGAAGACTTTGCACTGATAATTGCTAATTGAGCTGTGTTGTTTTTGTGTGTTTCTGTCTTCTGCTACCAAATAATAGTTTTCGATTCAAGTGGAGTTATAGCACCGGGCGCAATCGATGGTCGCATGGTGGCACAGGGCAACTACGACGAATGTCTCTCCATCCGGGTGCCAAATCGAGATGAGCCTACAAAGGTACGTTCTGAGTAAATCAAGCTTATACACGGGTTTATTTCGTGATAGGATTGTTGTTGCTAATAGCACTACCATTACTACTATTCACATGGTTTTACAAACATTTACAAATACGTACTGTAACACTGTCGACGACGTTTACTTCCCGCTTTTAATTACATAAAAAAAATAGAACTTTTTAACATCAAGCAATAGCAGAGCCCTCGTGGTTTCAGCGAAATTCGCAGCGCACTACAGACGTATGTGGCATAGGGGTCACACAACGCAAATGGCGGCAACGGCTGAACGCTGACAAAGCGCGTTCAAGGGGGGCATTTAAACACAATGCCTTCAAAATGAGGGGCACTCATTTGTATCTGAGATTCCCTATATTTACTGCAGCACGGAGTCTCCTTCCCTCTTAGATGCTCTAGACAACTTAAAATAAATATTAAACAATTTGATGCGCTTTTAAAGGAAAACCGCCACCAAGCTTACGCTCTAGTGTATGCACGTACACTTAGCGTACGGCGACTTTAATAGATAAAGTGCTGAACATTCCCGAGCCGAACAGGCGCCGAGAAACGCGGTCCCACACTCGTTTCTCGGCGCCAATTTAAGAAAGACAGAGGATGAGAAATATTCTGCACGACTTTTCAACAAAAAATATAGCATACACGGTACCAACGGGAACTATGCAGCCGAATTCTAGAATACATAATTACGCAGAAAGTACTTTGTCGGACTTTAGCGAGCCTAACGCTACAGCAGCCCGCTATAAACTAGGCTAGCGTCTCTATTTGCATCGAGTGTTGTACTTAGCGCTAGTGAATAAGACGACTACTAGATCTAGCTTTGCGCACCTTGAGAAGAAGCCATATGCCAGATAATACATACATAACATTGGCCAACCTCTACCGATTTCATGCCATTAAGGTCACGACATTCGAAAAGGTCGAAAATACGAGTGATTAAGATAACTTATGCTTTCATGGCTGGACTTTGTTGGCTTTTAATTCCGTAGAAAATTGTAGAGTAGTTCATCGACCTTAGATAGACCTTAGGGAGGGTAGACCTGAGATTTACTACTGTTGACCCGCGTAAAAATTACCAATATATATATATATATATATATTATTGTTAAGATGTCCGCTCCGGCCGTCTATATATATATTGCTTCTGTGGGGCGCTCCTCCATCTCAACTGCTGCCTATAATCTTTGAAGCGAAGCTTTTTGCTTTACAGAAGAAAGACGGGTTAGTGAGGCCGATTGCCTGCTTCTCCACCTTTCGCTGACTAGCCGCAAAGATTGTCTTTAATCGAACCAGGGACGAGGCGAGGGCCCTCACCAGCTTGGTTTTGCGGTGTAGCTAGGGTTGCCGACGACATTCGGTGTGTGAATGATTGATTCTCGTGAGATTTCGGGTTTGGAACTGAATCTCGAGAAATGTGAGATCTTTGTTACAGGCGACACTGCACAGGCTTCGGACCTTCCTTAAAGCCCTATTGCTGGGATGTAAAGTTACCCTTTACAATGACATAGAGCTCCTGGGAGTCCCCCTCCGGTCCAAAGGGGTCGCACACGAACTCAAAAAATGACATAACAAGCTAAAGGACGTCGCTAACAACCTTGCGCCGCTCGGCGCTTACCGCGCCCTCTTTTTACTTCGATATGCGTTCTCAGCTACGAAGGTCACCCACCTTCTTCGCGGAGCTGATTTAACAGGACGTTTGGACTATCTTCGTTCATTAAGCGAGTGGACTCTAAACGCCCTCGAGCCTTTTTTAACCTATCGCTGCCGCCATCTGTTTGAAAACAGGCGCAACTACCGATCTCAAAGGGGGTCTGGGGATTCGCGATCCGCTCGTCTCTGGTGGGCCGGCGATAGTCTCTTCCCTTTTTTGATCCGAGAACAATGCCATCGCACTATTAGACGAGGCCGACACTTCTCAGTACAAGGAATTCAAGATACGACAAGGAGCTAAAGACAGTTTGCAGGGGCGCTCCGGATAACCTTTGAGCCAACACGACTGTAGCACATCTTATACGACGAAGTGTATCGCGGCTTACTTGCGGGCGCTATCGACGACTCCACAAAGGCTCGTCTTCGAGCGGTCGCTGGTAAAGGATCTGGAGCATGGTTTCATGTGTTCTCAAGTGCCCCACAGGGCACCCTCCTAAACAACAAGACAACCCAATGTAGATGTAGCCAACCCGTTGACAAATTAACCCATCACGGGTTATCGTGCATCATGAATGCGGGACGGCGTGCCAGGCATGCCGGCATTAACGACACCTTTGGCCAGGCGCTTCGGTCAAGTGGATTCCCCTACATTCTAAAGCCGCAGGGCCTCTTTTTCGACGATGGTAAGCGCCCAGCTGGGATCATTCTTACCCCCCCCCCCTCCTTGAACTGAGATCACCATAATCATTCAGCTCACGCAAGATGGCAATAATATTAATGTCTTTGTATGTCATGTTTAGGCTGCATAGCCGTATACCCAACATCTGAGCGCAGATTCGATTATTAGAGGGCCTAAACCTTGAAAAACTCCAGAAGGGGAGCGCTTTGAGACTGAGTCGATGACTTTTACGTCGAAGGTGCGATCTGTTAGATATGAGTGGCACCAAGCCAGTATCCGAGGGCTAACTTCAAGCGTCGCCATTTTTATGATTTACCCTGTCGGACGCTCGCGAGAAATTAAAGCAGACCGTGTGTAGAGGGGTGGCTTTGTTGCACGCGATAGACTAACCATGACAGATCTGGTTGGATCTGGTCCAAAGAAGAAGTTGAGTTCCAGTGTAGCGCCCCTTTCTAGACCCATGTTGATTTAGGTCCAGGAGTTCATAGAAGTCCAAAAAATTTTAAATCTTACCGCCGATATTTTTTTCCATAAGAAGGCACGGTATGGAGCCCTTAGCTATCGATTGGTAGATCTCTCGCAGTCCCTTTTTGCCAACGGCCCTCACAACAGACTAACAGACAGGGCCGGGAGGGGACATCCCCTCCTCGAAACTGCGGGTAAAGATCATTGACAGAGGGTCAACTCGTAAACGAAAATTGGCGGGAACCCGTCGGGGCTCAGACTGCCTCTCCTATTTATTTCTCGCAGCCTCGTACAGGCAAGCTCAGGGGTAAATGCTACATCATTTAGGCAGTATACTATTAGGAGTCATTTATTATTGCTGTTGTTTGGTGCTTGTTGTTATTAATTGTATACCTTAAATTACACCTTGGTTCACAGTCATGTTTCAAATGGGTCAGAAAACAATAGAAAACAATGCCGGATCTCTTTATATATACGAGTATATATATAGGTTTTTTCCACAATTTTCCCGTAATTATCCAGATGCACAAATATAGGAGTTTCTCATCTCAAAAGCAGCTTTCGCATGGGGCGAACATTTTATCTTTTTTCATATTTCTCTTTTTTTCTTACTAAACGAACTTTTATCGACAGCCGCAGCAAGGGTAGCTAAAGAACACTTGATCTAATACATTTCTATAACTCTTCTTTTTTGCCGGTTGTTGGTGTGGTAAGAAGCTAGTCGATAAGCGAGTAGGAAGTGTGTCTTTCTTAAAGCTCCTTAGAGATGGGCATGCGTTCTTACACGTGCATACATTCGTATATGAACTATCTGGTCCGCGCATCTGCACAAGGGAGACGGTACTACTGGTTTACCCGGATAATTAGGGCTCAGATAAGCTTAATAGCGTCCGCTCATACCGCTTGTCGTCCCAACGGGGATCCCTTGAGAAAGCCACAGAATTCGACGTCTTCCTTAGCATGTATGTGTGTATTTGTTTGCATGTCTGGCGGTGGCGGCCGTATACTGCAGCGACGGATTGTTATAGACGCGCCCTTAGGCGCTGCTATTCGATGGACGGGCTAGCGAGGACAAGCTCAACCACAGTCAGCCGAACACGGGCCCCGTCGGACAACCGGCGTTTGCTCTCTGTACATTATTCTGCTTCATCTGGCCATCATTGAAACGACGAACCGACAAACATTTTGTTGTTGTTGTTGTTGCTGTTGTTGCGACAAAACCCAAGCACCTTTGGCTTACGGAGATATCGGCCACAGGCGAGCAGCCGGCGACCGCTGTCGTCGTCGTGCCATAGACTAGGTCTGCTGTTGGCCTGATCTGAAGTGCGGCCCGTAGTCTCGTTCCCGACAGACTCAGTAGCAGCCCGCTGAAACTTCGCCGAAAGCCGAAGCCGAGCCGGCCATAGGGAACAACGGCCGCAATTCGGCCGACGCTGCCAAACTTAGAGGCTGTCCCCTGTAACTCCTTGCAATGCGGCTCGAAAACAAACCATAGCCATATGTGGTTAAGTCTCCACGACGGAATAACAAGCATTCCAGAGGACGAAAAGGCCTCGTTTGTTTGGAGAATATTTGCCGAGCGCTTCGTTACAGCTTCTTTCCGCAACCATTTTCGCTCTTGCGTTCTCGCTGTCTCTCTACCCCGTCATTAGTCTAATTGGCTACTGAGTTGAAGTTTTCACCCAAGTGAGCAGGGCTGAATTCTGCTGCTTGCCGTAAACCTTGTAGTGTACGATATTTGCCGATCGCTAATGGTTTTCTGGCACGTATAGATTATACAAAGGTTAGTCGTCGTTTGCATAAATGTGACGCAATTTTACCACGCTCCCTGCTGTGCATTGCCCTCAGGCTATTGGGCTGTTTTGTAATCGTGCACGTAAGAAGACAGCTTTTTTTTCTTTCATATATAATTGTTATCAACGTTACTGGCTAGGTATTGGAAACAACATAGGCAGAATTTGGTGCGTTGAACGACTAATACTCGAGTTACATTATATACGATATTGTGGCTGCGTTCGGTATGAATGATAGTAGTGGATGTAATGGCGTTGTCAACTTGTTGTTTTGTTGTGATGAAGTGCAACCTGTAATAGAGTGCGGCTGCTGTGAATGCATTGTGTCAACTATGTCGAATGTCTACGCAGCTACATAGAAACATAGACATGCGCAACCAGGACAGAATGGCCGAGACGGCCGACGGCTTTGATACAAAAGTCGAATTCTAGCACAAATATGTCAACTGTAAAGCGACATTTCCTAAACTTTGCAAATTTTACTTAGATGTCATAAATTAAAGAATAAGAGCTATATTATTTTGAAAGTGAAGCTCGCAGCTATAAAAATGACAAAGGAGAATCGCATGGAAACCACGTCCACTTAATTCATCCATTTAACGCTTAAATGCTAGACGATTGTTTGAGTATCTACGCAAAAATTCGGCAATTTCCGCGCAGACACGTATGCCAAAATGTTGATGTCATATTTACAGGAATATTGATGTAGTTCTAAGCAGAATACTAATAGCAGTAGCGCAATAAAAGCGTTAAGCGAAAAAGCGATAACTATGCAGAGATTGATAGTTATCATGATTAATATATGTAGAGACCAATTGTAAGATTGTGGCTAAAACCGAAACTTATCAGCGGAGCGTATGGCCAAATAGATAACCAGGCCAATGAAGTTAAAAACTGCAACTCGTATTGTAAACCTGGCGTCGAACTGTATTATGCAAATAGCCGGAACAAGCCGCATCATATATATACATATATATATATCATTTCGACTGCCTTGACGTGTTTTATGAGTGCTCCGTGAAAGAGGGGTGATCGAGAGAGCCTAAAACCGCGGCCATGTACAACAATTCGAAACACCACCACGTGCAGCAACTAGAACCAGCATCGCTACGCAAGACAATTCAAAAAAGGACACGTGCGAAGATTCAAATGATACGTGCGAAACTGCTTCAAAGTGACAAAATAGCAAGTGCGTGTAATACACGTATAATAGCTAGCTAAAAGACGGAATTATTCAAGCGCGGACTCGGATCACGGTATTTTGCTTGATAGGTGACACTGGACTCACTAATCTCTGAGGCAGTGCGAACTCTGAGCCTGAATTTACGTAATATTTGCCGCAGAGCCCTTGATATAGGTTTCGCTCGAACGAGAACAAAAGGACAGTCCGCTGAGACTGTCCCTTTGTCTCTCGAACTCATTTTCTAAGAGAAGATAATCGAAAAACAATATGCAGACTCATGCAAAAGTAATGCCTTGTGCGTACCTATTCAACCACAAGTCTCAATAAGCCAAGTATCCTAGGAGACTACGCTCCAATAAGAGCTTTATTGCTACAAAAAGGTCCAATGAAGACGATTTTCTCATCGAGCGACTCTCGGCCCAATTCAAGCAAAATGCATTGCTACAGCTTAGTGAAGGAAAGGCAATCTTCAAAATATCGTGAGACTCGATTGCGTTGAAAATACCCCAGTTCTAACACAAGCACTCTATGCGCAAGGATGATCTATTTTGTTGAAAAGAATGAAAACGAATTATCCGCCCAGGCCTATTCTACTAAGGGAGGCGGCGGCCAATCTCTGCAGCTCCCTTAGAACAACAGATAAATCCGGACGGCGACAGTAGCCATCCCGGCAACCGCTGAGCTCACTATTATGAGGAAAGCCTTGGAGCAAGCCTATGTGCAATATCCAGGCATGGCTCTGGAAATCCGAGTGAAACACCGGATAACAGAAGAGATTCACGGTAAACGAGAAAATAAAGAGGCCTGACTTTACCTTCGCAGTTGTCGTAAAATCATGAAATGCGTCTTAGGCCGACGCTTTACGGGCTCTCAGGAATAACCATCCATGGACCTAGCGACGACTGCAGTAGACTTCAAAAGCGCTCTAAGAAAGCGGCATCAGCCTGATTGTGCTTACTACTCCCGATGGCACTGGTGGATTTCTCCAACAAATAAAGAAGAACGTATTTTTTAGACACGACAGCCCAAGCGATCTTACAGATCAAGGCTGTCATATCAGAGACAGTGCAATGCACAGTCGACATAATAGGGTTATGTCGACCGTGCATTGCGTGCATGAAGAGTTCGCTAACATGCCCTTATAATTTTTTTTGGGATGACGCATTTTTACAAATTACTCTGTTCAGTAATGCTCTATCCTAGATTTGACAGGCCTATCCGAGCATCCCAGGTGTATTTTATGTTGCTAAACTCATTTCTAATGGCGTATTTCTGGCTTATCAGGTGGATTTTAACGGAAGATACTGTACCATCAATATTCGGATGGAACGTCAGCCAATGATCCGTCGTTTGGCCCCGGTGGTCGTCCGGAGTGATCCGTACTTGATGGTATGTAATTAGTATGACCACGGAGTAATTAACGTCATACCGTACAGAATACGCCAAATGTGACATCATCGAATCAGCCTCATAGAGATTTTTGTTTTTGTTTTTTGTCACGTGTTGTCTAGCATTACGTTGGCAGAAATATGACCTGGCTGCTGAATTTCATTGACCGCGTCCCACTGGGCTACCGAATGGGACTCTGCTTACCGTCGACGTGCGCAGAAGATCTCGTTCCTTACTTCGTCAATAAACGTAAGGTCGCAAACAAGTAGCGCCGCAACAAACAGTTGGCATAGCGTAATTCCGCTATAGATTAACAATACTGTTACTGCTATCGGATACCATTTCAGTTTGAACTTTAAGAGTTAAAAAACTTAGTTTGAGTTTAAGTGTAACGCCGGGTGTGGGTGCACATATTTAACTGTTCAAATGTGGAAGGCCTGAGTTTGATTGACTTTGAGCGTTTTCCCATCGTCTCAATCGATGAGTCATCAAATCGATCGCGCATGGCGCGTGTCTAACGCCTCGTTCTTAATGGCGGAAATAACGGATCCCTCCGTTTGTGATCTGGCTAGGTTGGTAGCTGGCTATTCATTTTGTGGAAAAAAGTTTGTGGGAATAGTATGCCCCGAACCGTCAAGTGACGTCGCCACTCACGTGCGCAATGTCAGCGCGTCAATCAGGGCCGATATAACTCGTAGTTGAGCTTCGTGGGTCGAGGGAACCCACCCGAAAGAGTGCCTACTTGAAAACAATAGTAATAACTCTGTTCTCACAAATGGCTGTCACAAAACAATCTGTTGCGCTCATCTAGTCTGTTACACTGAGAGCGGCAGAACATCAGAAACGAATCGCTGAGCTTAGGGATTGCATCTGCTTGCGTGCCTTTTCCGTGCTTCGTGCGGCTATTGGCTGTTCCAGTTAAAAAAAGCAAGCGAACCGGTGCCGCGTGGACTTTGCCCTCTCTGCCGACCCCCAACCTGACCCCAGAGCTAGAAGTAGTTTGTAAGTGGGCGGCTAGCTGCAGGGCTCAACGAACTAGCTGAAGTGCAAAGTTCAACGTTGCTGTCTCTCTATGACGGCGAAAAGCTGACGTCGAAAGCTTCACTAACGGCCACGATCCTTGTTTCCACTTTCACGTTGCAGTAGGATGTTTGAAATGTCGTTGCATCGATCGCAACTAAGGTCGGTCTGCTTTGTGGAGCGGAGGCTAAAGGGGGGACGCCGTTCCCTAAGTTTGCAAGCAGACGGGCGTAACAAACACAATTGCTAGATGCCTTCCAATGTGCCAGTCCATAGCGGTGGACCTACACACACAATTTAAACAGTAGCACACAATCAAAGACAATTCACATTAAGTTGTATTATTAATCTGACATTTTCTTGAAACTAAATACGGTAAGTACAAGATGCATATATCATACATGTATGAACTTGAAGTGGGCCTGGCAGCTCCGAGTTTTGCGTAAATAGGTTTTATTTGTAGATTGACGCTAGACATTCAGGGAACGTGTAGGCTCCCTCTCTCTCTCTGTGCTAAACAAGGCGCTCTCTATTCCAGTCGGCGGCAAATATGGCGTGTCGGCTGAGGTGCTGGGATGTCGCGATCCTCTCAATGAAAAACCCGTTCCAGAGGGTACGTTCACAGCCGTGTAAGTTGACATTGTTTTTGTCGTTTCTCGTTGTCACACATTTTAATATAGTTAGAGTTCTTCCGTCAGCTTTGTATTAGGTATTGTTGCTGTACTGTTATCATTAATTGTCTTGTGTGCTGTTGCGTTCGCCGTAATTATTATTATTATTATTATTATTTTTTTTTTAATTTTATAATTTATTTAATATGTCTTAGAGCAATACAGTTGTGAGGTGTGAATGTATGTTGTTATTATTATTATTATTATTATTATTATTATTATTATTATTATTATTTAATATTATTGCGACTCGTTTAACGATGTTGTTTTTTAGCTTGTTGACATTGTCGTGTTCTGTTATTGTTGTTGTTCACGTCGCGTTTGTTGGTTGCTGATCCGACTACCGTCTACCTTGAAGCATCGTCATCGCAGTGATGGCAAGTCTGGTTGCCGTAGCTACATTTGTTGACTTCTTCGTCACGCTCGACAACAAAGGTATATTGATGAGCACATGCACACTAGACTTACACACTAGACCTGTCGAGCCGGATGAGACACATAGATGCACGGGTTCGGGCCCCACCGTTGCACATTTGTATTTAAGGGGTCCGTCTTATGAAGCAATGCGAAAGCAGTCCCGTGGACAGTAACTGTTGGCTAAGGGTTAGCCGGAAAAAAAACTTGCCGACATCTAGTCGGCCATGCATGATACCTGCATGATGGTCGAAAAAAAGCGAGTGTCGCTCTCGCGTTTAATTCGAGTGGTGCATTGTCCTCTTTGTCTTTTGCTTAAGCCTCTATGTGCTACAATATAATAGACATGTATGCGGGTTTTATTCATTTCTCTTCAGAAACTACTGCGCACTAACTATATTAGAAAAGCATAGTAATCGTGCCATAGCAATTAACGGTGATGGTATATATATATATATATATGACTGTAATTTCTGCGCGTCGCTTGCCGCAGGTGCCATCAGTGTCATGCAGTGTTTCTCCGCCCGAACGGCCTATCTGAAGCTGACAAACACCGAAACGTTACCAGCTAATCTGCACCTGGATTGCATCCACGGCATTCGCGTGCTTAGCTCTTTCTGGGTCCTGCTTGCGCACACATACGGTGGCGATCCCGGCAACTACGATCGACCGTACCACCTATTTGAGAAGCTCCAAGACCCCATCTTCACCGTTGTCACGCAGAGTATCTTCGCCGTCGACTCGTTCTATGCCATAACGGGCATTTTGCTCTACCGCACCCTGCGACTTGAAATGAGCCGCTTCAAGGTAAACTCGCTTACCGTTATTACTTATACTTTCATCGGTGCATGGTGATATATATACATGGTGTTGCAGGAATATTTGAAGCGCGATATGTGGAATTGTAGAGCTCGGTAAAGCAGATGTTTTTTCCAATGGAACATGGTCTCTGAGAAGTCTTGTTTCGGAGTGAGAGTGAAATTACTACAATTTGTGGCACTGGTGTTTTTGCCCGACATAGGAGCACAAAATGTGCTGTTGCGAGACAACCAGTCTTAGACAGAAACTAAGCACACCGTCGTGTTCGTGATAAAATTCTGCTCCATCTGAAGAATATGCAAGGCCGGTCAGAAGACGCGACATGGTCGCTTAGAAAAGAATTCGTCAAAAATGAAGTTCTTTATTGGCGTTCACGCCAAATACTTCAGAATCATAACCCTACAACCACTCACAGCGCTCAAAACGGACATATTCGGCCATTCATGCACTTAATCTGGATATGCCCTCCGAAAAATCGTAATTACTCCGCAACCACAGCTTGCATTGACATATGTTTGGTACCAAAATGATCGCCATGCGCATTGGCTGAATATGTCCGTTCTGAGCGCTGTGAGTGGTTGTAGGGTTATGATTCTGAAGTATTTGGCGTAAACGCTAAAAAAGAACTTCATTTTTGGCGAATTCTCTTCTAAGCGACCATGTCGCGTCTTCGGCCCGGCCTTGTATATCCTTCAGATGGAGAATTTGATCACCAACACGACGGTGGTTGTCTCGCAACAGCAGATTTTGTGCTCCTATGTCGGGCAAAAACACCAGTGTCACAAATTGTAGTAATTTCACTCTCACTCCGAAACAAGACTTCTCAGAGACCATGTTCCATTAGAAATAACATCTGCTTTAACGAGTTCTACAATTCCACATATCGCGCTTCAAATATTCCTGCAACATCCTGTATATATATATATACGTACTTTAAAAGTTCTTAGAATTAGTTACTTAGAATTCAGATTTTGGCGTCCTCTCGCCGCAATTAAAGATGGCAATTTTTCGACTGCTAGCAGTAAGAATATTATGCTGGTTAGTCTTCAAATTTTGTTTGACCGCTCTTCGTGTGCGTTCATATCGGCATGATTTTGGAAAATAAAAAAGTTTCGAGAAGTCATCAAACATTTTTTTCAAAGGTTGGCATGCGACCCAAATTAAAACTCAGTTAGACGACTCTGCGCTATTTTGCCCCTGTTTCCAACTGGATTAATGCGTTTAAATAAGATCGCATGAGCTCCAAGGGGGAACCATACTCAGAACACCCAAAAACAGCAACTTTTTTGTAGGAAAAAATGTGAAAAAAATGCGGAAAGTTTTTGCCGCAGATGGACGAGTGAACATTAGGAAGGTAGCGGAGGTATTGGGAATCAGTTTGGATAGTGTGCATTCCATCCCGCACGATAACTTGAAAATGAAAAAGCTCAGGGCAATATGGGTGCCGCGTTTGCTTAATCAACGGCAAAAAGACGCGCGTGTTTTCGCTTCAAAGCGAGGTTTGGCCAAAGTTTTGAAAAATCCGTCGGATTTTTGGCGCAGATTCCTGACTGTCGATGAAAGTTGAGTCCATCAACACACTCCTGAGACCCAAGAAACATCTGGCCAAATGTGTGCACCCGGAGGACCTCCGAAGAGGGTGCGGGCAATAGCATTGGCCAAAAAGGTAATGGCTACGGTTATTTTTGAGAGCCAACGTGGAATAAGTCTGGTCGATTTGAGTGTGGTAAAACGATCAGACGATAGTAGTATACAGGACGGTTGGATCGCCTGTAGCAAGAACTCATTGACAAAAAAGCCAGTTTTGCAGAAGAAGGTTTTTCTATTTTACCAGGACAACCTGCACACAAGTTGCGGCTAGCATTAGCAAAACCGGCCGAAGGCTGAGGTTTGAGCTCATTGAACAACCTCTCTATTTTCCAGACATGCGATGGTTTCCTCTTTGGAACATTGAATTGGAATGTTATATATATATATATATATATATATATATATATATAATACACTCATAATCACTAATAGATACATGTCAACTATCAAGTATTAATTTAATCATTGTTGTTGTTGCTGTCGTTGTGGTGGTGTTATTGTTGCTGCTGATTCTGCTGTTACTGTCGCTGGCTGGTTCGGTATGTGCTTGCCTACTGAAGTCTATCGGCACCTTGCCGTTTGCGATCCTGGTGCTTGCGCGGCGTGCGGTGCGGCTTTCTGTGCCGGCGATGGGCTCGCTCTGCTTTCTCTACCTGACACCGCTGTTCGTGTCCGGCCCCCCAATGGACTACCTGTTCGGCCATTTCACGGACACGTGCAGTAAACACTGGTGGCACATGCTGGCCTTCATCACGAACTTCTGGACGTTTGACGATTACTGCCTCATACACAGCTGGTGAGTACATTCGTGTTCAGCTCATTCGACACGCCCTACGCTCGTTTATATTCGCTTTATTTTTTAAACCACTGTTGTTGTTGTTGATTGTCTGCTTTGGTTGGAATGTTCGTCGTCTTGTCAGGTTAGATTCTGATCTCTCTCTCGGTGTCTGCTGCTGTACAGCTAAGTAGCTTTGACCATAGTAGGCTTTGTATGGTTTGCAGTTGTTGTATGAGATTGTTGCTGATGCTAATGGTAAATTCGCCACGTCTATATGCGTGTGTGTGTGAGTTATTTTGCAGCCGGGGTGTATGCATATACAAACATGTGTGTGTGTTAGAAAGTATATATGCGGCATATACTATAGTTATAATTATATATTATGTATTAACTTTATTATTATTAATACAAGGGAAGGAACTACGTTTCTATGGAAGCAATTGGCTCGTCCGGAGGCTGCACTTTCCGGACTTTATATATATATATATATATATATATATATATATATAATTAGGGCCTGGTTATATTCTAATGAAGAACATTTGTATCGGCGCTCTAGCGAAATACGAGAGTGTGGCGGTGTCATTGTCTATGTTGCTAATTCTGTTGAGATCACTGGCTATGTCCAGTACGGCTCGGCTACTGTAGGTGAAGCCATTCAAACTGTCCGCGTGTCTGCTTCTCAATGGGGTTATGGAAGATCGATTGCTTGTGCTTATGCGAATAATCGTTCGTTTGAGAACAATCTTATTGAAACGCTCGGAATATTCGTAAGCCCACCAAATGGCAAGCTGGAAGTTGTTATTGGTAGTGGTGGTGGTAATCATTAGTTACTACCTCGTAGTAACTAATGATTACCATCAAATAATAGACCACGAGCAATTTCTATGCAGGTTGCTTTGAAGCCGTTTGACTCTCTATCGGTAGATCTGAAGCCCATACAGCCCAAGATAAAATAATACTGAAAGAAGAAAGGTAATACTTTTAGACGAATGAATATCTGGTTCAAACTGACTACTCTGGGGTTTTGCATTCTCTTAACGTGAATGGGGCATTGGATAGAGAGTATGGGGTAAGCTGTTTAGTATCTACGATCAAGCTTCCTCCGCCGTACCTGTTCGTCGATCCCCGACTCCAACGAAAACTTGACAATTCTCTGAGCTACGCCTGTTTCAGGAGGATCTTGAAAAGGCTAGTAGGAGATACTATGCCAACAAGGATCAAGCTAAGTAGAGAACTACCTACTAAATCGGGGTTTGTGGCTCATCACACGACTGCACTTTACATGGCTATCTCAATGTGTAAGGAGCACTTGCTGAGCAATTTTCCACAATCGGAGAAAAAACTGTCTCCCCGCTTATTTCCGGCCAACCGCAATATTCGGGAATACCTTCCGGTTGCGCTTGACGACTTTTATCTTCAATTTATCTCTTCTGGCACTGTTCAGAGGGTTTCAAAGTGTGAGGCGAATCTAAAGAGGGCCACGGAGCGTGCCCTCAAGGATCCTTAAAAACTGTTTTATTTTGCTTTTGTCTCACCTATTTAGTTTACATCTTTAATACCTCAATCCCTTCAGAATTGTTTTGTGTGTTTATAAGAATGTTTGTTCCTGTTTATAAAAGAAAGGCTTACGTCAATAGCCAGGGAGATGTAGACAAACTACTCTTACCCCGTTTCTTGCTTAACTCTTTAGGTGCTGCGTTTTGCTGCAGCTATTTCTCCATGTAGACGCCATTAACTTTCTGTCTCCATGCCAGTTTGGCTCCGGGGCAGTCGACTGTGACGACGAATGGTTTTATATACCAAAGTATACTTGAAAGAGTTGAACAAGGTTACGCGGGTGTCGTCATAGCTGTGAATATCAGCAAGGCGTAGAATAATGTCATCAACGCACTACAGATGCAACAGAACGAAGTTACCCGCATACATTTTGGTCCTAAACCCAGGGTACCGGTTAGCAGTATCCTGGTATGACATGGCTGTCTAAATGTGAAACAGATGATCTACTTCAGAGCAGCAGTTTTCTCATTTAAGCTGTTACGTGGTCATGCTCAGCCCAATAACATGTTCGATGTGTCTGCCACTACACCGATAGTACGAACTTTTGTCTCTTAATATATAGCATACATTAAGCATTTTATTTCTATATTTAGATCACTTACGTGACCACGAGAAGCTTAAACAACAGTGTCCCTCATTACTTGTCCATTTACAAACTTAGGTGGTATCCATTTCACTGAGCAAACAATGATCCAACTTCGAGAAACAAGACACGGAGAAAATCGCCCGACAGACACTGGTAGAACAGCTCACCGCCAAAGGGCCAACAAAGATGAGCCTGAGGAATGCTTCGAAAGCCCACCACACGCTAGGCGAAGCAAGGATCCAAAAGTAAGATGAGAAAGAACGCAAGAGAGAGCGATCATGCAAAAGAAGAGAACAAAAATAGCCGATATCAGAGCAAACCTTCGCCATGTGCCTGAACGACAAACCGACGAAGATGATGACGGTATCACTTGTAGCAGTGCCGGCCGGCGTTAACCAAAATTGATAGATTCTCCAATAATCATCCCCCTTCAGTCGTCCCCGCTGCTGAGCCACTGCTGAGCCCGCTGCACTAAAGTCCATACGTTTCTGCTGCTTGCTGCGCTCTATCTGCCGCCCCTATAGGTGTACTACCACCACCACCACCACTAGCGGTGCCTGGGCGTCAGACCTCCAGTCTGTTTGCAGTCCGTTTGCAGTCTCGCCCACCAATGCTCGGCACAGTCTAGACTGTATCCGCCTTGCTTCGACGCCGTGTTTTAAGCGTTCATCGCTGTTATGCGTTGCCCACCAGGTGTCCTGTAGCTCATTACCAAAGCTATCTAGCAGCACGGATAGCTATACGTTAGAGTGTGAGTGCGTATGTAGGAAGCAGATAGGTCAACAAAACGAGAGCCGTGTTGCTGCCATATCTTTGCCTGGCAGCGACACAGCTATAGCAGCTATTGCCAACAATAGGGTCTTTAAGATAGACAGACGAACGGACAGGCAGACAAACAGACAGGCAGACAGGCAGATAAACAGAGATACAGAGAAACGCAGCGACACAAGCAGACCCCCTGAGACGCCCTTGGTTGCGGGGGCGTCTCAGGGGGTCTGCTGGTGTCGTCGACCATCTATCTCATCTTTCTCCTCATTCTTCTGCTCGGACACGAGCCCACTGCCCGGCGCCCGCCCCACCCCAAATACTGTGTCGGCTGATATGGAAAATCAATACGAAAATATCGCCCGTCATTCTCTTCTAGCGCGCGCCTCTTTGTTGTTGTCCCGTTGTTGTGGTTGTTGTTGTTGCTATTGTTGTTACTGTTGTCGTCGTCGTCGTCGTTGTTACTTCGCGTCCCCGCTTGAGGATTTGTCGTGGCCATGAAAAGCCCATGGATAGTAGTCGCCCTAATAGCACCGTTGGGCGTCGGCTGGCAGTACGCGCCTAATAATAGCTGGCGACGATGGCGAACAATGCAACGCAACGTGACAAATATAGTGAAGAAGATGACGATACTAAAGAAGAAGACATATCTGAGCACCAGAGAACTAGTTAGCATGCATTCTTGCCACTGGTGTGGGTTAAGTTAGGTCGGCGGCAGAGGTAGCAGCAATATGTGGGGCTTCCGTGGCGGTACGGTCGTACTAAAAATAATCTACAGTAAAGCAAAGTTTTTAATCAGGTCTGTTATCCTTGATCTTATTCTTTCGAGGAGCACGTTTGCCAACTCTGCTCTACGTATTGGTTTAGCTCGTGCTGAATACCGAAGGACGACGCCAACAGGTGTTTGCAGCAGAGTTGATTTGTAGCAGTACATATTGCAACGGACAACGCAGTTGAACGCGTACAAGTTGCATACAATCTATGCGATTTTAGGAAGCTGCCAGCAAATATGGATAAGGGGAAAGTCTGACAGAGGTTCCTAGATGCTTCGATCTTTCTGATCGAGATTCCGTCTTGTGGAACGCCTGCGAGGCGATTCGGTTCGATATGACCCACTGGTCAGTATATTTAGCAATACTGCTTTGTTAGCCGTTCAACAAAATGGCTAAAGTATTAATAAGAAGCAACTCACTGCTGTGCTTTGTACGCCCATTGACGCATTTTCAGGTATATTGCGGCCGACATGCAAATGCTGTGCATACTTGTTCTACCCGTCATGCTTATGGTCGCGCGCCCTCGGCAAGGTCTCTTTATAATCGGCACTCTGGGCATCGCCTCCGTGGTTTATGCAGGCGCACTGCTGGTGATCTACGACACGGCACCGACGATCTTGATCCTGCCCGTATACCTCGCCAAGGTAAGAATCGTACTGACTGCAGAATCACACGTCATTTTACGTCTGCGCAAGTAGGTCCGAACGTTACCCGCTAAATCAAGACAAGTGGGCCCTGAGCTAAAGCCCCTTTGCCTTTTGAGACTTTTCAGACATTGCATTTTTTGCGTTTGGGATTTGTTTCTATTCATTGTTGTTGTCATTTACACCACTACAAACTAGTTAATCCAACTGGAATTGTCTTTGTTTGATCAGTAGTCGAGATGCACATGCATGCGAGGCAGTGATCTCAATATCACCTTAATCCTCTGCGTAGTGAAGTTCGCGATAATTGCGTCAGTCAGCAGTATGCAAAAATATTTTGTTGGTGACAAAACCTCACACATTTCGGCGGTTCTAGTGAAATATCCAGTGAGTGATGATCTCAAACACGCATCTTTCGGTTTGAGACCTTACTTGAAATGCCGGGTCTCGGGTTGTGACAATTAGTATCTAGTTCGCGGTGTTATTATTAAATAAAATAAGCTATTTGCTAAAGTAAATTATTTGCAACTCATTGTCCAGATCGGCCTAAGTTACTTAAACCTGCCAGTATTTTGAAGTTAGTGGAGCGGCTTAGAAAGTGTCTTGTGGAGTAAGCGCACATCAGCATTCTGGGGCCGAATCACCGAAGTTAACCCTCAGTTTACTGGAGAAAAGCTCCTAGACTGCCTAAAAGATCAGGGCGTCGACGACGTGAAAAAAAAATGTCATCGCCGCACGGGATGACAAAGGCAACACAATAAATATGGACACCGGTCCACTATGTGTCACAAGAGAAAAATCTCCAGTTGCAGGAGGTGCGACCGCTCCGGTCAGATATGCCAGAAAAGGGCCGATGCGTCAACTGTGGACATCCACGCCTTTAACGATAACGCCTGCAAAATGAGAAATATATACAAAGAAGAGTAAAACTCTCTACCAGAAGATAACCCACGCCTTCTAGTTCAAATTGACTTTCCCCAATAAGCAGCTTAGTGCAGATAACTAGGCCGAACAGTTACCTTAAAAAAATCCTACAATCCTACAATTATGGAAGAAAGTTAAATTTTACTCACAGTGTGGTCGTTAAAAACATGTTACTGGACCTATCCTAAATGCCTGCTATATTATATAATATGTATAACTATAATAAGTATAAATATCATCGTCATTACGACATAAATATATATATATATATATATATATATATATATATATATATATATATATATATATATATGCCGAGCAAGATGGCTTAGTGGCAAAGCCTTTGCCTTGCATTCGGGAGGACTGGGTTCGAGACCCAGACCGGCCATTCTTAAATTGGTTTGCATGGTTTCCTATTTAGACAAGGTGAATGGCGGAGTGGATTAAAATTAGCTATGACATGAAAAAACCGTACACAATAGCCTTACGCAAAAATCTTTAAAAACGAAATATATATGTATATATCTATCTATCTATCTATCTATATATATATATATATATATATATATATATATATAGCCCCAGCGGTAGTGACGGCCGCCCTACCAGACTTGAAATTTCAAATGCGACGACCGAAACGCGCCGAGTTAGCTTGCAGACCTGCTGCTACTGCTGCGTCTTCTACTTCTACAATTGCTTACGGCTGACTGTCTCGTACTAAGCGGAGCACTAGCAAATAGCACAGTTCATTTCGCGATGAGATGTGATCCAACGAACATTGCACTCTCGAAGGTACAACGCCCGCCTTGTAGAGCGCGTAGGGGCGGCTTAACGGCGTTCTGGCTGCTGCCGTTGCTGCCGCCACCGCCGCCACCGCCGCCCTAAGCCTGAGGGCGGTGAGAGGGAGAGGAGGGGGTCAGCTTGAAAAGACGGCGAAACATTCGCTCGAGTAACTGACGACTGCATTTGCATCCTATGATATGCATAACATTACGTACGTAGTCGACATAGGGTCAGACCTGGCAGAGACCCTCGACTCTGCTCCAACGATGAACAACGACAGAGGTCGGCCGAGTGCCTCGGCCGACGACTCTGCCTCGAGTAGATCAAAGGCAGAAGAGACGAACCGCGCAGGTGGCCTTTTACAACGAGGGCTGTCTCTTAATTCGGACGACGGCAGCTGCTAACATGTTGTTACAGATGGACCGGTGTGTGAATATCTGTATGGATTGTGCGTGCTTACGTATATATATATATATATATATATATATATATATATATATATATATATATATATATATATATATATATATATATATATATATATATATATACAGATAATGAATTAAAATCCAAATTAGAAACATTAATCACACGCATCACTTTAAATATGTATATTTCTAAAACATATTACATATTGTGTTTTTACACATGCGTACATGCGTACGCGCGTGCGTACATGCGTATGAGTACATGCGTATTCAACGCATGTACTTCACAGTGTAAGTCGCACAAGAGCATTATTCTTCTGAATGCCCATGCACATATAAGAGCGTACAAGAATATCGTATACGTGGTTAGAACGAAACACCTGCCGGACATGTTTTTATGTAACTCTGTAAAATGATACATTGAAGGCATTTCACCATCATGTATAGCCCACCAAGGACGTCGCGTATGGAAACAAACGTTTACTTGTGACGTATATTTTTATTCTACATTTTATTATACACGTAAACATGCTGCATCAAGGACGTCGCTTATTGACAAAAAAAGTATACTTGTTACGGCTATTTGTATCCTATAAACGTAAACATTCTGCACATGGCAACATGAGGTTTTTGCTCCGTTGTCAGCTGATCCGGTTACCCACCATCGTTTCAGCAAGGTCTTTTTCTTGCGAAAAAAAGCCGAAACTGGGTCACGTAAAGCAAACTAATTAGCTTAAATAATGAGTTTTTTAAGATTGTTATAGCTATGCTAGTCGTATAATATTTTCATGGACTTCTGTTTTCTTGGACATGTTAAAATATGGAGGCGTATTTAGCATGTTTAGGTTTAATAAACAACTGCGTGTAAGATAAGAAACCATATAGTATTTTGCGGTTGGTTTGTGTGTATTTTGTTTGTGTTAAGTAAGGCTCAGTACTTAATTTAAGTTTAGTTGCGAATACTCGAGTTTAAGCATATAGTTGAATCGTTATGTTTCGATGCCGGAGCACGGCCACGTGCATGCTATAATTGCTAGAGTTGTCACTCCTGGCTCTGCGTTGACGGACCCTATACAGTAGATACAATGTTTAGACTTAAAATAAGTAAAACTGAAAGTAATATTGTAAACGTCTGAAACACCGCATAATTTAGTTATATATATACACGCTTCTCTAGCCAAACGAGTATTCTCTGTACTTCGCCTTGCAAGCCTTGTTTGACCGATCAGCGGTGGATGATCTGAAGGCAATAACGGTCTACGTTATTTCCGTCCAATGACAAGTTCCCTTCATCTACTCTTAAGGTTCTACTTAGTAAATACTCAATGGAACAAAGGAATAAATAACATCAGACGGTGCCATGAAAAGAGGCACACACAGTCATCGTCCAGGATCTGACGCCTGTGAAAGTGCAAAACCATACCGCCGTAAAAATGTGTTAGGCTATTCGAAGTGTGACGATGTCTTAATTCATGAGGGTGAGAGAGATTGCGTCGTTTGTGGCAAGTCATCGCACCGATGCGCTGACTGGATGTTCGAACATTGCATGAATAGAACAATGCCCCTAAAAATACATGGGTAAAAATCAACTGGATGTGTAGCATAGCCTTGCGTGCCATCGTAAAAACGGAATGTTTTTACATAGGTAGGGTCCGCTATGGACTGAGAGCGCAAATCATAGGATTGAACTTATACGTTAGTTGATTTATATAGATGGGTACGTAGTTGATTATGTATATACGAAATAACCGGCAAATCTATTAAAATATGAATTCCAGCCTATAGTCGGTGCAAGGAGACTGTCGCATGACATGCTTTCGTCGTGACGAAGTGGCATGTTCCGTATTTCGGTCCTGCATTTACACCGATTTCATATGGTTTCAGTCAATCCTGTTCAGCACGTATCAGCATGTCTCACCGCTAGCACACATGTCGGTGATGTGCGTCGGTATTGCCGGCGGTTACTTCATCGAAACGCATCGCGAAGTCAAAGTGAGGCGATCGCTGTTCGTGCTTGGCTGGATCGTGTGTTTTTTGCTCACTTCCGTGATCATATTCGGTACGTAGTCTGGCCGCTCGGCTAGTTTGACTGCTCGATGCATTTTGTAATGTTGTCAGGGCGGTGGCCAATACCTAAACGTAAAACGGTTGGGTGGCATGAATTGCATGACTGATGATTTTGGAGCAACCTGCATGTAGCTTTGCAAATTTTCCTTACAGGCTATTGTTCATCATAATCATCATATTTAATTCACTCATATTGAGTATGCAGGTAGCATAGACAATTATGCAGTTGTCAGCTGCATAGTCGCAGCACGTAATTATTCAAGAGAGGCAGTGCAATAATCTCTTTGCAAGAGCCAGGAAGGCAGACGCATGATGAAACTTCGTGCACGCCTGAGAGCACATGCACTCCGTGTACTCCTCGTGGAAGCTCGTATTCGAACAGACCAGGTGATGATAGCCATGAATTATGTCTCTGGTATAGACGTGACGATTGCCATCGGCAAGACAAAACCAGAGGTGAGAGGCGCTGAAAATATTCAGGTCTCCAATTTCTCGTCAGACTTGTTCAACTTTACTTTCCCATTCCAAGATGGAAGAAGAGAAAGCTGTCGGATAGTACTGTACGCGGCGTCTTTAACCTCTATCGAATTATCTCAAGAACTAGTGCACAGCCTGACATTAGGTACACAAAGCGGCTCCTTACCTGCATTGACAGACAAGGTACTCGCTTCATGTACATTGTGAAGTACCTTTCAAGCAAACTAAAGTTTGCCCGAGTGAGATGTTCTATACTCTGTCAAGACCATACATCAGCATTGGAACAATCTGGGGGTAGAAGAGTGCCACTGCTGTCGGAACGGACAGTCGTCGGACGTCGCCTATTTTCTCATAGAGAGAGCTTAGGACTGTCCGCACTGTCTTGACGATGTGAGCAGTAAGGTCGTCCCAGTATAACGGAGCCGAAGCCCCAAAAACCGGAAAGAGTTGGCACAATCCAAGAATTGACCGCCGCAACGCATAACGTCTTTGGCGGCCAATCGACTTCCTCTTCAAAATTTGACAGTCTTGGTCTTCATGGCATTTATTTCTAGCCCCCTTGAGACAAAGAAGAGCTCCGCCAGAGAAGTGATGCGCTTGATGTCACCCAGGTCGTGATGAGCGACCACTACATCGTACATAACAACTGTGGCCTTCTGGAACTCCTGTAAAATATATAGACAGGATATTCTTCAAATCACACAAGGCGCAAAACGGGTTGCTTCTTGTCATGGTTTACAGAAAGACACAACTGCAAGCAACTAGAAGCACTAGCAAAATTGTATGACTTTTGCCGGTATGACTTACGCACGTGTTCGCTTTATTATGGTAACCTCAATCGTCGGCTAAATGCCGCATAGTGCATGCTACTATGATACTATAAAGCAACTAATAATAGCCTCTTTTTCAATATATTTGCCTGTTTGAATTACCCATTGACGCGTTATTATTATGACCAACTCACTCTTACTAGATAAGTATATACTCATATTTATATATATATATATATATATATACACATATAGCATGTCATAACGAGTTTTATGTATGCAAGTTGTGCGCGATGCGCATTGTAGACCAATATCATGTGATGGTGAGCACGCACGCTAATAGAAAATTGCCCTACGCGCATGCGTGGACGATCTACCAAGCCTAAACAATTGAGCATTGAACAACTGTTTAGCTGCTACCAATAATCACGAAGAATTCTACGGTGAAATACGTTGTTTTTCGGGCCACTCTCCATGCGCGCGTCCCATGCGTGCTAGTCTATGTATGCTCCTTGATTCAAGCGTTAACCGTACGTTGATCTGTGTTGTGTACATTGATTGACCATTGGCCTTTGGCCGTCATTGTCATCCCCGTCATTGTCCGTGCTATCCCATTGTCATCCCAACCGTCTTGACGTTCCGCAGTTCCCCTCCTGTGGCACATCAGCGCTGAGGTGGGTTTCGCCGAGTCACTTGTCTACGTCATGCTGTCGCGACCCTGCTGGGCACTGTGCATCGTCTGGATCGTGTTTGCGTGCAGCGTCGGCCAGGGCGAGCCTTTCCGGACGCTGTTCAACCGGCCCAACGTGATCATACTGGGCAGACTCTCGTACTGCTTCTACCTGGTGTCAGGCGAGCTCATTCTCGTCAAGATCTTCGCCACCCGCCACGTTGTGCCGTTCACTCACTTCCAAAACGTAAGCCTCAGATCTACATTATAATATGTATATACGTTTCAAGATTTCTTTTTTTAGATTCAGAGCGTGATTTATTACAGGAACCCGGATGATAACAACAACAACAAGGTCAGAAAGTAGGCGCATCAACCAAAGGAACACAACGTAAAAAAAGCACGTGTGCCTCAAGCATGATAGAGCCGATTAGTGAGAAGCCATGTCTACCTAATTCATGAAAAAGAAAAAAATGATAGGCAACTAATACGGCGAATATTTTATAAGGTATTATTAAGAATTGATGGGCAAACGATAAGCTAGGGCTTGCTGGCTTAATTTTGTATAGACACGTCCACAAATGCTGTAGCACTTCTCGGGGTCGTACGAAAAAAAACTGTAAGGGAAAGAAACATCGCTGGGAATACTCCTCCGAGTGATCTTAAAACTCAGCATGACAACCGGTAGTTCAACAGGTAGGGCTAGTCTACCGGGAGTAGAATGTGACTATCATAGAGATACCTGTCGAAGTCTTGCGCCGCCTGCTAAATATGGCTCTTAAGGCATAATTTTTGCAATATTTAAGCCTGACAACCTCAAAGTCGCTCCCCTACAGACGCACGCCGTAGAGTAGAACCCACAGAAACAGGCTTCTTTAGACCAATCTCAGGCTATCCACAGGAACGCCGCCATTCTGTGGCATCTGCTAGGACCAATTCTCTCCCTGCTAAGAACAGTGGCCCGTTGACGTGCAGCTTTAGCTGAGGACCTTAGACTACGATAACGTTTGTCTTAACGACAAAACCCAGTTTTCGTCTGAAATTAACGACAAGATCAGATTTATCGAAGATTTTAATGGCCGTTTTCCTTTGTAAGAAGAGATGAGGAAACTCCTAACGTTGGAGGTATTCAGCCAAAACAGCAACTTAAGTATCGTCAGCAACAGCAATGGGCTAAGTTTTCCCTCTGGATATTCACGGGCATAAAATTAATAAAAATGGAAAACTATGTATATATGTATCTATATATATATATATATATATATATATATATATATATAGCTTTAGACAAGTTCTTCTTTCTACGACGTTGTGTGCACGCGCGATGGATGGTGGCGCTGCTCGTGCTCTGCTGTTGAACGCTATTATCCTTCTCGTAGTGGTAGTTGTAGTCGTAGTAGGAGTTAAAGTTGTATCAACAGCGGCCTTCTGCACGTACGTGCAGAAGGCCAACGTAGGGCAATGGTAAAAGTACGTCGTGCAAAATCGGCCCGGCGGCAACCGTTGTCTGCCGACTTTTTGCAGGGCCAGCTCTCAGCAGCTATCTTGGTCTTGAAGCCCAGTCGTGCAGACATACAAGGAAGGATTCAGCTAGAGAGAGAGAGGAAGAGAAAGAGAGATGAATGGAGAGGTATGGAACTAGAGAGAGAGAGGGGTGAGACTAGATAGAGAGACAGACAAAGCGAAATAGGGGCAAAAGCGAGAGAAACGGAGGAAGGAGAGTGAAACGGGAAAGCAGAACATGCGGCCTGGCGAATGGGCCGTGCGAATCTGCTTAATATCGGCGGAAGTGCTGCCTATGGTCTATGCTCGCAGACATGAGCAGCACAAGACCCACGTGCCTAATCGAAACAAGAAGAATGCCGGGTAGTAGGGAAGAATGCGACGAGAAACGACGCTTCCTTTGCCATCGACGTCGTCGCCGTCGTTGTTGTAGTTGTTGTTGTCGTTGTTGCCGTTGTTGTAGTAGTTGTTGTTGTCGTTGTTGCTGTTGTCAGCATCGGTGGCTTTTGGCGTGGCGGGGGTTTACCGCGACGCCGCGTTCACCGATGAAACCGGCACGATACGAATAACCAGGAATAAGAAGATCCAAAGGAAGAAAACGAGGAAGTGAAGGAGCAGAAGCATGATTGTGGTGTCGTCTAAACGAGGTGTCGTTAGGTGGAAATTAGTAGCCACGCGACTGGATCGTACTTTTTTATTTTCCCTCTCTGGTTTATCCAACCAGGCATCGCTGTTGCGGCAGCGGCTGCTGCTGCTGCTGTTGTCGCCATCATAGATGTCAGGGCGACCACGGTGTCGTCCTGCAACTACCTACGGCATTTTTCTTTGAACTGGCTTGAGCGGATTCCGTTCCTCGCAAAGTGTTCCGGCGCTTTTACTTTGGCCTCTCCGAATGAGTCTGGCACCGCTGATTGGGACACTGGTTGGTAGTGCTGGTTGGAACTCGTGCGTGTTAGACTCGTGCGCCACAGTGAATCAGGAATGAAAAAGGAAAAGGGAAGGAAAAGAAGAAGAAGATATCGTTATAGTGAATCAGTGCAACTCAATTGCGCCTCGATCACTTAGTCACGCATGCAAGACCACCCGTAGACTCGTAGCGTGCGTCTGCTTTAGTCTGGTCTGGTCGATGAAAAGCTGTGTTCGAACATGTTCCACAAGACAACATGCCGTTGCTCGTCTCTTTGTCTTTGTCAAACGACGTTCGTTAATGGTGCGGCAGCCGTTTTTATGATCATGTCGTCGCTACTGCCGCTAACGGTAGTAGTGGTGATGGCGACGGCAGTAAAGGAAATAGAAGAAGTAGTTCTAGTCGTAACAGTACTAATGGTTGAAGCCTGGTGTGGCCTGGGTAGCTGGCTAGTGCGCAAGACATCACTGACTTCTGGTGTGCTCGATTGCAGATTCGATCCCGGATGTTGAGAGATCGATTTCTTGTGTTCGGACATGTCAGGAGGATATATTGTAACGACGCCTTAGAGGCAAACACCGACACGTTTCGGTGGTGGCGTACTTGACTTGGTCATTTTCCCCCGTTACACGGATTTCGTGTTAAAAAAGCTCACATAAAAATTCAGCATTTCGGAACAAAAATGTTGGGAAAATCCCAACGAAAATTTCCTCTCTGACCCTCAGCAGCAATTACCTAAAATGTAATCCTGGAGGTCACACAGACACACACACACATACTGGCGAGAGTCTGACCGTGGTTGGTTTGAAAGCCTATAATTTATTACCTAACATAGTGGTAGTAGTAGTAGTAGTAGTAGTAGTGGGAAGTGATGTTTGTTGGACGGACTCTCCGTCCTGCACTTCTGGAATCAGCCATAGAAACAACTGTCGTTTCACGGCCTGCAAAATGCGCTGAAGATGTCGATCTACAGTGAACGATGTGAATAGTAGTATTTGTTTAGACTAAGATATTCGTCTAGTAAAGCGCAGTTTGAGTAAGGAGAGGTACGCACTGCGGTCAAACAATGGTCGATATAGGTCCCGGAATATTTTTACAGGTTTTGTGGGTGCAGCCCATCAAGCCGTACAATTTTAAATACCAGCACCTTCGTTGTATATCATTTTATAATATAAATGAAATTGTACCGAATCCAAAATAATTTCCAAGTCCAGTCCAATCACCTTTGTGTCCACTCGCCTGAAAGTGGCCTCTGCAATTCTCTGCACAAACATATTCGCTGAATAAACGTTTAAAAACTGTCTCTGGCTCCCTATACCTAGCAAATTGGTGACAAGGAAAAGTCTGAGGAGAGACAAAGATCGACGCCTCTAGACCTTCGTATCGGCTCATGTGTTCTAACCCAACGTCCAACACAAGCTACCCCTTGTTGCATGGATTGGACAAAATACAACCGAATGGGGGAAATGAACACAGCATCGACACAACATCACATTGCTCGTGCAATACGCAGCCCAGCTTGGAGCGGCCATGCGCTTTTTCCTCGTTTACACCCGTTAACCGCCACTGGCTTCAGCCGAACAATCAGCCAGCCGCCCAGCGTGGTGAAAGCGTTGCTACGTTGGACCGAGCAGCCAATCGTGAAATCTTTGGGCAAAGTGCCATCCATGTTACGGTGGGAGGCTGATTCAAGCACAGGGAGAAGAAGAACGAAAAGAGGTAGAATCAGGGACACAAAATGCAACGCCCCTTGGCGTTCTCGATCCGAGATTCGACAGAGTCGACACTATTGAGTGAAACGGTAGTGGCTGCCTCTACGGCCGATTGCTGAGACTGGCAACGCGGTGCAGGAACCGTTCGAGTTTAGAATCTTCTTCGTTTTTTCTTGCCATTATTTCAGAGCTCGTAGGCAAATTCGTAGGCGGCTTTGCCTCTGAGTCTCTGTGCGTTTTTGAGACGCATGTGTCTGGGGTGTGGATGTTGCCGACAGATCAATGGCCAGCCAGCGGTATATGTGAGGCTTTTTAGAATGAAAACCATGCGTTTTTCACATTGATTTTGCGTTCATACAGCTTTACTAGCATTTTTAGACTGAAAATAGGCATTGACATAGGCAGCCATAACCTCTTCATTGCTCCGCCATGCATCCGCCAAGACAAATAGTCTTCGAATTTACGAAGAGAAAACTATTACAGGGAACCAGTTTCAGAATACAAGAGTTGTCTAATAAGTGCAAGCCTTAGTTTTGCCGCGACTTGTGGAATAGGACAGCCTTCTTCTGCAAAGCTGACCGTTGACTTCTGGCCGCAGGCGATCCAACAGTCCGGCATTGTATTCTTCCGTGATCGTTTTACCGCTCTCAAAGTAGTCAACCACAATTATTCTACGTTGGTCCAGACAAACCACACTTAATCTATGACCTCTGCAGCCGATGATGTTGTTCACACCCTATTCAAAGGCCTTTCACTGCGCGCGCACCACTGGCGATATGATTTTTGGGTCTTGATTTTTTCGACACTTTGGTCAAATTTCGCTAACAAGCGGAAATACGCGCGACTTTTTACTGCGCTAGATTGAGTAAACGCGGCACCCTTTTTGCTTCGAGCTAGTTCTTTTCTAAGTTTTTGTGCAGGATAGACACACCACCCAAACTATTCCCCAAGGCCTCTGTTATCTCTCTAATGTTCACTCGTTCATCTGCGGCAAAGACTTTCCGCACCTTTTCCACGTTTTCCTCATCAGTAGATGCTTTTAAGCGCCCTAAACGTGGTTCATTCTTAGTGCTCGCCCGACCTGTTTTTATATAATTTTTCTAGTTGGAAAGAGCGGCAAAACAGATCGCATGGTCGCCGTGAATCTTGTCTAACTTAGTTTTAATCTGGGTCGCATCCCAATCTTTAAATCAAGAATGCTTGATAACCGCTCAAACGTCTTGTTTTCCTTTTCCAAATTTACGCCTATACGTTGCACGGAAAAGTCGGTCAAACGGCTATTGTGACGGCCATTCACCATAACGTTTTGGTTGACTAGCAGTCGAAACGTTGCTCCTTCCAATACAAAATAATAGCGGTGAGAGCGCACTAGAATTCGAATTCTAAGTAGCACATCTTAAGAACTTTTTTGAACAACCTAGTATCGGTTACTGAGCGGGCTTCAGGCTTAGTAAACCCGAACGTAAAACTAAAAGTCCGGCAGATTGATGACCGGCCGTGAAATCCAAGTCTACGGAATACAAAAACGCGATTAACGGAGAATGATTTGGAAATTGCCCTCAGCTCTAAACTGTATAACAATGGCACTCATGCAAAATAATAGCTTCAGATAAGAAACAGGATCTTTCTCGAAACACAGACAATCTCCCCCACCCTTGTCTTCACTCAACGTTTCTCTCTCTCTCTCTCTTTCACTCCTCCCTCGCCCTCCATCTCGCTCTCTCTCTCTTTCTAGTTCATGTTGAACATTGCAATCACTACCGTTGGGCATTAGAGCATCAACCGCCATCCCGCTAGTCAAGGAGCCGATACCCCCAGGGAGTCAACTGAATAAAGGAAGTGGGATATACACAGCGGAGCGTCTAAATTCGGCAGTGCCCGGTGACACGAGATTTAGTCGAGCCCATCTCTGACCAGGCTTTCGCTGTCTCTCTCTCTCTCTCTCGGTCGTGTAACGACGACGAGATTGAGCGCCGACTTTCAAAACACGCCATTGCCAACGCCTATCTCTGAACTAGACGTTAGACACCGCGAGGCAATGCGAAAAATCGCCCCCACGTGCGTCGTCTGCGTAGCCGTCTTCGTCGTCGCTATCATCATTGGCAAACATTTTGTCCGTTTGCGAACACAAGATATTTGCTTAGTACCGGCCCACATCAATGGATCCTAACAGTTGTGCCCAACCACTGGCTGGGTCCCCCGACGAAAGACACCACTCGAGCCAGTGAAATATACGAAACGTATGTACGTGTGTGTGGGAGAGAGCTGGAAAGGGAAAGCAAACTGAAGAGACAGAGAACAAAACACGACAACGAAAAGACGTGTCAACGACATGCGGGCTGCTGTTTCGTAAGATAAGACGCGCGAAAAGCCGTCTTTATCCAGAGTACCGTCCGACCGTTAGACTGAATACGGATGCTTTGTTGGCCCGACCACTACCAACCGCCAACATCAACGCCACTTGGCTCGTGAACGAATCCGTCCGAATACAGGAAAGCAAATAAACAGATGAGGGCTCGAGACAGAGAATGGGCTATTTTGTTTTGCTGCCGATGGGCAGTTTGTGAACGAAAAAAATATATGAATGGACAACTGTCTCATTGACGCGAGATTATTGTGTCGTTAACAACGCTATATGATAGATACGAGCTGCAAAGTGGCTAAGTGTGAGGTAAGGACAAAGCACAAAATTACAAACATAAAACAAACAGGCAGACGAAATTGATAAAACGATTGAAGACGGCACAATGTGCTCTGCACTTTCGCAGCAATAAATTGCGATTGGATAGCGTCCGACTTATTATTATTATTATTATTATTATTATTATTATGTATAACAATTTCTACTATAATAATTATATAGCATATACAATAAAAATAATTAATAATAAATACAACTATAATGAAAAACGTCGACACAAGCATATCGATATAGTATCAAATACGTAGTAATGTGGACGTCTCTTCTTACGAACGAATGGTGTAATTCTACTGGAAGGTGACACAACTTACGCAGCCTGAAAGCGCTCTAGTACTTTGCTAAAGGTTGCTTTCCCCTGCTGCTGCTCTCTCTATGTTTTACAGGCTCGCGATTTCTTCGCTGACATGGTGTTCAGCTACCTAGTGGCGATTTTGCTCTACATTCTGTTCGAGGCGCCGACATACGCGGTCGATAAGCTCCTCACATCGCTGTCATTCAGCGCGTCGACGACAAAAGGAGACGCCCGGCATGTAGCGGCCGCTGACATGAATCGCTGCAATGGAGGGACGACCATCGCCGATGACGCCGCCGATGAGAAGTCACTGAGATCGCTAAAGCTGCGCGTGACGCACGAAGACAAGAGCCAGCCCTAATGTGGCTGATGTTGTTACTGCTGCTGCTGATGATGTTGCTGTTAGTAATTACCTTGATAGGTCCTCCTCCCGCTGTCCTGGAATCTTCCAACCTGGATCTATCTGGCGAAAATCGAACTGAAATGTACTCCCTCAAATTTCGTTGTATCATTCTTGTTTCATCCCATTCGTGTATGCATCTGCTCAAGATGTAAACTCGCATATATATATATAGTTGAGAAGGAGAGCCAGTTTTGTATAGATCTGTAGTGAAGATAATTAAGGCGCAGAGGCGCCAACTTTTCAACATTACTCTTTTGAGCTTACTGCTTTCCACCGTGGTGACCGAACCACCGCTGCGAGGGACGTTTACAAAGTAAGAAAATTATATTTAATATAATTATTTAATCAAATTAGCCATTCTGTTTATATGCTACATCATTTAATAATACAATAAGCAGGTCGAATTAATGTATGAATCGAAAACCAGCTTCAGCAAAACCAAGTGTCTCTACGCAGGTGGTCGGCTTATCAGTGGTCCGTTTAAGTCGTCATTGGGACACCTACAGTGCTTACGTGCAACACACACACACGCACACATATATATATATATATATATATACGACAGAAACCTGCAAAACTCTGTATTATGACTTAGGGCAATATTTTGTACAAAGATATGGTATGTGCGTATGTGAGTGAAATTTTGTGAGTTTGTGGAATGGTGTGTCTGTGTGTGTATGAAGACCTCACCGAAAAACTGTATAAATAAAAGTACAGTTGCTGTGACATGATAATCGAGTTTTTGCTATCCAATTAGGTCCATCAAGGTAATATTTTGCAGCACGAATGCCATATGGCTGTGTAGGCGTTGTATGTGCAACGTGGGCACATGAACACATTACGATGGCAACTTGCTGAACTTGCTTTTGCATCTTGTTGACAGAAGGAAGACAGTTTCAGGATACATAGTTCGGCCAAACTTTATATAAATCGTTGTGTGTATATAGATAATGTGTGTGGTGTGTAAACGTAATATCGTAGTTATTGTAAATCCCAGCGCCGAAGTGAATTGTAGGTAACAAAAATAGGTATTACGTGAATTCATTTCAAATAGCGTTTCTAGCAGGTCGCGCAACTGTAACATAAGAAGCCCTCCAGTGATACTAGAGGAGAACGAGTACCGTATTGTGGTTAAAAATTTGTTTGCTAAACAAGCTAAACTGCAATGGAAATCAACGCCAAATTAGTTGCGGTTTACAGAAGTGTAGCAGCGGTGGCTTAGGCGGCTAAAGCACCGCTCGAAACGGGGCGTTGCTATGGCAACCATGGTTAGCAACGAAAAATCGCAAGGACGAGCCTCGGCCTTGCTGGTTGTATATGTTGGACATGGTTGTGATTGCCCTGCTGCTACATACCTCTGCCAGAGAAAGCTTATAAAAAGCCAGTAACGAGAACGCGGTGACGATAGATGCATTTAGACGATATCGTGCCACAGGCAACTTAGCTCATTACGAGCGTCTAAAATGTGGTTGTCAGAGCGTTAAAAAATAACGCGCCATCGCACAATACTATTACTAAGTGGGTTGCCTTATTTAAAATAGGTAGTAAGGGCACCGAGGAGGCACTACGGTGCAAAAACAGCTTCCGATGGCCTAGATTCTGGACGACCATAAAGAGAGCTTTGGATGAGAATACTGCTAGGAGTCTACAAACCCGTTAAAAGCAACCGTCGATTGAAGCTGCGTCAAAAAGTGAAAGCGACTGACATTAGCCATGGTGCAGTAAGTCAAATATTAATACAAGCCTTTATGCATGATAATAAAATGAAGCAAACGGGCTACCGCAAGAGCTAACAATTGAACAATAAGATGATTGATTGTCGGTGGTTACAAATCGGCTTAAAGAAACTTGTAGATTTCGTCTCAAATATTCTAAATTGCTCTTCAAAATTTACACGTGTGGTCAATTTTGAAGAGCAAGTTGAAATATTTGAGACGAAATCTACAAGTTTTTTTAAGCCGATTTGTAACCGCCGACAAAACCTAAAAAGCCGGCCCAGGGAATTAACCGCATGCGCTACAGAACCCTTCACCAGGGTAAAAAGCATTTCCATCGGAAAGGTTTTGGAATCTGTTTTCTGAGATGCAGAATGTATTCTAATAATTGAATACCTTTCGACAGAACGTCGGGAATCCCCCATAATATTCGCTGGATATTGCTTCATACAACTATTTGGACCTGTTTGGAAAGCTATACAAACCTTCTTTCCAAAAATATATCTCAGTGCAACAATGATGTGATATGCGCCCTAGACGAGTTTGGGTCTAATGTTTTTGAATATTTTATCGTGGTAAAAAGGCTTTTCAGGATTGTTGGACTAGATGTTGTGAGCTTCGGGGGGCGGGGGGGCACACTAAGCAACGTGGTTTTTGTCCATTTATTGCTTGTATTGCATGCTACAAACTGTTTGATCCAACCTGTATATATAAAGTGCGTTAACGCGGCATCACTAAAAGGGATATATATATAACTTTGGGAGCTTCGGTTCGCGGATTGTCAAAGTGGTCGGTCAACGATAAAAGCTTGCTGAAAACTACTTTACGAGACTACTTTTAACGAGACTGTTAGTAGCCCAAAGGAACTGCCTCTGCATGCGGCATTTGTCCACCTTAAGACGGCGCAGCCTCTAGGTACTACGTGCTTCCAATACTAGAACTCTCGGCGTCCCGTTGAAACTATTATCTATTTTTGCATCTATTCTTTTAGCTCAATCAAATATGTCTAAACGGTGTTACAAGCGAGCATAATTTTGTAATACAAAAAAAGGATTACCTTCCTGCATCAACGCTGCTAAGACTTAAGGAGTGAAATCTAGGTCCGATGGACGTCTGGAAAATTCAGTTGTCTTCACCCTCATGTAGGATCTAGTCAGTACGGTAGAAGTTTTTTCTATCTTGGTATGGAACTTTTACCAACCGGTAGTTTATACTTTACATGACACATCACAAACAAGACTGAAAAGACAGGGCAGCAATGGCAGACAGGCCCTGCCTGCAGTAGTTAGCGCAACGCCGAACTACCATTTTTTTAGGTTAAACGTTAGGTCTACCTCTCAACAGCCGCGACTCCGATACAGCGACTTCTATCGATGCTTTCGTCGAGAGATTCAAGCTGACTTGCTCTCCCCTTTGACAGGTTTTACACAAAAATTCGCTTTTCCCCTTCTCGTTTTTATCGCACCGAAGCTCTGACAACACGCCAGAGTTAAAAGACGCCAGACCAAACATTGCGTCACGTAGTTGTTCGATACGCCGTGAACGGATTTCACCACATTGCGTGCAATGTCAGGGTTTGCATGAGCCCAAATCAGTGTGCTGGAGTTTGAGTTTGCAGAGAGTTATGTTTTCAGATGCATCCTGCTAGTCGGGTCGCCACGCTTGACTAGCCCGCCAACCTTAATGTATAATTTATGTACTGCGTTTAGGGTTTCCACTCATTATACCGATTCAGTTAAAACTACATATATATTTTATTGCGTAGATCTGACTAAAGGTCGAGACGAAATGCCGGTATCGTCTCTGACCAACCATAAAGCTGAGACAAGTGGGCTTAACTTTACCTACCTTACGAACCTTGAAAAATAGTATCGCTACCATGCCAAGACAAGGTGAGCCACATAAAGCTAGAGTCCAAGTGTTCTCAACCCGGGGATGTAAAAGTCGTATATATATATATATATATATATATATATAATTTTAATTTCATGGTTACAAAATAAATGTGAAGTGACTACACTACGGCTTGTGAGGAGCCCTACCAGTCGAGCTTATACTCGAGGCAGCCCCTCATTGTGCCCAATATTGCTACCGCATTGCCGCGCTGAACTGCCAGAGATAGCCGTTGAAGTAGAAAGTCAAGAGCTCTTTTGACCCTTGTTGCCAGTTCGATTCGTTTGCCAAACTGCTGAAGAAGCAACCATGCCTCAGGGCCGGGTCCCCCGAGTGTCTCAAATGGCGCGGCACAAAAATGAACTCGTTGGCGAGCGGGCATATTTGTTGGTCGTTAGACATTCAGCCTTGCGTGCCGCGGTAGATGCACTGGCCTTCAGGTTCGAGGGGCCGAGCGTGTTCCCAATCTGCGGTGATTGTCGCATGCGAAATAAGCGCCTTTACCCTTTCAAAGGGGATAAGGGTGAGACCGTCCGGTCTCTTTCCGTCCCTTCTCAGGAGTATATATATATATATATATATATATATATAGCCTCATGCGTATATATATAACATTTCGAATGACCCAACTCCGTCGGTTGACCTACGCAATCACACAGTTAGATAAACGGTTAGCTTCCTTTGGCAAAAAGTTTACTGGTTACCCAAACTGTTCATCGACAAGAGCCTATCGAGCTGAGGTTTTAGACTTGATATTTTGTTCCTTTTCGGTTTCCCCGGCTCGGTCTAACTATCAGCTCATTTTCGACATAACCTTTGCATCAACGCCGCTCCCATGTTTGCAGTATGCGCAAGTCCATGTTGGCCGTTTTTTTTGTCTTTAATTTGTTGTTGTTTTTACGAGATATGTGTACTTAAATGACACCCTATCACAGAGAGTCGAATAGAGCAGCAAAACGAGACTTCGATCCTCTCGAAGAGCGGAAAGCCCCTCTAACCGCATACTTGAGCTTCAGGATTACTTCACCTGTTATACTTGAGCTTCAGGATTACTTCACCTTGTTCTGTCTAATATTAGGTCATCACTTGTTCGACAACTAGAACGCTTAGTGTTGTGCTTTCGTAAACTTTGTTGGCGTTTGGGTGTCTATATTCCTTATCTTAAACAAGTTAAGACCAATAGTTGCCTGCAACCAATACAAGTAATTTTTCTTGCTAAAAACGCGTGGACGGGGATCATTCCTGTAAGGGCAAACAGCAGCTTCAGTCACGTCATTGTTGTTTACATTTTTGCCAGCTTGAATATAAGGGTTAAATATATATATATATATATATAAACACGTGTTCTTTAGATAGATGAGGCATCTGTGCATACGAACGTAAAACCAACACCATTTTAACCATAGACAGTGGGCGCAGGGAGGACTCAACGCTGCCCCTACATAACGTAGTTGTGGGAGGAGGGGGACGCGTGTTCAACCGGCCGCGGTGCGGCATTCACAGTGCGGCGTTATTTTTAGCAGCAGCACGGGGGGGTGGTAACGGCCTCGACTACTCCCAATATCTCTACTTACGAGGCGACGGGAGGCATGTTATGCTCTGACTACTGCATTCCCGTGCATTGCGTGCTGCTTGCACAGAGAAGAGAAGGAGATGGAGGGGAGTGGGGGGGGGGGAGAAAAAGGAAGCGTGGAGGAGACGATAATCGTCGACTTCGGGCCGCTTGTATGCCTGCCTGTCAGCCTGCCCGAAGCAACGTGACGAGGTTCCCAAAAGCCTCGGTGACTCTGAGAGGCGAAGCTCTCTCTTGTCCGTTTGCCTCTGTCTTTACCTGAGTGAATGCAGCGTGACGCAGCCGACCAACCAGCCGTCCGGCCAGCCACCGACGTGCAATAGCCTCGTGGTTGTCGCTGTTGTCATCCCGGGTGGCGGGAAACCCATCCAAACACTGCTGCGTTGTTCGTCTGCCCACGCCGCTAATCACTAACCCCTCGACCAGCTCTCGCTGCGTTGGGAGTCGCAGTTGTCTAGAAAGATCAAAAGATGTAGAGAGAGAGGGATATATATATATATATATATATATATATATATATACAGGGTATTACAGGAATATTTGATCAACGATATATGGAATTGTAGAGCAAATATTTTTTCCAATGGAACATGGTCTCTAAGAGGCCCTGTTTCGGAATGAGAGTTAAATTACTACAATTTGTGACATTGGTGTTTTTGCCCGACATAGGAGCATAGAATGTGCTGTTGCGAGACAACCAGGTTTCCTAGACAGAAGCTAAACACACTGCCGTGTTCGTGAGAAAATTCTGCTTCTTTCTCATAAGGCCGGTCAGAAGATGCTACATGGTCGCTTAGAGGAGAATTCGCCAAAATGAAGTTATTTTATTAACCTTCACGCCCAATACCTCAAAATCATTACCTTACGACCACTTACAGCGCTCTAAACTAACATTATTGAAGCAAATGCGCATTTCATGACGATCATTTTGGTACCAAACTTATGGCAATGCGAGTTGTGGTTGCGGAGTAATTACGATTTTTTGGTGGGATGTCCAGATTAAGTGCATATATATATATATATATATATATATATATATGCAGAGAGAGAGGATGGGGAGCAGCACACAAGCATACAAAAGAACCTTTGGCAAGAGACATGAAATCGCCTTGTCGGTGGCGTTGGTTCTAACTCAACGTAGGTAGAAACGTTTCCGGGGCATAAGCATACCATCAACTCTCTTTATACAAATGACCAGATTCATCTCTGCTTTAAAAGCATTATTGTTGATCTTGCTTGCCTTAGGGCTTTTAGCAGCCACCTACTGAGCCCATCGGTGTTTCGTCCTTGCTAAGCAAAAATGCTTGACAATATGTGATGCGTGTCGTCTCTTGTTGTCTCTCACTCTCTGATTTTAGCTATGTATGTTCAATACAGCTAACAATTAGCTCATTCTATACCATCTACAGATGTCTGTCGACCACACGTCTTAGCTTACCGCAAATGCAGTCGTTTTTGTGCTTTGTGTATCTTGTTGGCTTACTGCGATTGTAACTGATTCGTTAGTGCAATCCCCGAGTGAACTTCTCATTTTTATAGCGTACGCGAGGTAAAGCCATCCTACCGCGACCGCTGCCATTTAGAACCATCACCTCGTTTAAAAATGTTAGGATTTTGGGTGATTTCTAAATCCGCCACGCGGGCTAAAGAAACGGGCATATTAACGGCCAGTCTTTAGCACTGGTTGGTGCTGATGCCTCTTATGGACTAAAACGTTTTGCAAATGGTTTCTCAGCCAAAAGCGTTTAACGTGCCGGCGGTACACTCGCTAAACAAGGCCAGCTAATCGCAGTTTCAAATTCCAGATATGGTCGCCGTTACGCATATAGCAATACATGTGAATCACATTTGCAGAACAACATATTGTGCAGTTGCATAGCCGAGTGTTCACTGCGACTCACGCAATTCTGGACAATTTTGGGCCCTAACGTAAAGTCTACACACAGGTTTACATGTAATCTTCTGTAGGCCTTCAACTTCTTCTAGCCATTTTGGTTCACCGCTATACGCTTCTGGGTGGGGGTCGTACCGGGCATACGAAACTCCCAAATTTGTTTTACATAATGTGGCTGACGTTAGCAACATTTGGGTTTACGTGCGCTCGACTATTTCTCTTGCGGTTAATGGTCGTCACAGCTCTATATGCCGTAGATCTCTTACCTTAACAACAGAGTGGCGTCGATTTTTTTTTTACCTACGTAGCATTGCTTACATTTCCGCTTCTTGTAAAACTGTTGTGCCCGTCGACATCGTCCACATCATCACAACTTTTCTCTTGAAAGGAGTCGTGACTCTCTCGCATTGTGCAAGGGTTGGGTTATGCAATCCACCTGAGTATCTGTATAAAAAGACAACAAAATGGCCTGTTGATACATCCACCGATGCTGGTCAATACTCGCAAGTACTCGACCCATCTGGTTCTACTACGCGATTGCCCACTACTCTTTCTTATTTTGGGCATTCTCTGTAGTATAGCAGTGACCTTCTTGAAGGGCAACTTCAGGAGGAGCTGTTCCAACGCGAGCGGTAGCTCGATCGATCAAGGAATGAATCGGAGCATGTTCATCCAGCACCAAAACGGTCGCGTGCTAGAGTACCTGGTGCAACGTGCTGCTGTACAACTTGCCGCTCTCCCGGTCCATGCCCAACGCTGAAATATCGGCCCAGTACTCCAAGAACAATCTGAGAATAGGTTGTTTTCAGTACTGCAAAAATTGGCGGATGCGTCACCGCAGCTATTAGATGCTCCTGTCTAAAATATTTTTTAACACATGTAAACAGCAACTTATCATGAATTATTTATGTAGTAGTAGTGTAATCTAGATAGAATAATGCGTCAGTAGCCTAAAACGGCATTAGGAATGAATGTGTGGTTTTGCTTTATTTTCACCTCACAGTACACAGTTTGTACGTGCTCTAGTATATTAAAGTATTACTAAGTATTTTTAAGTTATCAAAGTACCTGGTGTAGTCGCCACGTATACACCAGGTACAGCGCAGCCTTTCACGAGGAGTACGAGTTGTGCACCTGCCGGTTCTGCCTACAGAGGTGTGCCAAGTACCATGCAGTGGAATGCACAGCGCTGGACAACGAATCGTTGCATTACTTCTCTCGCCAAAAGCGTGAAGAAGATAAAGTATTATGAAGAAACATCTTGAACTGTATATTATACACAATCTGTGTGAAGTAAATATAATTGAATTGAATAAATGAATATATTAAAGAATTTTATTATTTTTTAATGCGTAAATGTTTGTGTGCTAAAATGCGCCAACCTGTAGTAGCAATGATTATTTACAAGGCAATTCTGGCAAAGAAACTGTTTGATATCACCCGGATGGGCAAGTTTCGAAATATAACAGCCTGGCTGCGTGTAGGGTAACGTCGCAGCAACATGGAGGTCACGACCGGAAGCACGCAAATCTGATACATGTAAGAATTTCAAAATAATCTTGAAAAGACCTTAGTTAAAAATAACACAATCTTTTTACCCATAATCAGAGGAATCCGACTTTGAAATTATATAATCGGTCCTGGATTTCCGTACAGCAAATATCAGCAAATCAAACAAAATTAGGCAGTCAGAGTACATATTTGTGAGCTTTAGATAAATACAGTCGTAACAATCATTGCATTTTAATTTTTAGGGTTTTTGATTTTCAATGATTGACTGAAAATGGGGCGACACTTGCTTTAGTGTGCAGTAAAAAAAACAGTATGCTTAGACCTCTGGAAAGTCATGGCGTATTTTAGCGTAAATAATTCCTATTCAAATTACACATGTCGAACAAACAAAGTATAATTTTGAAAAGATATAGGACTGTTATTTAGATATGCATGCCCAAAGAAGATTTGACCGTTTGTAAGGCATAACAGACGATAACTTCCGCTACCAAAACTACAATTAAGAGGTCAAAATATGATCTCTTTTAGATCCAGGTTCCAGCAAGATGACAAGATTGCATTCGTCTACTTAGGGGTGCCTTTTTGGGCCATAAAACGAAATGCTACGGTAGAGTTGTAAGACGGAACCCACCTGAATCTCACACCTGACATGATTCCAATAATGAAGAAAATCGGGCTACCCTCCAAAGACCGAACGACGCAGTGAGTGTTGACGTTTATAGTGGCCGCGATAACTGCACTGATTTCTTAACGATACGGCCTAGCTGAGGGAGTATGCGTGGTTCTTCAAGAGAGGCTTTACTGCGCATAGTTAAGTCTTGCAGTGGTCAGCGCATTGCGTATATCATATGTCGCCGCTACCAGGGGTGCTGACGAAAGTATGCCTAATTACCTTAGTAGGTCGTAGATAAGTCAGCTCTACGACCCGTTTGCAAGTTTTTTTTTTGGCAGCGACAAAATGGTTCAGGCAAACTACGTCAGACCTATTTGCGTGTGGTACGATGGAATTACATAGAGAAACCTTTGCGCATGCCACCCGAGCATGCTTTAGATCGGTTTGCAAATGAAATGCCTACTGCACATGTTGGGGTTTCCAAAATGTGCTTGGAGTGCGACCCCTCAGTTGCTCTCAGCCGAAGTCTACTGTCTGACAAACCGCATATGTAGTATTTCAACCCCAAAATATTATTCTATTCATAATATCATTGGAATTATACTATTGCTATGACTAGCAATGTTAACATTAGTGTTACTTATTTGACGGATTTGGCCAAAAGCGAAAAACCCGAGCCAAGAAGCTCAGTAGAATAAAGGACCATGGAGGAATTTGATCAGGCAAACAGAGTGCTATCTGAGACTGCTAGCAAGCCGCCAACAAAACTATGAATGAAATATATAACGCATCAAACAAGCCAGAATAAGACCAAAAAACGATTCTTGAATTTTGTATGCTATGCGTAACAGTAGCTAGGTCAATCGAGAGAGAAGTTATACGACCGCGTTCTCTCGAGTTAGCTCCAATATGTTAAAGGGGAAAAAGAAGGCCTCCGGTCTCTTAAAAAAGAGATCATATAATTTTTTTTCAGCGAGCTAGGTAGAAGTTTCGTTTAAGCCGACGCGGCCGATCGAGAGTTTGTATATGTCTGCCGATTAGGTGCGAAGGTCACCCTAGGGGAAACCAGATTTGGATAAGTCGCTGAGAGGAAACCTCATTAGACCGTACTAGCATCAATTTGTCAGCCCATTAATCTTACACACACACACATATATATATATATTTATATATATAATCAAGATGATGAATATATATATATATATATATATATATATATATATATATAATCAAGATGATAAATATATATATATATATATATATATATATATAGTCAAGATGATGAATATATATATATATACATATAGAATAGTCAAGAAGATGTTGTACACATGTCTGCATTCTAGCTTCACACGAGTATCTGTATTTCATTATATTACAACACTTATACCTCAAACATGATAGACGGCGGCGGCTAACAGATGCTGCTTCAATTGGGGCTTCGGCTTTTTTGCCGCTTCTACCTGGCTATTGTGTTCTAGCTGAAACTTGGTGACCATACACATAGACTGTGAATAAAGAGGAACCTCTAGAGGAGCTATTTGCGTGAAAGAGAGCGCGGGTTGTTCGGCTCGGGGTTCAGGCACAGTGGGCAGCAGCGCCAGAAGCACTGCTGTTGACAAGGCTGCTCCTTGATACTAGGCTGAAGCTCTTCGGCGCCATTGAGCAGGCGAAAGTTCTCACGTACATCGGGACCACCAACGTTAACGGCAAAAAGAACAAGCGCGAACACCTACACGACCTGAAAAATGCGTAGACCAAAGCGCCAACGATACTGGCAGGGTGCAACATTCTAATGTTTCAAATCTTCCCACGAATTTAACAGCACCAAGAGAAGCACCTTCCACGCCACCGGCAGCGAGACTGAACACATGTATGCATGTCTTGCCCAAGTCCCAGTAGCTGGTGCCACCTGCGAGGCTCCGCTGACAGCTGTATCAACAACTCGGCTTGTCCAACTAGCCGGGTCGTCACACTGGAGACTGCACAAGGTGACAGACGACAGCGAGGCCAATTCGACGGAGAGAAGTAAGGATTTCGTGTGGTGCTTCAACGAGGATTTCGGGATGAAAAGTGCGTATTTCCGTTGTTGGAATGACGCCGTCCATACGAGAAAATGGTCATGCAAAGAAACGTGGTTAAGAATGATTCCTAAGAAATGACTAGAGAATAGTACAGAAGTGCGTTCAGAGGCAACCATAATCGATGCATAATATTTTATAATTGTGAGGGTTTTACAGGGGTAATAGGTTTAATGCCAGATTATTTATTTCGAGAAGAGAATATTGCCCTCTCAGTGGAGCGTTTCCAACGGTAAAAACTGCACTTCGATGAGATGTAAGGGTTCCATCAGTTGGCCGTCATGTTCTTTGGAGGAATGGGCAGACCAATAGGACGGCTTCCTGCCTATCTACGGTATTGTTTGCCTTCTAGGCAATGTATGAAAAACGGAATAGTACTTTTCTTTCATCCGGAAGTATTAACATTGTCGTGTTTTATCTAGAGATATTGACGTCGTAATTTAGGACGCCATGAATTATTCGAGGTGATTTTAATTGCAGAATTGATGGGAAAGCTAATCACAACAGGGAAGGAAGTTCTCTTGCAGCTTACAGATGATGTGGGTTTTGAGTGTACTAGCGCACATAATAACTTCTACGTTTGTCATAGCGGCAGGTGTACCATAGACTTAATTTTTTTGTACTGCGCTTTTGCTATAGAGCTTTGAAGATCTGAAGCTTGCTGCAAGAAAGCGCTCTACCTGCACGAGCTGCAGTACGCGTTCCGTAGCTCCGTGATAGAGATCTGCTCAAGTTGCTGAAGCTATCAAAGGTCAGGGCAAACCCAAAACTTGAAGCTATGCCCCTGGTAGAAAGTCCTAGTACACAAAGCTTTGGCGTGACTTTAAGGTCGCACATGTTAAGCGAGAGGGGACCTGTTCGCTCAAACGCGCCGACCGGGAACCGCTTATCTTTGTAAACCAATTTCGTAAAGGGGTACGGCACTCTCTAAGTAGCGGGTAGTTAATGACAAGCAGAGCGTCAACTGATGGACATTCTGTTTAATCCCGACGCACAGAACTGGGCTTCAGAAATGTAGAGTTCGTTCACACTGGGGCAGCATACATTATATCTACATTTTGGGGGAAAGAAGGTGTTCCGAGTTGTCCCAACCCTTTCTAGATGGAACAGTAGTGGACCAGGTCAGATCCAATGTAAACATTGGGTGAAGTGGGAGCCGCTCCGGATAGTGATCCTCTGTGATTTCTTTAATGAAATTAAAAAGTAACTGAAAAACGGATGCCCAAGGTTGGACATATTGACCCTCTTTGTTACTCAAGCGCAAATCTCTACGGGGAAGTGGCGTCAGAGCAAACGCTCATACAAGCAATACAAAGCAATCCACATTCTTCAGTCTGAGGTAGAGCATGAGCTGGCTCGTCTAGGAGACCGCCTGTTTGCGGTCTTTACTGGCTGCGTCAATGCCTTTGATGATCGACTGTTTCAGGCAGATCGCTGTCAGTAAAGAGAAGGACCGGCGTGCTTGAGTTAACGCAAAATGTTAGGACTTCTCAGGGATAACACAGCTGGATCTCGTTTAAACTGCAAGCTCATTCTGATACTGCTCGACCTATGCGACAAGATGCAGGCCGTGGTAATAATGTGTGCCGATGATATAATTTTTGTTCACCGCAACACTGGAGCCATCTTGCGTCTTACCGCCATGGTAGACGCGCATCTCATGGAAACGCGCTGAAAATATTTGTACGTGAATTTAAGTCAATGAAGCTTTTTTTAGCTGTTCCCACCAGCGTTATTAGTTGCTGTGGGAAGGCATTAGAGTTTGTAAACTCTTTCCCATACTTGCGTATTCGGACTATATACACCATATCGGAACGTCAATCACGGCGTGCGTCGAGGACAGTGTGAGTTTGGCCCTGGCAGTTTTTTTACAGAGGGGTGAGAAATTTAAGTGAATTTTTATTTGCTTGAGAAGTGCTTTACGCTATACAGAAAGCGAGTGCTTTACTTTCCAATTACGGCGAGAAGCCGCTGCATGTATGTTATTATCGGACACTCCGCTCATGGTGGAGATGCTTCGGCTTAGGCTGCGCATGTCTGTGACGGAGCCACTTTGCCAGTTCTCGGGACAGCAACGGAGGAAAAAGCGCCCGACATCTTGAAATCTTCTTGGTCGTGGGTCAGGGTAGCCTGCAACCGGCACGTCTATACCACGTTCATTGCACACGGGTTTCATCATCTCAATGATTTCACGATGACAACGTTACTCTGTACATTTGTTTGGTCTGCTTGCAGCAATGCGCTAAGTACCACTCGGTTTGTTGTCCGGCATTACAAGACCTCTGCATTTCTTATCTCCGTGGAGCAGCAGGATAACAAGTACTAATGTTTAATATTAACAGGAGTCATATTGTATATACTCTATTTAAATATACTATATATGACTGATTGGTTATAATAAAATTGTAAAAGTATATTATAATATAATAAAGCATCTGCCTTTAATAGAAGGGTCTAAACCTACCGTGTGAGTAGATAAAAAACAGTTGACAATTGTAACCGCGGCAAGCATTTTTAGAGGTAATTTTCGCAAGTTATCATGACGAAGGATTTTATGGCCCCTGTAGCCGTAAGTGATCTACTTTGTACGCAAAGACACGTCGCTATCAAGGGAAGATCTACTATTTTCTCTTGATAGCGACGTGTCTTTCGAACTAGAACTCGGCTTTTTTGGTAACCGGTTTTATCACAACAGACAATTTATTTTATTTACTATGTTAGCACCTTGTAGTAAACAATTGTCTCCGCGCGTGAAGTCGCGGGTTCTCTAATCCAGGATTAGCCCAGTTTACCAATGTGCCCCGAACAGATGCTGCATGTCCTCGTTGAATGTCAAGCGACAGCCTCTAATGCAAGTGTTTGGATGCTTTGAAGTTTTCCGTTGAAAGGTTAGGGCTTCTACCGATGCGCTGAATCAGTTAGAGTGTGAGGGGTCTGAACCACGCCAACAGACAAAATCGATGCGAGGAACCAACCAGAGTGTTTTCTACATCTGTTAGCCTCTGCTTACCTGAAAGCATGACCTGAACTGTCTGCACCTGCACCAATCATCGAACGGACGGTTATAATTGCGGTTACGCTTTAACGGGGTAAGAGTGAGGCAGCCAGGTTTTTCAGTCATCCCTGGATAGACTTGGGGGTTTCAGTACATACTAAAAGTATGACTAGTAGTGTCATTTAAAGCGGAGTCACATGCCCATCGACCTGCACCCAAGACACATGACAGGCCATGATGGACCAACGCGCCCACACGATCACCACAACGACACCAGCGGGGCACTAGGTCAACACCAGACCGCAGTCCTGCGCTTATGCGCGTTGTGTCGTCGTCCAAGTGAGTCCCAATTCGCGGACAGGGCAGGACTTGAGATAAACTCAATCTTCTTGACTATTGACGGCTCGAAGTTTGGCTTTATTAGCAACGAAAGAGACTTTATTAATCAGGCTTGCTAATCAGTTTCCGGCAGGGGGGAAAGGTTGTCCAACTGTCCTGGTTAGCCCTAGTATAGGAAAGAGAGTCAAATAAAGCCAATAAAGTCGGTTAACCTTTGAAGTTCAATGGTATACTAGTCACTATCCAATAATAACCTGACCTTGTCTGTGTCAATGACCACACTATTGCTGGTCCCGTCATTATGACCGCTCTCGGCATACCTAGGTCACCTAAAGAGGCCGGGAGCCTTACCTAATCCCTTACCAGCGGTCAGCCTAAGATTTAGTATGCCCTCTAAGCTAAGGCCATCAAATAGCTGTAAGAGCTCAGGCGATAAGGACAGGTTGCAATATCTGAGCAGAAGGGTAGCTAGATAGCTCACAAGAATTGCACTGAACACAAATATTTGACTTGGAGGTTTCACACAGAGGACATGAACAAATTCATACACCATTTTCCGAATTAAGCATTATTGGAGAATTCATGCTTTACATTAGAAATGTCTTCCGATACATCTTCCGCTACGCCAATGGACGGTTAAATAGCCCGACAGAAATATTTTTCCACACAGCTGCTTATCCGGCAGATCGACTATACCCAATATCAGTAGCATGAGCTCTGTCGTAGGGTTGCAAAACCTTCAGTGCTACGCCTAAAAGAGCAAAGAGTAACCAGCGCGACATAGCCCGTTATAAGGCCTTTAGGAACTTTATCCAGATGCCGAATTAAAGCCTCTGGATCAAACCTTTGGGCCGTCCATCTCTTCTGCTTGCCGCACTTTTGCAAGAGATGCAAAAAATCATATTGCGTATGATAGTGACGCAGTACGAAAGCACGGAAATCTTAAGCACGTCTGTGGGCTGTTATCACCGCCCATGCCAGTGGCATTTCCAATGCAGGGTTTGACATCCACTGCGTAGCGTGGACCAAGGGCGCGAAGTTTAACGGCAGACGGTGTACGTTATACGTTTTCTAATATAATAAAGTAAAAGTAGCCGAACAAGAAGACAGATACATTTGTAACTCGGAGGTGTAATAATACTTGTATATCACCTTGTGAGAAAGCCTCATAATTGCTAATAGACTCAAATTATACGGAATTCGATAGCATGCTCGGAATATTGGAACGGCAAAAAGATCATTCTCAATAAATGCTTATCTAAAGCAGCTCTTTCAAACGAAAAGATAATTCCTATCGGCAGAGGGGATCCGATGGATCCATCTCTTTGGCGACCGATTGCCAAATCGAGCTGCAATGTTAAACTCCTCTCTCCCTAGCATCGTCACAGATCGGTACCTTACCAGCTGCTCAACTCTTTGAGATGTTCTACCGGAGGAGCAGCATGGCTTGCGTTGAGGACAGTCACAATTACGGCGTATCCCTTGAGAAAAAAGGCTACCACTATTTGAGACTTTGATTGAGTTAAACACGTCATTTGACGCCGCTTCTTGAGACATTGACTTAAAGGCCGGTGTTGGAACGCAAATGCTACGACTGATTACGACATTTCTGAAGGCAAATCAAATTACGAACATACTCCGTGACGGAGTGTACGAATACTAACTCCGTCAGTCAGCCAACTGGATGCTCTGAGGGAGATAGTGACATCCTGCTATGTACAGATGACCTCGTTATCTATAGCCGAACTCGAACACCTACAGATAGCTTTGTTTACTTGAGTCGTATTTCTCATAAGGTCTCACAATTAACGTTTCCGAAATCATAGTTTTCAAATTCCGATGCGGGTAGGCTGCTTTTCCAAGGAGAGATGTCGAATTTGTAGAAAAATAATGCTATTTGGCACTATATATGACAATGAAGCGTTGTCATCTTTTCTTGTGATTCTTTTGAGAGCACATCACTAAGAGGTGTGCCGGAAACGTAGAAGCTAGTATAAAACAAACCCGCGAATTTGAAAGTGTCTTCAGTGGCCAGTCACGGGATCCAATTTACATGGGACAAACTTACAACTGCATAGCTCCAGTAGCTCGATAAGTTTCGGGAGAGTGGTCGAGACGAGGAGCCGAGGGAGGGGGAGGGGGTGGGGAGCAGCCAGGCCCTCATGGTCTCGACGCACCCTCACAGGACGGATTACAAAATGGCATCCCCTTATCCAACTGCACGTAGACATGCGGGATGGTAGTCAGGGATAGGGCTGATTGAAGGAGAACGGCAGAGACGCCTCTCCCACGGCTTCGAAGTAATGCTAAAGTAATAACGAGCCCCGGGGGGTGGGAAAGAATTCGGGTTTGGTGGGTTTGCGAGTCTCACTTTAGTCACGCAGGCTGCTAGTGGCGTATGTGCATCATGCATTCCCGAAACCTCCCAAAATAGAAAAGAAAGCTCGATAAAGTGAAGCCACTCTTTCTCAAGTGAGCGCTGGATATTCCAACAAACACCAGAAACAGGGTTTAAGGTCCGTTTCCCATATCGATGAGCTGGTACAACGCTTTCAAACGCGTCGTTGGAACTTCGCCAGAAATACCTTTAAATTCGAGATTTTACCGGAATTTCACAACAACTTCAACACGTTAAACCCGATTTGAAAGGAGCCTTTGCGCTGGTGCCGTCATATTACGACCCATTACGGCGTGCCCAGGTTGTACAATCTGCTTTGCCAAACAGTCGGATTTTACAACCTATGCGTAAGCCGCTGCGGTGACTTATTCAACCTGTATAACTTTGATGACTCTGGACGCTCGATTTTTTTCACACCTTGAGCGGGAGAACTCTTTATTATACCATATTATTAAAGTTATTATATACGCCTAGTATATATATATATATATATTAGTCTACATACTACTAAAAATAGATTTTAAATTAACTAAATGAAAATATCATTCATCCAAGTCAAGACACATGTTAGCAGGCGAGCGCTGAGTCCGCACTAAGTTCCACGTAAGGGGTACTGCTTAACAAAGAACTACAAATAGGTCTGTGTATAATCTGGTCCACTGTGGCTCCCTAGTGCCCACGATTTTTAAAATATGAATCTATTTGAGCAGACTGCGTACTTAGTTAATAATGCATTTACAAGCAGGCTCGATTGTTTTTATTGAGACACGTTCACAAACGTTCAAGCTGTTACTTTCTAGCCAAATATTTCGCGTTTTAGCTATCTTGTGCTAATTCCTTATCTGAAGGCATTCTGCCGAGCTCTGCTAGATCATTCTGCTTTGCGCTTTAGGCGATTTTCCATTTTTAAGCCACTTTCCATACTTTGCAAACTTCCCGTATTACGTGTAGATAAGGTACATTCCTGTCGTTGTTTGGTCTACGATGCCCCACGTACGTATATACGAGAAGTTTCTATATACGTAAGTAGATGAATGCGCGTGAATTATGAAGGCGTGCATTTTTTACAAACTAGACAGGGGTCGTATGAAACGTGCCGCCTGTGTCCCGGCCCGGCCGGCTATGTCTGTTGGAGGTGGGCTGACACCTCTCTATCCGTCGTAGCCGGCTGTGGCACTGATGATGGTTGTTAGCCGTGTACGCGTCAATTCGGCCCTAAGTAGTGTCACGCATTCAACAGGTGCCCTCGTTTGTCGCGCACTCGTTCAAGTTCATCATCATGATCATCACCACCGCCGCCGCCGCCGCTCATTCTTCATCATCTACTCGTCCATCTCATCCAATCGTCGTTGTTGTCCATTAATCTGGCGTGTCGACCAGTGGCCCGTGCCGAGCAAGCTATCATACTCACATCGCGGCACGTTGTTGGACGCGGACACTTTGACGACGGCCAGGAGGGCTGTCTATGTGATTACAACGCGGGTGGCATGCTTTTACAGCTGAGCCAGTTAGATAGGTGACTGACTCGCAGTCGCAGCACGCATTAACTGTGCCGCACGACCCAATGCATTGGGTGTCTCTGTTTATGCCATCGGCCCACTTCTCGATTTTGTTTCTCTCTCACCCACTTGCTTAGTAAAGCTCGCTTTGCGTGCATGCGTGCGTGCGTGTATCTTAAGGCCGGCAGCTCCAGGCCGGTGCTCGATTTGTCGCCGCCGTAGAGAACGTCCATAATCCCCCATCCTTTGGGGTGTAGCCTCAGCGAAGGCTGTTGCTCCTGCTGGTGGAGTCGCTGCCGTTGCTGCGAAGGTCGTCGTTTGAGGCGGACGGAGAACCCCAACAACCCCAACAACAACAACAACAACAACAACAGCAACAGCAATACAAGCAACACCACCACCTCCATCACCAACAACAACAACAACGACGACAACGACAAGCGATCAACCTGCACAGTCAGCTTCCCACCGGTGGTCGCAAAAGCGCTATTGCCGGGCTGCTGCTGCCGCTGTTCGGGCGGGGTCCCCCGGCGCGATGCTAGCGCCCCCTGGCCGGCCACCGAGAACTCCATCTGCATCCTCGGGGGCCTCGTGGCCCGAGCGCCATCAGTTGCTCTCGGCTTGCGCCAGGGGTGGACGTCGCTGTCGCCGCCGCCGCTGCCGCTGCAGGTTGGTCAGCATCGTCGTCGTTGTCGTCGCCGCCGCCGATATCGTCGGCTTACCTAGGCAGGCCATCACCGATACCCCGACCGGCCGGCCCTTCTCTACAGCCTCCTCAACGCGGTTCAACTCCAAGACCAATTGTAGTCGTCAACGGTTGATGATTATTGTGCGGTCGTCATTCAACCTGCGTTCGTTCTCATCTCTGTCTGATCTCACGTCGTTCGGTTGTTCGTTGTGTTGGTTCGTTTTTGCTTGTTCGTCGACTTTTTCTTCAGCTGCTCGCTTTACACTGTCCTGAAAAGGCAAGCGCGGGGCCGCAACACGACGTTGCCGTAGATTAATCTCCGACCTCGGTGTCTTCATCTTCGTGGTCGTTGCGGTCGTTCTCGTTGTTGTTGTGGACATTATAATTATTGTCGTTCTTGTTGTCGTCGTCGCTATCGTCGCCGTGATTGTGTTTGTGATTAATGGGCGCCCCCGTGGTGGTCCTAGTGTGCTCAAGGTGATTGTGCCATTTTTAATAAATAAAATCGTCGAGGTCGTAAAGATAGAAGTTGTAGTATACGTGAGCAACAGTAGAAGTAGTAGTCGTAGTAGTAGTACTAATATTAAAGGAAGTCGTAGCAATTGTGAAGGAAAGTGTTGGTTGTTTGTGTGTTTGTCTTTGTCATCATCTCCGTCAGCTTCATAGCGTCGACATTGTCGGAATCATCATCATCACTACCACTACAATGATTACCCTCAGCAGCATCACCATTCTGCTTCTCCTTGTCATGTTAGAAGATCGTAGCGGTGTTCGTGATTGGGGGTCATCTTGATTGATTGATTGATTGATTGTAGTGTCATGGTCGATGATATCCGTGAGCCGACGAAAATAGAGGCCGACCGAAGTGAAATAGTTGTAATGATACCTTGAGATGAGAGACGGGCAACACAGTGAACGATATCAGCGAAGCTGCGTGCACAGCAACAACAACAACAACAACAACAGAATCAACTTTGTGCACGAGCTGAGCACTCCAAGTAGTCAGAGTCAGGCGTTTCCATCATCATTGTCGCCTCTACCTTGCGCCTCTACGCCCGCGGTCTCTTACCGTCTCTGTGAGTCTATCGCTAGAGCCGGAGTTACATTCATAGTGGTTAGTGAACCACCGCCGCCGACGACGACCGGCTTTAGCTGCCGACGTTAGTTCCCGATCTCGCAACCCCCCACGCGTTGGCTACGACGCTGGCCGGTGGAAGGGCCATACAGATAGATACAGAGATACATCATCGATACATGGGGTGCGATTCTCATCGTGTCGTCGTCAGCATCATAATGGTCTGCTGTTAGTTTGTTTGTTTGTTCCTTAGTCAGTCAGTTGGGGGCCTGGTTGTGCTGGCTCGGAGTTCTTGTTCTCTTTCGTCTTGTGATTGTGGTGATGGTGGTGTTACTGCTGGTCGGTCTGACTGGCGGTAGCGTTGTGGATCGTGTTAATGGTGGTAGTGAGGTGTCGGTAAAGCGATTCAGTCAACGTTGACTCGAAGTTCTTCATTTATCTCTCTCTCTTCGGCATCTCTCTTACCTTCTCCCCTTCTCTCTCTCTCTCTCTTACTGACTGCCTTTGTGCTTGTTTTTGTTACGTGCAACTTTGAAACAAGGCCAGCAGTGTGCGCTGAGTCTGTATGTGCGTGCATTTGTGAATAGTTCGTATGTTGTCGCGCTTGCCGACGACAGCAACAACAACAACAACATCAGGAGCAGATACACACGTGCGCAAGCATACACTGTTGACGCCCACGTGGTATTTAGCAGTATCACTCAATCGCGTTTTTGTTCGACAAAGTGCCATACGCTAATGCCCAAGTGCCTGCCGAGTGCCTGTCCACCGTGACAACTGCGTCAGCTGCTGTGGGTATTCCATACGAGGATTTGTAGGATGGTGCCAATGCAGTGCAGAGTGCTGCGACGTCTACTGTGATTTGCTAATTACTGGAATTGAGCTCTAACGTACGGTGGAAATAAAACGAAGCCACCAAATCACAAAGTGTCTCTCAGTTGTTCGCACTTTAGCTCGGTTGCCAGCCGGCGGCCGGAGCCCTGAGCGGAGCGGGACTCGAAGACCACGAAGAAGTCGAAGCCTCAAGGTGGGTTTCTTGTATTTTTGTTAACAATCATTTTCCAGTAGGTTCTGCGTGAACAATTGTTGTTGTTGTTGTTCTATATATATGTACGCTTCCTTTCAGTCGAATTAAAAGTGCGTTACAAGTTTATATATATATATACTTCCAGAAATAAGTGTAAAAACACAAAGTACGGTTCCGTTTTAAACATTTCGTTGTAGACGGATAATCCGTTTCTACAAAGTGGCCGCTGCATCATTCTCTAGGCAAGCGTAATGTTTATACGTTCCGTATGAACAATCGTGTTTTTGTTTTAATTTATCACTATATCTGCGAAGATTATGCATGTTTACTTCGTAACGTGTGTTTTCAAGAGTTGTCGGGAACAGGACACTTCGAATGACGCATTGATCCATGCATTTGCGGTCAAGGCTAATGACAATACTCTGAGTATTGTCAACATTGACATAACCTTAATCTTCGACATCAGGCTGATTAGAGTCGAATATTTGGGTATAGCGAGGATAGAAGAAAAGAAGCCAACTCAAAGGGGCCAAGCCAACGCAGGCATTTGTTTATCTCTCAGTTCTTCGACTGAAGGAATCACGACTGCTGGAAAACGAGATCGAACGGGGTATAAAACGCGACCCATCTGGCCAATCAAGTAGGTCGAGACGCTACGGTCGTGCCCGTTTACCAGCTGCGCAGAATACTTCGTCGTAGTCGGTTGAGTCGCACTCAGTTAGCGAGACGGCATACGGCTGCAACTACTCAGCAGCTTGGGCCGCTCTAGTTTCAAGGAACATTTTAACGACCACAGGTTCATGACAAAGACAGTGGCTATACGTCTGAAAGTCTACCTTTAATAACCTGGTTCCGGCAGGTAAGCTGGGTGTAAGCCCACGGGGGGTCATTCGCCATGCAAACAAACCATAAATGAGCTCCGGCGGAGCTGCAACTTTATGACTAATTGAAGACTGGTATTGTATGTCATTCGATATGATGCCAAAGCAATGCTCTAGTGGGTCGGCATGTGCAAGGTGGCGACGAGCAGTTATAATTCATTGTTGCAAGACGGAGTAGAAGCAGAGCGACATTACTAATTGTGCCAAGAGAGCTTCTCAAGCACACGTCTTCAGAATCTGGTGCAAGCAAGTTTAACCCCTCCTCTAGCCTCATGTTTGTAAATTGCTAAAATAGGCTGTTCCACTTTGCGTTCCTTGTGACGTTCTCTATTTCCTTGTGTGGCTACTTGGGTGAGTATTGGCCCGTCCGGCGGCTAGCTTACCAGCATGTAAACTTTTTCTCTTCTTCGTGCTTGTTCGACGTTGTCCAGATCGAGTCACTCCAAGAGAGACATATCGAGGTCTCCTATTATTGGAGGAAATCGCCAGCCGCTAACGTCTAGCGGATCAGAGATCAGTGCAAATCTGGCCTTCCTTCGAGAGTACCCGCCCTGTTTCCTGTCGGCTCCCTCGCTACCCTTTACGACAGTCCATTACACTATTGGCTATGCCTCTGTGTCTGAGGGTTCATTTTCGTTGCTACTGTCTCCAAATACCAGCGTGGGTCTGTGTATTTGTAGAGGATTTCACTCACACGAACAGACAGACAGACACTCAGGCTCCGACATGAAAGGCACAGTTCTGGAGTAAACATTTGTTTGTGATCTCAGACTAGCAGTTTCGTTCTTTTCCGTATCTTCACATTTTACGTTCTCTTTTTCTTTTTCTTCTTCTTCTGCTTATACCGCTGCTTCCTCTTCTCTCGGTGGCGCACAGATTTTAAGTGTAGATGCCTCTTCACGCCGAGTGTAGGGGTTGCATTGGTACTGCTAGCATGCCACGTATGCGTGTATGTGCTTACGTGTCTGTGGGGTAAACGGATGGGGGTGTCGTGCGGTGAGTCGTGCATGAAGACGCGCGAACAACATTCAGTCAAGACGACACGACGGCAGCAACAGTTCCCTCGCGCGCACGTTCTCGCCGTCTTCGTCGTCGTCGTCGTCGTCGCCGCCGATTTGTACAGCAGAGTTCGAGTCCTGGCTGGTGTTGCTAAATTGCTTTCCATTTGCCACGAAGCCTGTTTTGCTGCTCGTTGCGGGTTGATTCGATCGGTGGTAGCTTGCAGTGGAGGAAGCTAGGAACAGGGCAAGAAGGGAAGTCGGAACGATTCGCCTGTTGACTGCATGACAACAACAGCAACAACGACATCAACAACAAAAGAAACAGCCACCACAACAACAACAACAACAACGGCGGTAGCGGTTTGTGGCACGCCCTGTCTTGTTCAGGCCAGGCCGGCGGTGATGACGTCGTGGTCGTCGTCGTCGTCGGTTATGCATGTTGCCCAACTTGTTCCTGCCTTCTCCGCCTTGTATTCTATACGTATAGTCCAAGGCAGAAGACAGTGTAGTCAGTGCGAATGCTATGGAGAAACAACAACGATAACAACAACAACTAGCTACCCATTTGCCGAGCTAGACCTTCAGGCGCTTAAACCCTGCAACACCTCCTAGTCAGCTCTCTAGGACAGAGCCTGTTCCGTTTATCCGCCTCGATCTTATTCTCCTCCTCATACCCCCTCCGATCCGTTAGTCTGGCGTGTGAGCTGCCGCCTGTTCTAGTCTAGCCGCTACAGGCTCTCGGTTACGGGTTAGCACCAGCGAGCGATGTACGTGCTAGCGTGACAGCGGAATAACGGCAGACCTCCGCATTGGTGCGGACGCGAAGGGAACTGGCTGGTTGGCTGGCTGGAAGCTTGCAACGACGAGCCAGCAGCCTCTTTGTAAGGCTCGCTGCCACCGAGCAGCGCTGAGAAGCGCGAAAAGCACGCTGGCTCACTCGCTGCTCTGCGGTAGGATAAGGCATCGTCGATGCGGATGCGTTCGGAGAGCCGTCATGGGATGGCTGCCGTACCGCTCTGGCAACTGGTGACGGCAGCGTTGAAGGTAGACGACGAAGGCACGAGAATAGCCTCTCATGTAGTGCAGGTGTCGCCTCCGGCGGGGCTGGCGACGTGATCCGAAATGGTGCTGATGATGATGGTGATGCTGCTGCTGCTGATGGTAATGGTGATGCTGGTGCTGATGATGATGATGATGATTGTGGTGATATTGCTGATGATAACGGTGCTGGTGGTGATGGTGACGACGACAGAAACAGCAGCGACAACAACAGCGACACCCTTGCTTTCCCAATTACGTCGCATCTGCGCTGAAGCAGCACACTTCGTCTACGCCGAAATGGAGATTGAGAGACAAAGAGAGAAACTAGGGAGAGAGAGAAATTAGGGAAAGAAAGAGAGAGAGAGAGAGAGATAGGGAGAGAGAAAGGGGGTAACAGAGGTGAAATATGTTAGTAGACAGATAAATAGATAGATAAAGATACAATACTCGAAAAAATAAGAAAACAAGACTGAGAGAAAAGTCGTCAGAGAACAAGACGGTAAATGTTTGCCTCCTTCTTCTCGTTTCTCACGTACATGAGCGTGTCTATCTGTCTGTCCGTTGGCCCATGTTTCAGACCTGCATGACGACGTGCAGATGATGCCCACAGAGGCATACGGTGTGTTTGCTTACAGCGCACCCCCCACACCCCCGCGACTATTGTTGCTGCTACGAAACAATAACTACTATTACTTCAATGGCTCCCGTCCGAATGCAAGTAGGAGTCGTAACTCTAAAGACAAAGAGAATTTAGGAATTTGGCCAGAAAGAAAAGACAGAGACTGAAGAGGGGGAATCATAGAAAAGCAGAGGAGAGCGAGGATGCACACAGGAGCACCAAGTACCCCCCCCCCCCCAAGCGTCAAGTCAACATGCTCGTGTCCTATTTGAGGCGGTTTGACTTCACCTGTCAACCGACCGTTTCTGCGATCCTACCGTTCTTCACATTATTAGATGCACTGACTAGACGTCGTCACGCCCGCTGCTGTTTCGCTTGTCGCTTACAGGCCTCGTAAACACATACCGCCACATATATATATAGATGTTTCTTCGCCGTCGTCGTAATCGGGACTCTCATTATCTCTGTATCTCTTGCTATAATTAAAACGCTTTTTTGCTTACTTTATATATTTTGATTTCTCTCTCTCTCTCTCTCTATCTATATATATATATATATATATACACACATATATACAAAATCGTATACATGTTATTTTCGTTCTCGTTCACTGACCTATTCTCGATCGGACGGTCTGTCACGCAAAAGAAAAAGCAGAGAAAAGAGGCTTCGAGACTATATAGTAGGCACGTAGCCGTGTATCTGGCTGGGTACCCTAGGTTTAGGTACGCAGGAACGTACCCATATGACTGGGTGGGCCGACTGTGAGTGGCTGGGTGAGTATAAACGGCTGGGTAAATGTAAACTGTCGTGCGGGTGTGCGCGGGTGTCTGAACCCGTGTGGGTCAGCTAATGTCGGTCTGCGTCGGTCGGCTTTAGCCTTTCAGTTCCAAGCCATTAAATTCGAGAGATTGCCGCCTTCCGCATACCTCACCACCATCTCCACCACCACCACTGCCGCCGCTGCTGCACACCGTCCTTATTCCTACGTCTCCGTACAGCTCGCTTCTTGCTGCATTCTCCCCGTCACCCCCGTCGCTCCCCACCGCACCCCTGACTTCTGTGGTCGTCGTCGTCGTCGTTTTCTGCTTCTTCTTCTTCTTACTTGTGTCTTCCTCGTGTTTCTCTGTTTCCTTCTCTGCCTTTTCGACCTTTGCTTCCGTCGCTTCCTTTTCGAAGTTAAAGTGAGGTAGTCGTCACCGGCGTGCCTGCCTACCCACTGTCGAGGTAGGCGCGCTCGGACCCACACACACACAGAGAGAAAGAGAGACTGACAGGACAACCAGACACACATTGACTGACGACGGTAGGGCAAATCGCGCAGGGAGTCACTTGTGACGCAGCGGCAGGAGCATTAGTAGTAGAAGTGGTGGTGGTGGTGGTGGTGGGAGTAGTAGTAGTGTAGTCGCCATGCGTGTGTCCATTCATGCGACCATCCGTCGCCTTCCACCCCCGCCATCTCGCTGCTCGCTTAGCTCACCGCGAATCAGTCGACCAAACGGAGATTCCCTTGCCTTCTCGTCCTCTTCTTCCTCCTCTCTCGTGGTATAGTGGTATACGACAGCGGCCGTGGTGACCGACTTTACACGTATATATATATATATATATATATCTTTTTTCTAAAATCTCTCTCTAACGTATCTTTCCTCCCTTCTTTCGTCGTCGTCGTCGTTTCCCTTCGTCATTGTGTAAGTCAGTGTTGTAGTCGCCATTGACGCCTTAGGTGGGGTGGCGGGTTTAGGGGGTCATCGTGATTGCTGCTGTTATTTTTGCGTTATTTTTCTCTAATACTCTTTATTATTCCTCCTCTTTCACCGTGTTGGCACTTTCTCTTGGTTTTTCTTGCCTTTGGCTTCTTTTGTCTTCGTCGGCAGTATGAGCCCCCGCCCCCGCGTCAGCCTCACCCCAGCTACTACCACAGGCACGGCGTACTATTACTACCCTCCACGACCCGGGTCCAACCTGCGCGACTCAAGACTGATGTTCGTCTCGAGAAAGAACAAATTCTACTGTCGACTTTGTCATTATCATCATTGACACCATCATCAACCGCAGCGTTAGCATCATCACGGCCGACCCCGTCATCAACACCATTACAAGCCGCAACACCATGTTGTCGCCTGCCATTCGTTTTGGTCATACTTGCTAGCTCTGTCCTGGCTTCGTCTCCCGCACGTGCACGTGTATGAACTGCGTCAAATGATCCACTATGCACAGACAATTATCCCCCACCCTCCTTCCTCCTTCGAGTGCGTCATTAAATTCTTCAGGTCTTTTGTCGGTCATCTGCTGGCATCCTCATTTCCAGCTCGTGTTAGACATCGGACGTGTATTGGCGCGATTTGTGTGCGTGTGAAACGGGATGGCGATTTAACAATAACAGAATGCAAATTTCTACAGCTGAGAAACATGTGTATAATTTAAATACTCACATACATTCAGCACACGTAGATGCTTTTCCGTAACATAACAGCGCATTTCGGAAAGTTGTCCGTTTTTGCGGACTTTTTAAGATTTGCAAATTAGGTAGAAGTTTTATAACATAAAACAAATATATTTATGTGTGAACGTGGCCTAACTTAGCGGACGCCCTGTGTGTATTTTCTTTTTTGAGTTGGTTTACACAAGCTTGGCAATATTATATATATAGAAAATATTGTGATGATTTATTAGTCAATTACAATACGTTTGCACACTCGGCAGTGCTCGCCTGAATATTTATATATATACATAACCTGGTGTGTGCTACTTTTTAACGCGTTTTGCTTCAAAACGTCCCCAACCTGTCGGCAAGCAGTCACCCGAAGGATTTATGACCACTTGACCAAGTCGTAACCTTAAAACTGGGCTTCAATTATAGTCCTCACTAAACCGGAAGCAAAACGCAACGCAAACTACTAGGTGACAGGCACTGGCCCATTCGACTTTGGTACTCAGTACTACTACTTGCCACTTTCATGTTTCAGTATTTCGCGGTTTACGATTTTTACTTCGTCTCAAGTTAACGCCAAATGTTTCTGGACAGACTTGTAATAGAATGTGCAATATAAGCAAGGTACACAATGTGTGTACTACAGACCTTCCGCGGTCTCGGCCCAACTGTGCTCGAATGGCGCCAAAGTGCGTATTTGGCGCAGGTCTTTAGGTCGGCATATGCTGCTCGAGAAGTTTCCTCGATAGATTGGTAAATGGGCAGCCATCACAAAGCGAAGTACTGTGTGTTGTGAGGCGAAGGTTATGCGCGTTGGCCATTATAAGATACAATGAATCAGCTGAATGTGACTGCAGAGTATTGGATTGCAGTGATCTAAAATTGAGAGCTGTTTTAGAAATTGCACAGCGTTTATCCCGAACGGCCACCTTATCAGTATGCGTATACTGTCGTGTGATGAAGCTTTACGTCTGTGCTAGCTGACTCTAAATTTAGAGCCAGACCATAAGGGAGTCTTTTGTTAAGGTATATATATATATCGAAGTGGTAGGCAGGTATATATAGAGTGCGAGAAAAGTCACATGAGTGCTTGTAAGGTCACTTACGAGAAAGCTGCAGATTTCCACAGGCATAAAAGACAGGGTAGCCATGTACGGTCACAAATCGCAAAGCACCGCTATGTCTGAAAGATGTCAGGAAGATGACCGCCCGTGGGACTTTTCAGCATTGGCACACGACACACACAATAATCTGGTTCGGCCAGAAGCTACAGGATGAAGTACGATTTAAAGCAGAATGTTTCGCGTCGTGGCGGACAGCTTAGCTCAATCGTCAGTTGCTACAACCGTAGTACCGACGGCATTGGACGCAAGCGCAGGATTAGGCCGATCGCCGCTGCCACAGGCTCTGCAGTGACCACAGGCTTTGCAGTCGAGCCTATACAGAAAATCTCGTACGTAGGCGCTGTATGTTTGGCTGCGTGTCTTTTTTCCGTATTGCCCACCGCTGTTGAGTTGACGCCGGACACCATCTGTGTACTGCCACCTTGGCTAGCGGTTTATTACGGCCTAACCCCTCTCTCTCCGTCCGCGTTCTTCCCCTTCTTCGGCCGCGGTCAAAAGCTAGACATACCAGTAACCGACATAAACTCCCGACGCCAGCTGGCTCGAAAGTCCCGAATTCCCACGTGTTCCCACGTCTCGTCAAGCGGCGATTCGATTCCTAGCTCGGACTGTGAACCGTCTCTTGGGACCACTAACTTGGCCTCGCCGCTACTATGTTGCCGATACAATCATCGGATAAAAAATATACTTATACATGCATATATACAAACATAAAATGTTTCATGTGTATATAAAGGGTGGCAAACGAAGTGCTGGTGTTTTTTTTTTATTTTATTTAAAACACGTCGAATTGTTCTCTTTAGCTTCTATTGTTGTTATACAGTAAGGCTGATGGTTTACGGTTATGTGTGGACTACAACATTTGGTGAATGTTCTCCTGCCACAGAGCGCGTGTAGGCAGTACACTCTTATTTCGAAATATTTTTTAGACAATATTTTGACACATTCCGTAGTCTATTTCGGCGATAGCTTCCCGAATGCGGCCTTTCAGCTTAGGGATTGATTCGAAGGCATCCCCGTCGTTATGGTCCTTTACAAGAGTCGTCGAACATTTGTAAGGATGCAGTTCCAATTATTTTTTTAATTTCTCGCAAACTTGATTTTGAAACATTTAATTCTTGAGCGCGGCGGCAGGTCAAAGTCGTCAAGTGTTTGTTTATACTCTCTTGAACTGCGGCGATATTCACACTTATTCTGACGGTCACAGGCGGCGAATTCTTGCTTTTAACAGAACTTGTAGCCTCAACGTTTTCACTCAAATTATTTATCGTCATCGTCGTTAAGCGCAAGGTTCTACCGTGTTTGGTGAGCGCAATTCGCCAGTGAACAGACATTTTCGTAACTTTTTTTTATTGTTAAAAACACATTTTGCTTGTATACGGTATTGCTCCATCACGGAATGAACCGGAATGGATGGCTGTCGAATGAACTCCACACGAGTGATATCGTCTTCATGTTTACCAAACAAATGGCGAGGAAATTAAAACACCTGTACATATACATCTTATCTTAAGCATGGTTTTGTTCACATGAAGGCGGCTAAAGGTGGTGTGCATTCTGGCCAATTGATTGGCACGTTTCAGTTGTGGCCAAATATACGCTGAAAGGCATCGACAAACCGCGATATCTTCAACGATGACGGTTGCCTTATCTACGACGCTGCTGTTGTGCCCATAGTATGCTCGTGCCGTATCACGCCAGCTTTTGGTTTACGTGCTACGTGTATATGTTGGTCGTATAAGCTTGTACACACGTGGATCTAAGTGCGTGAGTGTATGCTACGCGGTAAGCGTGCGTATCTGGTGGAGTCTGTCAACAAATGGTTTTGCTAGCCAATCCAGCGCGCGCCAAGAAAACGCGATCGAAGAGTAAAAACAACGTGCCTCTGCGTACAATAGACCTGTATCTGAGTCGAGCGTGTCGTCGTTATCGACAGTGCCGCTTTGTTGGAAGATTTGTGGCATGCACCTCTAGCGTACATCTCTAGCGTTCTTGTTGCTGTTGCTGTAGTTGGTGTTGTTGTAGTCGTCGACGACGACATTGTTATTGTTGCTGCTTTTGCTCGTGTTGTGGTTGTTGTTGTTGTTGCTCTTGATGCGGCTGTTGTTGTTGTTATTGTTGCATGACATTTGAAATTGACGCAGGGAAGCGAAAGTTTCCCCTCTCGCCCGCCCTCCCTTTTCTCGAATGCGGACATCACAGCACGGCCGGTATAGAGCGGGTGTAGGCGGAAGAACATAAGAAACGACTGCGCTAGACAACGTAAGAAAACGACCGAGCGCCATAAAAAGTCCACTGGTGGACTGGACGAGCCGAGCACCTGCGGAGTGCCGCTGGTCCCGCCGCTGCTGCTGCTGGAGGAGCTGAATCAGGAACAGCATCAGCGGTAGGAGAAGAGACTGTAGTAGTTGTAGTAGTAGTAGTAGTAGTGTTTTTTTTGTAGTAGTAGTAGTGGAGTTGTCGTCGTCGTCTTCTTTCCGTTCTTTTCTCGGGGTTGCCGCCTGCTGTCGCCGTCGGCGAAAAGGGCCGTTTATCAAAGTCGTCTCATCCGTCCTGACAACGACGGCTTTTAGGCAGGGGGTAGAGTGTAGAAGGAGGTGTCGACCGTAGGGCCGCAGTGGTAAGGGGGTGTCTGTGGTGACGGGGGTGCCGGTGGTGGCGCTAGAACCAGCGGGGGGGGTGGGGGTAGATACGTAGATGCCTTACGGCGAAGGAAACGGTGTCTAGTAGGCAGGCAAGCACACAGACAGAGCGCCTGCATGGCCAGCTCCTCCACCAGTTGTCGGTGAATCGATCGACGGGTCAGTTGATGGCGTCCGACGGTATCTTTTGCTGCATGATTGGTAGCGTATCTCTTCTTTGCTTTCTTTTCTTCTTCGCACGCGACGCTCGCAGTCTCTCGCCTCCATACGTTTCATTTACTTCAGAGAAATTCATGGGCGGAGGCAAAAATCACTTCGCCACATCAAGCCAACGACCGTACGGCGAGAGGACGTCTCAGCTCATTTCGACACCGACCAGCCGATTAGGGGGGGGGGGGGGCAGCCACACTCGGGGGTGAGTCGACGTTTACGCATGGCGTTACCCTAATACGAGTACCGGCGCGTCGCTATACCGTTCTGGGGACGTCGTCGGATGGGTATCTGTTGTCTTTAATTTTATACTATCTTCCGTACCTTACGAGCTTGCAACTCACTATGAGGTATATCTTTAATGCATCGAGGGCGGGATATTTTAAGATATCTAGGCTTTTCCCAACAGACCTTGTGGCAGCATGGCCGCTAACTGTCAGCGGTTCAGTTTATCGTCTATTCTCAATGAGCATTGCTCAAAAAGAAAATTCAATCAGCAACGGAATCGAACCGGCGACACTCTTGTAGATGACAATCATGACTAGCGCACTAGACCTCTAGACCACGCCGCCACATAGTGCCACTGATGCGTATCTGTAAAACTCCTGGCAAGGCGGGAAGGGTGCGACAGATATAAGGCGGCTTTAAATGTGCGAAACGTCGTAACAACGAAACCGGTTAAAATGTAAATATTCCGCTTGGGGATTACGTAGTGAGATATCCGAAGACACAAATGTCCGGCGTGTCCAATGCAACATTCGACGACTGAGAAGCAGCTATGTGTTGTCAGATTTCGGACTGCAGAATATGTTCAAATGGCTAATATTCATTGGCGGGTAGTGATCGTTAACCGGAGAGACCAAGTCTTAGTAAGAAGACGGAAAGCCCGTTATCGTGAGGACCGGGTTGTTTGAGTCTGACATCGAGAGCAAGCCAGGCAAACAATGTAATCACGGCCGAGCTCGTCGATAAGGCAAACGTACAGCTATAGCATAGACACGTGGCCCTGCGGCTTTCCTCAGTTTGGTGACAAGTGTTTGATTTCGCCTAAAAATGGTTCAGATACTTTTGAACATAAACTTCAATTATACCGACACAATGTAGATTCGTGTCGTTCCACTTGAGCCCACCTTATAGGTATAGAGATAGAGTTAAATAGATAAATATATAGGCATGCTGATAAATGGAAGATAAGAGAGAGGGAGATAGAGAGAGAAAGATATAATTTTAATAAAGGAACATCCCACATGCTTTGCCCATGCAGGTTCTTTACGCATGCAGCGGACCAGCCTAGCGACGAAGCCTGATTAAGCACTAGAGAGAAGACACTTACGCCCCTATCGGTTGAGAGGAACGAGTGTGACCGCCGCTCAGATTAGAGATCCTCATTGTGCTGTCATTGTCATCACCATTATGATCATCCCGATTATCATCATCATCATAATCATAATCATCAATGCCACCATAATCGCTATGGTTGCTTCTCTAGCCACATCGCCTGTCGTGCTTCTGCACTAACTAACTTAGCTATTACTCACGGTAGCCACGAACACTTCGGCAAGTACGAACGGGTGTCGTCCTACATGTGTCGTTCTTTCCTCTTTTTTTTGTTCTGCTACGATCACTGCTAATGTATTCGCTGCTGATAGGTTGCCCTCGCCGATAGGCTAGCCGCCGTGATCACAGTACCGCGCAGTGCCGTCGCGACGTTCTACGGGCGCTGCTGCTGAATCGGACGATGCCCGACCCAGCTTCTTTACCAGTCGATATTGCGACCGGGTTGAAGCGAATCTGTGTGTATGGTTCCCGCGTTACGAAATCGCGGTAACGTACAACCCGCCACACAGCTAGAACTTATTATTACCTCGTGACGCGCCTGCAGCGGCGATACGGCGTTCTCATTCTCAGTGCGTTTGATAATATTGTGGCCATATTGCAATTAGCCGCAAAGTGCGAGGTGCGGAGCGAAGCGGAGGGGAGGCGTGGGGTGACATTTCTGCCACTGCAGGCGGTGGCGTCGCCGCGGCCATATTCGATGCGCCTATCGATTTTTCTATTATTTCAGAGAGCAGCGCAAGCGAGGGGGCAACATACATGTTTGAGCGAGACACCACGACAGCGACCATGGACGGGGCAGATAGGGTAGGAAGGAACGGACTGGAGTTTCGTGGTCGATGGTTTTCGGTGGTCCCTTCGTCGTTTTCCTTCACCCCACCTCTATCCCCACCGCCACCCCTACCCCCTCTCCCTGTCCCGTAGTTGTGGTGTTGTCTTGCCATCGTGTCGTGAACGGTGTCGTTTTCGCCGTCGCTGATATTATTATGATGATTATTTGTTATACCACCATCATGGCGGCGATCGTAGCGTCCTACGAGAGCCAGGCGCGCGTGCTCGGACAGGAGTACGATTTGGGCTGAGAACACGTAGCAACCTAGGGACAGGAATATTTCATGGTTTGAGATCCAACTTCCTCTGCCGGCTCCGTTGTTGTTGTTGTTGTTGTTACTGTTACCGTTGCTGTTGTTGTTATCGTCACTGACATCGTCCTTCTGCTCCTGCTTTGTCTCTCTTATCTGTCGTATCGCTTCGGGGTCATTTCGAGCGGCCGCACGCTACGAGGACAGTTTTTTCCTATATTCTCTCGCGCTCGTCTGTCCTCCTTTCCGTGTCTTTTCTTTTGTTTTTCAATGCTTTGCTTTAGCTTTGTGAGGCCAGTAAGCGTCGGCAGCATTCCACGGCGCTCACAGATGATGGGACACAAAGTCCTGTACGAGCGTAACGTCGGCACGTTAACTTATAGCAACCGGTCAGTCATAAATTTCAGTATGGCGTACTTTGTTAAAACTTTGTGGGCGTATATATGCATATAAGAAAAAAGTGAAATATTAATAAACACAAAGGGATCAAGCAATCGCGGAACGAAGTTGCAAGCATCGCATATTAACGACTGCAAAACGTATACGTACAATTCTATGCTAGTGTAAAGAAATACTATTCACCATGACACCGATAATGACTCTGGGGCACTTTTACTTTACTGGTGGCAGGAATTCTGGCTTCGGGTGCGCTCACCGCATGTTTGATTCCGTATTTCGGGATTTATTTCTTGTTTCCAAACATGTAGAGTGCGTACATGTAGCGTACTAGAAAAAAGATGATAAACCACTTCAATAGTGCACTTAGGTTCTTTTCTTCAAGAACTTGTTGTTGCAAAGTGTTGCATACATAATGATAGAACCCTTCGAATTGCTAAGTAATAAATATATAATAATTTGCAACTATATTAGACGATAGCCTACATTATCTATACGTTTAACGGAGGTGGCAATATGTAGCAGCTTGTAGCTTCGAAACGAGAGTCAGAAAATCGAACATTTTTTTTGAATGCCAAATAGATTCAAGGTTGCTAAAAACACATTTAGTACACCACACACATCGTAGAATGTACGACAGCATTTAGTGCTAAAGTTTTCACGTTGACACACTGCAACAGTATTAGTTAAGAAGACAGAGCTTCTTGAGCAGTGCGCCCAGGAGAGAGAGGCTGCGACAGGGAAGTTTTGTGCCCGGTGGGTGCTGGTGACATCCGCTTATATTCTGATTCGTCGGTAACGACCTTTAGATTAGAGGTTGCGGGGAACTGTTATCAAGCAAAAACGCGTATTGCTGTCTACATGTACCAGTGTATTTGCTCAACAAAGATTGACAAAGACGGTGAGATAGCGGGGCGTCTGCACGACCGCATTTTTGGCTAAGAAAGCCCCCGTAATGAAATCTGGCAGTATGACAGAAATCAGAAACGATTGAGATGTGACACTTAATTTGGCAGCAGACGATTATTGTATGCTCGCGAATTCGTTAGGCGGCTATATAATGGAGGGAACAATAACCATATCACTCGATCAATAATTGGTTTCTAAAATTTATGGAGGTCAAAACGTGTACCATCTGATACGATTGTTTGCTTTTCTGTTTAAGTAACGTTATGTCCACGGAATGATTAGAACCGCGGGGTTACGTACTAGGACAGCAAATAAACTATACAGAATCATGTATATATATATATATATATATATATATACTGGCTGTAGTGGAATGAAACTATATATATATATATATATATATATATATATAGCTTCATTCCACTACAGCCAGTCACCTTAGCAATCCAATAACTATCGTTCAGTAAACATATTATCGGTTAGTTGACCTTTAAGGGGGATCATGACTAAGCTATATGAATAACGTATGCTCTACGCTGTATGAATACATATATATAAATCTGTTAATAAGAAAAAATCATATGAAATAAGGGGACGTTTTTTTAGAAATAGTAGTGCTAATGTTTGTAGCATTTTGTGGGGAATATTTGCTACCAGGTTGATTGATTATCGTAAGGGAGTTTATGGCTGGTGTAAGGTCTGTGTCTGAAATTTTTCGGAGTGACCCTTAGCCAACATTTTACGCCCACGGGACTGCTTTCGCATTGCTTTGTGAGACGAACCCCATAAATACAAATGTACAACGGTGGAGCTCGAACTCGTGCACCCATGTGTCACCTCCGGTCGCGAGGCGCACGCGAAGGCACCACGCCACCGGGCTCCACTAGGTCAACTATTCTCCTTTTCCCATCGGAATAACCGTAAGGTATATCTTCAATGCACAGAGAGATGGACATGTTGGGATGCCCAGTGCTTTTGGCCGAACAGAACTCGTGGCAGGATGGATCGCTTAATGAAATGGGGCAGGGAAAACGGGCCTATTTCAATACAAATTTCTTTCGAAATGCCGTTATGTCCAGTTTATTTATTGGACAACTTGTTCTCTGGCAATTGTATATTTTGCAAACTTATATTCGATCTGCCTCATCAGAATAATCAAATTAGTTATATTACTCGACCTCCTTCCTCCATTTCAGTGCGAAAACGCTTACTCTAACAAAATCTACGACCACATCAAATCTGTCCAATCTGGGTTGAACTATATATATATATATATATATATTGACGTACCTTTTTGATACACATGGTAGGTCAATATAGTTAGGCGCACAAGACTGGGAAAGTATCGTAGGTCAGCGACGGAATCACAAATTAAAAATACAACATGGCGCAAGGTAGCTGGAACCAGACACGCCATGGGATGAAAGAACGAGATGACGGCATCATGCAGTTGACCTTATCGGCGACTAAATACGTCGGAGAGAAGAGGGAAACCAGAGCCAGTCGCTACAACATTAAAAATGTCTCAACCAAGTCGACCGGGTTCAGGTGCCCGCCGGGGTGGGTCCCATGTCTGGTGTAAGTAGCACCACTAGGAATAGTGTTTATACTTTTCTTTCTAGATTCGCATCGAGCGAGCGAATTTCTTCGATTTGCGGCAGGAACAGCGGCAGCAGCAGTTGGCTGGCCGCGGTTCCCGACTCACCAGATGGCGCGACGATTCACTGCAACGACCCTTTGCAAAATTGTTCTCCTGAAACCTGGCTAGACCCATTTAGGAGATTTTTGGTCGGTCTAGTTTTCGGTGCCCGCTGTAGGGCAACCAACAAAGAAGTGGTCGATAGGCTTACGCTAAGTTGAGCCTACTCGAAAATAGTAAAAAAAAAGAAAAAACGCCAGGATAACATTTCTAGATCAACAACGCCACAGTCCATCGAATGGTGTGTTTTTTCAGTTATCTTATGCCACGTTTATGTCGACAGGCAAACAGCCAAGAAAGAGGAGCGATTGCCTAACACAAAGCAGCTAACTATTGGGCTCCTGATGAATATCCGGTTAGATCTAAACACACATATTTGCGCCTTACACACGGGCCGAATCATGTTTTTAGGATTGACATAATATTGCAAAACTCCGAAAGTCGTGGCAGTTTTTGCAAACTACGCAATACATCTTAAGCGTTTAACGCACACAGCAAAGCGACATAAGATCTATAGTAGTCGTCGTACTATTGATAGAAGAAGTAGAATTAGCACTAGTTTTTTAGGGTACTCGATGTTGCCTTGCGTAGCTCGGGGGTTGCACAGTTTGGTGTGCAAAAACGCTCGTCGTAGGGAGCGGAGCTGACCGTGTGGGGTGTATTGGCGTGGACAGCATATCTAGGCTGTCGTCGCTCGCATGCCTCCTCGCTATTACGCCTTCACGGCGAAGCCCGGCGACCGGCCGTGCTGGAGAGCCCGGAACGACCTGGACCGAAACGAAAGTATTTACTTTGTTGCAGCCCAAGCTGTATGATCTGCGGACGGCCTTCGTGCTCCAGATCGGGGCCCGTTTGAGGTGTCAACGCAGCTGCCACGACCATTATCGTCATCATCACCATTGTCATTGTTTTGGCACGCGTCTCTCACAATTGCCTCCTGCCGTATCCTGCTTTGAACGATATTGGTTGTTGACAACGTACACGAATGGCACACGCTCGAGGAAGAGTAATTCTTCTCTTCCCCTTTTCAGTGTCAAGAAAATCCTTTTGGTCAGCTGGATGCACGAAGGCCGCCTGTTTGTCGACCGCTTTATCTGAACTTTGTATACTCGTCTGTATGTGGTGTTTGCTTAACATGGCGAATGCAGCATTCCATCACAATCTATTGACCGTTAGATTTGTCGTGTAGAGAACTTAGATTTTTTACACGGTCTGCCTATATGACCAGGAAAGCGGGACGTTAGCTTAATACCTCTTAAAACGGATATTTAAAAAAAATCAGATTAAGTCCGTAAATTGGTAGCCCGTTAGCAGTCAAAATACAAGGCAGACGCGGTTCAATGGCATACAAACTTACTCAGCGTGTGTTTAGTATTTAATTAACGATATTTAAATCGTTTTATTTCCCGTGTACAAAGACTAACGTTTATGTGTATTGAATAGTTAAATTACGAACGCTTGCGTGATAAGTGGACTCAGGGTTTGTCATCAAGGCTCTTGTGCTATTCGTACGTTGTCTTTCTTTCTCAATAAAATGGGTCGAGTAAATACGCTGGGGGATATGACAAAGCCACGCGGGAGAAAAGCTGCGGTTTAAGGTGCAATTGAAATGCAAACAGTGTCTGGCACAAGTACATCGTTAGATTTCTGGACAAAAACTAACACAATGCTGCTATATTATATATCTTTTTGGCCGCCACTGCTATTGTTGCTGAATTGTTGTAAGTTATTTTATTAGAAAAAAGATGTACAACCTCATGGCCGAACCACGGCCGAACAGATGGCTTTTAAGCGGCAGCGAGTAAATAACATAACAATGCTCGCTGCTAATCTACAGAACAACACAAAGGACACAAACATGTTTTTAATGAACTATCTGTCCTTATATATATATATATATTTTTTTTTTATTTCTATTTTATTTCTATTTACTTAGAGATCTTATTGCGAGGTCTAAAAACTTGGAACACAAAGTCACCTTCTTGACGATGTTCATTGTAACAACAAACAACGTCAAGAAGGTGACTTTGTGTTCCAAGTTTTTAGAGCGTTTTCGTTGTTCCTACTACGCTTTTGGAGAAATCAGTCAGACATAAAAATCACTGGGAGCATGTCAAATCTTGGCTAAGAACTTGGCTTGAAGAGAAAAATCAGCGTTCGAATCAATCACCCACCGCTATTGAGCGCTCATTGGGCCTGCAAAAAGCTGCAATGTGTCTCGAATGAATCATTCGTTAAACACTTACGCCGATGGTCTGCCTGCAAGCCACATCGACTAGCCGACACCGCATCACTCTGAACGTTCTATCTTTTCTGCGTTCCGAACATCACCGGAACAATGATTAGATATGACAATTTCAAAGACTTTTCCCAACTAATAGATACAACAGCAACAACAACAACAACAACAACAACAATAAAGAAACCTTACAACAATAACAACAACCGCAACAACACACAGTTATTTGTTGTTGCTGCACAGGTAACAACAAGAACAACACCGAACAGCATATGTTCAGTTATCATGCTCGACTGTTGTCTCGCATTGATGCGCGCACAATCCGATGCAATGCCCCCAATGTTTCCTACTTCTATAGAGCGTAACATTTAGTAAGAGGTAGTTGGCAATTGGCGTCGTTGTAAATAGCTCTACACAGTTGTCGGGTTGGTTGCCCAGTTGTCCCATACACCGGCCTGTAGTTCTTCACGCCCCATCCTTCTTCCTTCGATTGATATATCGGGCGGGCGGGCGGGCGAGCGGTCGGGACAAGCGTTGGGAGGGAGCTATGAAGCGGAAAGCAAGAGCTTGCGGCGAGGGTGGTTTGCTTGACCAACCACCAGCAATCAAGAAGCCACCACCTTTTCGACTCGTCCGCGCTCGTGCAGGAAGGTGTGGGTAGCTAGGTGTGTGATTTGTTGGTGTGGCCGAAGCAATTACTTACGATTACGACCACTATTTCTAATACTACTACTACTACTACTAAAAAAAAAAGCGTTCGGCCTGACCCTCAGCCAAGATTTAACGTCCACGAAACTGTTTTTCACATTGCCTCATAGACGGACCCCCATAAATACAAATCGGTGCAACGGTGGCGCTCGAACCCGCGCACCTATGTGTCTTCTCCGGTTGCGAGGCGCAGACTTAAGCCACCAGGCCACCGGGCCACCGGGCTCGACTCGACAATACTAAAGTAAAGATTTCGGGCTGACCCTCAGCCAAGATTTAACGTCCACGGAACTGTTTTTCACATTGCTTCATAGACGGACCCCCATAAATACAAATGTGCAGCGGTGGGGTTCGAACCCGCGCACCTATGTGTCTCCTCCGGTTGCGAGGCGGAGACTTAATCCACTACGCCACCGGACTCGACAATACTACTGCTACTATTACTACTACTACAACGACGAAATGCTACTACCACGACGACGATGACTACGACGGATTGAACTACTTCTGCTACGGCGGTCTTTGTTACAACTTCTCGCCTCGACTGCTGTATAATTGACTGGCTGACTATTCACTGCCAGAATATAGGTAGCCGCCGGCTGCGAACTGGCGGTGATGGCAGTTGTGACAGTGGAGGTGATCGCTGGCAGATGCGTGAGAGCCGACGCATCAACAGGAACGAGAAACAGAACACATGCGGGAAAAACCACCGGACCCAACTGATCGGCTTGCTCAGAGAGAGCTTATACAGATATATTCTCGTGTTTGTCTTCCTCATCTCCTACAACCTATTCTTCGGCTTCTTTACTCTTCGTTCTTCTTCTTTCGTCTGCTTGCCCTTCCTGTAGCGTTCACAATTTCTTTTTTTGCCGCCACTACTACCGCCACAGCAACCACCATTGGGAACCGAGAACGCAGATGTCGTATTCGAACGATTGGCACTCTTTAGTACGACGTCAGAAGTACCAGGAGTAGAGTGAAGGTGATACAAGTGATTTATTTGCCCCCACCGTTGTCTCCCCACCAGGAGAGCATCCAACAGCCATTGCAAGATATGTTGCGCAGAGAATGAGACATAGTCTATTTCGCCATCACGTCTTGGTAGAACTTTTGGCGCTGCTGTGTGTCTGCTGCTACTGATGTTTGCATATATGTACGTGTTGTACCTCAAGCGCACCGTCATCATTCTCCGCTCAACCTCCTATAAACGAAGTAATCCTTGCGTCTGGGGTTGGTCTCGGCTATCGTACCTTTGGTGACCCGGCTGTCTCGCCGTTGGCCATTGACGCGTAGGCAGTAATTGACGACTGATCGCGTTTAGGACAAACCGCCAGGATATCCGGCACAGAAAGAAGTTTGGGAATCGCCGTGGCAGGCACGGTTTAGTCTAGAAGGGGAACTGCAAGTGTTCGCGATCTGTGGGTCCGTTGATCGACGCGAACTCGGCAAGGAACCAAGGCAAGTCTGTAACTGCTCATGGCAGGTGGCATTCATGTCCATTAACGCTAATAGGTCCCAACTTCACTTCGCAGAAAGACCCGCACAGGACGACAACACTAGCCATAAGCGTTAAAGTAACACACATACAATCGATAAATACAACGCGATTGCCGTTTCTCGTCAATCACGTTAAATGAACTTATCATGAGGTTTTCATGTTCTCGTTTTTTCTCGTGTGGGAGAAACCCAGCCACCATATGCCGATGGTTCCACGTTACCCATTGAAATAATTTTATTTTGTGCAAATTAGACTTAGATGAGGCGCTGAAACTGAACCCGTTTATGCTACGTTTAGTTGGCGTTACTGTAGACTTGACGTTAAAAGAACTGCAAGTTAAATCGTGACGTAAACTTCGCGGATAGGGCTGCCTCGTCGTTTAGGCGTCGGTGCACAAAGCGTAAAGACAGACGAAGCGAACTCACGAAACGTCAATTCTATCCATGCTAGTTTCGCGGTTTCGAAAGACCATGTAATGTTAGCAGGTCCGCTGCTGATCGATTATCAGCGTGGTGCAAAAAAATTTCAGCCTCGGGAAAGACGGAATTTTGTGTATCTTACTATTCTTGGTATGCTTTCTTAATCGGCAGTTTTATCCGGAAGATAGCTGTTTGTTTGCGATGTCCAGCTGCCAGTGTCTACCTATCTAGACACGATGCCGCACGGCCGACGGCATAGTCAGATGTGCGCCGACCATTTTTGGATTGCCGAAAGCCCTCCAGAGCTGCATTGCTTCATCTGTTTACTTGGCACACAATGTTACCTCATTCCTGCAGGGCTAGAATATCAGATTGAGTTTTGCTTGTTGCATATATGACACTATATATATATATATGTATATATATATATATATATATATATATATGGCAAAGTGAGAGAGAAGGTGGCTCTAGGAGTCGCCGGTTCGACACGGGCCCGGCGCGAAGCCTCATATCCGTTTGAGGCGATATTTCTTAACATTTGCAACATTGCTTACATTTATATATATATATATATATATATATATATATATATATTTTTTTTTTTTCTGTATATACCTTTCTATCACCCTACGACTATTGAGATGTGCAGCATAGGTGAAGGGCGATATTGTCGATCTCTGCCTATTTCTACATAAGGCTTAGTGCCTGTGCCGGGCTGAGCAGAGAAAGATCCTAAGAGACGAGAGAGACAGTGGGGCAACATCAGTCGACCTACCAGACATCAGATGTAGCAGTAGCATGTGGTAGGGCAGGAAAAGTCGCCAGGAAATGATCACGCCGCCGCTCGACAAGGTGAGGGGTGGGCGAAGGGTAAAGGCAAGCACAAAGGCGCGAAGGGAAGGGGGTTCGCCTTGGTTCGTCCTCCTTCCGGCCGGCCGAAACTTCGGATGCGTGTTGGTGGTGTGCAGAAGATCTACAGGATTTGAAAGCGGCTGTCATTGTCGTAGTCGCCGTCGTCGCCGTCGTCGCCGTCTTCGTTCTAGGCGCTTAGCGGGACGAGGCGCGGCGGCTGGGCGGGGTTGTGGACAGCCTCAATCTCCTCAATCTCCGTCCGATTCGCGCTGCCGGTGATGAAAACCTGGCTTGTAGTAGCAGTAGTTGTAGCGATCCTGTAAGCCAAACGATCCGATAGGACTGCCGTTCATCCGCCCATCAGCTGGGCCGGCGAACGGGGGAGAGGAGGGGTGCAGGGGCGTTGGCGGTGACGTCGTCATTCACTTCGTTGTCATCGTTGCCGATTTCCGCTTTCCGTCTCTGCTGAGGGACACGGCGTCGGGATTCGTTCTTATTTTTCCTTTTTAATCTCCTTCTCGCACTTTCACCTCTATCTTCTTATACTTCGTTTTCTTTGCTCCCGGACAGACAACAATCTTGACGACCCCGACGGACCGACAACAATTCGAACATACGAACGACCTTCGAACGAACGAGGTCAAACGCCCGGGAAACAGGCGGCAACTAAAAGATAAAGGAACGTATGTATGCCTAGGTGGTTTTCTGCCTTGTGCCCCTTGTCGCCTGTACAGGTGTGGTGCTGTGTGGTGTGCTACAGTGCTGTGCGGTGCGCATTGCAGTGCAGCAAGTGAATCAATTAATTCTCGCCTTATTCGCTTCGATCAAAGCTCCGGATTGTGACCTGGGTGGAGCGAGATGGAACCGGGCTGGAGCAGGAACAGCTCTAGCCCGTTTCCATCAACAACAGCAGCAGCAGCAAAGCTACAAGATGAAGAATAAAGGCAACGTCAAACAAGAGAAAGATGAAAGACGAGAAAAAGAAGATCATACGGAGCTACTGTTAGCTCCCCCGTTTTTCGCGTCTAACTTAAACATAATAAGAATGATGATGATGTCAATCTAGTAGCTGCAGTAGAAGTGGTGGTAGTCGTGGATTCGTAGATTCGTAGATTTTCGCATTAGAGCGAGGAAATAACGGTAGCCGGGGCAGTCATCAGTCCTACCACCGCACCCCAGTCGCCATAGCCACCACCATCACCACCACCACATCTCGAGGTTCTGCCAGGAAGGTGGCGTGGTCCCGTTGGCCTGCGGGCCTACCACCCAGAGCTGCGGAAGGCGGACGAGATGGATAGTGTGGCGGCGGTCGTGGCCCGTCACGGCTGTTTTGCTGTTGTCAGCAGGTCTGCTGTGCGGCTGTGAGGCGAAATGCCGTTAGCCACTATGACGCTACCGCTGACGAATGACCCGTCTACGAACGACGATAAGCTCGTCGACGACGAAAGGCGGAACGGAACGCAAAGTGAAACGGTTGCGGCTCGGAGAGTTCCGGTGGCCGACCGGTGGTGACTGATGTAGGAGCGCCCTGTAAAGAAAGTCTCTGGTCGTCGTCGTCGTTGTCGTTGGCACCTCGAAGCACAGCATACAACTCGTCTCGTACAATACCAGCAATTCAAACGGTCGAGCGGCACACCAATAGCTACGGCGATTTCAGCGTTGCCTGCAATGCTTTCGGCTGCTTCCGTTTCACTAGCTGCACACACGTTGAAATACGTCCACAGCCAGCAGTAGGGAGATACTCAGATACACAAGTCAACCTTCTGCACACTCAACGGAAAATTGGGATGAGGTGAAGACGAAAAAAGAGAGCGAGAGTGAGAGGGAGGTGGGGCGAGAGAGAGAGAGAGAGTCTCCAAAGCAAAAAATGTTTGCTACAATCTTTCCGCCATCTCCTCTAGCGGAACAAGCAGAGCGTGTCTGCTGTCCCTTTGTAGACTACTTACCCTTAACGTAGCGCAACAACTCTTACATCGATGGCAAGCAAACAGCGCATTACAGATAAAGGGTTGAACAAACAGACTTCCAAATTGAAATGAGGGTAGAAAAACTAACAAAGCTGGCATACAGAAATAGAGAGAAGAGGGAAAAACGGCCTGCCAGTTACGTGTCAGGCGGAAACATTTCAGTAACCGACACTGGCATAAAGGCCAAGTAAAAAACAGAGCGAACTAAAACACTCTATACATGATTATTATTATTATTGAACGCCGTATAAAAACGCTGCGTCTTATATCGAGGCGACATTGCCAGTTCCAGCCGAACAGCTAAACAAAAGAACTCGAAGAACATAGCAGCTTGCGCAATAATAGATAATATAATAAAGGACTTGCAAGAAAGACAAACAACTAATCGCCCTATTCCCTTCCTACTCCTCTAACCTACAAGGAAATCAAATAAGTATTTGCCTAATTCGGTTAAGCGCCGTCTCAGTGGGCCAGCCACATTGTATGCTTTACTGAGCATAATATTAATTACCGGAAGCCGCGGATATGATTTACGCCACCAGAGGACAGGCGCAGCGTTATAATTTGCTGATTGTGCTTGCTGAAACGGCTGCGCATATTCAGCGGTCATGCAGCGAACAGAAGCCGCTGGCATATGTGGGAAAAGCGGTCAACGAGGGACCTCCTGTCTTAATTAAAGTCTATAGAAACAGTGCATCTACGCGTGCAAGCGATCCCGATGAGGTAGAGGGGCTCGACCTAAATAGATGCTCACGTATGTTGGGAAAGGGAACAGGTAATAACAGCGGCCTCGCTGTGTGAAAATGCGATCGAGATAAAACAGGTTTGCGGCATAAAGAGAAAAGGCATATATACGAAAGTCCGGCAGTACGCGAAAGGAGTACCGCCGGACCTTCGTTATAGCCTATTTATGCCAAAAGAATTTAGGCATAAATAGGAGCTGTTTGCTGAAGACCAGACCGACCTAATAAAAATTTAATATCTATCTACCTCCTACCTGGCAGAGACAAAATAACTTTGAGTAGAAGTTTGGAAACGCATGCTTTAGACGAAGAGTGCCAATAAATAGAAAAGTCGATCTGTATGTGAAAAAATCATCAGACGAACTAGCGAATCTTGCCTGACTGTGTCGTTACGTTTAGCAAGTTCTGTTCCCCGAAATAGAACGATGAGTTGACTTCCGCCTGTTGTGATATGTTCCCCCTGATCACCGTCATCATAATTTGGACGTTTGCGTTAATTACGCGCCTTCGGCAAGACTTGCAAACAAAGTAAGGTTACATTTTCCGGAAAGTCCGCTATTTTTGCACGTCATACAGTGCGAGTTAGGCCATTCAATAATGGCGTCAACGCACTGGCGCCCTAGATTAGCATTGCACACTTTGCATAGCTGCGGCTATGTTACTTATGAACTGTGAGCTACTTACTTGAGCGCTCCGTTTCTATTTTCGTTGTCGTTGTCGACAGGCAGACATTCTAGGTTTGTCATGATAAGCAAGGACGTCAGCTTAGGGCAGCAATATTACCTAAGAGAACGCGCTGTCCGAAAACCTGCTCACTGAATATCATAGTAGCACACGCTCAACATGTAGATGCGATGGCTACTATGATAGGCTTGTCAATGCCCCTGGCACGTTCTAATTTGGCCTACGTCTTAGGAATTGTGTAAGAAAATTAGAAAACGTACTGTTCTTCGTTGGTATAAAATGGCGTCCATACGAGACAATGCAGCTCACAGTAGCAGCCGTAGTAGCCCGGATCTAGCTGCAGAAAATAACCGCCAAATAAATGGTAAGCATTTCTTCTAATGGAACTCTCTCCGACGAGAAAATACTAGTCCAGCGGCGGTGGGAATTACGGCGGGATAGGGCAAGTAGAGATGGTATACGTATGCTGCTTGTACGTATCGATGTGTCATCATCTGGACCATAATCTGTTACCGTGGCTGATACACTGCGGCTTAGGCTGCTCGAAAGCAAATGGCTGCAGTGATCCAGGAACTGGCGAGCAACAGCGACAAAGGCGTTGTCAGTGAGGAAAAAGACGGCAAACACAACAACAACAACAACAACAACAACAATAACAACAACAACAACAACAACAACAATAACAACAACAACAACAACGGCAGAAGCAACAGCAACAACAACAACAACAATGGCAGCGACGATGTCGGCCTTTGCGCTGCCGCAGCCAACTCGGCGAGACAAAAGAGGCCCGCCTAAGCTTCTGCTGCTGCTCGCCACTTGAGGGTGCAAAGCTGCCTCAAGTGCACAAGGGCATTCCTACGTGTGACCGGGTGGGCGCAGCCAACCGACGCAAGAGTATGTGTATATAAACACGATTGCTTCGTTTACCACCACCCATACCTCAACCCATCTACGCGCAACGGAGAGGAGGAGGAGGCAAAAGTGTCCGCGCCCCCAGCTACTGCGCCTACTCCCTACGACCTCTACTACCCCGCTACAAACCCGAACGTGCCAAAGCGGCAATCTGGTGGCGAGCGAGTGGGATGGCGAGTGGCGAACCCCGCCCCCCCCCTCCCCAACTGCCGAATGTACTTCAGCTAAAAACCGATTATTTGTATTGGTAAGGTACACGCCACCCTCAAGCTTGAGTGGGCTTTAGCAGGATCTTGGCTGTATCTTTCAGCCATTCGACAATCGATGTATCTATTTATCTATCTACCTGCTAGCTATCGACGTCCTAAGTGCGTATTTGTTGCAGCGTGCGCGCGCGAGAGACAGAGAGCAAATGGTAGAACAGGCCGAAGCCAACAAAGGACGCGGCAGCAAACACGAGAGACGGAGAAACGGAGCGGTATACATATATAAAACACAGAGGAACATGAGTTGCCGGTAGAACAACCAAGCAGCAAACAATTACTTACTTTAGAAAAACAGATATGTAAGCGCACATGTAGGTTATTTGCTCTGATAGATCGGGTGCGGCCGAACTTGGAGGCACCTTCAGGAGTCCAACGAGTTCTAATATTATAATGCACATACATCATGCGCATATATATATATATATATATATATATATAGAAACTATTGTGATGATTTGTTAATCATTTACAATACGTTTGCACACTCGGCAGTGCTCGCGATATATATATATATATATATAGGAATGCAGATATTATCAGATACACGAGACACGTTGCAGGCCGTAACAGACCAACGACGCGTGTGGCTTACTGAAGAGGCAAGAGAGGAAAGAGCTTCAATCCTCCCCATTATTGGTCTATGTCAACGAGTGCAACCCCTATGCACTGGGTCTTCGTCCTCCATCACTATATCTGCGTCCGAAAGCCATTGGCAGGTTCTTGACAGGCTTAGGTTTCTATGCGGGACATCAGATGAGCTGGTGTACATAGCGCTGCAAGGCGTTTGATCGTACGACCTTATTATTATTATTATTATTATTATTATTATTATTATTATTATTATTATTATTATTATTATTATTATTATTATTATATAGAGAGTTTTAAGCTCAATTATGAATGATTAAATTGCAGTAAATTATTCGTTTAACGTTCTGAAAAAATAGTTCTATCAAAAGAATATATATATATATATATATATATATATATATATTAAATTAGCGTCAAATGTTAGCTGAGACTCAGCCCGAAAAAATTAAAGCCTAAAATAGCATATTATCAAAAGTCCATTGATGTTACATCCCAGCAATTGCAATATCGATACAAGCGTATGTGATGTCTATGACGACTGATTCTATGACGACCAAATTAATGATGGTCATGTTCTGGGCCTGTCGTACTGACGCTCTAAACTTCCAAATAGCACGCAGCTTACGGCTTTGAGTTTGAAACTTGCAGCGTGCGGGACCGGCTCGTAAAATCAGAATGCTGCGAACTAGGTCATTTTTGTCCGAGCCAAGATTTCTTGAAGCAAACTTATTATGTGTCGGTACTGTTGACAATGCTGTTGCTTGTCGTCAAGTGGTGGCGGTCGTAGTCATCGGTCTGTGCTAAAATGTGGGCAGCCTCTATAGAGACAACCACGCAAGGAAATCTAGTCGTTTTTTGTAGCTTTTTTTATTTGCAAAAGTGCACGATGCCGAAGCTAAATGCTTCCTCCCGGAAAAGCATTTAGCTTCGGGATGCTAACCCCGAAGCTAACCCCGAACATGTATGACACCAATCATACATGGCGATATATGTATGTATATCGCCATAATACAAAATGGCGAGTATGCTACCTCTTGCCAGCCGACCGTTGGAGTTTCATTTTTGTTAATGAAGGCGTTTCAACGCGTGACCACTGTATTTGCTGCTGCTTTTCAACGATCTTCACGGAGTTTGTGTCAAACAGATTGAAATTTCCTCTTTGACATAATCTATACCATTTATCCACATTCCCTGGGATGCGGGGTTTCAACCCCTATAATCGATCGAAGCTCTCGAAATACTTTTGTACGTAATTATCGCTACAGGTGGTACAAAATAACCGAAGGCAGCCCTCTTTTTAGTCACGGCTCCATTGTGGCTCTATCGACGTGCTCGTCATTTTCTCACCGTTGATGTGAGGGAATCGATTTAAATGTTTTATTATCCAACCATCAGCAAAGATGACGCTATCCGCAACTGATTTGATCCCTAATCTGTTCTCCTCCACGCGAGAGAAAAAAGAAACCTTTAAAAACTTTTCCAGCTCTCCACGTACACACGTAGACTTTCGGCTGTGTGTGAATGAAAACTTACAAGAGGAAAACGGTAAGACGACACGGGGTCTCTGGTTGAGGGTGCACAATCGTGCTGAAGAAGCGCAAACAAAGCTGAGCTTAACCAACCCGAAAATGATAACGTCAACCACAGAAGTGCTAGAATTAATACCAATACCAAACAATAAACCACAAACGACAATAACAACAAGAACAGCAACAACAACAACAGCAGCAGCAGCAACAACAACAACAACAACAGCGGTCTGGGAAACGTTCATCTGCTGGTCGATTGTTTATATCGAACAGGTATATGATCATCGGATAGTGAGCATCAGATGACGGCGCAAGCGGGGGCTAGAGGGGGGAGTGGTGGTGGTGGTAGCAGCAGCATCCTTACCCCCACCATCACCACCAGCATCCTGCCGTGTTTGCGGGAAACTTGATAGCGTGACGCAGGCGAGTATATGGGCAACTCGGGTCCACAGAGCGCTCAGCTCTTGCGTGCCGATCCGTGCTGGACCGCTCGGCGAATCAACAAACAGCGCCAAGCCAGAACTCGGAGTCAGCGAGTTTCAAGTGTTCTTGTTTCTCGAAAAATTCATTTGAGACAAACACGAACGATCACCGAGCAACAAACAACAAGTCACCGCCGCAGCAGAAACAGCAGTAGCAGTCGAGAAATCAAAGCAAGTAAACAACGCGCTCGCAGGCTGACGCAGAAGACGGGCAGATTGACAAAACGATAAATATCTCACTCATGCTGGATGACTGAGGAGGGCTGCTAGCTTTTTGAATTAGTAACGAAACTAATTAGTACCATATAGCTATATCTGTCTGCGACATATGCATGCATAGACTATGAATATAGTCTTTTTTGGTGAGCTCGTTGGCAGGTTTGATCACGGTGTAGGAATCTTCTTAATGTATTCGAACATGTAGGGAAACGCATTACAAAAAATTACACACTTTGATGGCACGCTCTTCCGTGTCCGCATCTGGAATGCTTTCCACACTGTCACAGGAAAACATTATTTGTTGCTGCAGTAGTTGTTGTTGTTATTGAACAAAACCCCATATATAAATTCAACATTTCGGAACACAACAAGAGGAAAGTTCCACAACCTGGAACAATCTCTAGAAAAATATTTTCTCTGACCGTCGCACGTACCTCACACATTCGATGTTAGCGGGTTACAAGCACACACGGGCAGACATACCGTTGAAAGTTCGACCGACTGATTGGTTGGTTAGTTGGAAATCATACATTTTAAACGTAGCAGCCACTTATTAAAGTATCAGCGTACAAACATCTTAACATGCGCGTAAGGCTAGTAAGGTGGTGGTGCCATAGTTAGTGCGTACGTATATCGGTTGCTCTAGTGCACCCATTACGTGTACATCTGCTGGTTTTCGTTACCCATTCGCTGGTATTCGTTCGTACACTGGTATTTGCTGTAGCAGTAGCAGCAGCATCATGAATACAAAGAGTAGTCTAGAATTCATATTTTAATTAGTCCATCTTCACGGCAGCAATAGCAGCAACAGCACCACTAATATAAATGAGTATACAAGAACTACCATTTTAATTAGTCCATCTCCTAAGCGGCAGCAAAGCTCAACTGCCTTGTTGTCTTCCTGCTAGCCACCCATTACTCATGTGTCCCTGTGTTTATCATAACAAGCTACAAGATCTCGTGTCTTGAGCAGGACCACTGGTGTTATATACCTATGTTTGTACCTTTATCTCTTGCTCTCTCTCTCTCTCTCTCTCTCTCTATATATATATATATATATATATATATATATATATATATATATATATATATATATATGCACACACATGCAAATACCTTCTAAGGACATTACGTCTGTATTGTAATTAGCACCAAGAGACGACGGCCGGACCGTTTGGTCGAAAGGCGATTCTATGAGTAAGTGCCCTGGCGGATCTGCGCATGGTGGTTAACCAAGTAAGAGAGGAGAGTAGTCAGGTGAGATGATAATAGATTCCGTGTCTTGGCCGTCGCTTGACTGCCACCCGCCCTTGTGTGTGGGCGTGCCTTTCTTTATACGTTACGTGCCGAGCATCCCGCACCAAGGGACCGAGCAGGATCTGTCCCCGCGGTCCGATCCTGTCTCTGTATTCCTTCCGTAGACTACCACTAACGGCTTGCGGCTCGTATACAGCTTGACATTAGATGGGCAATTGGAGATTACCTGCTTGATCGCAGCCCGGTAAAGCCATATGACGTATTTATTTGACATCAGATAAACAAACATGTAAATATATATATATATATATATATATATATATATATATATATATATATATATATATATATATATATATATGTTTAGCAAATAAATGTTTAGAAAGAACTATGTCTGATTATAATGTAAGTTTAGCAAATGGCACCGCTATTTCTTAACATTATGTAATTAAAATATTATCATTTGAAGTGAGCATCTAAATACATATGATTATATTAGCTTAGCCTTAGAACAGAATATCACAGCAAAGATAACCAAATGTATATATATATATATATATATATATATATATCGCTTATATCACGCGTCTCTATCCGAAGTATTCAATGTTTATAAACACAAAGACGCGTATTCCTGGTAAATGTTATTGAAACTAAAACACAATAATCGCTCAGAAAAGAGCCAGGCGGATGACCTTCGTATAGACATTTGAGGAATTTCTAAATTACCATATACACATATAGAGTCTTGGTGAGGTAAATTGATCTCTAAGGGTAGAGCCAAGAACCATGATGATTATAATGACAGTGTCAGCCGGATTGTCAATCCCGATGTAACGTTAGAGCCTGCCGGTCCTAATCTCCCTACCTACTTAACTTGTCACTTGCTTGTAACATAGATGTGAGAACCTACGTCGGACCATCGGTTACCGTACGACGATGCCAGGCCCGCAGCGAACGGATCTAGAATAAAAACGACCTCCTTGAAAATTGTTTTATTGTAGAAAGCCCATGTGTCATCGTTCAATGATATCTTTAACACAACGTTTGTCAATGCAAAGATAATACCATGTAGGCAAACCATTTGCAGGCCGAAATTGTCATCGAGACTTCACCAGCTTCCAGTCAGTCACATTCGTTAAATACCCGCGCGACAGATCTCATGCCTGTGACACGCGCCGTGCGGTACTACAAGCTGTGTCAGCAACCTACGCCAGTTGCTGCGCGGTTTCTATCCAGCTTATACTTATTTCTAATTTCCTTTCTAAAATGTGATTAACAACAGCGACTCGGCGAAGGGCTTTCTGCACGAGTCATAGGCACGACTCCGCGCTGCCCCTTGGTTGGGGCGCGCGCCATCTCGAACTAAGACACCAAGAAAAACTTTCTAATGAATGAACTTCTCGCGGCGGGCGGCTCATGATCATGATCTATCTGTCTGAATTACTTCGACAGGAAGCTGCTGTAGTAGTAGCAGCAGCAGCAGCAGTTTATAGCAGTCTGTCTGCACGGGCGGAAATCGACGGGAAGTTCGTGCCGGTCCTCTGGGGATGCGGCAAGTGGCTGTGTAGGAATGAACAAAGAACAAAGGAGAGGAGAAGACAAAAGAAAGAAAAACGAAAGGAAGTCATCTGGCAATACGAAGCCAAATTGTGTCTTGCTGACTGCTGGTTTGTCGTCAATGCGTCTGTCGAGCGTCCCTAATTAGAAAGCAAAGCCGCTCTGTCCAGAGCCGTAGTTAAATGCCTAGCTATCCAGTTACTGGCGCCACTGCAGCAACATCGACTAGGAATAGCATCATTCATAACCCATTGGTACCTATCATAGGCGTGCCGTTGGTTTAGCACATTGTACGCCGTGAGCCCCCTATCGCAAAAAGGTGGATCTGGTCGTGATTCCGTTTATTTTCTTTACCTCTCTTATTGTCGTTTATGCCTACTACTCCCTTCCTCAGATCCCTCATCTCCCGCTCGTTAACAAAACAAAGCCAGGGACCTCCGCAAGCCTACGTTATTCCATCTGCCCGACGGGGGTTTTCCACCTGTACATAGACATTAGTATGTGCATACGCATGGCTGACGAAGACGACGGCCGGTGTATGCTGTTTTTCAGGCATATACACAGCCTCGCGTCGCTTGACCCTAACTTATGACAGGGAACGTGAGCCTAACCTATGTCCCAGCCCACCCTATGGGCTGGGACCCATCCATGTACGCCCTCTTGAAGGAGGCGATTCGTTTTGTGCCCCGTCTTCTGCTTCCTGGCAGCAAGGTATCGACACAACCGTCCATCGTGCATGCTTTAATGATAAATGTTGGCTTAACCTCTGTCTTTTGAAAGGAAACCCGTATCAGCGTAAATTAGACATAGGTATAGGCATGAAATCAACACGAAATATCCTAGACTGCTGGAAGCTGTACCATCTCCACGACTAGGTATCATGCTGGACTTACGGCTTCTATAAGAAGGATAGGGGCTCTAATATGCAAACCCTTCCTTTGTGGGACATACAGAGATAAAGTTCACACCGACGGCCTGTATCCATTTACCTGCTTAAAAAGCTTTGATCGATTTTCAAGGCATACAGAGTTGAACGAAATTATAACATGTGCGTTCAGTAAAGCAAGGGTAGCTGCAGCATTTGAGCCCCAAGGCCTTAGACTACATAACGGCAAGAGACTTGACGGCGTGACCATTCCCGTGTGGTTGCATGGCAATTGCCTCGCATAGGGTATTACATGCTCCCCTCGTAGCGAGCTTATAGCTCTGCTAGTATCGGGTGTGTAGTGGTAGCGTGTTGAGACAAAGAGATATAAAAACAGCGAATGCGTAGATTTCGACGACAGCTATAATTTTCTGCCAATAGCTATTGAAGACATTAAGGCCTATCAGCGGTAGAACTGTTTATTCGGGACCCGCCGAATGGAGTCGAAGCAGTGACGGGGGACCAGCGCGAAGGAGATTCTTGGAAACAACTATTGTCTCTCACAGTGTGTAGAGATCATGCTGCTTCTATAGTTGGAGCTGTGGGAAGAGTAAATAAGGTATTGTTGTACCGATAAAATATTTTTGAATTCCATAATTGAATTTCCAAACATTTATGGAATTAAATATAGAATAGAATAATAATACTAGGCGTACCTACATGAAGGATTATTGAGTTACAAAAATACCAAATCAGCGTTTAATCATGATGTGCCGTGTCGGAATCGAAGTCAGAACTAAGGGAGAAAGCGTTGTCCCCATCGGAGTTGAAGTAAGCCGCCTAAGTTGACAACCGCTGATCGTGAAATCCAGGGACAAACCTACTAGTCACCTTAGCTTATTGCTAGCTCGTTGGATTGAGTAGCTTGTTTATAAATGACAACAGTTTGAATAGAATGCAATTTTGCTTAGATGAATAGTTGACTACAGTGGCGTACAGTGCCGCAGACCTAAGCGGGCTGCAGAGCATTTGTGACGATTACTTGGTACCACTATAAGCACGTACGTTTGAGCAACTTAGATTTTTGCTGAGTTGGGGGGGGGGGGGTGTCATTATTGCTACTGTTGTTGTCATCGCTATCGCCGGCTTGTCAATTCTTCAGTTCAAACAACCGACTAAGGAGATCATTATTTTTGCTCTTCATTCGTGGTAAGCCGTTTGTTTTCGTCGTCCGTCGATAATCTCTTACCCCGGTGGGCCCTTTCCAGACATGGCTACCTGAAATGTTAGGCAAAGCTCGGCGACCCTGCCGACCACTACTACTCTGCTAGTGATACCTTCGCTGCAGTAATCGCTCGGCTTGCCGTCGAAAACCGAAGTTGTCCAACCGATTCGGATTATAATGCAGACGCTTGCAGCACCGCTTCTGCTACAGAATGGAGTCTACGTCCTCGCTTCATGCGACAGGCTGGGCTGAGCTGGGCTAGGAAGAAGGGGCGGCCGGCCCGGCAGGCGCGCAGGCAGTATGCCTCCCATGGGTATCGACGTATCTGTCCACTATCCCCTTCAACTGCATTCCGCGTTACAGCGCTTGCCCGTCGGCCGGGGGTGACCCCTGGGGCTTGCTCAGCGGAAGGGCCATAGGGCCCGGCCACTGGCTGTCGCCGGGCCTGGTCGTGGGCTGATATGCTATGACAACGCTTCGTCGCTCGTCACGGATCCGTCTTGTCTCCCCTGGGGTGGAGAACGGACGTTGTTCGTCGGACGTCGGTGGTGTTGTCGTTGTCGTCGTCGTCGTTCTCAGTAGAGCGCACTAAACGCGCGAGACAGAAAGAGAGGCTCCACTTCGTCTTTAATGGCTGAATAATTAGTTAACTTTTCAGTGTGGTCATTGCCACTACGGCTACCATCGTCGTCACTTCGAACGTGATGGTAGCAGCCAGGATTCTCCGCCAGCAAGCGATGACGGCGCTATGGTGTCCTTTAGCGCTGTGACTAGAGTGCTGCTGTTCCACACAGCCAGCCTGCCATAAAAGACGGTTATTTCACACAATAGTCACATGCTGTTAACGACGCGGTTGTTATTGAAATGGTTGCTGTCTGATGCTGTTTCTGTTATGGTCTGTCTGGTCGCTGTCGATAGGGTTGATGCTAGCACTGCTGTTACTGCCGCTCCGGTCATAGTCATCTACTCTGTATAATTCAACTAAACATATAGACTTAACTTGTACGCAAAATGCCAAAAACTCACCAATGCAGTATTTCACATACAAAATGTCACCTTTGTTGAAAGTTGCTGCGGGACAGTGTGCATGCTGGTCGTCAGATACACATACAGAAGTTGGCGTTCTACTTCACTCATACGTGGCCGCCGTGGGCGCAAGTGCGGTTGCGCAGTGGAACGAAAACCAACATCAACCAATCAAACAGAGGTCGTTGGATGCCTTGTCATGCTTTGGCGTTTAATCTAGACTCCGTGACTCGACTTCTCGTTGCTGCGACCCAGTTGCCGCTGCTGGCCGACAGCGGGACCGATAAAAAAGCCGGTGTCCAGCTGTTTGTGCGAGCAGGTGGTGCACACGTCTAAAAGCGTGACCATGTTGAACTTCTTCAGCCAGCAAGTCCAGCTTAAGCATATGCCTTGGTTGGTTGGTCAGTTGGGCTGCGTCTGTTGGGACGCAAGCGCATGCCTCCTGCTTCTGCTATGACAACGAGTGCTAACAGTACTACAACCGCTACTACTATTGCAGTCCCGTTGTCCCAACTACCAACGCCGTTCTACCCACTAACCAAGCAGCAACAACAACAAAGACAACTTCTGTTGGCATGCGGTCTACAGCGCAAAGAAGAAAGGGAGAAAGTTAACACTTGAAGGACATCGACGGGAACACAAAAGAGAGATAGTACGACTGTTGACTACGTTTCCGGGAGATGTGCCGTATCTGCTATGAAGAAAAATACGAGGAGACGACGACATGCAGGTCAGGAAAGGTTGGCCTTCCTTGGGGAGGGGGGTGGGGAGGTGAGGTGAGGAGGGAATTCGACGCAGGGGCAAAGTAGGAAAAAAGCAGATAGAAAGGGAGAAAACAAGCATCAGAGAGAGAGAGAGGCGAAGAGAGGGTAAGCACGTGGTAGAGAGAAAGATAGAGTGCTGGAGGCCCTGAATAAAAGAACGCTGAGAAGCTCCGGTGTTGGTCGGTTCGTCGTTGATCGGAGCCAAGAGAGCGCGGTCGCGGGGCTGACTACAGAGGTGTGCTATATCCCCCATCACCACAAATACACCAGCAACGGTGCTAGCATCGGTGGCGGCCGTAGCCGCAAACCCATAGAAAGTAGTGGGGGCAGACGGGCTGACGGGCGACGGGGCTGCAGCAACCGTGATTGCTGCTGCCGCTGCTACTACCACTACCACCACCACCACCACCACCACGACTACCGCGAATGTTGATCGCTCAGCCAAAGCATTAGCATGGATATGAGGTTTTTCTTGTTCTCGTGCTTCTGATGATGGTGCTGCTGCTTCTGATGTTCCACGTTCAGAACTGCTCGCCGCCACCGCAACAACAACAACAACAACAATACCACCAGCAGCAACATCAACAGTGATGGCAGTGGTGGCCTGGGGTCCCGGTGGCAACCTGGCCACAGGTAGTAAGTACATGAATCCGCATGGACAGACGCACTTCCGATGAGGACGACGGATGAGCGAGCACGACGAGGCTTTATAGTTCGAGGCGCTGCCGCTGTTGCCTTATTGTACTTCTGCTGCTTCTTCTTCTTCTTCTTCAGAGCTTCACGACTTCGTATACAGTGGGCTAGCAAGGGAGCGGCGCGTGGGCGAGAGCTGAGGTAGCAGAAAAGATGAACCCCTCGGTATGCTTGGCCGCTCGTCTGCCTGCCTGCCTGTCTGCCCACTAGCGCCCATTGTCAAGTCCACTATCTAGCCGGTCCTTCTCGCACGGCCTGGCCTGCCCTGGTCTGTCATTCGGTGGGCCGCCCTTCGAATGGCGAAGAAAGCCCGATGTGGAAATTCATTCAAGCCGTTGAGACCGTCGCCGCCGCTGCCGCCGCAAACCACCGCTTTTCACGGCAAGTGGCCGCCCTCTTTGCTTCGATGCTGCTGCTGCTGTTGGTCTTCACCGTGGTCGTAGAAGGGGTAGTAGTAAAAGGAATAAGGGTAGGAATCAAGTAGTGGATGAAGTCGTCTACGAGTTGTTGGGAATTTCCCATCGACGCCTTCGTCACAGCTACGACTACGATCAATACTGCCACGACTACAGGTCCGACCACTACTACCACTAGCACCATTATAACTACGTCTTCTGCTATGTCTACCCCAAACTATGACGCTATGACGATGATGCAAACGACTCTTGCTGCCGCTGTTATCAACAATAACCAATTTCAAACCAAGCAGAAAGTGAGGTGTATTTGGCCATGGTGACAAGAGGAAAATCATTTTCACAAGTACGCTCAAACGTCTTCCTTCCCAACATTGTTCATCTTGACTAAATTTTCAATCCCATAATTGTTTTGATATTCATTGGAAGCGGTCTCGGGATCCTTCTGTCGGCTAGCTCAAAGCTGTCGCACACACATAAATCACTTAAACAACGCACTGGCGCATGACCAAATATGCATGGATGCATCAAAAAGTGCACAATCACTACGGCGTGCACCCTAGAAATTATACTAACACAGTTAAGTTAGCCCTAGAGCACGTGTCCACTCCCTTATTTATAAGCAAGGTGTTTAATATTTTATTCTATATTTGTATGTACACGCAATTCACCCCGTAATGTGACTATATAAGTGCCGTTTTGTGCCTAGAAGGCAGCCTAAATTAGAGCCAGTATCAGGAAGCCTGATACACGTTTGTGTTCTTCTTTAGGCCCTGCACTGCTTCTCTATTTACTTTGCTAACGTCCCTCAGGGGGGGGGGGTGTTTACGCCTGAGTTTCTCATCTACTTTTGGAATCGATGGGGGTTCCTCGTCGGCGAACATCGACGGATGCATTGCCGGAGATATGTCGCTCCCTACTAGTTTGCGCTGCACGTGACTCGGACTCTACTTGCGGCCTGTCGGAGGCGGGGTTGTTGAGGTTAACCTCCGGGCTGTTTTCATATAATGGTAGCGGTTTATTGTTCGCAGCTGAGAAAGCCAATGCAGCTTTTTTGGCTTCATCAGCTCAAGACAAGACTATTATTGCGTAAAAAGGTTTTGCTGCTAGTTTGATTTAAATATTCTTGGATAATTATTTTAAACTGGCACGGTATTTGGCTGCTCCGTCCACCTGTGGTGCTCTGATATGCATTGCCATGCGGATCACACAAACTACTTGTGGATATGTCACGCTTCCATCTTGTCTTGACTGCACTATCCGCGTCTTGAATCGCACGATAAGTTCGATGACGGAACGTGCCAGACAGTGTTATAAGTCGGGTTGTCTAAACAAGGGCTTGCGTCAAGTGTAAAATGAAAGCAATGCGCTTGACAATTCGGAAGATTGAACATTAGATGATCTGATGTCAAACTTACCAATGTAAAATTTGATTTCATAATTGATTGCACAAAAGCCGGTGATATTTTTGATTTTTTTCACAATTTCGGTTTTATGTCGAACTCCTATCATGATTCCAGTATTTTTGCATTTCCGTGTACTTAGATTTAGAATCCCTTAATACAGCGTATACCCAAGCCGCTACATCGGCCGGCTTTTCAAGTGTTACGTCATTCAAAAACCAGATGTTGAACGAGCTGCACATCTGGGGGATCCTGATACACAGAGGCCAAACAGTGTAAAGTCTAAAGGGTCTCCCTGTTGAACCCGATTCGCAGACTGGATAGGCGTCATCGCACGACAAGCTAGTAATGAGGCTCTTTATAATTTTGCCAGTGGTAGTACATCTGGGACCTTTTCTTTTAGTTTATGCAAAAGTAAGTCTCTGTGAATCATGAGGATTGCGTCACAACTATTTAAAACAACCCGCTACAGAAAAATCACGCGCATGGGACCTTCCATGTCAATGATCTATGAATGCTTAAGCTGCGTGGACTGCAGCCTTAAGGGAGGAGCGCCCTTCACTGCTACATCTAACTTATGTGGCTTTATGGCGGCTACTATGACTTTCATATATAAAGCCCGGGCAATTGCCGCAGAACAGTGGAATTTGCTCCGTCAAAAATCAAGGATGTTTTTGGATTTCCAATAAAAGGATAGACGTGTGTCATTAAATGCATTCTCCATATTAATAGCGCACTTGACATGGCCTGCTTTGACTGGCGTACCCGTTCGTGTTCTCTGTTTTGTTTGTTCTGGATATACTGGCGTGCTTTTAGGCGAAGTTGTTAACGTAATCCTCTAGACCATTGCTTTGTGGTTGTAGCTGTTCTTTTTTGGCGTATCTGAGATAGACGATGCAGCTCTTTTGTATCAGCTCAAGGTGGAGCTGTATTTGCCAAGAATATCTAGGGTCAATATATTATTGTACTAAATTCTCATCTGTGACATTATGAGCCTTGCCAAGAACTCTCTCTCTTTCTGTTATTCTTTAATCATAATAGCCCTAGCCCTGTATGTGTGGTAATGTCTTGACCACTGACGTCAACTGTCTGCACTGCTGTTACCATTAATTTCCGTAGTAGAAGACTGCCAGCCACAGAAGAAACCGTGCGTGTGTTCATGGCGCAAACTCTCACATCTCGCCAACGTGAAGCAAGTCTCTATTATTAACGCTCGCTGTATCTCTACGTATCTTCACGTTAACAAAACAAGTCGGACACGTATTCCAAAGCGTATTTTCATATGACAGACCTGCGTTTGCCTTACAACATCCGGACCAACTATTTCGACTCAAACAGATTCTGTCAAAACTGGACTGGCTAATTTATCCGCTCGAAATTGCATTGCATTCATACAGCAGTAGAAATAACGCTAACGTTGACAGGACACAGACCAAATAGACCGCATTTGCTTCAAGCAGACCGCATGAATGCACTTACGAACGCAGCCAGAACGTGACCTCGCTTTTGAGACGTTGGTTTATGTTTCGAATACAACGTCATCTCTACGTTCGTATGCACCAATTTCATTTAGACTGCCATGGATTTTTTTCAAAATTTGACTGGCTAATGCATGCCCTCTTTATTGCCAGGAACCAGCCATGCTAGACCAAACAGACCGCATGCATCTGCTTACAAGCGTATTTTCTTTGAAGCGACCAGGACCTTACCTCACCTTTGAGGCGATCGTCTGCATCTCGATTGCAATGCCATCTATAGTTTGTATACACCAATCTCATTTCAACTAAAATGGATTTTATCAAAACTAGATTGGCTAATTCATCCCCTCTGAATCGCATTGCGCTCGCGGACATGCGAAGTTACGATAATGGTGACAGAAAACAAGCAGTTTGCCCAAAACAGACCGCATGCATCTGCTTACGAACGTTCTTTTTAACGTGGACATCATTTAACCTCACTTTTAAGGCGCTGGTCTGTATATCAAAAACAACGACATGAATCATTTATATGTACTAGTAATGCTAATTACGTTAGGTTCATTTAGTGACAACGGCATAGGACAAGGCCAAATAAAGATTGTTTTTCTATTCACTATTCTGCCGTGTCTCATAAAGGCAAGGGTTTCTTTGCGACGTATTCTATCAACTATTAATTGCTTACTTACCAATTGTTGCAAAACATAGCATAGCACCTAATCGTAGGATCCGAAATGCGAAATTGAGAACAGGCTTACGAAAACATGAGAATAATTAGAATTTTGATGCGTTGGGCTTAGGCATAAGGATCCATTTATAAAACACCACGTAACTGCTCGGGTTTCTTGTGAGTCATTTATTAATCCATTATACGGTACTAACTAGATTTTTTTTATCAAGCCAGCGCGAACGTCAAATGAACAGTTCTATCGTATTAGGCGTTATATATATATATATATATATATATATATATACGTGCGCATGAAAGAAGCCCAGTGGGAGTTATTGCTGAATAATGTGTACACACATATATATATATATATATATATATATTCATACGTACATAAAATGTCCGAACCAGCATATACGTGTGTCAATCGATGCCGCCAGGCGCCAGTCGTCCCAAGGCGACATCAACTGTTGCTTTTTGGACGGCCGGTTCAGCCGGAAGGGAAAAACTGCTGCCGTCGTTTGCGCCGCCATGGCCATTAAGAAGACATTGTACGTCCAGCAGCAGCAGGCAGAGGAAATACGTAAAGGGAGCGGCCGCCGGGCCAGCTGATTGACGAGAGATCGACCTATACCTATGGAGGGACAACCCAGACGGCCCGTCCAACCGACCGCCACTACGCTACGATTGGGAAGAACGCCAGAAGCCTGATCTGTCGTTTCTGGCATCTTTAATATCATTGCCAGCCGGTAGGTCTGCCCGCTTCCGTGGTAGGTTCCCGCCTGCAGAAAAACATATCCATCTATCTATCTATCTGGCGGCTGGTCTGTCTAGACTATTCTCCGTCTCCCTACGGGCTTGTTTGGAATCGCTGCCGTGAGGTATATCGTGTGTGTGTGTGTGTGTGTGTGTGAGGCACCAAGAGCCGATGTTGTTGTATGTTGAGATATCTAGGGGTTTCTCCAACAGTTCGTGTGGCAGCAGCACCATGGTCGCTGACTGGTCGGTTGGTTGAATCCTCAATCGGTTGGTCGGTCTGTCGCTGTGCTCTGCATCTCGTAACAATGCCGACAACGCGAAAACGGGTAGGGAATCCGGGTCCAATCGTTGCAGCAGGTCGTGTGTCTACACGGATGTCGACGGACTACTGTACGCGTCGAGCTCGGTGTCGTGGTGGGTGCATTAGCGTGCGCCTCACGGAGAGCCGTAGGACACACCTAAATGCTGCACGGGTTTGAGCCCTACCGTTGCACAATCACAGTATCATCTGACGTTGATCATGTCAAAATCATAACTGATGTAGCTAGCCGTTTTGACGTTATACAAATAGATAGATATATAGACAAATAGATAGGAATTTGTCAATTTGTCAGTTAATGCTGCCTTATATTTAAATCAACCCTAACGTTTTGTAACTTTTTGTTCAAAAGTATGCATATATATATATATATATATATATACGTGCAAGTGTTTGCATCAATCAACTCATGTATATGCTTCACTGACGAGTTTAAATTACCTCTATGATGGTTCGCCAAGGCTTATGTCGTGCATAACACGCACGAGCTGGCGGATAGACATTGTAGACGTTATGGAAAGTGGCGCTGCTAGAACGGGCAAGACGGTAGCGGCTGAGACGCTTGCGGTTGTCACCTACCTGAACAGATCTGACGTAATCCGTAATCTGGCGTAAAGCGTACAGCGGAACCAGCACCAACAGCAACAGTACAAGCGTGCACGGCATGACATAAACGAAACGAGTACAAATACGAAGAGATCCATCGAAGTCCACGACAACAACAGCACTGTAACTGAGTGCAACGCCTTGTTCTCGATCCATCCTGACAATCGCGACATACTAATACTCCGACGAGACGTCTCGAAAACGGCGCACGTCGAAGGCGCATGCAGTTCTCGGCTTCGCAATCGATGGCGAATTTCCTTTCACTGACGAAGCCACTCGTTTGTCCTTTTTGCTGTCGCAAATTGCCTAACACATATATATATATATATATATATATATATATTTATATATATAATCTACACGTGTTCACATATATGTACGCGTATATATATATATATATATATATATATAGAGAGAGAGAGAGAGAGAGAGAGACGGGGGCCTCACAACGTTTTTTTAAAGACTATATCGATAACTGAGGAGCTTGGAAAAGCAAAGATTTTTCCTACGGAATATGATCTCAGTCTTGTTTCAGAGTGAAAGTAAAATTACAAGTATTTGTGACATTAGTGTTGTAAATATTTTTTCCTATTGGGATATATATTTCACACGAACACGGCGGTGTGCTATATATATATCATACCGCCGTGTTCGTGTAAAAAAATTGCATTTTTTAGGCGCTACCTAGAAGAGCGACTTAGTCATTTATAAGTCAATTAGCAAAAAATGAAGTTCTATTATTAGCTTCTACGTTCAATACCTCAAAATATTAAGCCCACGACTATTTCGTTCTTGTCATTACTCTAGAAGCATACACTATATATTAGTTCACAGAGCTACTCAAAAGTGCCGACCGAACTCGAAAGTGTCTGCAAACCATTCGGCAGATTCGGTAGAGCCTGCAGGGATTTCGTTGGGAAATGCTTGGCATATGCCAGGCATTTCTCGAATGGCCTCGGCAGCGGAGTTTACGGGCAACCAGCTCGTCACGGGCCCCGACCGAAGTTTCGTAAACAAGAGCCTTTTTGGCGGCCCGAAAGTAAAAACATCGATACTTGTTAAATCGGGCGATTACGGTAGCCAAGCGATCGGCCCACCTATTAAATACACCGTCTTGTGTAAAGCAAGCTTCGTTCGTTAAAAGCGCAAAGCCAGGAAAATGCGCATTGGCTTCTACTTACCGCTGAAAGCAGCTACAGTAGACAAGCTGTCTCTCGTAATTTGGAAGCAGCAGAGCTTGTCTCCGTACTGGAGCCGTTTTATATCAACAGTACAGTAGGTGGTTGTTCTGTTGCTGTGTTTTTTGGGCAGCAGAGTAAGCTCGTCATAATATAAGCATTGCAAATATCTACAGGCTCTCATGTAAATAGCGGTTTGCATGGGCATGTTCGTGCAATTACTGTAAAATAGTAAATAGTTGTATGTCTTTCTAGAGCTTTGACGAGTGATTTATCTGATAAAGTGGGTTATTTGTGCATGCACTCAATCTCGAAAACATTAATTTCTCTGCAACTACGGCTCGGGTCGTCATAGATTTAGTTTGTTTTTATATATTCGTAATCATCTGTTTTATTTACCGTTTTATATAACAATCATAGATTTAGTACCAACACGATTGTCATGGAATGTGCATTTGCCTAAATGTGTTAGTTTTGAGTGCTGTGATTAGCCGTATGGCTATGTTTTTGAAGTATTGAATGTGAAAGTTAATAACAGAACTTACGTTGTTTTCGAATTTCTTCGTAACGATTCTAACTTCTCACTTTAAAATAAAAATTATTTAACAAGCTCTAGAATTCCCTATATAGTATTCAACATTTTTGGATGACCCTATATATATATATATATATATATATATATATATATATTTAGGTTCAGAATATTCCGTCGGTTTGTGAATTACTCACTGTTAAGCGGATTCTGTCTGGCAAAGAAAAGCGTGTGCTGCCAGGAGTCGCCAACTGATGTTATAATCTGTTCTTGATTCAAACGAAATTCTTTCTACTGAACGTGTCTTGATTTGACAACTCTAAAAAATAGCACCCCAAAAGCACCCATAAGCATGACATTATTCTTGTTCACTGCCACGACATATTGAATGCGACTACCTCGACCGCGAAAATTGGTGGTGCTGTCTTCGACAGACCGACCATGAGACAGATTGGCTTTTAGCAGTAAGTGCGGATAAAATAATTTATGTCGCAGATTGTGTAACACATGGGGAGCTATGAGAGTATTTTAAGTTAATCGAATGCGCCTATTATTGTTTGAGTCAAACTTGAGTCAGTTTTCTTACAAAGCCAGAAATTCTCCCTGGTAGGTACCTTGTGATTTGTTACAGCACGAAACAGAGGCGAGGATCTTTCTGGCTCGATAACTGCTGATCATAGGCTTGACAAAGGTTGGCTTTCTTTGTTTCCAAAACTCGTAACAGGTAGTGAGACTTGGGTATAATTTTATATTATCTACTCAATTCACAGAGCCCGCAGTTGTCCGGCGTTAGAGCACCTTCACCTTCAAACTTTAAGCGTCAACTGGCGAAAAAGCGATGGGCAACAGCTTCCTCGGAAGTAAAATTATGGCGATTGTCGAACTGGAAAAAGGAAGCACAAAGATAATCGCCTTCACCACCCTCATCACGTATTCTACCAGGCGGATTCCAAGTATTCTGTCATAGAATATCTTAGCCAGGGCCCTACGTATGCAACCCAATGTATCAATACCAAAATAGGCTTATTAAAATTACAAACAATAAAGTCCCGGATGCCAGACTTTTTCCTTCAATTATACATATTGCGCTTTTTTCGAAAAATAAAACGGATCACTGGCGTTACAAAATGGATCGTCTGCAGCGTTGTACCTGGTCCAAAATCATAGTCGAAGCGAGACACCACTGCGAAAGCAGGCCGTTACGCTAAGAGGACCATGCTGTGTGTTTAGCGGCATTGGAGAACAGACAAACAATAACACAGTGAAATATACTGCAGTGTTCAATAGTTTGCAGCGAGCCACCATCGACAGGTGGCCCAATGGGTGCAATCCTAGGTACGTCGCAAGTTCCGTTATGACAACGCTCTTCCGCCCATATCTTTAGCGCCCTGTGGCAAGTTGCTGCAGAACCTACGGGAGGTTCGACAGCACCCTTAGAAGCAAAAAAACTTGCTATTTTCATTCCTCTCACTTTTGCGTTTTTTAGAGGAGACATCGTAGTCATTAAGAGATCGTTGTACAAAGGTAATATATATATATATATATATATATATATATATATATATATATATATATATATATATATATATAAATATATATATATATAAAAGACATTTTATTCATTGTAATTAATCACCGATGGTGGGAACATGACAATTGGGTCCCTGCGAACGTGTGCACGTTTACGAAGGGTCCAATGTAGGAACCAAATATATATATATATATATACATATACATAAATATATATATATATATATATATATGTATATAAATATATATATATATATATATATATATATATATATATGTATATATGTATATAAATATATATATATATATATATATATATATATATATATATATATATATATATATATATATATATATATATATATATATGTATATATATATATTACTGACTTAGTTGAGATCGCACATAGTAAATGGAATACATTTTTGCATTTGCATTAGCAATTGTTTTTCCTTCAGCTAATGTATACGTGTTCCACACATTTTTATTAGCGCAATATTTCCTTAAGGGTGGGTAAGTCTTTCGTTTAACTCTTACTGGAAGCGGGTGATCGTTGCTCGGCAGAATCGTAGTATTTGTTGTACGTGCGCTGCTGACGCGGTCCTACCAGCCAAGTCGACAGCTTCGCTCTATGCCGCTATACGCTTACAGAGACTCGTGCATAAGAAGAAAAAGTAACTTGGACGTAAAAAGACTATACTACGTACATGTTGTACAAGTGCTCTCTTAGGCGGCCGCCCTAGACAGTTTCAGATCACGTATGCTGCCCGTTACACTTGCCCTGTGTCTGCTTGTCCATACATTGCATAACAATCATGTACATGCGTACGTATTGTATGCTGAAGCGTAGCAGCAGTACAAGTGTACAAGTGCCAACTTGAGTGAAAATGTAAAATACATGCAGTGCTGCGCGTTGCATGGCACGCTTAAGCAGTACACGCGAGCAGCGCGTTTGTGAGGCTTCGAGAGAAAGTCGTAGATGTATTACCATTATTATTATTATTATTATTATTATTACGGGGGGGCAGGTAGTGCTTGAAGTCATGCCCTGCTGAAGGAAAAACATGGAACCGCTAAAAACTAGAACCCGTCCTCTAATTGAGGTGAGGTCACCCGTGATCTCCTCGCCGATTTCTCACGTTTACAAGCGTCGAGAAATTGTTGGCCAACTGTGTGCTCCTTAAGAGGGTCGGGGTCATGTTGGCTCCTAATCGTCGCATCTGCCAATATGGTGGTTTTCTTCAATTTTATTTTTGCGTCTTCATTAACAGGCGAAATCCATCAGAGAACCAACTTGATTCAATGACGCAGCATGGCAGGCTATAATTATTAACATTACGTGCGTCTTGCTGTTGAGCAAGCTTGAAGGAGCAAGAGCCGCTTGCTAAACTGCAATACGTCGGTTTGGTATCCCACACACCGATGAACCCAGCACGGCTGATTGACGCGAGCGTTGTTAAGCTGAGAGCCAGGGCGCAACCGATGATGGCGGCGAAACCGACCGGCGTGACTGAAAAACCGCACCGGTCTATCCTGGCCCTGGCACATCTCGGCAGGCTCATCAGGAACGAAGCGAAAAGGAAATGTTGTTGGCAGAGCGGGTCAGATGGGCGAGCCGGGCCGATGGAAGCCGGGCGGATGTCATCGAGTTCGTCCAATGCGAATTGTCCCCGCACCCGTGATGACGATGGTGGCAGTCGTGTTCATCATCGTTCTCGATTCTCGTTTCACGGTGCAAATGCTGAGTTTGTCGCTGAGTCTGCTTGGTTCGCTTTGGCCCCTGTGTGTGTGTGTGTGTGTGAGAGAGAGCGAGGCGAGAGGGCAGCGACGAGAAGTAGGAGGAATTATCAGCGGGAGATGTCCCCTAATAGAAAATGGCAGGGCCGTACGTACAGATCAGGGCATTCGCTCACTCGAGCGGTTTCTCTTCCTTTTCACACACACCCGCACATACAAATTTATATATATACATATACCGCTAGCTTGATTATTTTGCTCTGTTCGGATGATGTCCTTGACTCTTTCGTGGTGTTGTCATTCCAACCCGCACGAGCATGTACTCATACCGAGGACCGATAAGGGATTCAGCTCGAGAGAGAGAGAGAGAGAGAGAGGAAAATGGCAAGAGAGATAATGTTAAAAACGCAATTTATAGATGAAGGCGCATGCGTAAAAGAGAAGCGTCTCCCTTCCAGAGAAAGGACGGGCGGGAGAAAGCGGTGGATAACGAGCGGGCGAGAGGACTCTCTAAAACTGAGGAAACGTGAAGGCGAGGGAACGACGAAAACTACTGTACTATTTGGATGATAGGCTGCAGGCTAGCAGAGATAAAGCCATGCGACAGCGCGGAACGGTCGAACAAACGGAAGGACGGAGGGCGTTGTGGCGACAATTACCCTCCCACAGCCATTTGGCTGTTCTCGGTCCGTCGGGTGGTTGGTCGGTCGGTCGGCCCCGGACGCGGACGTATTTAAGATAACAAATGCTGATCCTACCGCTGCTGCTGCTGATCTTACAGTAGATAGACACAGCAAGCACACAGTCACGGTAGGTAACAGGTTGACTTTGGTCGTCGAGCGCGGTGGTGTCGTAATGGTGTATTCGCGTGCGCCTCACGACCGGAGGAGATAGAGAGGAATAGGTGCAGCATGGGTTCGATTCCCACCGCTGCACATTTGTACGTATGGGGTCCACCGTCTTACGAAGCAATGCACAAGCAAACCTGTGGACGGTTAATTTCGAGCTGAGGGTCAGCCCAAAAAACATAAAAAAGGGGTTGTGGCTTCGGTCGCACGACAAAATGGATCCGTCAGGGCCACTACATAGCTATATGTAGACAATTGTAGCTCCATCAGTATTCTTAATAAATTGAACTCTTCGTCTATATAAAAAGAAAGCTATATGTATGTTTGTGTCTATGTATGTATGTATACATATATGTATGTATGCATGTATGTATGTATGTACATACGTACACGTGCAGGTCTAACCTGCTCCTTCACAGGTAACCCGCTCACAAATAAAAGTACGAATTGCATACACAAATGACGTTTTCATCACATGTGCGTTTTTGTTGCAGACGCAAGATACACACGTGTGTTCGACACATTATTGATGTTGTTGTTGTTGTTGTTGTTGAAACAGCCCCCTAAAACAACGCCCGAGGTCGTTGCCGAACTTCGACTACATCAGCAGCGGTCTGACAGCTGCAGTAGCAGCAGCTACAGCATCAGATTGGCAGCGGGCGTTTGTTTTTTGTGAAAAGTCTCCTTAATGCACATACGTGGACAGGCACTGCTACAACAGTGACTAGTGAAAGACTTATAAATCCACTAACCACCCCTCCGGATTCCTCCCCAGTTTCGGCCCAGTAGTCTCGGGAGTACTAGACAGTATCTAAAAAATCGGCAGGCGGCAGCGGTGGCGGCGGCGGCAGTGGACCTGTCTAGCAGGAAACAGGAGCGAGCGTGCACGCGCGGCAAGAGCTGTCTGGAGAGCCATTCTGTGCAGTTCCGCACTGCAAAGAGTTGTTCCGCGGCCAGCCAAAAACTGATCGGTTTTACCGTTTGCGGCCGCTGTTGTTGTTGCTATTGTTGTTGTGGTTGTTGCTGCTGCTATTGTTGTTGTCGCTATTCTTGTTGTTGTTGCTATGCTTGTTGTTGTTGTTGTTGTTGTTGTTGTTGGTACTGCTGTTGCTCTTTGCTTTGAAATGCCGCCGTCATTCACCCGCCTTGTCGGCCAGTAGCAACCCAGCAAGCACACAAGCTTGGGTGCGGCTTACGAACTCCCACCCACCCATCCGAACGCCAGCCAGCCAGCCAGCCGCGTGAGTTGTCCCACTTCGTTATCTGACCCATCGACTCGGCACGACTGCTGTACAATTGTTCAGCAGGGTGGTTTTTGTGCTGCCGGTGCTGCTGCACGCGGCATTGTGTGACTGCACCACAATGACAATGACAACTGAGCAAGCACACGACGAAAGCATTGATGACAACTGCTGCTGCTGCTGACGCTGCTGCTGCTACAGCTGGCGTTGTACGTGGCTGACGCTTTCCAACAATGACGACGAGGAAAAATCTCGTCGTCGTCGTTGTCGCGTATTGCTAGCAATAACAACAACGACAACAGCAATAACAACAACACCAACAGCAACAGCAGCAGCAGTAACAAAAACAACAAAGTAATAACATTATTATCACCCCGTGTCGACGGGAAGGAATAGGGCAGAGGACCGGCGACCCTGCAAATCGATGGGTGGGTTCGATGCCGCCACAACGCGCTGAATACCGTTTCGGGATTCAAAATTTTCGGACGATTTCGTCACTCGCGTCATTTACAAAACTTGCGGCTAAATTCATGTTGGGGTTCACCTACTTTATCATCGCACGCCATTGACCACACGGAGTTGCCATCCGTAATTGGCGTAATATTACACACGCTCTATTGACACACGGCCCGGCGGCGTAGCGGTCCCGAATCTACAGTTGTAAGCATTCTTGTCGAGCCCGGTGGCGTGGTGGCTTAAGTCTGCGCCTCGCGGCCGGAGGAGACACATATGTAGATGCGCGGGTTCGAGCCCCACCGTTGCCCTACATTTGTATTTATGGGGGGTCGTCCGTCTATGAATGAGCAGTGTGAAAAACAGTTCCGTGGGCGTTAAATCTTGGCTGAGGGTCAGACCCGAAAACTTAACCTAGTCGCCTGCATTCTCAACAATATGTCTGCAACGTACAAAATTGCCTAAACATTTTAACTTTTTAGAATGCGTATATATATATATATATATATATATATAGAGAGAGAGAGAGGGGGGGGAGAGAGCCAGAGAGAGAGATAAAAATTGTGCTGTTTGAACTTAGTCAAGATGCGCTCAACGCGCTCCCACCACTAGTCGGGCCCATTTTCCTCCAAGCACCCTACACATACATACACGCATACGTACATATGTAGATTGAAAGGCACTGCCTGCATTGCGGTTAACTAGTAGTAGGTTGGTTACGGGGCGACTACAGCTCGAAGCCGCTGTTTGAGGTCGCCGGAACAACGTCGTTGTCGTCGTTGTCGTCGCCGTCGTACCGTGACAGTACGCAAGCCGGGACGCAGCAAAACCTCTGATTGGGTCTCTAGAACTAATTAGTCGAGTAACTGGATGTGTACGAGTGGCGGCAGCGTCGTTGTCGTCGTTGTTGTTATTGTTATTGTTGTTGTTGTTGTTGTTGTTGTCGTCGTCGCCGCCGCCGCCGCCGTCGTTCTCCTCGACGTCCTCGATCTCGTCGGCTTTGTCATTAGGGTGGCGTGCAACACTCTTTGCCTCGCCTCGTCGACTACCGGCTCGCTGTAGGGGCTCGCGCCGGGCTATGGGACTCGCCTCGCATCGTTGCGAGTTGTCGGTGCAAGGTTGCGACTTTCGGCCATCGCCTGGTGCGGCATCGCCTTCGTTAAACATTCACACGTCAGCCAATGTTGGGTGGCGCCGGATGTCGCCGGCTCAGGACCCGTCGTCGCCGCCGACTACAACAATCCTGGACCGGCCTGTTCCTGCGGTGTCGGAGACTGAACATTTGTGCTACATCCGAATGTTAGCAGTGAATGAGCGGGTGTGCGCTGGGTGCGCTGGGCGAGAAGAAACTGCTGCTGCTGCTATCTCAGCTGCTATATGGCTCCGTCAAGCAACCGCGGAGTACGCGCGGAACACTCGCGTATGTCTAACCACAGTGACTGTCGCTGTCTATTTCGTTCCAACAGTGGTAGTTGTAGTAGTAGAAGTAGTGGTAGTAGTGGGAGTACTTATATAGTAATAACAGTGATCATAAAGGTAGTGTTTGTCGTCAACCTAATACGCACATAATAACTCTTACTACGTTAGATAGTAAATATTGTTATTTATAAGTTAATCAAATTAACCTTTTACTACTACTACTACTACTTCTACTACCACTACCACTAAATCACTAATAATCATACACGTTTAAATAGTTAAAATAATAATTTGTGTTTTTGTTTTGTGTTCAAGTCATAACCGCGCTGGTAAATGTACCGAGGGAACTCCTTTTTACCTCCAGGCCTCTCCCCCTCGAGAGTGTGACGAAAGTCATTCTCGCAATGTCGCGCTGAATTGCGCTGTCCAAAAAACGCTGTTTTGAATAATAATAATAATAATAATAATCGTGCTTTCATTTTGTTATAGTCTAGAATACATATATATATATATATATATATATATATATATATATATATATATATATTTATTTATACACAAACATGATGATGGCGTGAATGAAGATACTTTTTGTCTAAGTTATAGTCATTCTAATAACGGTAGTATGTATGCTCTGCGAGCTTAAGCAGGGAGAAATGCGGATGAACGTGTAAGTGTAGAGCCGTACATACGCATGCGAATACATGCCCGGCTACGGCGAACTGTCATCTTGTTGTACGCTCAAAGATACCGCAAAAAGCAACAACAACAACCACAACAACAATGTGAGTGAGATGGCGGGCGTATAATTTTGTCTCCGCTCGGTGTCAGAACCTGGTAGCCTGCGGCAGTAGTGTAGGCGGTTAGTCGTGTTCTTCATTTTTACGGCAATAACTGGATCGAGGTCGACTCAAAGATCGGTCTCTTTACGTTGTCCTTATAATTTTTTTATTACATACATATTTATTTCACATATAATCAGCACAAAATATGTCTCGACGCTCGCAATGGGTTTCATGAGGTGAGTGGCAAGGACGGCGAATGCACACATCCTCCAGTTGTCCTAGGGGACGGGGGCTAGGTGAGAGGGAGCACTGCGCATGTATTACATAGAAATATATTAGACATATAGCATTAGATACATTCGAATGTGTTCGTTGAACATGTAATACAATAATGTAATATGACTGTTGAATTGTAGCAGCACTGCACTGTTCTAGTGCCCCCACTCCCCACATCGCTCTCTCTCTCTCAGGAATTTCTTGTCGTTTGCCATGCTTTCTACTGTTTCCTTCCCCAGACATTCTGCCGCAATCGGTGCTGCTTATGTAAAGAGATGATAATTTGCAACGACCATCCCGGACAGGCAAAAACTCACAGACAGACATTACGTTCATTAGTCTTTAGACTTTTAGTGAACTCGCTTTGAACCTCGATGGGAGCAGCAATGGTCGGCCGCCTGCTGTTGCCGTAGAACTTAGTAGCTCGTCCCTGCTTCTGTCGGTCGATTTTCGAGGTACCAAATTTTAATCCTAAACATGAGCAATTTACTATATCGCCTTTGCAACGGCCTTAGTTGCTTCCGGAAACTGCTTGCGTGAGTAGCAATTCCTGTACGTGAACAACGGAGCAGTCTACGTGTCGCATGTAGATGGAATCCACGTTTAATTCTTCTTTGCGGGCAGTGACACTATCGTTCGCGTTCTTGTAGCTGGTGCTGAACTAAGTTGGCGGCTATGGTTACACGTGACTCGTTGTTCTGCTTGCGTAACTGTACTGAGAAAGCTGCCACTTATTTCGCAAAGTCTTCCTTTCTAAGCTCAATGCGGTCGTCATATCCACAGTGGAGAATAACGTTCGTAGGAGCAATACGATCTTGCAATACTTTGTCAGCCTCTTTCAGCACGGGCGTCAGGCGATCGTTTCTCTCTTTCAGCGTCGGGCGAAAGATGTCAGTTTTTCCTGCTTAACGCGCAACCACTGCTGTCTTCTTGCGAAGCTGGACCACTAGATTTATTTTGGCCGCTTTAACGAAGTAGTCTCTCTAACAACAAGTACGTGCTTTGGTTGACGTTGTATGTAGTTGTCGTCTCTGCGGGCGAAGCGTCTATGTTGCTTGGCATCCATCTTGCTCAACTTCCAATTCCGTCCACCGTCTAAATGCCGAATGCTGCGTGTCATTTGTTGACATTATGTGCTCTTTGTACGCTAAAAAAATCGCGTTCTACGCATTTTGCCATGCACGTAACACACACAGTGTTGTAAAAATCAGTGTCAAAATTCGCCTTGTCAGTGTTGTTGTTGTCACACTCGACAGTTCCTACGGCGCCCGGTTGCTCGCCCGGTCGTTCGTCAACTGTTTTGCATTGCGGATGGATGGAGCGTTATCATTTGCATACATTGTCAACTCCATAACAAGTGCGCTAAGTGGGCCAACCCAGCACTATGCATAGCCAGCCGCTGGATTTCAGCCGGTCTAATGGCTTGAATGCTCCGATAGCTCCTGGTCGCCGATCAACTGCGTTACTGCGCCAATTGGTCGCGTCAGGATGGGTGTTACCTGTATGCCAGCTAGCTGCGCTGGTAGTGGTGGTGATGATGGTGGTCGTGGTATCATTTCAGGTGCTTTCTGGTCTGCTGTTGTTGCGGGTCCAAGTTCTATTTTGGTACGTACGGTCGATGCTGGCGGATGTTCCGCATTTTCGTCTCTGTCGTCTGCGGCGGCGGCGGTGGCCTTCTTCCTCGCCCGTTAGTGCTACTACTTTCACGTCGGACGTTCGGGACTTGCGGGACACTTGGGGGTGGAGGCGCACTGGGCCTGTTCCCGTCGTATTCAGAGCCACACAAACTAGAGGAGCGGTGGCCGCGGCAGCAGCAGCAGTAGCCGCAATAGCAAGAGCGGTAATAGCAGCAACAAAAAGCACTACTCGTACAGTTTCAGTCGCATAGCCACACTGGCCGCGCTACACGAAAACGACGAGTCAGTTCGGCTCTCTGTGGCGGTTCGACCAGTAGCGAAAGTTGAAACTTCGAAGTCCACCGGCGTAACGGCTCAATTTACAATCTGCGCAGCCTCAAAGATCAAAGTCCTCCCTAATCCTCTTGCTTAGAACGAAATTTGTCGAAATGAACAAGTTCGTCTTGGCCGGGGGTGTGGCGGGGTAGGGTGGGGTAAAGGCGGTGATGATGACCGTGGCGATCGGTAGTGTTTGCCGCTTGCACATTAAGGCACCGATGTGGGCCGGCTGGTCATGTGCCTCTCTGTACTCTGTACAGCTGTACAGTCGTGCAGCGACTGCAGCGCAGAAGTGAGGGGCCCACCCTCGGTGGTACCGGAATCAGAGCGCTCATCCTGCACTTAGGTCAGCGGGACCCGCAGCGCACGACAGCAGTGCAGGCTGGGGCCATCTGTGCCCCCTCCCTGCCCCCGCCCCCTTCCCTACCTCCACTGGCCCCGACACGAAAGCTTCGTATTTCCTGCCGCCTATCGCTCGGCTTCGGCGCGGTTCGACGGCCGTACAAGACACGAGATGTACTCGGGTCGTCTCTTGCTGCTGCTGCTGCTGCTGCTGCTACTACTACTGCTACTACATGCTACTGTAACTGCGGCTGCTGCTGCTGCTGCTGGGGCCGTTGCAAACGTAGACGCTATTCTGATCAGGTGGCTAAATTAATAACGTCGTCCTTGCTGTGTTGCTTTGCCGACTTCCGCTGCCCTCTGGAGATAATCGATCCGACCTGACTCTTCCCCCTCTCTCTCTCTAACTCTCGCTCCCTCGCTCTCTCTCGCTCTCTGTATCTCCCTCTATCTTTCCCTTTCTCTCTTTCTTGTTTCCCTGCTTCTCATCAAATGGAAACCGGCTGCAGCCTTCAGTTGCAATTTGCCGACTTAGCAACATTCTCCACCAAAAAGCCTATATAGGCGTGTATATATATTTAGTTAAGGATGCCTAATCTAGTCCAAGAAGTACTACGAGATTTGTTTCGTATATATATATATATATATCCCAACATGTTTACTTATGCTGTCCCTATGAGCGTCTCTTATATAAAAAAGGCGACATGTGCATTTAGGTAGACATGTCAAGCGAATAATAAACCTATCCAATTTATATATATATATATATATATACCCAACGGGTGTGGAAAAATTACACCTCTTTCCGAACCCGTTTGTCCGACCTGACGTCCTATTTTTCCTGTGGAGTTTTGGAAGAGCCATGGTTTTTGCCAATAAGCCCGCTATCATCAGTGAGCTGAAGGAAAATATTTGGCTGGACATTTCGAAAATGGTATGCCAAAAATGCATAAAAAATAGCGTATCTCGTGTAGACAATGTAGAAAAGTCCCAAGGCCACCTGTCAGACAGTATCGTTCAGACATAACGGCACGCAAAGTCTAATATAACTCGAATTTTGGCCGTATTTAGTCTAATAAAACTCGAATTTTAGCCGTATTTAGTCTACTAAGTACTTAATGTATACCTGAAAAAAGTAAAACGGCGGCCCACACCCTATATAAAACCTGATCTGAGCCTAAATACATAGTGTGCAGAAAGAGCGCCGGCTAGCAGTAAGTGTTAAAGACTCGCTATTCCGCCAACTCAAAGAAAAATAGCGGCCCGGCTCTCCTTTTCTTTCCACACTCGATTTTTTCAAGTACTTTGGATGCTCTATACATGATTGCAACATTTTACTTATATAAGGTACTTGCTATATATATATGGGAGGTTCGGCAAATTTAACGTCAGATGCCGCTGGTTCAATCTTGGCGTGACCTAGATTGATTGAAAATTTGCAGTTTTGGCTTAACGTTGGTTAACAAAACTTTTATCGAAGCTAGGCCGAGCACACACGATTAAATCAAAGTCACCGAACCAACATCTTTGTAGTTGGTGTCCTTTTATAAAATAGAGCTTAGTAATAGAAATTATGGAGCTCCGTTTTATGTTGCCTGTCTAGAATTATGTCTACAGACTTGTGAAACTGAGCCGAAATCTTGGAGATCTTTAGGTTTGGGTAGTTTTGCAGGAAACTCGTAAGCAGAGCAAACCAATCATTTGCTTCGTTCGGATATCCATGCATTGTCGATAGGTCCCAGTCAGTTACCGAAGGTTACCTTGAGATAACTAAGAAAGCGGCCAAGATCGTAGACCTACATATCTAGCTAGACACGAACGCACGCACTAATCTACTACACTTCCTGCTGATCAGGTCCGCAACGGTGTCTAAGCTTGTTGGTTTTTGATCACTCGACGTCTTTGCTTGATCTTGCATGCTGCACCACTGCTAGAATTCAATTGACGTACGGCAGTTCCCGCTGAGTTGAGACGTGCCAAGAAGTGACAATGTGCGATGACCAAACACAAGGCGGGCAAGCAATTCTATGTTTTTGTTGCCCAGTTTGCTTGGACGGACTCCTGGAGGTCGATTTGCAATTGGTGTTTTATTTATGTGCTCTTTGGGCACGTCCCGCGTTTTAGTTAAGTTCAAACTTGTTTAGGCTCTCGACTCGAACTGGACCGGGCCACTAAAGCGATCTTCTCTTCGTGTCTCGAATTCGCTAGGCCGGCGTAGACGGGCTGTACCGCGGCTGTGCAAATGCTGCAAGCTATAATAGGGTAGGTGTTGTTTCCAACGGCATTTTTACAGAAAATTCTTCTTGTCGCACGTCGGGTGATGTGTGCTTTTGCACCCAGCATCGAGTTTCGTTTGCAAAAAGTCCGGTCAGCAAGCATCCTATCCATTTCGGCGAGGTCCGCATTGCATCCGCTTCTGACCGTTCTCTCTCGCTCGACAAAGATAACATGGAGACAAAGCCTAAGTTAATGGAGCAACATCTATTTGCTGGTTCCCTGCTGCAAATATGTGCATATATTGCCCTCAGAGGATGACATCAACCTAAGATGAAGACAGCATAGAAAAGGTCAATAACGTGCTGTTACGGTCTTCCTAAAACCTGTGCGTGTGTTGTAATTCACTATATATACATGATTGTCCTCGGTAAGTGATATATATATATATATATATATATTTATATATATATATATATATATATATATATATATATCACCGAGCAAGATGGCTTAGTGGCAAAGCCTTTGCCTTGCATTCGGGGGATCTGGGTTCGAAACATAGAGCGGCCACTACTAAATTGGTTTTCATGGTTCCCAATTTAGACAAGGTAAATGCCGGAGTAGATTAAAAATCAGCCATGACACGAAAAAAAGCCGTACACGGGCGTTAGCCTTACGGGACAACTATATATATATATATATATATATATATATATATATATATATATATATATATATATAAAAGTGCACGGTTTTCTAGTGCGGTACCACGTATTGTTTGTCTTATATGCAATTTCGACGCCAACATGTTCATTAATGAACACATTAATGAACTAAAGTAATTCAAGACGCAGAGCGGTGAAGCAGAGCCAAGGGAAACAGTAAAAAAAAACCGCTTACCGTTTAGAAAATTGCATTGTAGAAACTTTAGCCCGACTTGACATATCTAGACTACAAAAGTATTTACTATTTATGCTGATAAAACAGGCCTAAATAGGAATAGGCCTAACTTATAAAGGGCCAATTGCGTCACATAATTTAAGCGTTTACAGAAAGCATTAAACATAACTGAAAAACTTTTTTTTTGTTAATTCCGTTAGCTTAAATAAAGGGACGCTGTAGTAGGTACGCTATGACATGGGCACATTTTAACTAGGCAAACGACACACAATAGCATAATGCTGTAGTATAGCCCCTATAAAAGAATCGCTGACCTACGCAATGTCTGCCTAAAGCCTGTGGACACAATAGCATTGCTGCTTACAACATTGTGTTACTTGGTAGACGATGAGTCTGCGTGGTCGGTACGCACGGGTCACATTGTATTCTTGGATTAGATGTTTTGCGGAAGCCCGCCCCGCCCGGACGGCGCCGAAGTGCGAACAATTACGCCAATCGAATTCGACTGTGACCAAAGATATGATGAGTTGAAGGCATCTGTGGTGATCCATCTAAAGGGACGATCGGAAGTTTATCCCTGTGGAAAAGTAGAATTATGGCAATGATGTAAGTCAGCATGAGATACCTGATGTAACATCTACAATTTGTGGGCATATCGGATGTTAAAATCGTCTAAAGCGTAAAATGTGCACCTGTGAAGTGGGACTCTGATATGAGACCCTCCAGGTTCACTCAGTTTCAGCTCTGTGCAGTACCAATCAGTGGTGTCTGATGAAGTATTTACTCTTGATACCTTTGCCAGGAGTAAACGGGCTACGCGACCCAAGTGCGGCTAGTTCCTTTTTCCAATGTTATTAATTTTTACCTCACACAGAATGTGGGAAACCTTTGAAATTTTTTTTGTAAATCTGACGCGCTTATGGTCATCTTGGGCGGAACCAATTTTCCCAACATTGACGGGCCAAGTAATTTTTTGCATTTAGTGAAACGAGGTTTAAGCGTATTTATATAATCTCTGAGCTGTATTATATGTATATCATCTACTTAGCCAACTGATAACCGAAATTACGACAAGACTAAAAGGGAAGCTAGCTTTCTCCAATAATCGTGCACTAAAATCTAAGCTGGACATTTCAGTCTTAATTACTAAATGCGACAAAAACGGCTCATCTATCGTTGTATCGGAAGCATTGGGATTGCCTACACCGAAAAGAATTTGAATATTAGATCTCTCTACGAAATAGACACACTTTAGTACGCTCAATGCACTCTTCCCTAAAAACAGCATTTTTAGCTATGCCAATTCAAGATTGAGCCAGACAAAAAACAATATGGCCACTCGTAGGAAATTATGTTAAAGTGGCTGACTAAGGTAAGATGAATTTTAAATCAGTATGTCTTTAGATAAGCGTTCAGAATAAATTTAAGATAAGTATACCTTCATAACGGCGGTATAAATGACAATATATTTAGCTCTAACGCTGTGAAAACTTTTTTCTTATTTTATGAAACCCAGACCCCTAAGACGTAAATGTAACTCTGCCTGATTGTCCCTCTGTTATTTTTGCTAGGTGATGCACCTGCAGGGTCATGTCGATCCCATTCAATACATGATTTAAAGACAGAGAGTTCCGAATTTAATTTAGGTAGACAATTGTTACACCTGTTTATAAAAACGGATCTACAAACTAACTACGAGAAACTATCGCCCAATGCTTAGCGGTATGTGTCCTGTTTATTCACAAAGCCTACTGATGTTAATACATAATATATCTAGCAACAACAATATTTCGTAATAAGACTCAAAATATATTTAAACAGAATTTGCTGACGGACCTATTTTCGAAATATTTATCTTATTGAATTAATGCAGTGTACGCTTAGAATTTAAAAATCAATTTGGAAGTCAACCGTTTCCAAAAAGTACCATTACAAATCGCGATGGATTTATTTGTATATTGGTCTGTCTCGATTCAGCTGTTACACGTTCCTTTTCGTCTATTCAAGTGTTGTCAAAGGAAAAAGATTACTTCGTGAATGAATGTATTGTTTAATAACCAATATTTGGTCTATGCACATTTGTGCTACAGCTCTTCTACGATTCCTTCATAAATAAACTTGCTGTGAATATTAAATTATCGCCAAGTAATATATATTACTTTGTAGTTGTGTAGCTAGAAGAGCGACGACAGTAGCGTCGAATCTCTTCGAACATCGGCACAGGGCCACGGATTATGGAGGCGAATCGCTTCAGGACAACTCTGTCCCTATGCTCGCGTTATGAGTATTAGCCGGTCCTTGAGCAGTGAGCGAACAGGCCCTGGGGAGACATTATCAATGTCCTAATCATGACCACGATGACTCCATGCAGCTCATCTTTGGTAGAGAAAGGAAACGTCAACGGAGCAAAGATAGAGAGAGGGAAGAGATATATAATGCATACAAATGGAAGGAAAGCAATCATACAAGAGCGTCAGGGAAAATCTAACAAAATTGGATGAATTAGAAGTAAGTTCTTTTGTCAACGATTCGTCGACGCCGGCATACAGGCGTAGCTCCTGAGTCTATATAATCTATACCTAGATCGGATATTGAATTAAACTCCTAAGCATAAAAAAAGGGCTAGTTTCATGTTTCCTATATATATATATATATATATATATATATATATATATATATATATATATGATAGGAAATTCACATACATTCGAACACCAAGCCGATTAGACAAATAGGTTGTCTTTAGATTGTTTTCTTAAATGATCTGTTCCGCTTCTGTTCATAGTTTGAGTGGCGCAGAAATAACCGTCAGCAAGGCGCTCCATTACGCACTAGGACGATCCCTGGGGCCGTCCATACAAGATGGTAAAGGGGTGCCCGCCTTTTAAACGGAGAGTGGACCTCACGCCGGACGAGGCCCAAGAGGCAATATCAGTCCTCTTCCCAAAACATCCTCCCTTTGACCGCGCCGCCTACCTGGAGGCCCCAGGGACGGACGAACAGGATCCTCCAGAAGTCACCTTGCAGGAGGTGCACGAAGCGGCGGCACGCCTCAAGGAGGGAAAGGCACCAGGCCCCGACGGCGTTCCGGTCTCCGCGGTCAAGCTACTAATGACGGAATACCCGGAAGCAGTAGCCGCTGCGGCGACTGGGATGTTCCGGACGGGCTCGTTCCCTGCGGCATGGAAGGCTGCAAACCTAGTTCTCATACCCAAGGGCCCCGGCTCCTACCGCCCAATCTGCCTACTCGGCGCCCTGGCTAAAGCATTCGAGTCCATCGTGGAGGCACGCCTCCGGGACTTCGCGGAGGGGACCGACCTGCTATCCGACGGCCAGTACGGATTCCGCAAGGGCTACTCAACCATCGGCGCCATAAAGCGGATCCAGACGCAGGTTGAACTCCTCCGCGAGTCCCCGCGTAGAAGACGGGACTTGTTCCTCGCGATTTGACTGGACGTCAAGAACGCTTTTAACAGTCTACCATGGAAAGTCATCCTAGGGACTCTCCACAGGAAAAAGGTCCCCTTTTATCTACGGAAGCTTTTATCAAATTATCTACATGACAGAACAATCCAGTCCCACGGGTCCGTTTTTAACATGACCGCAGGGGTGCCTCAGGGATCCATACTTGGCCCCCTGCTATGGATTATAACCTACGACGACGTGTTGCGGCTGAGGGATCTCCCCCCCGGCGTCAACCTCCTTGCCTACGCTGACGACCTCGTCCTAACCGTCCAGGCTCGGACATGCCCAACACATATGGTCCACGGCAGCTGAGAAGACGAATAATTATGTCCGCGGCCGAGTCGGTTGCCCTGTACGGAGCTCCGGCCTGGCCCACCAACACACTAAAATTCGCCGCGAACAGGACTCGCCTGCGTAGGGCCCAAAGGGTCGGAGCTCTCAGGGTAATCTCAGCGTACAGGACGGTTAGCGCCGCGGCGGCCTTCGTCCTTGCCGGAACGATCCCGTGGGATTTAAAGGCAGCCGAGCGCCGCCGCTTATGGGATAACCCAGGCCTCAAAAAGACGAGGCACGTCAGCGTACAATCGACCTCTGGCAGGAGGAGTGGGAAGACCTCGAACAGGGTGCCCCAGGCGCCAGCCTCCGCGCCCTGGTCCCAAATATCAGAAGCTGGCTTAACCGGCCGGGGGGGGAAATCACATTCCACACAACCCAAGTCCTCACAGGTCACGGCGACTTCCAGTCGTACCTGTTCAGGATTGGAAAGGTCCCCAGCCCCACGTGCGTCCACTGCGGCGATGGACTCGAGGACACTCCAGAGCACACGGTGCTTAGGTGTCCGTCATGGGCGGAGCAGCGCGCAAGCTTAACGGAGTTTTTAAGTAACAACCCAGCTCTTAACCTACACGACCTCACTATGAAAATGACGGAATCAATTTCAGGATGGAACAAAGTGACCCAAGCTTTTAAGAACATACTGCAAGAGAAGACAAGGGCCTCCCTCCGAGTCCGCTCGCGCCTCCCCGAGGCTCCCAGGGAACACATCCGCCTGGACCAGTAGACTCGCCCCCCCTGACTGTTTGATGATATGCGCAAGCAGTTCTCAGTCAGCGCGGGGGACGGGGACACGACTGGTTTTTAGTGGGTTGGAGCCCCACACTACCGGCCCGCACTTGCCGGGAGCTCCCTTGCTGCGATGCCCGCGTGTGCAACCGCATTTTCCAGTTAGTCCTCTTTAAAAAAAAAGGCGCTCCATTAATTTGATTAACAGCTAAAAATTATGATTATCTATTTTGTCATTCTATATAGCTTACTCTATAGACTCCATCTAAATATTTTATTCGAAATTGTTTTAGGTATATGAGATCTGGGCGTGTATGATGCACATGCGTGGCCGGCAGCGAACAGCGTGTCCGAGAAATTCGGTAACGATGAAAGAGTCCCGTAATACTTCAGGCAAAATTTGAATACGCCCTTACATAAGAAAGTAGCCAAACGAATGTTTCCAACTGCCGTCCTACTGCTCACTTGCCTTTAATGTACTTACAAATTCCTAATCGTGCTTGCATGTATCTTCCTAAAGGACAAATGTCACCATATATAATATAGGTTTTTACCCCCATGCACGCAGTTGTTAAGAATGGCACGAGGTTAAACCATATATATAACCCTTTAAAAGTATTTCAATTAGGTACATTTAAAAAAAACACTCTTGGTTGAATCAACCACAGCCCCCTCGGGTAAAGTACTTTAATACGCTAACAATCTTAGGATAAACTGTTTTGTTTAGAATCAATCTCAGCTCACGAGAATCTGCATCAGGCCGGCGACAACTTTACACACTACACCAAAAATACATCGTCCTCAAAGATCGCAACTAAGACTTTGACTATGCAATAAACCCTAATGTACTCCTCGGCAGCCACTGTAATTTGAATGTCAGAGGCACAGCTGATCGTAAATTTTGCTTTCATGTTCGGCAGGTTTCTAAAACATGCTTAGTTTTAGTCAACTATATTATAAATTCCTAGTCGTAAGGAACCCAGGCGTATATATATATATATAATTGTGGAAAAAGCTTGCTGTCGGTTAGCTGTTACAGCTATTTCGCGTGGAAGCCCTCCCAAAAGAGATACTTGAACCTGCTTGCAGACTTGCAAAATCATAGCCCAGGAAGACTGCTGGAGGAACCCGCTGGCATACATACGAGTATACGTTGCCAAAAAGACTCTGCCGACATACATTTTGCCACAATTGACAAGCTTCTAATATGTCAAAACATCGGCGCCGCAAGTCGGCTGGAGCGGGCTAACATTGCCAAGATTTTAAAACTCAAATCGAATGGCCTGAGAAAGCGCGCATAGGGCAAACCCACAATACGCTTATGCGTATGTAGCCTGACGTATAGCTAACTAGAATCATCAAATTAGGCTCTGCTATAAATACTTGTGCCTTATATATATATATATATATATATATAAAAACAATCACGAGATTTTGAAGCAGGATTGTCTGAACGGGTAAAACTGCCCTCTTAGGGTTATTTGAGTGATCACAACTTTTAATGCCCAATCCTAGTTTCGTCTCGTCGGTCGAGATACATATATGACGGGTTCCGCCTTGAGATTGGGCCCGACTGCTCGGACGGTGGCGGAGACCGGACCGTTCAGTGCATCTACCCCATTTCGCTGTCGCCTAATCTTGTTGCTGTGGTCGTTCGGCGTATGCCAGCTATCGTTGTTGTAGCAATTGTTGTTCTTGTAATTGTTGTTGTCGTCGTCGTCGTGCTGAGAAACACAGCGAAAACAGAAAAGGAAAGGCCGTCGACTAGCGGCCGGGCGCAGACGCTTGTTGGCAAACGTCAGAACTTTACGCCAGAATGAACACATACTCGACAACGAACCCCTCGTGTACGAAAACTTCATGTCAGCCGACGTGACTGAGCCACGATTGCCATTGCTATCGGAGGCTAGCGGCGAGAGTCAGCGGCGTTGCAGACAGAGGCGTGTTGCTGGTGGGCGGGGGGCGGGGAGGGGTAATCTGACGGGGAGGAGAAGTATTCTGAGGGGGAGGGATAATCTCAGGGTAATTGGAGGGGGTACTCTGGAGGGGAAGAGGGTACTCTGAGGAAAAAGGGCGACATTGAACGTCTAGAAACCGGCTGGGCACATAACGAGTTACTTACGACGACACAGAGAGAAGGGGTGTCGGCAAAGAGTCTAACTGGGGCTGGGGCACGAATGGAAATTGATGAACACCTCTTTCCGCACTGCTGCTACTTTTACTATCCCTACTACTTAGCCGCTATTCCCTGCTACCATTATTACTACTACTATTACTACTACTACTACTACTACTACTAAGACTACTACGACGTACGACTCTTGCCATCACTGGCAGCCGCGGGCCTGCTACCGCCACTTTAAGCACGAAATGAGTTTGCCGAAGCGACCGCAGATTCTAGACCGGCAATGCACAGGGACCTCAGAGGGAGATGCTCAACCGACCGAGCGACCGGCCGCCTAGCTACTGCAGCTACTTCTGTTGCTGCTGCTGCTGATGCTGCTTCTGTCTTTCTTGTCCTTGCAGTTAGGGTAGTCCTTGCCGCGTTGAGATACCTGTTCAAGGGCCAAGAACAAAGTCCTTGTGGTGCTAGTGGTGGTGATGGGGGTGATGGTGGTGGTGGCGTCGGCGGTCGTGGTCTTGCTGTTCCTGTGTGGCGTTGAAGCTCGGAGGTTCCCACAGGAACCCCCGACCGGAGAGGCGGTGGCGGCCTGCCTCGACAGGAGCAGCGACACAAGTGGCGGCCGGCACCACCACCATCGTCAGTCAGCCTGCCTTACGTGTCAGCCTGGCTCAACCTCACTGGGCGTCCTGCTTACTGGAAACAGCCGAAGGAGGAAGGAGGGGCAGTGGGGGGGGTAGAGGGCAGCTGCTTGGTTTCAAGATAAAGTTCCCTTTCGGGAAACGCTGGCTGGGCTGTTCCAGAAGAATACGAAGACGACGATGAAGTAGAAAAATGGAAAAGCCTGTCTGAGCCCGGCGTGTACAACGCCCACTAGCCGGCTGACGATGGCACGCGGTAGCGGCAACCCCCGCCAGCTAGTGTTGCCCATTCGTCCAGTAGTCGCCCGGACAGACGCACAGATCACAAAGCTCCCTCACTGCAAAAATTCTTTGGGACCCTTCCTTTCGCGCTCACTGTTTCTCTTTCACGGATAGCTTTTTGCTGACTTGCTAGCGTCTAGCTCCCACTGTGCCGTCCATCCTCGCACTCTCCCGAGAGCTTTTCGCATGTGTAGCTAGCAAACGGGATGTGTGTGGGTGTGCGCAGTCTCGCCTCAAAAGCGGTAACCGTGGTTTCTTCCTTGCTATAATCAACAGTTACAACAGCAGCCAATACAAGCATATCTGTAGAATAATTGTAAAAAGTAACTGAGAAAAAGGATCCATTTTCTCTCTATATATAATTCATTCTATATATACTCTATATATATTCATTCTATATATAATTCACCTATATATAATTCATTGTTGCCGAATTTCTAAGTAAAATTCGGAAATGTAATATATACGTGCGGCGTCATTTTAGTGAATGATATATATATATATATATATATATACTACCTTGTTTAGTAACCAGCTTGTTTTAAACTATTGGGCCGTTAGTAGTTTTTTATATATTTCAAACCTTTGGCTGTGCTAAGCCACACTCTGTAGAATTCATCAGTGTACTTCGCGTATTTAATCCTACTATACTACACAGCATTGATTTAGCGTAGCATAATTTCATCAAGTCTGTGTTAGGCCCAAAGCCCCGCTTTGACCTTCTGCGAGTTACACTGTTGTAGTCCATCGACGTTCTACTACCGACAACACACGCTCGCGGCCACTTTAATGCTTTGAATAAAGTGGAGCTTACTAACTAACACATTTTTCTAACTGACCGATATAAGTACCGATATTGAAATGTAGTCGACGATCTAGTGGGACGGTAGCCCTGATACCAGGATTTGCGAACTTGAATCTCATGCAGCGTAACCTTATGCAGCCATAATTATTTAGATTTGCAACCATTTATATATATATATATATATATATATATATATATATATATATATATATATATATATATATATATATATATATGTATATATATATATCTTAAAGAAGGATTGTCGTGATATCGTTTATGTCGCATGGATAGCGTCAGAACTACCGACCTTCTCCACTCCATGCCAGCCGCAAGTGTATTGTTTATTTAATATTGTTTATTTAAAAAACAATGTCAGATTGAGTTTGTTTTCGGTGACAGTTGACTAGCTGCTAAAACGTAATGTTTCAGCATGCTCACACCAATGCTGGCTCTACACCATGGCCTTCACCCGGGACCACGGGTGAAGGCCATAGCGTAGATATAGATAGAAAGAATAGATCGGTTGTGCTACAGATTGAACTAGGGAAAAAAAAACAATGATTCCCATTTTGTGTGACCTTATGTAACATTCTAAGCCGGTGCTGCTTCTTAGCTGCCAGCATAGATTATTAAATTTTGGAATTAAGCTGCCAAACAGATGCTTTAGAATTCGCTTACGTATCTAGTTAGATCCCTAAGCTTACTATTAACACCTATCAAAGCGTGCGCAAGCCTAATGAAGGACTAGGTAGGCCACTTACAGCATCAGAATTGAAATGGAGCTAGTTAGAGTGAGGTCTGGCTGAAGCCCGCAGCCGCATCCAACCGCGTAGGGGGTTCTTGGGGGTGGTTTTTAGTGGGTAGTGCGCTGGAATTAGATTGAGTCACGTACTCTCTCTCTCCTGCGTTTAGTCTCACACTACCCGCCAAAATATTGGCGAGTGTGAGTAGATGCATTTTCCACCCCCTCAAAAAAAAAAAAAAATCCAACCGCGTGGATCTCACCGGGGGTCTCCGGGTGAACCACCTTAGTTGTCCACCACCCTATATTCATTGTCGCTGCTGACGTCGTCGTCAAGCCAGTTGTGTCAATATGTAGTAGACATTGGCCATCCGCAACTCCGTACGTCACAAGCAAAAGACGCAGCGGCCCGCATTTTGAATGAATGACCGCCGTTGTAGCGCTTTGCGTGCACTTATGCAAGGCAATTAACCTTAGACCCAATTAAACTCTCCCTCCGTTAGCGAGCTGTATCAGCAGTACCAGCATACGAGTATGTAGAACTTCGACTAGGGGCGGGTGGGTCGGTTGACCGGTGGCGATGCAAAGTAGGGAGCTTATGTTGCCCGCTTTTTGGTGATTTGCGGACGGTAAGCTGTAAGTACCACGATGTCGTCGGGGTTTACGTCGGTGTCGGCGTCGTAGACGAGGCGCTGCAGTCAGCTACTAAGGGAGACAAGGGGGCAAATTCCTCGCCGTTGTGGCCTCGAGCAAATATATACACTGCTCACTCAGGTGTCCAGAGTGATCGATAAGCGATGCTGCGTTTGACAAACACGAACATCTCTCTAAACGACAAACCTCTCCGCATGCTTCATTCGAGTAATCAGGCTAACAGCAGAACAACCATCCTCTATTGCTCGTAACCGCTCTTCTATTGCTCTGATGCCAACGTACAGGACGACAACAACAACAACGATGACGACAACAACAACAACAGCAACAACAACAACAGCAACAACAACAACGATGACGACAACAACAACAACAACGATGACGACAACAACAACAACAACAACAACAACAACAACAACAACAACAACAACAGCAGCAACAGCAGCAGCAACAACAGCAACAACAACAACGATGACGACAACAACTAACACAAAATCAGCGTTCGTGCTTCTGAGGGCACTTCTACGTTTCGCCGTTTACACCCGTGGTGATATTTAACTACTACTGTTGCTGTTTCGCTCGTTACATGGTAAATACACTAGGGTGGACCTTTGGATCTTTTCTTCGTTTTGACCTTTATTAGTATTATTATTATTATTATTGTTATTCTTATTGCTACAACTATCACTTTTATCACTGCGACTACTACCGCGTGTATTGCCGGTACTGTGATTATTAGCCTGCGCGAGCTTCGTGCCGTGAATTTCGGCGAGCAGCACTGTGTCGACGTCATGATGTCATCATGCACCACGCCGACAGCAGGGATTAGCGACTCTCTCTGACTAAGTGGAATTCCTTGTCGTCGGAAGACAACTCGAACTGCGACACGAGACACGGCGCCTCCACCCCCTCCCCACGCCACCCCGCGTGCATTGCAGGCGGCGGCGGCGGCGACGACGACGACGGCAGCTGTGTGTATGTAGACGAAGTCTGCACGCATGTTGTGTTGTCGACAAGGGTCGCCGAGCGACTCTTTGAACGCGGGCAAAGTCATGCAAGCAACCACGCGACGCTGGCTTTGTGCTTAACGAGCTAGCTTGACGATAGCGGCGGAGACACTGCAACACTCGCCGAATGATGTGTCTTTAGGGCAGGCCGTGTCAGCAGTGACAAGTGTATCTCTTATCTCGGCGTCGCTACTACCAGCAGCTGCTACTGCCAACGAGTCAACTAGGTAGGCAAGCAGACAGACAGACAGACAGGCAGCCTGTAAGCCAGCCGATTACTAACCGTCCGCCGCAGTTTCACCCAAGAGCCCATTCGGCCGACCGGCGGGCTGCAAATCTCGTTCTCATTGTCCTGTCTCGTCGTCGTTGTAAGTCGCAGGTAGACGTCGCTCATCGCTGAAATAAAGCAAGCCTTAGCGCTCTTACCACTTACGTAGTTAGGTAGGTGGGTTTGAGGCCATTCTAGAAGGCTTTTTAGCGAGATCTTGGGCAAGGCGTAAGAGAGAAGAGACGAAGCGCCTATAACGTCGGTGTGTCCCAGATCGTGACAGCGCCTGAAGCTTTTGGCGGCGATGGGGTGTGGCTCCCGTGCCGATTGGGCACCGACGCCCTTCAGACGCCGATCATTTCGAGGAGAAAGCCAAAACCCATGACTTATTTCGATGTTATTCATTTTACTTCTGCTAGCAAAGCATGGTATAAGTAACTTCCCTTGATTTTGACTGACTTCCACCTGATCCCAGGAATCCCTAGTTCGCCGGCATGACCCACTCGACAAGTTGGGTAGTCCTAGCAGATAATCTCGTTATAAAAGCGTTGAACTGTATCAACGGTAAACAATAAAATAGATATTGCTCGTAGCAGCTGTTCAGAAAATTCTGTAATTATAATGTGATACATTGTATCGATCCGACGTCAACGGCAGTGTAGTAGTAACACCGGTGTGCATTTGTACGAGATGCCACAATCAAGCGCCGAGTAATAAAAACAATATGTATTTATTTTGTGTTCATTATAGTAAAAAACATAGTAAAAAAGGGATAATCATGAGTGCTATTATCATTACAGCCACAAAAGCAACAACCACATAGGGAGATCTATATTAATCAGCAAATAAATAAAACTCTATACCGGCAAGTAGAAAAAGGGACTGCAGTGATTAACCTTAAGCTAATTGCGCAATAAATTGTACCACGTCACGGCGTGGTATAACAGCAACTTCTCTGACAACAAGAAGCAGCACCAACAACAACAGCTGCTATGTGCTGTAGCTTGCGTGCGGTCGTACGCACACACCGTCATCACGGCAGCAAGTCAGCTGACAAGACAGCAAGTCCGGCCGGTAGTCTGAAGCTCAAATCCACAAAAAAATCCACACCAGTCTTCTGACCATCTGCTACTCAACCGGGAACTTACACTCATGCTATGTACTAGTACATAGTTCTATAACGTTTACCTTTATTTTGTGCCGCTGCCACGGCCGTATTTAGCAATAGCTCTGATTGAGAGAGAGAGTATTACCGCGGCCTACCAGAGGTCGATCGTTCTGTCCGCCCGGTCGCTGTTGATGCTCGCTGGCCAGCGTTATGCAAAGCGGCATGCCGCTTTTTCGCGGGGAGCGATTGGCGCAAAAAGCCGCCAGCTCCGCCCCAGGTGTTGCCTTCGGTCTTCGTCGTCCCCGTCTACGGCAAAAGCAGCTATTCGTGACAAGGAAAAAATCATGCAATTGAGCAGGTCGATCATAGGTATCAGAAAGACTCATAATGAAGAATGATGAAGGCTAGTAGGAAGCGCCCCGTTTGTGCACACCCGGTCAATTCTGTCTTGAGCGAGCGAAATGGGGAGGTGAATGGAAGGGGACACGAGGGAGCACGAGTACAGCACTTCCAAATTGAGGAACTCAAACTCTCGTAGCTTGAGTCCCTCAATTTGAGGCCTGCAGCTTCTCTAATGCTGAGGAGACAACGTCACGCAATAAACGCCACCTTGAAGGTTCACAGGTTCGGAGTGTCCTGAGTTTGGTCGAGATTTGACGCGTTGAGGCGGCAAACGATCGCGTGGCGCTTAAAATAAACCACAATACGCCAGCAAAAACAACAACTATAATGACAACAATAGCAATAACGACAATAACACCAACAGCAAAAAGTAAACAACAACAAAAGCAGCAACAACGCATTTTATTCTATTTGCGATAGTACCCTCTGGAAGGTATTTCGTAGTGAACCGCAAACGATGTACACTAAAAGCCGACTATAATCGTAAGCTCACTCGTTGCAAAAACAAACTGTGGGACAATGTGAAAAAAAGTTTGCTGCTCTTTCTATCTCTCTCTCTCTCTCTCTCTCTCTATATATATATATATATATATATATATATATATATATATTTAAGATTTCTCATTAAAAACGTAGTCTTTTCCTGCATTATACAATAAAGAAAATTCGATCAACAACAGGGAGCGAACCGGCGACACCCCGATAGCCATGACAACCATGACTAGCGCACTAGTCCCCTAGACCACGCCGCCACTGAAGGAGGTAACTGCCAACGCCAAACAGTCGACCTCAATTCAACGTTTCTAGTGAGAAGGTATTGACATCTGGCCTGCCCGGCAGCATTATAGATGCTGGCCGTTAGTACGCGGTCAGTCTGCCAAAGACCCAAACTGCTTCCCTAGGTAATGCTTTCCCTTTACCCGCACTCTCTGTTCTAAAAAGCTAGCTAGAACATCATGCGTAGGCACAGTCCGCAGATTTCGTGTGTCGTGTTTGCCCTATGTTAGACTGAAGTCAGGACGTTCATGTGTGGTGACGTCCGTACTTGATTGTCAAAAACAGTTACAACGAATGCGCTGGAGCATGCTTGGCAGAGATGAACGGGTTGATTTAACGGCATTGGTGAACGACCGATCGGTTTGATTTGACTGGCCTGTGTTGTCGCAACACCAGCGTTGAGAAGCCTCACACGAATCATACTTGTACGACCAGACGCATGTCGGCTATATCATGTTGGCCAGAAGACAATGGCAGCAGCAGCAGCAAGCACTTAAAAAAATATTGCACTGGCTCTCTGTCTCAAGGTGTGCATGGTTCGATTACATCATTTGTAAATCCAAGCAATTTTGCGTCACTTCCATCTAGGTAGCATCGGGCTTGCGGCTGTAGTTGTCGATACATGCAATAAAAACATCGCAATGTACTTCTAAATGCATCTACTGCAGTTCCTCCTTCCTATTGAGACTTGCCGATATCATCGTCGTCATCGTCGATGTTGCATTTACTTCAGCGGCCACGCAGTTGTCAGTATCTCTCAGATCTGCCATACTAAATCGTTCTGTTGCTGCGCTTGTTTCAATTGGATGTGGCGGCGACAGTGACAGAGCCTTGCAGCACGAGAAGTCTCCCGGATTGCATCTACTGCAGTTCCTCCTGTCTACGGAGACTTGCCCAGCGCACTGGCCCCAATTGTCGCTTGTCGCCACATTTAGAAGCATGGCTTGCTCTTAGTCCTTCCTACTCAATTTGGCGTGCGTTTAACACATCTACAGCGACCTGTCCGTCAAGTTGTAGGTCGTCAAGGTCCAACCAAAGGTCGAACAGGCGATGCGTGCGGGGGCCAGAGCTATACCAGATATCCTAAAGCTAACCGGTGCGGGGTCTGAAACGTCTTCATGCTAAACCCCGTTTCGGAATAGATAGATGTCATCGTATCCCAAGATAACAGTGAAGCTTCCTTGTAGCTTTATCAAATTGCTTGTGATTAAATTTAAAGCCATTTATAAAGAAGTAAGCTTCTACAGAATCGTGTCCAATGTTTTACGAAAGTCCAGTTTAGCAATCACACGCGTTGCTTTTTCCGCTCTTAATGCTTATGCTGAGTGGACTTCCGTCTCCGCTCCGCCCTTGATTGCTACACAAATCTGATATGGTTTCATTGTAGCTGCTAGAACAGCGCCTATGCTTTTTGTTTGACGGAGATCGCCTGGTGCTTGGCCCACATTACCTAAGCCGTATAAATCGTTTTTCCGAGAAGCAGTAAAAGTTACTTCGTGGAAAACCTAAAAGCATAATGGTGGTTGTATAACATATAAACGTTTCTGGATAGATACAGGGTCGGCACTCGCAGGTGGACGCCAGATGGACGCAGATGGTTTTGCGCTACACACGCATAGCCGGCTTCACTTGTAGCATTCCCTCGCAAGATTACGTCAACAGGGACAAGTTGAAAATCAATATAAGTAAACCAAACGCAGTAATATTTTGGAGTGAAAAAAAATCGTTGAAAACGACGAACCTCCTTTGGGTTCGTTTGAATTTCGTTAGGTATATATATATTGCACGATTTGCTGTACATAACTTTCACATAAAGATCTGACTCCAGAAGCAGTTCCTGCCTCTTCCGTGTGCTTTTGCAAACTTTGATGACGGCAGTGTGATTTGAATCACTTCCACCAACGATTCGATAGAGCAGTGTGCCGTTGACTCGACGATTCGAACCGTAATGAGTATGAAGATATGTGAGTAGTGCGTGTGTTTTCCCTTTGCGCGCAATATGTAATGACAACCACTGGTTAATTAAGCTATGTAATCATACAAATAATAGAAGTAGTCGTTGTAATCGGAAACCAGCGCACGTTCACGCGGGTTCTGACGTTTCAGTAGTCGTCGTCAGTGAAGGCGGTCGGACCGCTATGCCCGTCCGAAATCGCCTCACCCTCTCAGACAGAAAAGCTGGTCGCTGGCGTCCGATTTCATTTGAAAGCCAGACCAGACGGCCGCCCGCCACAAATCGTCTGTCTGCGGGGCACGACACGACGAACCAACCCCACGAAGCCCCTGCAAACTGAGCCGGCAATTCAGACGACGTAGCAGCTTGTCGCGAAATTCCATTTGTTGCCCTCATACACGAAGCTATTGTTACTGTTGTCGTCGTCGTTATTGTTGTTGTTGTTGCTGTTGTTGTTGTTGTTGTCGTCGTCGTCGTTGTCGTCGTTGCTACTATGGCCGCCACCGCCGTTGCCGCCGCCGTCATGGTCATCATCATCATCATCATAACCGTTCTGGTTTCCGCTGTTTCCTTGCTCGTTGTTGTTATCGTTGGTGGTGTTGTTGTTGTTGTTGCTGCTCTTGTTGTTACCACTGTTGCTAGTACAGGTTTTTATCGTCATCCTCCTTTCTGCTACGTAACGTACAATCACCTACACGCGCAGCACACACACATATTCCACGCATACCCACAATCGGGGACGGAGACACACAAGTAGTAGTAGTAGTAGTAGCTTTGCACCGTGCACATCAACTTATGTCTCTCATACGCGATTGTATAATAGCGTACGTAAAGCCTGCTACTGCTGCTGCTGTTACTGCTAGGGCGGTGCGACTGCCGTCTGCTACGGCTGGGGCCCGGGCGGGAACGGTGGGGGGGCGGAGTTTGCAGTGGCTCGATCAGGGCCGAGGGATTGACCAGTCTCTCTCTCTCTCTCTCTCTGGTGATCTTGTTCGCGGTAGCGTTCATATGTGCGGCGTTCTCGTGCTGTTCGAAGGTCTGCGATTGTGACTACCGGTGGTCAGCTGGCGAGTCAGCCCAGATCTCGCGTCCCGGGCCCGGGCCAGTAAACAAGAAACCCCACACTGACATTTGCCCATACAACCCCATACATCGACGACCTTCTTCCTACAGTCGACGTGTAGGAACAAGGTCGGATCGCCGTGGGATCGCCGTTGCGGCAAGCACAGTGTTGTCGGTAGCAGTTGCCGATTAATATCAGTCGCAAGGTATGCATCTCTCAGAATTCCGCGACTCAAACATAGATCCAGCCGGAGGACCTAGATGGAGTCCGCTACCTAAAAATATTGCGGCTGCCCTCGCGATTCTGGTACCACTGCCACCGGCGCAATTCTAATTTATTCAAATGTTGCACTGCCTGCCTGCTTATTCGAGTTGATTGAGTAACAAACACATTTGATCACCTACGCGCTGCGGTAAGGCTGAGAAGTATAAACAACTAGAAATAAGCAGTTAGGCAAAGTGGCTGCTATGTATGCATGTAGTTTGATGGTACATTTGGTATGAAACAGATTCTTCCTCCTTCTACTCCTTATCGGTACCGTAATCAATGTATAGGCTTCGCTCGAGCATTAACATGTCTAAATCGACATAAATTAAATGTATTAGAGAATGTATTACTCTCAATATGGTACTATTATATTTACTTATGTGAGTTTACCTCCTGTACATTACTTTATGTGAGTTTACCTCACGTTGAATAGCGACTAACACTAATAGATTGCCTAAAAGGTACTCTACAGGAGTAATATACTACCACAATATGAGGGAAGTATAACAGGTAGCAATGTGAGAAACCAAAAGGTAAAGGTGACGGCTGGTCATTCAGTTCAGTAATCATATTACGCTTGTTACGTCCAGGCAACTAAGAAAATAACTCTGCGGGAACCTCCGGCTAACACCCACGATACAGGAGCTCGCGTTCCCAGCGTGAGGAGCTTGCTTTCTGCACAGCTATAGTGTGCATGTGACCGAGCCCGGCAACTAATCAAAAGGCTGCTATTAATATACTCCGCACGGGCACGCGTGTATAACCTAGCATCTATTTACGCAAGATACGGGGTTCCTTCTATTACATAGGTATGCGCCCTGAGTCCAAATTAGCCAGGTTACTGCACACACAAAGAGCCAATGACAACAACTTATGCTCATACGATTGCCCACGTTGCAAAGAAAGGTCACCACAAAATCAAAGTCAAACTTAAATATATATAATATATATATTATATATATATATATATATATATATATATATATATATATATATATCCAACGATAATGTCAAGATCAGGCTACAAGCAACGGTGGTCACTTAATTGATCTGGCCGGAAAACTAAGATTCGAATTCATTGCGTTAGTGCAAATGTTGGGGCCGCGTGCAAACTTACGACCGAACTACCCTGCTTTCAGATCAAAGGATTTCTCTCAAAGCGCGATCTTAACGACCAATTTTAAGTGAAGGGAAAACGCAGTTCTGCTAAGTGATCGCTTAACTTCATCACACCCATAATTCGAATTTGAATTGTGGCGCCAAGTATTAAATTTACTGTAGCCGTTTGATTGCAGCCGCTTAAATCAGCATAAAACCACCAATAAGTTTTATACTAATATTAAAAGTGCAGTCGGTTTGTTAGACGTATCAGTTTTGGTCTGAAGTATTGAACAATTCCAACACACATGTTAAAATTCAAGTTAAGCTGACCTGGCCGTAGAAGTTGAACCGGTAGTGTTGTCATAAGATTTAGCTATAGAAAAAGTCATAACCTTCACATTTTACCTGCATTAAGACAAGTAAATATCACACGTTGTCCGATAAGACGTTAGGCTAATAGGTTAGAAATTAATTTAGGCTAACTATAATTATATAATGCTAGTGGGCTTATTGAAGGCATAATTGAGATATTACAGTGGACCGGATAGATGATGCCACTATCTGCTCGCAGAAATGCTGAATACCAGGTAGTAAATTTACGCAACGATGCAAATTTCTGTCGTACTCTAGACTCTGTTGCCGCGTTGTTCATTTCTCACAATTGTAGAATTAGGCACAACGCCATTAAAACTATGATCATCATAATAACCATTTGCCATGCTTTGGCTGAGCTCGAGATTAATATTGGCCTTGCATTTGGGGTATTTTTTATCCAGGTGTGTAGGATAGTCTGTAATCGAATTATGCAAAATCTTTAAGGGACTAATGTTATATATATATACATATATATATATATATATATATATATATATATATATATATATATATATATATATATATACCGAACACGTCGCCACCCACTTTAATGACAGAAGCGGACAATTTTTTTAGCAGAGGATACCTGGCATATAGTTGTGTATTCGTACTTAAACTTCCTCAACTCGACCAAGTGGATCTTTCTACATCGTACCGATGTTTCAGATGCGGTACGATGTGGTACTATGTATTTGAAGAACGACTTTGAAAATACTTATCAATAATGTAACTTCATTGGGAATTGGTCGTTGTTTATCATAGCAAGTTGCTGCTAACTAATATGGTCCCTAACTAACAACAGAGTCGTCGACTCTGTAACAGTCGGTCGTGTGTAACAAGCCTTAAAAGTGGCGTTTAGAGCCCCATTACTAGCTACGGGAACCATGCATAGTAGAAAGGAACTCGTTTGTTTAGCTGTTGCCGATTATTCGGTATCGTTGCGTTTTGCGTTTGCGGCTTTCATGCGGATGGGCTTTCTTCTCTCATCTCATGCCTCTGCGACCCGCACTGGTCGTAATGATCATCGCATTCGCTCTCTTACTGGTTGCGGCGTCGGGCCCGGTGGCGTGGTGGCATGCGTCGGCGCTTCGCGACCGGAGGAGACACGGATAGGTGCGCGGGTTCGAGCCCCACCGTTGCCCCACATTTGTATTTATGGGGGGGGGGGTCCATCTGTGAAGCAATGCGCAAAGCAGCAGTCCCATGGACGTTAAATCTTGGCTTAGAGTCAGCCCCGAAAGGATTTTTTTTGTTACTGTTTGCGGCGCTGCTACGTGTTTCGTAGTTCGGTCGTTCGTTCGCTCGTCTGCATTGCGGTTGCTAGCAGGTCCACTACAAGCCCCACCCTATTGTAGTCCCGATAGCAATTGGTGGGACAGTGGTAGAGCTCACGACCCTACCCATAACTGGAACACGTACAAAACCTAACGAATGTGGATTTTTGTTGGCTCTTCTTCTCTCTCTGTCTGTCTCATGTATTCATATGATTTCAGGTAGCCTGATCAAACGGTACGTATCGTATGGCCGGCACGGGGTTCTACTGTGTGACAGCCGTCGGTCTGCACACGGTGCTGGACACGACTGCCGGGGCCGCGCAGTAAGTGGACGCACTATCTACGCTTATCATGCCGCTAGCAGTCGTAGATCTTAAGAACGACAATCACACACAGAGACACACACAGACAAACTCAGACGCCGTTTACTTGACTCGCACAGCCTACCGGCCAAAGCTAATTAGCGTAACAGCTGTTATTGTTGCGATAGCCTAGTGTATATGAAAGATACAAACACGAATTCGCACACACATATATATATATATATATATATATATTATATATATATATATATATATATATATATTTATGTATATATATTTATGTATATATATATTTACGTATATATATATATATATATATATATATATGTCATTAGCCAGCTGTTTCAAACGACTAGTGGATGCATACAAAGGAGGAGGCAACGACAACAACAACGGCGGATCACGTATCTAACAGAACGGTGCTTTCTACATTGGCCTTGCCGCGCAACCTTCAAACGCCCTTCGTACACCGCCATGCGTGACTTGCTAGGCACGCCGCTACGAAAGATGTGCCGGCTCTGACCACTGGAGTTAGTTTGTTCACTTTATCTGTACGAATGTCTGCCTGTCTGTCTGTCTATCCGACTGTCCGTGTGTCTGGCTGATGATGGCAAAGATCATCAATGAGCGTGCAAGACTCGCGCACGGGCAGGGTTAAACGCTGCAGCACGTCGCCGAGGTATCTGCGCATCGTGCGGTGGCATCGAACGCTGTGTAGTTGTCGTCGTTAGCGCCGCAATAATAATAATAATAATAATAATATTAGTAATAACGCTTAAAGTGCATGCTGTGAGCCTGCACGTATCTATTGTGTGTAAGAAGACGATACGACGATAAGACGACGGACGCACGGCATACACGCGTGCCCCCGATCCATTGAAGAATGCACGCATCGTTTCTGGTACGGGCGTCTGGCCTGTGCACGAAGCGCGTGCCGAAGTCTCGGTTCGACCACCAGCTGCCAGCTGTCATCGGTCAATGCGATGACTGGCTGACTTCAGTCGGCGTAGCATAGCAGGCCAGAGGCAAGGGACGCCTCCGGCCTAATCGGTCTCAGCTCAGTATGCGGTCTGACAGTAGACAGTAGCAGAGCAAACTTTCACCATTGTTAGAGGGAGTCGGAGAACAGAGCCATCTGCACGTTCTCCAACCAATCAATCCTTCTTCGATAATGGCCGCATAAAGTTGCTCGCCGCGGCGACCCTGGATCTCGGCTAGCTGCCTTCTCTCTGGCAGACAGGGAGAGATAGATAGATAGATAGAGAGAGAGAGAGAGAGAGAGAGAGAGAGCAGCTTAAGGATGATGGTAAAGCAGCCATGCAAATTGGCGATATGTAATGGTGTCACCACATAAACATACACACACGAGCGCACGTCCGCAACTCAATAGGAAACATTTATCGGAATTGTATTACTGGATCGTTTGCCCTGTACGCTGAAGTGGCTCTATTTCCTATGTTTAGGCAACCACTCGGACCTTCGATGGCACTGATACATATTTTGATTCATGTTTTATGTTGCTATTTTTACAATAATACCAGATTTTTTTACTAGCGACTCGACTTTGAGAAAAACTAGAGTAGACGATAAACGGATGTACGCCTAACACAACCAGTACTGCCTGACAAGTCTAAAAATGTAAAAAATATGTGCACCCTCAAGCCGCCCTCAAGCGGTGGTGAGATGAACTGGAACGACCCTTAGACAAAAAAAAAATGTTCCGTAAATAGTTTCCACATGCCTACTTTATGAGTATGAATAAAAAAATTACGATTTATTTGAATTTCAGTTTGTATTTGCCGTGTGCCATACATTTAAATAAAGGTGTCTCAGCAGCAGCAGATCTAGTGCATCTAGCAGCAGCTGTACCACCCACCAATAAGCCACTCTAGATAATCTTCCTCGGTGTCACGAAGGGAGAGTGAGATTGGTGCTAATTTTAAGCGTCACTCTAATCTTGCATGCATCACCATGCCGATCCTCAATGAACAGGAACGTCGAACAGGCAGAACTCGTCAAGACTCATTCTCGTTTGCGTGGCGGATTCAGGACGAAGGTGAACTTGTCCCTCGTCGTCGAGATTCCGTCACGGCCGGTCATGACGACAGCGAAACTGCCGACGCCGCTGTTACCGTAGCGGTGTTTCTGCTACTGCAACAGCAACAGCAGCAACAACAACAACAACAACAACAGCAACCGCAGCAACAACAACAACAACAACTGCAAGAAGCATTGTTGCTGTTAGCGGTCGCCGTTGGCCCGTCATGGCGTTGCACTTTTAATTAAACTACTACGCTGTTGCAGCAACAATACCAGCTTAGACTTCTGCTGCTGCTGCTACCGATGTTGCTGTTGTTGTTGCTGCACACATTGAAGGCACAGCCAACAGCCGGCGTACGACGACCTGCCTTTGCATACGTTCGTCGACAAGAAGAAGAGCACAATACGCATGCACGCACCCAGCACGCACAGCTCAGACGCCGCAAGCCGTGTTGCCGAGCGTCGGCGTTGCCGAGGCGTATGCGGGACGACCCGTTTTTTGACCACATCGGCAGGCAGCATGCCAATGAGACGACCAAGCAGGTGGAGATTGGTCGGCGGTGGCAGTGGCTTGCTCGAACCCTCAGTCGCTCGCTGGGACAGTTAGTTCAGCGTGCGCTTCGCCGCCTCCTTGGTCGTTGTCGTTGTCGGCGTCAACAACCTCAACCTAACCTGTCCGGATGCCTCCCGATAAGGCATGGGGACATAGCGATAGAGTCAGAGAGAACACGACCAGATTAGACAGGCTGCGAAAGAGCGAGAGAGAGAGAGAAAGATATATATATATATATACATTTGGAGAGAGAGAGAGATACTACGATTGGCAGGTTTATTATAAATAGAGAGAAACAAAAAAGGCAGGCAGAGAGAGAGTGTGAGATGGGTAAATAACGTAGACGAAGCACGAGGACAAATATAAGCCGAACCGCGCCGATCGAGATGATAGAACACGCCGGCCATCCGCCCGAGGTTTCGGTTGTTGTTGTTGTTGTTGTTGTTACGAGGTTCACCGGTTAGGATAGTCGGCGAAAGGAAGCCGTAGAGAGAGACAGAGAGAGTATATAAATATATATGACTAGAGACACAGAGAGAAACATCGTTTGGCGGGTGGTTAGGTAAACGGAATCGAGTCGACTAGTAGTGGTCGTCGTCATAGTCGTAGTAGTAGTTAGTAGTAGTAGTAGTAGTAGTAGTAGTAGTAGTAGTGATGATGGCGGTCGCAGTAGTTAGTGGGCGGCCGCTTAGATGAAGTCAGCGACGGCCGAAACGGCAGTGTCTGTTGTCCGGCCGTAGCCGGCGTCGCCGTTGTATAACCACCATCTGACTTGCAGATTAGGTCGCACGAACGTTGACCTGCCTCCAGCCTAGACCGCCTCCCAATACCTAGGCCGCTCTAACCAGCGGCCAACTTTAACCCCCTTGTCCTGCAATCGTCCTGTCGCCGCCGTCGCCATTACTACCACCACCACCATCATCATCATCATCATCATCATCATCATCACCATCCTCATCCTCATCCTCATCATCAACATCATTATCATCAACATCATTATCATTGTCATCAACACCGCCACTATCGCCACCACCATCACCACCACCACTATGTACGCGGCGAAGCGGCACGCTAGCGCTGCCGAGGTGCTTCAACGGACGCAAGTGAGTCGTCGCCGCCGCATAGAGTACGCGGACCTCATGCGTATGTCAGCGATAGATAGTAAGATCGCTGTTAACCGCCAAGATAATCTTTAACGTGACCCTTGAGGCCAATGGGCAATGGGCTATGGTCAACAGGCAAATGACAAACCTTCTCCAGCAGCAGCAGCAGTAGCATCAGCGATACGAGCCACACACAGCATTACCGTTAACCGTGTCGTCACGTCGCTGTCATCCTCGACACGCTTAAACAAATGACGTGAAACGATAGATTTCATATTGCAGGCGCAAGCTATCTGTCTGTCTGTTCGCGTGCCTGCTTACCAGCCTTGGTTGCCGGAGAGTGTCGGCCAAGCGCCCTGCGGCTTAAACGACACGTAGCAAACGTTGGCTGTGTGATGGCCTCAACGTCCGGGAATCCAGTACTGTGTGCCGTCGAGTCCGTCGTCATAGATTACGCATACGTAGTATGCGGCCATCGTAGCAAGCGACCATAGCAGCAGCAGCGGCGGCCATGGCAGCAGCAACGAGCCAGCGACGTAACTTGCCAGCTATGTCGAATGGGACGCACCCCAGCACACGATGTACCAGCATCACGCTAACGATACAGCGACAGCGGCAGTAGCGTGTATACGCATAAATTAGTCGAATTGTCGTCGCTGCACTCGTCGCTGCACAGTCATAGCATGGCACGTCTACCACACACACACTCGCCCGGTCTAATCGTCGCAAGCCGTCGTCTCGCGTATAGACTCGCAAAGCAGAGTATTTTCCAATACTACGCTGCGGCACCGTAGCGGCACCGTGGCGTTGCTTAGCGTTAAGTGTATGCGCTCTAAAACCACCGGACAGCGCACCGTGTCGTAGTCTCAACGATAACTAACGTTGAACTCAGCTAATCGCTCAGTATATGTCGCTTAAATTCGTTGCCCGAATCTCGTCATATAGAATATGTAATACGAATACTGTGCTACCATCTCTCAACCGTAGTAGTAGTAGTAGTAGTAGTACAACCCCTACTACCGCTGCTGCTGCGACTGTTGTTACTGCTATTACTACTTCTGCTGGACACACGCCGTTCAGATCTGACGACCTAATGCCTCTTTTACCGACATCGTCGTTCGGCCGATCCACAAAATCCTCCTCTCCATGCAAGCCAGACGAAAACGAGTTGAAGCTTGTAAGTTAAGCACGTTAAGCTTGAGTCGCGAGGGAGGTTTGAGGCTTCGACGAACCGTAAATTAATCATGCCAGTTGGCCTAAAAGTAGAGTTGGTGTATCGAAGTTCAACGTTAAGTTGACTACACGAGACTTTCCTAATGATCCGCCTGGCAATCGGATGAGTAGCTGCCGCCGCTGATGCCGCTGCTGCTGCCAGGGCGAAAGCGCACAACTTCCGCTTAGGTGTAGTATTATGTATATTCAGCTAAAGAAAGGAGCTTTTGAAGAGGGTAAATACGTCTAGGGGATAGCGGGGGGAGGGGGCAGAAGACCAGAAGGCAGTCAAGTTAGGACCCGCGAGTCACGGGGGCACCAGGGAGTGGGAGAGGAACCCCTACCGAGATATGAGAACATGAGAGCTCTGAGAGGTGATTATGTCAACAACTTGGCAAACGCGCGCCTATCGAAGTGAAGTATCAGAAAAAGAAGGAAGTAGGATCGGATGAGGTCGACAACGCCGCCTACTACTAGGAGCGGCACTGGAGAGCAAAATGGAAAAGAGGAGTGAGACAGGCCGCGAAACAGGCCCGTTCGGAATCCGTCCGTTCGAACACTACCGGCGCTTATGGATCGGATCATAGTGATCGCAACTACGAGAGGGACAGGAAACTGGAGAAAACGTGAGATAGAGAAAGAAATAAAAAGAAAAAGCCACGAGTTACACCGCCAACGACGAACCGGGCACCGAGAGCTGGTTTAGAGAAAAGCTGCTGGCGTAATCGACCAAGCGTCATCCGTCGGCCAATACGTTTAAGTCCTTCAGCGTTTAAAGGCAGTAAATACGTCTATGAAGGAGTGGCAGGAGGGGATAGCAGACGAGCAAAACGCAGTCGCGTTAGAAACTGGGATAGTAGGGAGTCAGGGAGAAGGAGACCAAGGGGTCGAGAAGGGAGAACCCCCCGCCGAGATATGCAGAACATGAAAGCTCTAAGAGGTGATTATGTCAACGACTCGGCAAACGCGGGCCTATCGAAGTGAGGGATTAGAGAAAAAAAACGGAGCAGGATCGGATGAGGTCGACAACGCCGCCGCTGCCGCCTACAACTAGTACCACGAGCAAGACCTGGAGAGCAAAATGGAAAGGAAGACTGAGATGGGCCGGGAAGCGGGCGCGTCCGGAATCCGCCCGTTCGAACACGACCGACGCTTATGGATCGGATCGTGGTGATCGCAACAACGAGAGGAACGACAGGAAACAGGAGAATGAGTAAGCGGGGGCAACGAGGGTTACACCGCCAAGGACAAAACTGGCCACCGAGCGCTGCGTTAGAGGAAAGCTGCTAGCGTAATCGAGCAAACGTAGTCTGCCGGCCAATACAAGCACGTAGCAGATTGGCTTCTGGCGGCGACAGGCGAAAACCCCCGCTGACCGCTGTGTCTATTGGCACCGTTCCGACCGCCCGTCCATCGTCCAATACCGGGCCCCCAGAGCTACCTAGAAAAAAGTGGGCGGGGAGCGGGAAAAGTAAAGGGAAGTGGGGGGGGGGGTATCATGGCGTTCCGAACCTACACTTCCATACTCATCGTAGCAGCTAAGTGCGTTGAAAGAACATCGAGCAGCGAGACACTAGCAAGCTACTCTAGGTCAGAGATGTGCATGGCCTCGGCTGCTCATTGACCGTTTCTATATATATATATATATATATATATACAGTGCACATTTTCAAGAAACAACTGTCGTCCCACTTTTATATTAATATATATATTATATATATATATATATATATATATATATTGCACACGTGGCTATTTGCAATCGGGGTATGTATATAATACGTTCTGCAAGCGGCGAATAGCTTTCGCTGTTTGAGTCCTCTGTGGGCGTTTAGCATGACGACTGCTTGGGGACGAGCCGCGCGGTGCACATACATTGGGTTGCTGCCATTATTTGCTTGCTCAGTACGTAGCTACAGCACCAACATAGACATAGGACCGTATTAATGTATATAAATACGGCCACGGTAGAATTTCGACTGCGTATTTGGTAGCAAGGGGGAAGGGAGAAAGCGTTTTCTATAGTGCCGTGTATGACTGTGTTCGACTGCATATATATATATATATACACGACTTGTCCTGCGATTGATGGTTGCAGGCGTAAGACCTCCGAAGGTGTCCTTTTCGGATGCTGGTGGTGGTGGTGTTGTTGTTAGTAGGCTGATTGTCGTCGCTAAATCGAAACAGATCCCCCAGGTCTTCTGGTTCATGTCGAAAAGCGGATTGCAGCGTTTCTCTGCAGCAGCAGCAGCAGCTCTAGGCTTGCCACCAAATGAAGACAAACCACTCCTGCAGAGCGATCTACCAGCAGAACTAGTAGCGGAGTGTCCGTAGTAGCACAAGAAGCAACCATAGAAGTCCGTTGTAGCAGTAGTCGTTGTATTGTAGTAGTAGTAGTTGTAGTGGTAGGCCGGTAGTGGTAGGACGCTACTACACGGACAGCTCAACGAAGTGGCCAACAGCGGAACAGAGGGATAGGAGGAGGTCTTTTGAGACCGCTTGGCGGCAGGCACCAAGGGACGCGGCGGTACCACGCCGGCAGGCCGTACGTAGTCAGACCGGTGCTGTCTTCGATCTTCGTGTCCTGTCGTTTCGCTTTCTCGTCTTGGCCCGAATGGCTCGATGGCCGACATGACCTGTTCGGTCTCCTCGCCGGATGCTCCCGGGGCCGTCGTCATTGCGATGGTATTGAGTCATACCATCACATGCTCGGGCCGATTGCAGATCGGTGATGCTGCACTTCTGCTTTTGCAAGCCGCTGCTTGCAAGACGCACTGTATTGTTTCTAGTTCAACGGCCATCGTGGAAGAACAATATGAGCTGGCTGAGCTGGCTAGTAGCACTAATACAACGAAAAAAAAGCTGCCACTCCTACAAGGACAAATTCTGTTACTGTGACTACAGGAATGATGACATGAATGAACAACTATAACAGTTACACTACGAGATATTCGTACTGCCGTTATTTTCATTTGATGGCTACTTTCGTCACTCCTGAGGCAGGCCACTGCTATCAGAGAACGCTGGCGAATACTCTATGTGTTGGTTGCCCAGAGTCCAAAATCGGTCATTGCCTACCACCACTCGAACCTTTTCTGTGCGGCATGCCGAGTCAGCCAACCTACACCGCTTCACAACCTAAACTGGGCAATAATAATAATAATGATGCGTATACAGGCGCAGACGCAGCGTCCATACACTCACTGCCGCGGGTGCAACATGCCAGGCGACAGAGGGCGATGCAGCGAGGAGTAACTCGAAGAGGTTCAGCAAGGCAAGAACGGCGGCAGCGCAATAGATTACTCGGCGCAAAGGACACAATCAAGTGTAAAGTTGCGGGAAGAGCGGGCGGGGAAGTGACCACCTCGTTGGTTAAGCAGGCTGGGGACAACTTGGAAAATTAATGTCCGTCGAAAGCAGCTCCCTCTTTTCTCGCACCGACCTCGCCACCGAGACTCGGCTTGCTTGCTTGCTCAACTCTTTACCCCTCTTTTCTCAGCCCACTGGTCATATAGAACGGCTCGTCCGCGCACGACGGTATGTTCGGGTTCAGATATTTATTTGGCACAGCTGCCAGTTGAGTCGACAACTACAGGACGTGCCAGAAATGAACTAGGCGCATAGGCACTCTGCGCGTGAAACTTAGGGTCAAGTGCTGAGATCGTCGCCGCCGCCGTCGCCATCGTCAACGAGGCTTTCATAGAGTTTGGTTGAAGATATCTGATTAGAGAAAATTAAGGACACTTCGGGAGGACGCAGGCATGGCTTGGTGCGAAACAGAGGAAGGAGCAACAGCATCCGCTGCTTCTACAACAACTGCAACAACAACAACAACAACAACAACAACAACAGCAACCACCACCACCAGCTACTTGGAAAACGATTGCACTCTAGCCCCTGTTCGTCAAACACTCGAACGAACGAAAAATCGACTATTCAAGCTCATGGCAACTGGTTGCAGGTAGAAGTGGCGGTTAAACGGTTAAGGACGACACGCTAAAAGGTAAATGCTGTCAGAAAGGCTCAGAAGAGCGTCAATAGTGTGCGGCGGAGTGTTTGATCTAGCCGATCTATCGGCACAACAACGCCAAAGAAGGCCGGCGGCTTCGTTCGGGACAGCAAACAAGCAACAAGCAAGACAGTCAGATAGACACACAGACAGCCAGCCAGCCAGCCAACCAACCAACCAAGCCAAGCCGAGGGCCACGTTGTGAACAAATAGGCCAGACCATTGAATTGGCCAGGGCTTTCTTGTGTGTAGGCCCCTCCTTACCCCAACGTCTACCGTCCATACGGCCGGCCACCTCACAAGAAAGGTAAAACCAGACGAACTGCTCACGAAGCCAGTAGTAGTACTACGAAGTAGTCAGACGATCATTCGGTCTCTCCTTCTCCCCCATCTCTCTCTTTCTCTTTTGAGCTCAGCTCTTATTGCATAGCGCGCAACTCCACAACAACGAGGTGTGCCCGTCAAATCTGCTATCCATCGATGACGTCACAGACTGATGTCGGCCTGGCGTAATGTCGCCTGGGTTCGCCGTTACCGACCCTGCCATCGTAGCATATGAGGACAGGCAGGAAGGGCGAGAGAGAGAGAGCGAGAGAGAGAGAGGGGAGGGAGAATAAGTAAAAGTAAAATATAGTCTACAGCTGACGGCGTACAGCAGTAGGAGCAGCAGCAAACTACCGAACAGATCCGGATCTGTTAGGGTGTTGGCGAGTCCAGGCGAGTTCAGTCGAGCAGAACGAGCAGGACATACCGAGGAGGAATTTGAAAATGCGTTGTCCACTTGCTATACAATTAGAATTAGCGGCCAGTCAAGTTTGTTGGCCCGAGGTTCTGTAACAGCCAGTCGTGGGGGGCGTCGTGTGCTCAAAGTGCTACTTGTGGTTTGAGGGCAGATAGTTAGATAAGTTTGACATGTTTTTATGGGTGGTTTGCATTTAGACATTGGTTCAATGTTCCTCAACGCCATCAAGCCCCCTGCCAGCAGCAGCAACAGGAGTAGCAATGCGAGTTGGTCGCAGCGCATATGTACGCATTGGCATTCGCTGCCAATGCGAAACTAACAAGATGACCCGCTTCAACTGGTAGAAACCGTCACTGGCCACACCGCACCTCGATTGTCGGCGCTGATGATGGCAAAGTACCGCTTCGTGTTCGAAGTCCGCTCACAGCCGCCGCGAATAGCGCAAAAATATCAATGGCAGCTTGCGTGTTCCTAACTTTGGCTTAGAGCCGGCCGGGGCATTCTGAGCTATTGTGAAAGAAAATAAATGGCTTTTCGTTTGCCGGCAAAACACGCTAGATATTCTATAGATCACCATCATTATCATGTCTGGCGGCCTGCATTGTGACTACGTCCGTCCCTGGTGGCAGTAGCTAGGCGACGCGACTCAATTAAGGATATCATGTAGCTGGCTACAAAGTTTACTTATAGAAATCGTCTTCAAAGGAGTTTCTTGCCTCTCGCGTGGATTGCCAAACTCTGTTTCTACCTTTCGATTTATATGTATATATATATATATATATATATATATATATATATACATATATATATATATATATATATATATATACATATATATATATATATATATATATATATATATATATATATATATATATATATACTATATATATATATATATATATATATATATTATACTATATATATATCTATATATATATATATTTTTTTTTTTTTTTTTCTCGTTCGTCGGGCTCTCGTCTCACGTTTCCGGATAGGCCAAGTGTTCGCCTGTCGGTCGCAGGACGCAGTTTTTTTGTTATTGCTGTTTGAGAGCTGTCTGAGACGGCCCGCCGTCGCCGGCTCTGCTGCGTTCGGACATTGGTAGGCCACTAAGCCGGGCAGGACAGGAAGCCATTGTGATGACAATTGCGGACAATGACTACCTACTTGAATCGAAGGTAGGGGCCGCCGCTGTCCACTGCTACTACTACCACCACCACTATAACAACGACGATATCTCTCGGACAAACGGTTGGACTGGCTGGCCCGAACGCCACGGGCTTTCTTAAGTAAGGCGGCAGCTGAGCGTATCCTGCGGTGAGAAAACGTACGGGCATAACATATATGAGATCTAAAGGTTATACCAGTCTGGCCCTTGCCGCTTAGTACAATCCAGGTGGCAAGACTTTAGCTTTAGCTTGAAAAGCACTAGAATCTGTGCTATAGAACAAATACGTGCCAGTTTTTGCGAACTTTTGAGAACGTCATAGCTACTCTGCGAAAAGTCATGCAAACAGGGACGCGTCCGCTTGAGTATGTTTGTTTTTTTTTAAATAATTAGTGTCGACTGCACTTTTAGCACATTATTTATTTCCACATTAGATTGGGTAAAATGTGAAATTGTATGATCAATATCACTACAGCCTCGTAATGATATTAAAATTAAAAATCACACTGTGCCAGCCTTGTTAGCGAGGAGAGTGCAATGCACTCACTGCCGTGATATTCTACACATACACCATAGCAATATTACAAACACATGTGTCACAGATTTCATGATAAGCGTCTTTCATGGCATGGTGGTGAAAACCGTGCACAGCAAAACGGGCGATTATGTGCCTGTTTATCTTGCCCGTGTCCTCTCATTCTGAACTAACCATTGTATCTGCCATATAAACATGTGGGTAGATTTCTGCCAAAGTCTGTACTTTTGTTATTATATTTCACCGATATCATTGGAGGTGACAATACGGAATGACTTACAAAGCAAATAATTACATAATACTACTCGATGCAATTCTTCCCTGCGTCTCTGAATACTGATGAAACGGCATGGCAGTCGCACACCTTTCTTTAGCATGCAAAATACACTGCAATCTGGGGGTGTGTTGGACTTGTGTTGTTGGATATCCCGCCGATGAAAAATAATTTTCACACGCCTATACAAAGGCTATGCAACGGCGACGTTTCTGGCAACGGCTGCAAGGCTCTAGAGAACATGAGAAGTCCGCACCCCGAGGCTCTTGCAGACAGCAATTTTCCACCTGTCTCATCTGCACACAGAAGGCTGCTCCCTGCTACGTCTGATATCGGCTCACACTTGCAGACGAGTTTCCTGCAGTTCTGGAGTTTGTGTGTGCGTAACGCATTTTCCAGTTAGTCATCTATGGAAGGAAAAACGTCTGATGCGGTCAAGACCTCAGTTTTCTTATTACTAGCCTTTTGGCTATGCTTGTCGGCTTAAGATCGAAGCACCTGCAGGAATTAATATTTCCCCTTTGGGCGCTACGTTTTCAGTCGCGGATCATTTCGGCAAAACGCGCAGCCTTAAAACCAGCTCATTCATTTTCGACAACGGGCTCATCGAACTTGCAAAGAAGTACAGTGCAAAATGCGTGCAAGCTATTGTCTACTTAACCACACTTTCGACTCCCTATTGGACTTCCTAATACGATGTTAACCACCAATGCTTATTGCTTGCTCATATTTTTGCTTGTTGAGTATTTGATACAGCGTTTTCATGTGTATGCATAAAGTATAGTTGCGATATGTTTAGTTACGCTAGTTCATATATATATATATATATATATAAAGAAAAAATTATTTACAGATTACCTGAATGGGCCCTCTCGATTACTCACTAAAGGACGTTCTTTGCATTTCACGTCCAGAGTGTTTTTTTGTTGTCAGCCAACGACAACATTTCCAACCCCAAACAGTTGAATACAATAGGACAGGTTTTTAACAGACGGCACCTTTGGGAGTTCCTGAAGATCGCCCGAGGCTGAAGTCAAAGTGGTGTATCATTACTTGTACGTACTAAGGGGGGAGACATGACGCCGTCAAAGGGCATCGAATGTCAAAGGGCTCCATCATTGCATAGCACTGGGCTAAAGCGTCCAAGCTTATGTTTAACTAATTATGAGTCGTAATATCACGTTTTGGGTTCATATTATAATTCCCTTGACTCTTTCATCTGCTTGTTTTTTCTTTTTCCTTACTTTATTTTTCTGCTGCATCTGTGTTGAGACTGTTTTACGACGACGACGGCGCGTCGTATTGTTTGCTGCGGATTTAAGAGGCGCTCCACTCTGTATGTGTGGTTCATTTCACACAGACTCACAACACAAACAGCCAAGATTGTCGAGTTTTGCCGTCCAAGTTCTCGACATAGAAGAGATTGGCAAAAAACGCGGACGTCCTCACGTCAGGAAGCAAGGACCGTCTGCAGAACGACCGAAATCCGCCGTGCACTTAGACTTCGGGAGCCAGACCTAGTCTCGAGTAACGCAAAAGTACAAGATCGAGTGCGAAACTGTAGATAACAGAGACATTGACGTATAGGGAAGGATTGCTTCGGCAGCCCATATATATATAATTAAATTATATAAATATGTATATGGCTTTACTTCAAATCGAAATCAATTCAACTGATTGCTTCAAACGAAAATTCGTAAAGATGGACCTAGCCGGGAATTGATTGCGTTGGGATTACCAGGCTCCTATTCCGTCCCGTCGATAGTAGTAATAATAGTAATAATAACAATAATAATAATCATCATCATCATAATTTAATTACATTCAAACCGTTAACTCAGTCGCAGCCATGTGTGCCCAGGCAAAGGTCAACGCAACCTAATAAATAAATAAAATTCGTTTAAATTAAGGACCTAAGGTGTACTGTATGCATACACGTAACCCTGCATATATTTGCTGATCCATTAGAATGACAAAGTTTATCCGCCATCGAGCGCAGCATACACTTTTGGCTGAAGAAACGTCGTTGTTTGTTCCTGGTTTGTTCGAGAGACCCAGATGGATAAGGGGATATGCGCAAGGAGAAGAAGGATAGTTGTTTAACTACTAACGAGAGGGTCCTTGCTAGTCTCCTGGTGAAAGTCACGACGAAACTGGCACACATCTCAAGGCCCAGCCCTCGGGCCACACTAAAATTACCTGCCGGTGTATCTATTAGTCTACCTAAACAAATTTTAGGCCAACCATCTAAGGTACGCCGTAGGCATATATATACATAATCTATCATAACCATATGTACTCATTTTAAGGTTTAGTAGAAGTCGGCATTGGCGAAAATAGTTTTTCCCTATGGAAAAAGGTGGCGAAAACGTCTTATTTAGGAGTATGGACGAAATTTATGAAACTTGTTCTTCTGTCTATTTTCTCGTTCATGATTGTTCAAAATCTCTGTTTGCGGGCGAACTAGTCGTCAACGCATGAAGAAACCGATCATACCCGCGTGTTCGGTGAAAAATTCTACATAATGAATGACATCCGACGCAAGCTAGCAAAAGGCGAATAGCCAGGGTAAGGAAAGTCACGTAAAGTCGAAATGTTGTTATGTCTTACATTGAAGCTTTTACGTGCGGGAACCGTAAATGTTTGCCTTTACGACCAAAAATGTACGCCCAAATCGTAGACAATAGTAAATTAATTTACCATAATGTTTGTATCAAAGTGATAATGCTACGTTTCGTAGACGCCGAGTAACTGCGCTTTTTCTACAGCTATCTCTTCATCGTCGGCTAAAAAAGCTTCGTTACTCGGAAACTACAGAACACAGCACCATCAATTTAATACAGAACTGACAGGCATTACATTTTCTATTGCCTGAGACTAGTCTTTTTGGCGTGCATTTTTGGGTTTATTGGCAAAAGGTTACGGTTCTGCATGTGAAAGCTTTAACTTCGACTTTCATCGACTTTTCATAAGTTAATTACCCCCCCCCCCCCCCCGTCTTTTCGTAATCTGGCCTTTCGCTAGCTAGCGTCGAGTATCATTCAACTTATGAAGCATCATTTTCCGCCGAACACGCCGGTATGCTCGGTTCCTTCGTGGCACCGCCAGTACCTCTTGCAGGGCTAATACGTAATGAGACAACACATACGCTCCACTGGGCTGCTAACTCGTTGTAGTTGTTGTCAACGTTATCTGCGTCATCGTTGTTTCGGTCGCCGTCGCCCCATCAACCAGCAGCACGATCATCTGAACCAGATTCGTATGCACGACAGAACAATAGCCGATAGTGATAGCTGTTGCTGTTGCTGCTGCTGCTGCTGCAAATATTGTTAGGACGCTTGCAGTTTGAATTGACGCGTAGTTTGCAGTTGTCTAGTCTTTTTTTTTAAAGAGGACTAACTGGAAAATGCGGTTGCACACGCGGGCACCGCAGCAAGGGGGCTCCCTGCAAGTGCGGGCCGGTAGTGTGGGGCTCCAACCCACTAAAAACCAGTCGTGCCCCGTCCCCCATCAAGCGGTGCGTAGAGCGTCATTGAAGGCCGAACGGCCCCCATATACATGTTGATACATTTTCTTGAAAATTTGGTTAAGTCTGAAATAACACTGCAATCGTGCCTAATGCAAGAGGACGAAAAAAAAAGAAGAAGAAAAAGACGATAAATATCCGATGCAAATGGACTGCCGCCAATGTAGGCGCGCTTATATCAAGAAAAATATCCGATGCAAATGAATCACAACAGGGTACATGCGTCTTTACGTGCGTACTTTACGTTACTACCTGGTCGCGGTCCTACTACAACTACGACCACGGTTAATTCACAATCTGACTTGATTGAGTCGAGCTCATGTCAATCGATGAAATCGAAAAAAGGCCACACTAAAAAGTTGCGAATTAGAAACGGCGAACTTTCTTGAGGGCCGGAACTAGCCGGAACCAATGAGCGATGTGTCACCACCGATCTGTTCTACGCACCTTCCCGTTCCCGCTAGGCCGTTCCTCTCACTTCTGCGGTCGGAAAACGCTGCGGTGGGTCGGAAACCAGCAGCAAGGCGACAAAGAACAGCGTAAGAGAAGCATTCGTTCGGTTGCAGTTGCCGGCGAAATCAATTTGGCAAAGGTGTGCTGTCAGCTCAACAGCAGCGACCCAAGCGAAAGCTCGCTGCGCACTGAGATCTTACGGGCGAGAGAGGCACGTGCAGCCAACAACCACGACTACCGCCGATGCCAACCCTGGCTTCTAAGGCTTCTTATAATAAGACTTCGCTGCCTTCTTTTTCTCTGCCACTAGGTTGGTTGCTCTCCATGTCGCTCTCCCTGCTAGACAAATTCATGAGCTTCGCCTTTTTGCTCATATATTCAGCTGGCTCTCTGGCGCGCAACAGCTCTGCCACACACAGAAGTCGGCGGCCAGCTCCTGACAACAGGTGTCCCACGAGCCGCCATGATAGAGCGCGCCTAATAGGTATGCATCGAACCATACACGTTACATTCAGCCCGAACAATACCCTGCGTCCGGGTGAGCGGGTAGCTAGCTAGATTACTACCGAGGCAGTGTATGTATGTGGTCTTGTCCTCCGAAGAGGCTATAGATAATGACGCAGTCGGAAGTACTGCGTCATTATCTATAGCCTCTTCGGAGTCTCTTCGCGTTCGTTGCGTGAGTGTGTGTGTGTGTGTGTGTGTGGCTGCGTGGGCTATGGGTGTGCGTGAGATCCCAAAATGCGTGCACGTCCGCCACTTATTATACGCCTAACGCGTCTTCTAATCTGTTTCATAATTCTATCTCTACTTCTATGTGTGCTCGAAACGTTTCACTCCTTCCTAGTAAGTGAGGTAGGAGTCTCAAGTGGTAGACTACTATGTGTCATCATTTGTGATGGCGGAGGCGGAGGCATCGTTTGGCTTGCTGATACGGCGTTCAATGCTTCACTCGTTTCTGGTGTGCCGAATTGCAGCCGGTTGCATATACCGGCCATGAGGATCTATCTATCTTTTGCGTGTGTTTTCACATGTCACAAGGCGTGCAATAAGCAAACGCACTAGAAACTAGACGAGACGTGGCGAACTTGAGTTCTGTGCCGGGTCATTCTGCCACTCTGTCACAAGGATGCCGAACAAAGCCGAAACAGTTCGTCCGGAACAACAGGCGGAACTAATCGCGTGAAAAATCCTACACAGCAATAGCCGATAAAAATCTGTCCCTCTGAAGTAATTACCTAAATATTGGACAAGAAGCTACATGCATTCCAACCACGGATGGGAAGGGTCCAACCACGATTGGCCCGAGAACACACTTCTATTATTATTATTATTATTATTATTATTATTATTATTATTATTATTATTATTATTATTATTATTATTATTATTTATTGAGCTACACTCGATCCTATACATGGCAACACCCGGAACGGTGCCTTAGCCACCCAATTTACCACCAGTAAAAGCTGTGATTAGAGATCACATTAATTAAGCGCGACAATATTGGTCGAAATACTCGTCAAAAAGAGGCTACCCAGATGTATGAGGTTTAGATAGAATTCGCAGCAGCGTTCTTCCCCTGAAATGGTATATCGTGTTGCAAATTACGGTACGGTCATTCTCTGCAGCCATCTACAAAATCACAGCATTTTCTTATAAGTAATTTACGTCTTAAGATAATATTGCTAGTCCATCTATGACAATCTTAGGCAACAACTGTGAACATTTAGTTGGTAGCGATGTTATTACGATTTGGTCAACAAATATAATCGCTAGGTACATTCATCATGTTGTACTTTTCGCGGTGCGGGTAAGTATAATAAATACGGTTGTGTCTCTCATACCTTTGCCCGAAGCTGGCAAAGCCCGTGCATTAGAGCTGAACCTCCCGCTGGGAAAACCTCCCACCAGACTACGATAGAATGAAGCTGCTGAATAAGAAGGCGCACATACATGCTGCCTTTTTGTGACGGTTCTACTAAATCTTCCTCTTATGAAGATTTAGTAGAACCGTCGCCACGCACTAGCTGGAAGATATAGAGCTAAACAAATGTAGAAAAGCAGTGAACAATTTGGAACTTTAGTTCGTGTAATTTGATCATGGCAAAAATTTGTTGAAAAAATTGGTGTATTGCCACGGTGATCTTTTGAATTCCATAAATACAATCCGGTTGAAGTGTGCCTTCTAACACTGGTGAAAAGTCTTTCGCCGTGTGCAGGTGGCACCTTCCCGTTCTGGAGTGAAGTGGTGAATCCAAATTCCGTCGGCGGTTACGAATTGACCCAAAAATCATGCGGATTTTTACTTTTACTTAATTGTAAGGTGAGGCGGTTGTCACGTTCAATCAAGGCACGGTACTCGATCTGCTCTATTGTCACTCGAGGGTCTGCTATGTTACAGTTGCGCGACCTGCTACAAACGCAATTCTAAACCAATTCGCATGATACATATTTTTGTTACTTCCGTAGAAAAATGTCTCCCTTCGACGCTGTGGTCGCCATGAGCAAACAAGTCTAGCACCAGATCGTTACACATGTAAGCGGGCGTCATAGTGGAATACGATTCCTTTACGATTGTACAGTGTGCGACGCATTTTAAAAACGGTTTGCTTCATATAGTCGAGCGACTCGCAACAGTACGCACTAATGATTTTAAACGCAGAGCTTACTTAGATAGTACTTAGATAGTCACAGTTATATAACCTGTTACTTGGCGAGAAATATTGCTGTTCACACAGCTGCATAAATTATGGCAGTTGCCACCGGCTCAGTCTTCGCCGCATCCGTACATTAGCGTTAGGCTCGGAGGTTCAAAATACGTTTCTCATTGCCTGTAGTTGGCACAGCTTAGAATTGGATAAACGGGTCTGAGGTCTGCGTCAAAGTTCATTCGACCCCGGTGTAGCGGCTACGTAGAGCACCTCCGTTAAGGGATACTGAATGTAAGGTACAAAGGCTAAAGCATGAACATTACGAGTGTCACGCGTCTTGCTAACTGCCCCCCCCCCCCCCCCCCGCCCACGCTAACCAAGCGAGCCGTCAAAAACCCTGCAGCGTTTAGAGCTGCAGGAGGCGTAAGTGTTTCGAGTGGTGCATAGAAAAGATGACTCAAACTTGCTGCAGAGGCTCACTTAAAGGGTAGATGTCAATGTGTGGAAACGGCAACCTGCGAGAGCTGCAATTTGCATATAGTCGTCAGCAACCGTGCAATTACTGTAAGCGTTTAGTTCCACGGCGGTCGCTTGGGACATACACGCACACACACGCATATATATATATATATATATATATATATATGTATAATATATATGCATATATATTTTTTAGATTTTCCGTAGGGCTAATGCCCGTGTAAGAGTTTCTCATATATATATGTATATATATATATATATATATATATATATATTGCGTGTATACCCAATTACACTGAGTTAAGGTTGCCCAGCAGTTGGGCCCGAGAAATATGCTCAAATTGTTTAAAACTATTTTTCATTAGCAGAAGGGTGATTTTTTATTTACTTTCATGTGCGGCGCGTGCGGCCGGCAAAGGGCACAGTCTAATCTGCTTAAGCCGCTACGGCCGACACAGCCGCCACAGCGATGTCGCCAACAGAAGCAGCGGCAGAAATACAATTCAGCAGACTTTTTCATTTTTTATTTACGAAAATCTCTGTAGTCCCTGACAACAACAACAACAACAACAGCAACAACACGTAAGGTATTCGACGATGAGCAGACTCAGCGGCGTTCGCTCGCAGTTTCCCTCACTGTGAGCGGACATACTAAAAGAAGAACTGAGAAAGATCAGCTCAGCAGAGGACCCGCAGTTTGGCAGTCTGCCGGTATCAGCCACAACGCAGACAACAAGACAGACCGGAGCGCCGCGGCCATCAACCGACCGCCCTTTGAGTGTTCCGGCTAGTTCCGAACGAGAAACGCTAAGCTCCCACCCGACCCGCCGGGTAGAGTCAGGCATGAACATGAAGGCGAACGTCGATCGGAGGACGTTCGTGGAGACACGACTGAATCCATTCCACGCTACCCGTCGAACGCCTATCTCTAGTCTTGCCCTGGCTGCTCTCTGCTCCTCTGGCTTCTACTGGTGCTCGTAAATCCTCGGATGTAGGAGATGATATGTCGATGGAAATAGTTTCCCATCATTCTGGCTGGCCGCTTTGCAGATGTAGCGACAAGAGACGTGAGAAGAGACCAACTGGATAAGCGATTTAGTTTTACCGGAAGACAGTAATTTTACTTTTTCGTTTCGTTTTTTTCTTTCTCGTTATAGTGATTGTGGCAGCTATATTGTCATTCCTATCATCTAGTTAGTAAACAAAAATGTCCCTTGTGTGGAAATTGTGTGGGTGTATGTTTGTTCTGAGCCGAAAGCAAGCCTGCGTATGTTCGCGACTGCTTTCGCACTTACACTCAAATTAGGTGGCGTCATCGGCCTGACGTCATGCAGAATGCGTGAGATGCTATTATCGAATAAAATGTAATTAAAATAACAATGTTGTAAAAAAATTGAATGGTGTTCGTAACGTGAGTACGCATGCACACTTAGACATTTTGGTAAGCATAGTAAATAGTAACTTTCTAGAACAACACCATATCTGGCCGGTTTCGAGTTTGAGTGACTTACGAGTGAATGGGCGAATATTTGCTACTTAACTATATAGTGTTTCTGATTATGCGGAGCGCAGAGTAGTGCCCTTGAGCACACGCTATCCCTCTCTCCCTATCTCTGTTGAGGATCGATTTTGACCGGGCTTCGACAAAGAAGCCACATCAATAGCAACGACAACAAGCGCGGCAGCTACTACTTATCTCTTACACGTAGCGCTTTGTGCTGGGCAGGCTGCGCCTAAATCGATATTAGTTCACAAAATCCCGTCACAAATTCCCGCTGGTGACAAACCATTCATCCTAGCCGTATACGTAAGGCCCGGCGACACGGTCGTGCATCGCGTGCTGTGGCGTGTGAAGGAACTGTCGCCTCTCAAGTCGGGCGGGCGCCCGCCCGAAAACGAGACCCGGCGAACCAGTGCGTGTGTGTGGTTGAGTGCCTGGATAGAGAAACTGGACGTTCGCACGGAGTGAGGCAAGCGAGGAAAAATACGGAGGAGAAGAGCAAGGCACTGATAACCTACTTCATCACCATTGTCATATGAACGCGCGAGCGCATCTTGCCCGGCAAAGCCTCAGCTATCGAATGGCCCGGGGCGGGTCGGCGCTGTCTTGGGTCTTGAATCGACTCGACTCCGAAGACCACGAGGGAGCAAAAGGAGCGAAAGCATACTCGAGCGTGAAGGGAACACTGGCAGTGACTTTCGTTCAACTCCAGTACCCTCATCACCCCACGGTGCGGCGTCTTCATGCTCCTCTCAGCTTGCAAAGTTACCACAGCAGTCGAGCCATTCGACGTCGTTATCTTCCGTAGTCGGGGCTAAAATAATAGACTGTGGATGATCAAATCATTTACGCCCTAGACACCTTGGCACAACAAGGTAACTAAATGAACGACACTATTATTATTATTATTATTATTATTATTATTATTATTATTATTATTATTATTATTATTATTATTATTATTATTATTATTATGTTAACAACTTTTGTGATCGTGATCATGAACACCGTCTCGCAAGACTGGCGCTGCCTGCGCTAATAATAATCATCATCTATCAACATGCACGCGCGCAGGTATCTACATCGTTTAGTAATTGTACGACGCGGGCAGACAAGCAAACTTCGGCTGGCTGGCTTTTATCATGTGGATATATATATAAATATATATATATGTATATATATATATATATATATATATATATATATATATATATATGTATATATATATATATATATATATATATATATATATATATATATATATATATATATATATATATATATATATATATATATATATGAGCATGTGGCTTTCATCAACGTCATCGTATGGAGATTGCAACGACTGGCCAACTCTTCAGACACGACATGGCAGCGCGCGTCGTAGAGAAGAGACTCGTTCGAGCAAGACGTTCGAACTTTCTTCGAACCGTTCTTTCTTCTGGCTTTCAATTTGAATTCGCAAACACATGCCGTCTAATTTGGCTGGCACTGGCAACGTACGCAGAGCGATAGACGGATATACATATAGCTAGCTTGATAGATGAATGCACACATCAGCCTGTGTCTAGCTGGATAAAGACGCAACGAATATTTGTGCGCACTGAATAATAAATGAGCAGCTTGCCAACTCCAGCTACACGCGAACGTATATATGTACATATAGATGCTTAGGTGTAGCTAACTAAAAGCCTAGAGCCTACTGTGCGGCGGCCAGACAGCAAACGTCCTCTGCCGGAGAAAGCTTAGAACGAACGCGTGCGTAGGAAAGTATTCAGACATAGGCGCAAACGCCTATACACCCACCCACCTCCGACCCTAAATGTTACGTGTTTACGCGAAAATCGTGTCTATTTGGACGATTTTCCAGAAAAACAACTGCCGTCAATTCCAACTGGTGGCAAAACTTGACTTGCTTGACTCAAGATGAGGTCACTTCTGCAAACGAGTCCGACAAGTCGGAGGCGAGCTGCATTGTTCTGCATTATTAAATTTGCCTCTTATGGCAGTCAACTGTAACGCCCTTGGGCAAAACCGATGGCCCACATCAGCGCAGACGATTGCTGTTGGTTCATGTTGCAGCTTGTTTGGTGGCACTCTGCAAGTCAAAGGCAAACACAGTAATCGTTTTATACGTAATGGTTGTACAACCTGCGTGCACCTGATAGGAAACAGGCGTTGCGAGCAAGCAAGCGAGCTGAGAGCCCGTTCGGCATTTTCCCAGTTTCGGCTCAAAAGAAAACCTACTAGGTAAACTAGAAACAATGCCATATAACGTTTTGAATAGATCTTTAAGTTTGATCATTGAGTGTGTATGGGTGGTGCATACACGGCTTACAGTGACTTACAGTGTGCTCCAACGGCGCTTCATCCGACCAGAAAACAACCGACCTATTTGCTGTACAACTGAGCGACTGGTCTATATAGAATCTTCTCGTAAAGGTAGAGTGATAAATATCAAATGTTCTATAGGTACCAGCAGGTTGGACTACGGCTGTGGGAGTGGGTGGAGGTAATGGAATGCAACGAGCCACGTTTTTTATCAGCGCCCAGCAGCATCCAATAAGCGTTGGACGATGGATAACCGCCCTGTTACAGAGTGAACACCAAGAAGGTATGGTGAGGAAGCGGGACGACGATGACGACAACAACGTTCAAGTAACTAATTAGAATGGTCCTATTAGCAGAGGGCGCAGGGATATCTCCCCTGTCCGCCATGCCGTCTTGCCGGATGACGGCCCGGCTCTCCTAAGCGACAGTTCAATAAGCTACCTATGAGGCCATAATCGACGCTATGAATGCGGTCGACTAAAAAGCAGGGCAGAATACTGTACCGATGATTTTCTATATACACGAGGTGACTGTATGCACGCGACACCACGCAACAAACAGGACGGGAAAAAAAGATACCTCTGCATAAAAGGCTGGTGCATTTGTTTGTTCCTGTTCTGCTCGAAAGTAATTGTAACAAAGACACCAACAGCTACTACAACAGCAGCAACAGTAACAACGCACACCACCACCATCGCGAGCCTCCCACCACGCCGACAGCAACAATGGGTAGGCACAAACGTGTGAACAATAGACGCACGGTTGTATCTACTCGGGTACCGCTGTTTGTGGTAGAGAGTTGCCTAGCGTGATTGCGAATATTTGTACGCCCTACGACACCCCGGCTGCCAGCGAGGCATTCGTCCGGTTGTTCTGACGTAACATTTTGGCGTAGTACAGCCGGCTGTGCGTCAGCAACTGGTATCCCCAGCAACTGTGTGTATTATATATGAAGAACAAGCAAACACGACCCCCCCCCCTCCCATCTTTCTCCTTGAAGAATCCCACGTTCAAGAAACAAGGCTGCTGAACGCCAGAAAGGGCAGCATGTATCTTGATGTACCATGTAAATGCAATCACCCATGCAATAGGAACCTGAAACACTGATTCCATTTATATAAGGACCAAGGCTACAAAGCCACGTAAACACCACTGCATAACGGGCTCGCCTATTAATAACATAACCATTGGCTTTCTTTTCTTTATCAAACCGCCTTGCAGCCACGTCTGCCTTAATTTGCTAATGTGTATATATCTCTCAATATATATATGTATGTTTTTCGAAAATAATTCTAATTGGTTCGAGAACGACTACCGTAAAGTTATTCGTCTACCGGGTACATTGCTAATTTGAACCAGTCTAAACAAGCGTGAACATATGGGAAGCTATGACCGTCGTCGTTGTCATATCGTAATATTTTTGTAGAACCTTATATATAAATATATATATGCAACAGGGCAATGGAGCCTTGATCCGGGGAACCCTTCAGAGAGGCTAGTTTAGCATCGGACCCCGGTTATGGTACGCACGCTTGCAGGAATCAAAATGTCCCACCTTTGATGTTAACTAAAAATGTATATAAAAATGTATATATATATATATATATATATACATTTTTCGTCAACATCAAAGGTGGGACATTTTTGCTCCCAGCTAACTTGTGCATAGGGACAAGCCATCTCTGGATGGTTTCCCGTACCAAGACCGCTTTTCCTTGTTGTCCATTCAGCAACAGGCGCTGTCTGAAGGAATCGCTTGCTCTTTTATCTCTGCTGGCTAAAATCATTGGGAATTCTGCCCGTCAAGGGTCTCAAAAGCAAGTAGGTAGATGTACCCAAGGTTGTGGTACTATTTCCGCTTGCCTGCCACGGCAAGAACTGGATCATGACCATCCCGGCCCGCGCACAGAGCATTGAAGGGACCAATGAGTCAGTAACTCTTCGCGTCCCATAAACGCACTGAGTATTAAAGAGACCAATGAGTCAGCAACGCTTCGCATCCCATAAAGCTCTGCTAAAGGTGTCGTTCTAACGTGGCCTGGTGGCCTAGCTGACGATACAGGATAGCTTGTGGCGCCTGTCCGGCCAGACGACATCTCCGCCGACGCAGGTATATGCGAACACCAGGTGATCCGGGCGCAAAGCGTGGAGCCATGCGCCCATTATTTTGGAAGACGCGGCGCGCAGCCTGGCCCTACCAGCTTGCGTGGCGCATCGACAAACCGCATTTGAAAGTCGCGCTGAATTTTATTTTATGGCAGATCTATGCGCTAAACCGAAAACACACACGATAGAGCTGAGATGCCATACTAGGCAATTTAACAAAATACGCTCACTTACATAATCCTCCACAAATAAGTGGTGAAACGCCATCTGCATAATATACTACGGCCAACTGGGTGATTTACGTGGTATATATATATATATATATATATATATATATATATATATATATATATATATATATACAGTTATATATATATATTATATATATATATATATATATATATATACAGTTATATATATATATACATATATATTCACCAGCAACGCCGGCACGCCTATACACGTTACGGAACCTAGTATTAATGTATCTAGGCACAAATCGGTATACCAGTGACTACTGCCTAACTTTAAATCCGCCAAAATGAAATTGCTCGATGTTCGTGCACAGCAACGCTCGAGTGGCCATATCGTACGCAATGTTATATTATTAATAATATTATGATCACTATTATTTATGAGGCGTTTCAAATACGGTACTCTGGATATAAGAGGGGCACGGTCGCTTTTAGTTTCATTGATTTTGGTTTTGTAAAACTAACTAACACGGGCTACACTGCAAAGGGCAGAATTATTAGTATTTAAAGTTTTATGGTAGGTTTCTTGGAAAGTACGCATAAGAGCCTCTTAGCTCTTGCCTCTCGTAATAAAACCCAATGCGTGTGGCGTAATCAGTGAAATAAACCTGCCACTCATAGCCCTATACTTGTGTCTTTTTGGCACAAGTGTACGCTCGACTTTACAAAATATGCAACAAGATCCTCAAACTGCTGCAAAATTTCGAAGTGCTGGACAATGTTGGAGCCCAACCTGAAACACTATCTGAAACACGACAATATATTATTTGAAATACTACATCGTCGTTATATTTGATATGGCCCAACCCGGTCGTTTTGTGCTTGCATTTGCTTGTAGTTTGCAGTGCCAAATGGCTAGAAATATGAATTAAAGGTCTGTCAATAGGCTTATCGGCTGCTGAGGCGCCGACAGAGGTGCAGAAGCCAGAAAGCGCACTTTTGCATGTTTTTCCACTCGACTCCTAAGGTTGAGAAGACGGTGATGGTAAAGAAGTTTGCGGAGCTCCTATTATTGGCATTACGCGTAGCAGAAAATAACGTATTGCTTTACGAGTGATGCGTATATTAGCTGTGTGTTTTGTATTATGACCACTGACGAGCCCTCATCGGGCTCATCGATCACGTAAAGCATTTTCTTCCTCGGGAACCCTTATTGGCAATACTAAGTCTATCCCTGTGCTTTCTCAGTGGCACAGTCAACGCTATTTTGACATTAGGTGCAGTCGCCGTTTTCTAGCGTAGGTGTACGCACGCCATTGTCTCTGTATGATTTTTTTCGACACGACCAAAAGTTCGTCAGGGGGTCTTTAGTCTACTGTGTATTTACCGTTCTGACTTCTTCAACCCTAAATGTCTATATATATTGTAGGTCTGAAATGTACATTATACTTTTCACTATGGTAGCCTTACTGTATATATATATATATATATATATATATATATATATATACAGAACAGAGTTTGCATAGGTTTGGTTTGTAATACCTTGTCAGAATACATAAATATGTGACATGATTATGGCACACATTTTGTTCGAGTCTTGTTATATTAATAAGGCGACATAAGAGCTTATTTGCAAAACAATTTGCGTTACTTAAAATATGAAGGAGTATCTGATTAATAAGTGTTGGCAAAACTTCCCAATGACTGGTTGTCCCGTCCACTGGCGAAATCTTTCCTAGAAATAAGGGTAGGAAGGATTAATAAGAAAGTTGATTCGCCCTAGCATTCCTTACGAGGTCGCAATGCAAATAGGCCTGAGAGGGGCTGAAATCAAAGTTCTCCTAGGAAACTTTCCCTTGCCACATTCTCTCGCACTGTGTTCTCTTAGCCCGATTCCCTCTGCACGGACAAGGCAGACAAAATTCTTACTGGTACCTGGGCCCGTTTTCTTCCGTCGAGGTCTTGCCAGTTGTAAGGTGCATTTGCCAACACGCATATAGCTATATCTAAAGGGAGTTTAACCAGTAAAGATTTCACCCTTTTGCCATACATTTGAATGTTAACTAAAATGAAAACATTCCACATCAGTCGTGCCAAATGAGAACGATATACGTTTGTCTGTTTATCTGTTTGAGTTATGGTATTGCTATAACGTGTATATTTTCTATTTTATCCTTATAACGCGAAACGCTGACCGTGCGTCGTAATCTGTTTGGATAAATGGCGACCGTGCGGCAACCAACTCAACCAAAAGTTTTCTACGAGCTCAATATGTGCTAAGTTTCTATTGAAGAACGTGGGATGTTTGGCGGAGCGGTCCGAAGGATCAGAGACATTTGAGTGGCATATAAGGAACGTAGAGTCACGATAACGTTATCACGATAACTGCCTCTGTCAAGTAAATAATAATAAAGTAATAAATTACTTTAGGCAAAAATTGTTGGCTTGCAATTTATTTGCGCAATAAATCATGCGCAGATGAATAGACTAGGAAGGTGCTTTGCTCAACTACTTACAAATTGTATCAGCATATCTTTCTACGCTGATTCGTTCGCATTTAGCCATTTGCCAACAATGTACATCACTAGTCTCACACTCCTTGCATTAAGGCATACCCATACACGCTGCACGGCACGCTCTTCACTTTGACAGACATACCAAGCCAGCATTAGCATACCGAATTGGTTATTAATTACGTCGCGACCCCGTTCGAACGGAGTGCAAACACTGTCATCAGCAATCACAGTGGGTACCGTCGGACATCAGACTACCTCGTCTGGCTTTGTCTTAGAAAACAATTAGAAAAAACGAAAATAAAGAAATAAACCAACTGCCTGACTTGGGGTAGGTTTCGGGTGCAGGGGTTTGACTGAAACGGCTGTCAGTGCCCTATCACCGACTTTGTCTCTTCTCGCTGTTTTATATGAAGTAACACTTTGGTCATGGTGCGCACGTGTCGACCCGCAACCACCGCAAAAAGCTATCTCTGCAACGTGAACCTGGTGTTATTGTTAGCCTGGTAGCTTACACATGGCCTGTACAGCCATATTATATATACGTGTGTGTGTATGTATGAAGAAAATATATATGAAATATATGTATGACGATATGTATGAAAGAAAAGATGTATGAAAAACAGAACTCTCAATGCTGATGTAAGAACTCACTGTTGCTGTTCAACCTGAGGTTTGCATCGGTGGCATCATATGGTAGTATACTAAGTTGAAACTTTCTATCCACTGAACAGCTTTTGCTCCGACACGGTGGAGGCCAACGTTCTTGGGAGCTTTAGGCCTCCTTGAACACGCACAGATTATCCTGACTTATATATAAGTCTATAGAGAAAACGACGCCTTTCATCGTCGATGATCTTGTAAACCGCTCACAACTCCGGCTTACTGCGAGAGTTACGTAGAAGTTTTGATCAAAAAGTGAAAGAAGTACCAGATGCGCTCCACACGACGCCGGTAATGTTGGATAATGCACGAATGAAACCGTTTTTTTTGCGGCCTCATTTGTACCAGATGTAATCATGAGACATATCGATGTCAGTGTCAGCTATTTGGGTGTTGGGTCGGTGATATATCCTGGGCAAATGCATGTGCAGACACGGTTGATAGAAGCTGTCGCTAGTAGCGTAATGCTGATATTACTTCGAATAATTTACTGCACAATCAATAAACGGAAGCTGGGATGTTTCGATCGAGGAAATAAGCCACATCTTTGTGATTATATTACAGTATCGCTCAATAATAATATGTCGTCTATGATTATATTAGCGTATTATTTAAATTACGTGTTTCAAACGGTTGCTGTGACTAGCGATATTGTTTACCAATATACTACTACTACTACTGATAGCGCATAGCTTGGTGGTGTAACTTCTGCGAATATGTGCCAGCACAGCCGTATATTATTATGGTTTATTAACACCCAGGTTAGGTAAATTTTAAATAAGTACATCGATCTGAATCAGTGGTTTTTCTGCGTCACCGGATCTTCCCTCATCTTGCGAGTTCAGCTATTGATTGCACTGCTGGACATGCTGCGGCGTGGTATCTATCACAATGGCCTAAGCATCTCGCGCACCTACAACACTCCTGAGGATTAGTGGAATTCTTGTGTGCTGCATAATACGTGATGGAACCCGTGGGCTGCAAATGCCGTAGTGAGATGCCTATTCTTATATCCGGCTGCTCGCCAGGTTGTACTCCTCATCGCTATCGTCGTGTATATTCCTATGTCTATATCCTTTAATTTTTTCCCCCACTTCATAGTGTAGGCCACGAAGGCCGTCGTCTTAGGTAAACCCCATTTTACTTGTAATTCCTGTGTCATTAGAGCCCCCCCCTTCTAATATATAACAGCCATATATACATACCTTCAGTAAGAATAATAGTAAAATAATTGAGCTCGTAACAGAAGACAGCGCTGTGTGCAGGCGCTCGCGTTGTGCGACAGCAACGTTGCTTCCACCAAATGTAGTAGACGCTATAGTTTTGATGGTCTGATGCAGTGGCGCTATAGTCGCTGACGACACAATGATTGTTTTTAAGAAAAAAAAACACACATACATATGCAACGCATTCTCAACAGAACAAAGCCGAAGAAGCTTTACAAGCGGGCCAGAAAATGAAAACGAAACACATTGGACGACTCTCGCGCGTGGGACTGCGTGAAAAGTCCTACGTAAGAACGTCTGAAGGCCTTGTCTGTCTTCTCTGACACTAGTGAAGAACCTAACCATTATGGAGTTCCGGGGGTTACACGGGGGCATACCACCGGCGACAGTCTAACCGCGGTTGGCTAAAAAGGATTTGCAAAGACATGACTAACGTGCTAACAGTACGTATAGCGTTACACGCACAAGCCTGCACATTTTCTTTTCTAAATTAATGTCACAACCATTTTACAAAAGGGAGCTGCTTGCGCGCTTTACCACTTCGATGAAAAGTGGAGGCTATTCTGTGTTCTCCGTCATGTCTTTTCTGATTCTAACTTGGGTCGCCTGGGCCCTCGGCGCTTCTTGTGGACGTTGTCGGCGCGTCCGCTCCGTCTCTAGCTCGTTCTGAACCCCCGGGCGGGCCTTTGCTATCCACCAGATTCACTTGTTGGCCCCATTTGCGCCGTTGGCAGTAGTATCATCACTACTACTACTACTTCTGCTACTCTTACATTGGTTTTACTCATCACTGACCACTGCTACGACCCGCTTACTGTTGCTGTTGATGCCTGATGAAGCACTGGTGATGCCTTGTTCTGCGATCCTGGTTGTTTCGTTCCATATCTCTGCTGCCGCTGTCCTTAATAGTGCTACTTTTGTTGTTGTGTTGCTGTTGTTAGTGGTGGTGTTACTGCTGCTGCTGCCGCGATTGTTGTTGTTAAAGTTCTATTTGCGGTGATATTATGGGTCTTGGCAAACCACTACCGATGGTGACCCATGCCTTTGTAGTTCTAGTCGTCAAGATTCGTCACCCCGGCAGCGGCAGCAGCTCGAGCCGCCGCTGCGCTCGCAGTCGCTCGATCGACGCGTGACTATCGAGGCTCAGACAAAAAAAATCTTTTCTGGGCTGACTCTCAGCCAAGATTGAACGTCCATGGGACTGCTTTTCGCATTGCTTCATAGACGGACCCTATATAAATACAAATGAGGTGCAACGATGGGGCTCGAACCCGCGCACCTATGTGTCTCCTTCGGTCGCGAGGCGCAGACGAATGCACCACGCCACCGGGCTCGACCGAGGCTCAGACCAAACACAGACCTACGCTGGGTGGACGGGTAGCTGCTAGCTGGATACCCGGAGGTTGCGGCAATAGAGAAAACCGACGCGGATGGCCTTGGCGTCGGCGACAATGCCGGCGACACAGAACTGTGTGTCGTCACCATGGCTGTCTCGTGCTGTTGTTCTACTGTTTCAAGAAGACCTGTGTCGACTGCTCCCCTATATTTCCTATCTCTCCCCTCTCTCTCTCTAGTCTCTTCTCTCCCTCTTGATGTCTCGCATTCTTATCGCTCTCTGCCAGAACCATCGCCCTTCCCCCTCCACCCACTGTATAAATATGTCGTACTCTTTCCAACGGGGTAATTGGGTAAATGGGGCGTATCGTCATAACATGCCGCTTGAGATGTGCTTGCTTGCGCCTCGGGCTGCTCGGGGCAGCTGCGCTGGTTTGCTCCTATCGGAGAGGCGGTGACGGCACGTTCAGAACTAGTCAGTTCCTCTGTTCCACAGAAGAATGCTGCCCCTTTTGTTGTTGTTGCCGTTGTTGGTGCTGCTGCTATTATTGTCCTTGTTCTTCATCCTGGTTTTTGCTCTTTCATTGTCGTCAGTCCATGGAAACAGCGGGGGTGCAAACGATGACGACGACAACGACGACCGCTGCTGCTACAACGCTAACTTTGCGGCGTGCTATACCAACTGCCGTTAGCTGACGGACTAGAAGTGCTGCTGTTGTTGTCATTGTCGTCAACGTCAGTAGAACGTTCTAGTAGGAGTACCATTAGCACTACTCGCAGTACAGTACCACCACTGAAAGGGCTTGTAGTGGTGCTGAGAGTATTGGGAAGTAGGTAACAGCAATGATGGGACAGCAGTGATGGCAGCAGCAGCAGTAGCAGACAGTCAGACATAGGCCAGGCGTCTGCTAACACTGGAGGAGGTTCTTCGGCACACGCCGTCGTGAGCGTTTGCCTGAAGCATACACCACCGCTGATCTTTTTCTGAGTGTTTTTGTGTCTTCTCTCGTATGTTCTCTGCTTGCTTTGCTTTGTGGCGTCTGATATGCTCTGCGTTCCACTTGAATTCTTCCCATATGCTTAAGTCTCAATTTGTTTAGCTCACAAGTCGCTTCTACTTGTGGCGGTCTACCCAGCCTATCAGTCGAAGGCGTTCTACGATACTGTAGAATATCTGTCCAAGGAAGGAAGCTTGGGATTATTGGGAGCGGCAGCTTGTTGTCTAGTGGCAGTCTGTCACTTTCGTTCGGCGCTACCGGTTCTGGCTTGGTTTATTTTTCAATTTGTCGCGCAAGAAAGCTAGCTGTCGTCATCGTCGCCAAGTGTTAATATAGGGGTCATTCATATCGTTATGTACATATTTAGAGGTTTGGTAAAACTCGGCAAAAGAATACATTTTCCCAATGGGAGGAAGACGCGGACACGTCTTGTTTAGGAGAGAGAGTGAACCTTATAAATGTAGTTATTCTGCCTTTTTTCCTACATAGTTGTGCGAAATCTACGTTTGCGGGAGAACCAGTTAACGCATGAAGGAACCGATTATGCCAGCGTGTTCGGATGAAAATTCTGCACAACGGAAGACACTTCACTAGCTTGCGTAGCGAAAAGCGAATAGCCAGGTTGACGGAAAGTCGTAAAAAGTCGGTTCTCCCACAAACGTAGAGTTCGCACAACTATGTAGGAGAAAAAAGGAATATACTGAAAACAGAATAACTACTTTTATAAACTTCACTCTCTTTCCAAACAAGACGTTTCCGCGTCCTCCTTCCATTGGAAAAATACTTTCTTGCCGAGTTCTATCAAACCTCGCAATAAGTACATAACGATATGAATGACCCTGTATATATTATATATATATATATATATATATACATATATGTATATATATATATATATATATATTATATATATATATATATATATATATATATATATAAAAATAATTCTCTCTCTATTCTTCTATCTCTTCTCTTATCTCTATATTCTCCTAGATTCCTCTTATTAATTATATATTATGCACAAATGTAGTATTTATATGCAGCCGTCATAGGGGTGTTTATTACTGGAAGTGTGTTCGTCTAGCTGTTGCTAACGATGATATCAGTTAGTTGCCCTCGTTTGCCCTTTATGTCACCTAAGCGGTTGTTGTGCGACTCGAAATTAGAAGTCGCCGAGACCAGAGAGGAGAGAGAAGGGCCGGAGAGAAAGGAGGCTAGCGATCACTGACGACAACGTCCGTTCTTCCGTCTCTCTGGTGACTTCCGTTAGTGGCGTTGATAATGCGGCAGCGCTACCCTGTTACACTGTCTAGTTAGCCATCCATCGTAGGAGTGGAGTACAATATATCTATATATATATATATATAGATAGATATAATATATGTATATATATATGTATATATATATATATATATATATATATATATATATATATATATATACACATATATTATATCTATCTATATATATATATACATATATTTATATCTATATATATATATATATATATATACATATGTTTACATATATTGTTTGTTGATGACTGGTTGTCCGGCGTAGCTCACCTCATACGCGCTCGACCAGCAATCATCTAGCGCGCTACGGCCAAGCGCCAATAATTCGTTGTGATTTTTGTGTTTGTTGATGTCGATGTTGTGGGAATTGTTGGCGTTGTTTGCTGCGGTTGTGGTTGTTGTTGTCGTTGGTTTTGTTGTTTTTATGTTGGCGTCGATGTTGTGGTTGGTGTTGTTGCTGTCTTTGTGTTTTTGTTGTTAGTATGTTAACTAACTAAACAACATGTTGTTAGTGTTGTTGGTGTTGTTGTTAATGTTGGTGTTGTTGTCGTCGGGTTTGGTACTGCTCGAATAGTCGTAGCAGCAGCAGCAGTACACGAATAACACTGTTCCCCCACGCCGGATGAATAACACCGCCTCCACACATTCGACAGCCCCCACGATTTACTTATAACCGCCTTTTGACGTTGGTGCTGTTATGGCGATTATGGTGACGATGATGTTGATGTTGTTGATGATGATGATGATGATGATGAGAATGAGAGTGATGATTACAAGTCTCGTTCCAAGGACTACGATAACGTTAGGCGAGCGGAGGTGGCCAACCAGCTGTCCATGGCAACTTGGCGATTGAAAATGACAACGGTCGCGTTGTTGACAATCGCATTCCGGCCTTCGCTACACCGTAGCACTTCTCCTCAGTAAACGACTGAAAGCGACTGACACGTCCTCACAAAACAAAAACCCGTGTGTATTTATACATACACACACACACACACGAAGGTTGTGTGCAAGAAATAAAAAAATTGACACGAGAAGAATAGCAGTGAGAATGCACGTGCTTACGTATATTTGTATATAGGTGTTCAATACATGATCGCGCAGTGTGCAGCTTTGAACCTGCCTTGCCTGTGATTCCGTGTTCTCAACAACAAGAACCATGTTACCTGTAACAACTGCACGTGTCAGCTTTGACCCTGGCAATTGTACAGCGATATCCGATCCGGCGCATGTAGTTCTTAATTAGTTAATCGGCTACACGAATATCCAGTGGCTAAAGTGCGTGGCGTCAACGTATCGATGATGACAATAAGCATAAGTGACTCAAATCCTGATTGGAATATGTTGGCTGTGACGTGCCATAGTACAGTTATTGTGCTTAGAAGCATCTGGCTCTTACTTACGTCCTACCTGGTGCGAGAGGAAATACAAAAAGGTACACTTAGTTGCATATGTAAATATATAGATTCAGGAAGTTAGATATATATATATATATATATTAATATAAGCAAGTTCTAAAAGCAAATACAGTTAAATAATATTCGATGACAACAGCACATAAGCTCCCAGTCCATTTTGCAACTGCATTTTGTACTTAATGGATTTTGCAAACCAGTAAACGCTGAAACGGAGATCGGCATCAGCGGCATAAGCGTTGGTATGCGTCGTACCATGGCTTGTGTTGATGCCATGACTTCACCAAGCGGCTGGGCCGTTCTGCTCTTCTCTCTGAGACGAGAGGAGTTGTCTTCTATCTGTAACTTGGTGCGAGCCTTCGTTTTAGGCTAGCAAATATGGCGAGCAAGATATCTTTTGACGCGTGCATTGACTTCTGCCCCTTCTTTTTAACGCTCAAAAGCTGCTTCGGGCTGACCCTCAGCCAACATTTAACGTCTACGGGTGGTGCTTTCGCATTGCTTCGTAAGACAGGCCCCATAAATGCAAACGTGCAATGGTGAGGGGGGAATCGAACCCGTGCAGCGCCTATGTGTCTCCTCCGCCTCTAGCGAGGCGCACGCGAATGCCCTCACCACGACACCGAGCTCGACGGGTTGACTTTAGCCTGCCAACGCCGCGCAAGCCAACAACGCCGCGTCGTGACACCGGGAATGATAAGCTACGAGTCCGTTACAATGGCCCCGCACGCATCTATAATATATGAACTCTGAAACATCAAAATAGTACCGCAAACAGCTGGCGGCATTTTTTGAACAAGAGCGCATCTGATGCCGTCACACACCCACACACGTAACACGCAAACGCGTAACACACCTAGACACTGGCCTTCGATCCAAAACCCCACACGACACCCACATTTAAGTAGATGCACGCGCGTCTAACCCGTCGACAGACGGGCGATTTAGCTTGGGGGGTTGGGGGAGAGTAATCAATCATCCATAGTGAGACCCCGTCGTCGTCGTCATTCTTATTTGTCGGGCCGATGATTCCAGCGGCGATCACCAGCACCCCCATCAACCATTTCAGGCTGCATCACGATGCGTTTGTTGGTCCTGGCTACTGGTCCTAAATCGAGGCCAAGAGATCAGTTGAGTTTGTTCTTCTTGCAAAGGATTCGGGATCATGCGGTTGAGGCCTTGGTGTGTGCTGGCTCAAGCGTTCCTCAAGCATTTCCCGATGCTGCCTCTCCCTCCGTCGCCGCCAGCACTATAGACTCAACGCTACTGCGGGCTAACAGGCTGACTGATTTCTTGGTGGCGATTAACGGTAGCCATTTTGTCGCCGTCCGTGTCCTGTGCTCTCATGGCGTCCGTGCCCTGTGCATGTTTTGCTGCCTCTTTGCTCGTGTCGAAGAAAAGTCGCGCAATTTCAAGATTTGGGGGACGGGCAGGACACTGGCCTAGTGCGTTTGTATGTAAGATCCCCCCACAGTAGTTACTGCTAGCTGCCACCGACGCAGGTGCATCAGGCTTTCCTGAAATCTCAACAAAAAAAACGTTATTCTTATTTGTCTGCTATTCTATGGCGATGTTCTCCGACCGCCGTCGGCAAGGAAAACTACTGTACGGGTAGAATGAGGGGGTATCGGCGCCAGTTGACTGATGCTGATTTGATTTGACGGCACCACTTAACTCGAATTGTGGCGGCTGAGCAACAAGTGTCGTTTACTCGTGGTAAGAAAAGTGGCAATGGTGGTTCGTGTTAGTCGTGATGCTACTAGTTTATGATGTGTTATGAATGAGACAGGTTCGAACGCGTACGTTCTGGGCTCAGCGTCGGCTCCGTCGTTGTATGTTTTCTGTTTCTAAATTCAGCACACAACGAAGCACAAAGGACGAAACGATTCATGCTAAAAAATATTTCGGTAAGGGAGAGCACTCTATACACGCGCACGATTTTTGCTACCACTAGTCCCGGAGAGATTTTGTGCTACGAAATGTTGGGTTGCTTTCGTTGTCTGTTAGAATCTCCTTCCTCGGTTGGTAATGTACAGGCTGCAGCTCCGTAATGGACCTTCAACGTGACCAGCTGATCAGCTTCATTAAAAAAACTTCGAGGTTGTTTAAATAACTGAAATGCAAAGGATCCCCGTTGTACTTACATATGTGCATTAAGTAGAACTTAAATGAAGATACCAAACAGCCGATTTTACTACTTGGTCTAGTACGTTAACACTGGAATGAATACGCTTGAGTGTAACCAAATTTTCAGATGGTTTTCGACAAATTTAGTTGGGGTCGTTCAAGCCTACTGCACACCCCCTTAACGTGTATGACGTGTGCTTACTGCAGGATGTCGGCGATCTCTCTTCGATTGAACATCAAAAACTCTTGGAACTGCTCCAGGTCTGGCCGGCCTCTGTGTAACTGTCTAACAAGCCTCGTAAGCCACCAACCCGCATTCTGCCGGTTGGCGGGAACGGAGAGATCCCGCCGTTGGTTGAAGCCTGTTTATCAAAATAATCTTCACGCTAAGCTTCTCCACCTATTCATATGCGCATACTTTATAGCCCATTGTTATGGAACAATGTGGCCCATCTTTGAATAGACAAATTAGTATACGATAATAGATAGAACATGTATGTTGATACAAGACAGGCTTTTCGTAAACGCTGCCGCAGCAAATAGAGGCAGAGGAACTCATTCGTCAGTTTCATTTTAGAAAATACCAAATCGTGCGTTTCTACACGGCATCCGCACGCACGCCAGGTTGAACGACAACTACATTTCATCGGCGCACGTATATGCCGTTCCGGCCAGATGATGCCACCGTTAAAACGGTGGACTACTCGCTCAGGCTGGAAGAGGCTGTTCGAATGAGCATCATATTGATGACATGAGAACCCCTCACTAGTCATGCCCTTACCCCCCCCCCCCCCCCCTACAGGAAAGTGCCGTTAGCATTCTTTGTCTGCATTCCTCTTCGCTTGCTGCAAAAGGCCTAAATGCGACCGTAGAGGCTGGTAGACTCTAGAATCTCGCGCAATTTAGTCACAATCGTACGAATGCAATAGGCAATACGCACTTCAAGTCGGCCCTGTTAAAGTCTGCTGCGGTGGCAGTAGCTGCGGCAGCTGAGAGCGTCCCTCTAACGGTCAACGACGACGACGACGAGCTAACGACGTTGTGAAACCTCGACTCTGCCGACCACCGGACTTTGTGGCGTTCCTGTCGTATAAGGGGGTCGTCGTCGTTCTTCGTTCGGGTCGGCGGAAGCGGCGGTGAGTGGTGACCTCGGCGGCTGTTGGTCTGTGGTCCGCTGTCTGTGTTGCCGCAGCTCTTGGTGCTGCTGCTGTTTCTGTGGGCTACTCCGGCGTTACAGCAACGCCTAGGTCGAACAGCCTCGGCCCGGGGCCCGATTTCGGCAGCAGACAAATGGCCGACCCCAGCGGCGACATGTAGAAACAAAGCAGCAGGCCATAGGCGCTTGGATTCTATGAACTCGTCGCCGTTGTCCTCCTTACTCGTCGTCCGAGCGCGCGCACGCGGGCATGCCTGCGTGCCTGCCGGCCTGCCGCATATTAACGCACAGCCGCTTAGTCTTCGCTTGGTTCGAAGAACTTTTGTTGGCTCATACGACAGACAACGTTGGGGAGCAGACCACCACCCTCCCTGCGAGTATTATCCTCTTGGCATCCTTGACGTAGCAAAGCTCGTGTGTCGGGTCTCGCTTTCTCGACTGCCCCCGCTCCCCCCCCCCCCACCCTCTCCCTCACCTACTCTGGCGTTGCGTAGCGGAATAGCTAGTAAGGTTTTCTCGCGCAACATCAGTGCACATCGTCTTGGCCGGATTCCCTTGCTCCATGCTTGCTTAGATGACGCAGACCTCGATGCTGACCGGGTGGCGTTCGCTTATTTGTGTCTTTTGTCTAGATTGTGACGACTTGTGATCTGGATTACTTGATTCTGCCTACTACGACCAGCAGCAGTGCCCGCGATTATTATGTCTACCTTTGACGCCGCAATAATTATGCGTCGCTTGTTAATGTTGCCGTTCGTAAAAACGCTTTGTACTAGACACCCGCTAGCTGCGGGCGATATTGTCTGATCTACCGATGCGCCCGTAAAGGGCCAAGTAGCCTTTTGAGGAACATTGCTAGATAAAAATGATGCATCTTTTGGCCGTCTCTACCTTACAAATATTTAGAAACCTAACACAGACACACAGAGCCGCTCGTATATCCCTCGATCGCAGATATGCAGGGTACCACAATCTGCACACACATGTATATATATATATATATATATATATATATATGTGTGTTCAATATAAAAAATGCTTTCTGAATGTACAGACCGTTCATCTACAGGCACCAGCGTGTTCTGCGTTTGCTAAGAATAGAAACGAGAAAGATAAAAACGCTTAGATATGCATACTAACTGGAGATATGTTAGGAACGAATGTTAAAATACGTGCCCTTATCTCAAATAAAACAGCAGGTTCGTATAACAGTCATAAAAATTCTCCGACTATGTTGGCACAGGTTTCAGCTTTGTAGGGTAGATGCAGTAGCGTCGGAGAACCATTTCGGTGGACCTATTTGGCTATGCGCCAGCCAAACGGGTTGTTTACCTGCACGCGTCTTGGGAGTCACTAAGAGGCCATTCTTTAGAGCGTTCGATCCGACGACAAAACTTGTATAAAATGTTGTCCCCATGTACCTGAGCCAAGTCACATTAGAATGCCGGCCAGTGGGAAAATATGCAATACGTCAGAGTAGTTTATAGAGAATGCGTTTTAAAAAGAGACCTTTCAGAAATTCAATACCGAGCAAGCTGAGCTATTTTTTTTTACAAAAACTCTAATTTGAGAGCGACAGCTCTAATGAAACCAAGCAAGTTTTCTAGCGTGCATAGTTTGTAGCAGTAAATTTGAGATCGGCCGTGACCTGAATCCGCAAAATGACAGGACCCGATGAAACGATCTAAAGGTCACCAGCTCAAGTTGTTCCACGTCAGGTGGCAGGTTGCGCTTTATTTTCAAACATAAATAAGAGACGACAACGCGGCGTAGCCGTCCTAAGCGACACCGGTCGGAGCGGATCCTGCTGAGATAGCCGCCGGCATGTACTTAACCGAATCGAAGCTGCGAAGATAAGAACGGCCCCTTCAATGGTCTGCCTGTGAATGCCCAACTGAGCCATTCCTGTATATTGATTATGAGTGGTTAACGCGATCGAAGGTCCTTTAGTGATCAAAGTTCTCGTACATGCAATTGAATGCTTTTGTTTTTTCCATTTTTACCAAACGCTGGAAGGTGAACCGGCGAGACACCAGCCCATGTCGCGTAAGATCAAAGCAGGTGCTGTTGCGTTAAAGAAATGAGGGTCCACAGAACACCAGTATCGTTTCAATGGCAACAATTGCAGATCACCGAGTATTGAAAACGGGAGGACGTAGGAGTAGTTTACGTCGTCCAACATGTTGCCCTTTCGTAATCACTGAGATTACGGTTTACCTAGGGAACTCCGGCAGTGCTGTGTTGTATGTTTCGTTGCAGTTCGCCGCTGTATGCTTATGTTGTTTTGAGAAACGAGACACAGCACCCACCAGTCTCTCTTTCTTGATTGTGGCCTTTACCAATGATTAAAAAAAACACTGTTTCGTAAGCTTTCGGTGTGAGAAGCAGCCCTACGAGCCACGTCGGCCAAGTATCCCCACTTCGCCCTCACCAACAACGACAGTAGAGGCAACAAAAGTCACCACACAAAGCAGCACTAAAAGCTCTGAACTCTATTGCCTAATCGCCTGGTATCGCCCGCGGGTCTTGTAGCAGTTGTAGTAGCGGGGGTAAGCAATTCGATCAGCGAGACAGGACGGGCTTGACTTACTTGTCAGGGCTATATGAGCACGGCTGCCGATCGAGTGTTTTCAAAACGAGCTTTAGATCTCGAACTCTCGAACGAGTATTCGATACCTCACCAAAAGGAAGAACAGCCGATAGTACAAGTGCACTTAGCCACACTCATGCACAGCCTCTATGTAGGAAGCATATCGATGAAGGCGAGTCTACAAAGGCGTCTAGCGTGTATGTACTTGGTAGTTACTGCTCCACCCCAGTATAGATCGACGCACGGGCTCGGCACGGATGACTTGACCCGAACGTTAACCTTGACAACAATTTTCTTTTCCCGTGTTTTTTTGGTGGTGTTAGGCGGCGAGGCGGCCACGTATCTAGAGCAGAGAAGAGCGCACACGCTGCCACTCTAAGGTTACCGGGCGAATGATGCCCAACTCGACAGTTGACCCCATTTTTGGGAGGGTTTGTGTGCGCTAAGACACAACCCCTATAGACAACTTGACGACACACGTGCCTGCCCAGACACGGTTGTCGCTAGTCGGTAGTCAGAGCCAACTGTACTCTACAGCCGAAAGGTTAGCAGCTTAGCTTTGTGCAGCTCATCTTCTGTGTGTTCAATGGCGCACAGATGGTGGTGCACGACTAAGCAGGCGTACTATAGTATTGGAGCACCATCGTAGAACAGGTAGGCAGGGTGACGCAACACAGCGACGACGACGACGACGACGACAAGAGCAACCGTATGCAGTGTATAAACTGCAGCACACAAAGGACAGTCCGCAGCACAGAAGAGAGTACATCCGAGTACATCCTGTGACGTACACGGCGCAGTTGATTCATTACCGCTGACGTAATCTGTGTTCAATTCTGCCTGAGCTGCAACGAATGTTGTACTGGTGCCGCGACGTTTTACACCGACGTGATGGTACCATCACACCTTGATGGTGTGTCGGTGAGCTTCACGGCCGAAGCATCCAGCGATGCTAGCTGACTATATATATATATATATATATATATAAATATAGTCAGCAGTAATATATATTGTATATATATATATATATACATACACAAAGTTTCTCGCTGGAAACGACAAAATTTGGTATTGAATACATACGTATGTATATATATATATATATATATATATATATATGCACAATGTTTCTCGCTGGAAACGACAAAATTTAGTCTTGAACGCGCACATTGTGTTAAACGCTAGATGGCTGCTAGACTTAGGACTTGCCTGTTTAACTAGCACGAGTCAACGGCTAATTTTAAACTTTGTCATAGATAATTAGCACTACTTTCTGTATTAGAAAATCCTCATCGTCGCCGCTGTCTTCGGTATAGCATCGCCGATCCAACACGAATTTGCCCCCCTGATTTGCTCCCCCCCCCCCCCCGCCCCCTACCTACGGCTCGTCTGTATTGTTGCTAGCCCAATAAACCACACAGCCCTAATTGAACTTAATCTTACTAAGCTACACCGCCAGACGACGGATATTCATATTCAACCACGCTGCAGGACACCCGCTGATTGGACGGGCCGGCGTACAGAGCTGCATCCGTGTTGACGTGGTTACCCTGTTCGTGTGGCATCGTCCTGCTATTCTGGAGACGACGACGACGACGACAACAACAACAACAACAACAACAACAACAACAACGGTGATGGCGGATGATAATGATGGTGGTGGTGGCGGCAATGTTGATGATCGAGGCTACAGCCGAGGGCTATTCATGTCCTGTTGACGGGGCCTGGCCGTGCAGGCGCACATAGCCACGCCGTCGCTGCTGCTGCTGCTGCCGTCGTCGTCGTCGTCGTCGTCCTACGGGCACGCTATTTTCTGCTACCGTACACACACATAACAATTCATAGCCAGACGCCCACGCATATACGCACACAAAATGCACATACGCGTCTATGCAGATACGTATATATATATAAATGTATATCTACACACCTGCCATTACATCGCTTCGCCGATCTGCATAGACGCCGACAGGGATCCCTTCGTTCCCCCTATTCTAGTTCGAATTTTTTTTGGGCCTGCAGTTCGGCTGTAGTAGATGATGTACATATATGCATGCATGTATGTATGTGGCTATACGTGACTGTACATAGCTATATGTATATATATATATATATATATATATATATATATATATATATATATTAATAGTTTTGTAATCTACTAAACGTACGAATAAAAGTTTATGCAAGAGAAGGAATTATGGAAAAATCTAAACGAAATGAGCGAAGCTTATTCAGTATTCCGTATTTCAGCCGGTCTCGAAGCAAAGACCAATGCGGGGCAGACAAATGTGGCCACAAACCTTCAAGTAAATGGTTTCCTAATCGAACTTTACTCCGCAAAAGTTCCAAGCGAAGAACTTGGAAATCGTCGGAATCGCCGTCGAGATCGAGGCGCGTGTTGACATGTTGCAATCGCGCGTAAACACTCCGAGACGGCGCTGCTTCAGGGTGCTCTCGAAGGGTGCCCAGTGCTTTCGGCTGGCTGGCTTCGGTCCATCGCCGGCTTGACACCGCCGACAGACACGTAGCGTGTCGGTCTGTTGACATACGCGCGTTGAGGTCGATTTCGCGTTGAGGTCGATTTCGCGTTGAGGTCGATTTCGCGTTGAGTTCGATTTCGCATCGAGCCACCAGTCGACATTCGACGGTCGTTGTTGTAGTAACAGCAGCAGCAGCAGCAGTCGAAGTAGCCTGTAGTCGACGAAGCAGTTGTACGAGTCACACTTGGAACGCGAAAACGGACAGAGAATTAAATCAGCTCGCGGCAGCGAGGCTGCAGTACGGATCTACGATGATGATGATGATGCATCAGTTTGGTGTCGCGCTGTCGGTTGCCTGTCCAGAGTAAATTACACACGTAGCTTAAACTCCCAGCGGTGATTATACTAGTTATTAATATAATATCAGTCATGCTGCTTAGCATTGTCATCATTAGCATTGTGTAGCAATTGTTGGTTCAGCGTCGCATATTTGATATGTGATTTTGGCTTTGAGAGAGGTTCATATATATATATATATATATTTTAATTTTTTTTAAATAATATATATATAAACCTTGCATGACCTACAAACAGCCATGCAAATATGCATACACGTACGTGTTCTCTTCCAGAACATGGTCAAGGTACTGGGATCTTTGAGGGGCAATTCGCCACTTCGTTTGAATTAGCCCTGTGTTGGCGTAGAGAAGCGAGCATCAAAAAAACCTCGCACATTAGAACGTTCGCAGGCGAGGGCGAAAAGGAAATAAACTGTTATGCCGTGCGTTTGTCGGATTGAGCGTGGCGGGGGCCGGGCCGGGCCAACAGCTAGCGCATTTGCCAAATAAACGCTCAATGAACGAAACAAGCAAAATCCGGTTGCATTGATTCGGTAGTTTGTCGAGTTCATCGGCCGGTAAGCCATTGCGGGCGTCGTCGTCACGGCCGTAGTGTAATTGGATCATAGTGGTGCCCAGCCGAGCACGAGGGTGTACAAATGCCTCTCGGAGACGAATTAGATATACTTTCAATAGCAGGCAATTGTGTACGCTGCACGTTGTGGCCCGCCGGAACATTGCATGCAGCGGTTGTTGCAGCATCTAATTTAATCTGCCCGCTTATTAATTCGGTTTAAACATTCAGAGCAAGCCTAGCGGGAGGACGAAAGCGGTGAGGGGGAAGAATGTTTGACACAGAGTTTATTTGTGTGTTCGACTATTTGCAGACTACTCTGCATTAGTCAACCTAAGGTTGCTTTCAGCACATTATTTGAGGCTATTTCCGCAAGGCTGGTTGGAAGGAGAGTGAACGCAAAAGTTGCAGCCAAATAAGCGAGAACAATGGGAACAAACTGGACCTCATGACGATGCGTTATGTCGTATGTATACTGTATGTTGTAGTTAAAAAACACATATAAATATGTCGAATTAGAGTGTCAGGTACAGCTTGTTAGAGTAGCTTTCCCTAGTAAACACAAAACCAGGCCGGCATCACGTAAGTATTAAATTAGTGCATTTTTTTGCTTAGCGTATATAAATGTGTATATGCGAGATGTTTGTACACGAGGTACAAATTGGCAGGTGCTACAGTCGCATGCTACGTGCCGACAAAAGCGGATTCGTAAAGAGCTCCACAATATTGTAACATTTTGTAACGCAATTTAATAACGATTTGTTTATATAACTTTGCTATATTAGCACCTTGGAGTAAAGCACCTTGGTCACGGGTTCTCTAACCCGGATCCACCCAAGTCAACAATGTGCCCCGAACAGATGCTGCGTTTCACCATTGAATATCGAGCAACAGCCTCTGGCGCAAAAAACTACTTTGGCAATGGAACCAGCTACTCGACTAGCCGTGCTGCCCAGTGCACCAGACAACAGGTCCTGCAACAGAAGGGGCCCTGTAAAATCCGGACGGGATTTGGCTGAAGATCCTCACGGCATTCAGTATCTCGTCGCGCGAAGTTGAAGAGGGCAATGTAACAGCCGGGGGTGTGGGCATAGTTAAATCCCGAGGAGCATGTTGGTGTTTGGAGCGAAGTGCTTTCGTTCACTGACGCTAGAATATCCTTGCTTAGCCTTCACCTGTCTGGGAAGGTCATCGTCCAGGCCTTCCAAAATGGTCCATGATGGTATTTGCTCGATACGCTAAATCGGAGACCGAGGTCAAGTCATGTTCGCGGTCGCCTGCAAGGAAACAATCGCAGACAACCTACAAAACACATGTTTTGTCAATTCGACAGTTTATTGATCCCTCGTGCGCCAGGTCCCTGAGCCTCTTTCCCGATTGAAAATTCGCGTAGGATTGTTCTAATCAGGACAGACAGGAACCGACCGCCCCTGTCAGCTCGAGGGAGTCGCAACACGACCGGAACGAAGGACAACGAAGAGTGCCAGGCGTAGAACTCGTTGTCCTTGGCGACGTTTGAGAAGAAGTAAGTTCCTCCGCAACAGTAGGTCTCACAGATATGGGTAAAATGCGTAGCAGTTTGGCCTGGCGCAAGTTTGCCTGAATGTCGCCTTTCCGTTAGCAGCGTCAGCGGGCCTGGGCGATATATGTCTGGCAAGACCCCTCTTTGCCAAGACGCAATTGCGAAACGGACATGTAGCCATATTGTAGTTATCCAAAACTAAAGACGCATGTACGTGATCACGTCCGTTTAAGTTATTATTATCTGGAATTATGATGTAAAGATTTTATGCTTCACTGCGAAAGGAACGAGAGCCAAGAGAGGTTTTAGGGCCTCCGAAATCGTCTTCAAGGTTGCTGCCAAATCTGGACTGATACCCTCTATCATCCAAGGGACGTCTGTTAGGGCGCCTTTAATAGTTCCGTGAGACGTCTTGTCATGGACGTTTCTCATAGTGGTGAGTTGAGCAGTGCATCGTGGTCAAGAATGACGACTCCTGTATCTGTTGGTTCGCTTCCGTTTGGCCTTCGGTAACGGTCGCGGGTTAGAGGAGGAGCAGCTGCGGGGAGGCGATTTCTTGTGTGGTAAAAATACCCCTAAGAACTGCAGTGTACGAAGCCTTGTCTTTGATGGAACCACCGGGTTGCACGTCTTCCACGACAGTAGCTATGGCATCAGGCCTCTCGGTAATAGATGCAGACGTATGGGATGCCTTAACATGTTGTAGATCCCTTGCCTCTAAGACGATCTTGTTCCGCTCACGAAGTTAAGACACAGGCGGACAGGAAGGCGATCCGGCCACGTGGGGGCCACTGCAGTTTACACATATCCACTTCTTCGTGCAACTGGATATAGGTCTTCTATATTTTTGCAGGCCTTGCGAAAAATGCACCTGTCCGCTAAATGCCCCACTGGTTGACAATTGTACCATAACTTCGGTTGATCGGGCTTAAGAACAACGGAGTGAGTTTTGTATTCCAGGAAGACAGACAAAGGCGGTTGACAGTCAAAGGTCGGGGGGTCTTGCCAGCGTAACCTCTTCAGTTTAAACGTCGAGCGTGCACCACACCACAACCTGCTAGCTCTTCGCGTATTTCGTCGTCTATAAATGCGACTCCGACGCCTTGGATTCTCGCCTCGAATGAAGTTAGAGCTGGACAGTTTACCGTGACCGGTATCGATGCTATTGCAGAAAACTGCGTCCGTTTTCTAGCCGCATTCTCTGTGTTGATACTCACAGAAATAGTGGCTTTACTGCTCGATACCTTGCAGTCGGGGCAATTGGAATAAATAGCCTTGCATAACAGCAGTAATGTGCCGTCACCGAGCTCATTAGCAGCGGGATCCTCAGTGGTCTTTCTCCGTATGACCACGTTGAAGGCGTTGAATTGACCGCTAGACGCGTCGATTCTCAGCTTGCCCAACAGACATTGCTCACGAGATATAACCTTCTGCTCACGCTTAGACACCACCAGCGTGAACGTCTCGCTAACCGGCTTGGAGACATCAGCTTGGGCCGCCATTTGTGTCTCTTTGACAATTCTGCTCTTGAACCTAGAGATATACAAACTGCCAGACGGCTAATTGCCGCTAGACTTCACCGGCATCGCTCAAGATGTCAAAATGCCTTGAAACAAATAGACATAAACTAAATTATTAAAACATTTTAAGGATGAAATTTCGTCATCCACAATTGTTTCGTGTGGTCAAACGTTACCTGTAGCGGTCGAGCTGAACAAACTGGCGAAAAAGCTACCCCGTGATTTCACTAGATGTCAGATACTTACGTATAAACCTGTAATACTTTTCCTATACATTTGTGTCTGAGATGACGGTGCATCAATTCCGACCGGCGGACTGGAGATTATATGTATGCGAAACCTCTCGTGGTCCACTTGAAACAGGTCTATAAGTTTGAAACGCCGGCGGTCTCCGATGACGACATCTTTGCACTGTTGCCTACATTATATTCCCCTGACGATCGCCTACAGATGTAGCTGGTGGCCCTTATCGTCTCGTCTTAAAATTGCTGTGCTGCGGAACTCAAATCGTAATTTTACAAACGGGCTTTACAAGTCAATTATTAAACGGGCACATCCATATGCATGCATGTGTGTACAGGCGTGCATACACAGTAGCGAGGCGACTCTAAAACTCGTTTTCCAGTGCAGTAAATGCTTATACTATTGTTGGTAAATTGCATTTGGCGATTTTTAAGCACGTCTGTTTTTGTCTAAGCGCCTAGTTGCTTGAACTTGTCGCAACGCATTATCATCGGTAGCAGCCAGAGTAGCGATAATACCTCGAGCTGGCTGGCTGGCTGGTACCGGCGCAGCTAAACAGGATCACATGGGCGGGGGAGGCGCGTCCTTGGCGTTGTTCTGATTTCCTCTTGTCTAAATTTCGTCAAAGCTAAATAATTGATTTGATGCACGCTGGCCCACCTAAGAAAACGGCACGGACACGGCAAGAAAGAGAGACAAAACAAGAGACAACAAAAACTCGTTACATTCATACGTGATTAAGGTTAAATTATTGATATGTCCGTTTGCCTTATCTCGTGTGAACCACCTAGACACACGGCACGTTCACATGTCACAAGCGTGAAATCAATTACAGGTGCCCTAGCAATAGCAGTAATAGTCCGAATTTTATATATATATATATATATATATATATATATGTTAACGCACGGACACATGCTCCAACGAGAGAGTAGATTATACACATATTTTTATATCCAGGCGCTGCTTTTATGGAATTCATTGACAGAACATTTGATTAGTCCATATAGATGTGTGGGCTCAGCTAAATGTCAGAAATAACCTCGGGATCGAACATACGACCTTCCAATTTGTATCGTACTTCTGGGAGCAAACAATTGTCTGTAGGCGCTAGAACTACGAGGGCAAAATGTTCACCAAAAAACTTCATCTTCAATGCGTTGTAATGAAGTGACATGCTCAGTGCTCAGATCCACGATGAGGTCATTTGACTGCACTGCCTCGATACCTATTGCTCACTACTTCGCTTTTAGTCGGCAGATCGCGCCCGACAGTCGCAAAGTCAAATTAGTTCTAAAACTTTGTAGACTCACTGTGTGTTTTATGTGTGTATTTAACGTTTCGTCTAGACTGAAAAAGGTTTGAAGTGGTATAATCGGGGCTACAATGCAACGTGTTATTTAGGTCATGATTTCTGTGATAATAGGATTGCTGAATAGTATTTAGCTTGTGACCAATTTAACTCACCACAACCTGTTGTTTTATCTAGGCCAAATTGTAATGTTTTATCTACAAAAAAAAACTGTATACATGTAAACGAGTAAACATTGATTGTGAAAGTAAATAGTTACAAGGAAAAGCATTCTTAAAGATATCATTATCCTCTGCGACACGTGTACATTCATTGACGGATGTGGGTGAGCAAATATCCTGAAGAAGAGAGTTCCAGGTGGTTAATAAAAGAGGGCTTAGCTAATTAGCTCATTGCTAACGCTTGTGCTTAGTGATGTTGGCCGATGGGCTGATCTGCTGACGACGGTGGTTAGCGCAATTGCTATTCTCAGGTGGTATTATAAAGCCTGGCGATATTTTTAAAAGCTAAATGTGCAACTCTCAACTTGTATAGTTTGTCTATTGGAAGAAGTTCATATGTTGCAAAACATCCTGGACAAAGTCTCTATGGTGCCAGGCAAAAGTCGCTTTCAAGGCATTATTCTGAATTATTCTAGCCTATGTAATTATTTTTGAAACACTGACTCCCTCTGATGATTTTCCGAGAGCAGCTGACAGTATAGTAAGAATTTTAGGATGCATGCCCAACATGAGTAAAATACATTTGATGATGATTATTACTTTTGAAGCCGACAACCCAATTGAGAGTGCGCAGTAGAGAACAGATGATGAAGATTTCACACCAATGTGTAAGCATTTTGCGGAAGAACCAGATTCCCACATTTCGAAGCTCCAATACAGTCCAGTGCACAGCTGTTTTAACACCGTCCATACTGTAAGCATTTCAAATGCAGAATGATCAATAAAATGTACTATCTAAGGTAGCACTAAGTAGAGAACAGATGTTAAAAGCATATTGTTCACCAAGAGAAATCCTTGTAATGTAACTTCAATTTTCTTAGGTCGTCTGAGCGGCAAAAATAACAGCATAGCATTTTAATGCCGGTGCTTTAAGAGAGGGCTCCTATCTTAGCGTCTCATGTAGTTTTAGGCTCAATCATTTAGTTATGGGTGAGACATCGTAAATTCAAATACTGAAGCTAAATAGGCCTTGAATCATCTTTTGTGGCGTTCGTTACAAAGTAAGGCCCATCTCAGAAGTATTGACAACGAGACTTAATGCTTTAAGAGTTTATATTACAAACTCGATTTTTTTAAGTGCGTTTGGACGGTCAGTCTCTAATGTAGAGAAATCAAGGTTGTTGTGCCATTGACCAAACTCATTAATTTGCAAGCATGACCTCCATAAATCTTTGAGAGACTAAAGTTTTTATACATATATGTATAGAACATAATGGAACCGATGACGGGTCCCTGAGGGGTGCCGATGCCAATTTGTGTTCAGCTAGACTACTTCCGACTTTTACGCTATATTTTTGCTTTAAAGATAAGACGTACTCCAGTTGAGTGTAGTGGAATTACATTAGTGTTACTGGAGCACTTGCAGTAAGGAAGAATTGCGTAAGCAACTAAAACGGCTACTGCACTCAAAAATACCTTAAAACAAATCTGCTTACTTGAAACAGAGTCTACAATTTCCTGCCACAAGCCTGCAAGAGCTAGTTTCGTAGAATGCGATCTACAAAGTCCAAGTTGGCATGGTGAGAAGCAACTAATGGACTCAAGGATAGCGCTTCAATCATCTCCTTATCAGTGTTCATCAAACATTTTCGACGGGTATTCAACCAATAATATAGGCCGATAGTTAGACGAAAACTTGAGATCACCTTTGTTTGTGAATATTGGGTTTATTCAAGTCGCATTTGGCTTATATAGGAGTTTTGCCATCTTTTTTAGATAGATTGATTATACTGTCCTAGTGGGTGAGCCAAGACGGACAAATTTAGCGTTAGAAGCTCACTGAGAATAGTAGCGATGAACTGAGGATTGTTTAGTTGGGCCATTTAGCTATCCAGCAGGCGAGGAAGCTAAGTATTGGCTATATTTTTTTCGCAATATTGGCGAACACAGTCCCATAACGGTGTCATTTTTTAGCTGCATAAGTCTAGTCCTTATAGAGAGGATTAATGCGCACTACGAACTGCACAGTCTGAAGTGCCACTTACGAAGTTGCTTTTAAATAATTTCATGTTACGGCGCAGACGCAGGTTAAATTTAGATACGTTACCCGGATCCTAGACTCAACTGTAGCAAAACATATATCATATTTCTCGAAAAATAGTTCTCCAAAAACCTTAAAAAGCAACATTGACGTCTCAGGCTTCGCGCCGTGACGTCAGATTGAATGCAGAACGCGACCATTGAACGCGTCAATGCTGTTTTGATAGTGTGCCATAAAAGTTTCTGCGCTATATTTTTACAAAATATTTTTTAAAGATTCATTGGAATCTCCGCTGATCGCGAAGACTATGGGTTAGTACTCGGAAAGGAAGGTCTACGGCAAAATGCCGAAGTAATGTGTGGCACGCATCTAATCGCGGCAATGCGGTCTATACACTTAGACGTTAAAAGACGGACAAACTTGAAAATCTGTCGAAGCAAACAACGTCAGGTCGTTTTGTGAAGGGGGCTTTGTCATGATATTTGCATTCGAATCTCTTAACACATAATGGGGCAGATCACCTAAAGCTTCCAGTAAGGTCTTCTTATAGGCCGCATAACGAAAGTAAAACCAACAATACGGCCCTCTAAACAAGTCTTTTTTTTAAGTGGATAGAAGCAATACTTGCACATTGTCGTCAACACTACATCTTAAGCCGGAAGAAAAACTGACACAAGTGGAATCTACAAAGATTCCTACTGCCACTACCGTGCGTATATGATAATCTCGGCCTGAAGCAGTAAAGGTACAATTTGGGATATTGAGTTCTTCATAGTCGACCTGTTGTAGCCATGGATTGCTCTATACGACAATGTTTTCTTCTTCAGTAGCCCTTTATTTTTCTTTTGGCGGGTATTGCTGAGCTAAAGGGTAGTGAGCGTCAACAATATTGCCCCGCCCGTATTTGTGAAAGAAGTCTTGTTTCCATCCATGTCATTTGATCCTTAATTTCACATGCAGGGAACGGACACAGTGATGAAGAATAAACAGGCGCATTCTTGCACGATTCACACATTTTGGCGTTTTGTCTTACTTAGCGGACATGCGCTCAACTCTACGTATCTTTACCGATTTATCTTTTCAGGGTGATGATGCCATTACTCTCTCGAAACGAAAATTGTTTTTTTTTCAAGAACAATTAGCGTTATCTTAATTATTCCAAAAACAGAAAGCATTTCTGGTTTGAAGAATTACTTCGCTTCGTTATAAAGCTACTGTCCATATTCGTGAACCTTGCCTAATTCTGTTCTAAGTACCAATATTTTGCAATAACCGGGATGTCAAAAAGAATGTCAATCTTTGCTCGTGCTTCGTTCACTGTATTAGTCCAAACCTGAGTCCGGCCAAGTTTTATTCTAGATCTGGAATTTAGATAGAACTATTAAAACTTTACCACGTAATGAATACAAGCTGGCTACTTTCAAACGGTTTGCCTGAAAAAAAATCATGTGGCCCCGTTCTTAGTCGATTTGACAAGTCGCGAAATCACACGGAACATAGAGGAGTTTTTAGGTTATTTAATAAGTTATCTCAGACGTCATCGACTTAAATTTTAGCCTGTTCAATTAATTTCATCGTGTTTTTGTATACCAATTGCTGCCAGCCTTAACTAGGCGGGAGATTTTATGGACTTATCATGGCCATCTTTATTATTATCAGCTACGACATTGGGCTCTGTAGAAGTGTTGTTAAACAGCGGTTGTGCATATAGCTTTGGGCACGATAGCTCTGTTCGCTGTTCTGTACGAGCTTCTCTAGCGTTGTTTGTCCACCTGAGATGACGTCGTTCTTTCTACTGAGAGCGAGAAACAGCTAAGAAACCCATAATAGAAGAGTAGCTTGTATAGGAGAAGCTTCGCGTTTGTCCTGCGGATCGTGTAGACAAGATGGTCCCTCCCGTTGTTAGTTTTTTGTTGCAGTTCGTTACACAGCGTCAAAAAGGCGTATACATCGCTACATCAAATATTGAATCACAGCTGAATTAAGAAATCCGATGTCTTTTTTTTGCGAAAACGAACCAATCACAAGGATCTGCAGAGTCATATAGGCACACTGTATCCAGATGCTTACGATACGATGACCAAAAGTGATTTTCTAGTTTCATATGCACACGAGTAAATCGGTGCAAACCGCCAAACGTTCGAAAGCCAACTGTAATGCTGAACTGCCTGTTTAAATTCGTTCAACGGATGCGGTCGCGTAGTGTTGTAAAGGCATGTACACCTGATTGTACATACATTTCACTGCACTGGCTTTTTCGCTGTTCTTGCCACTCTATCTAAGCATCCGGCTACGGACGGGTGCTGCCAACATATTGCCTCTATCTCTCGTTTTATCTCTCGAGCGATTTGCCCTGGCATCAGGTGTTTCCTCTTACGCTGTTTGCCTGCGGTCTGGTCGGATCGCATTCCGAACGTGCCGGCGTTCTGTTTTCCTGCCGACCGACAACAAAGGCGTCCCAAGAAAAGCCCGAAGGTAGCACAATCGATCGGCGAACTATCCGGGCTCTACCGCAACAGCTATTATGGAGACCCGGCTAGAAGATCTCGATATATATATATATATATATATATATAGCTGAGATGTATCGCATTGAGCAGCAACGGGACAGAAAGTCAAGCCAGCCATTCACAATTGTTTGTAGAGTAGACCTGTTCAGCTTCGTGTATTTATTACTTGTAAATAAACTAAGCTGAGTGGCAGTCACTGCCTTGCATACGTGGGTTCAAGTCCCAGACCCGACCACCCTCAAATTGATTTTCATTGCTCTCCAATTGAGGCAAGGTGAAAATAGTCATCATCGGGAGAAAAAAACAGGTGAAGTACAGATGCTTTAATAAGAGAGATTTTGCACCCCCCCCCTATTATAAAAAGCAGAAATAATACGGCTGGGTCGAAACATGAACCATCTAACTTCTACAGAGACGTGTTGTAGGGACATGGTAATATTTTTGGTGCACATCCCGCTGCTCTTGTTGGCCGGCCTAAACTTGTCAGTACACAAAACAAGAATGCATGCTGATGTAGCTAACGGTACCTATTATGAAAGTTGAAACCTACAGGAAAGCTATGAACGGTCAAGATCATGACAGCAAGTGCAATCTTCACGGTTGCCAGTGTGAACCGGAATTCAGTTGGCCGCCCGCTGTATAGGGAAACTTTCTCGCTAAACTTAATATAGGTTAGGCAGACACGTGTAATAGCAATACGTTGTATTAGTAACCACACAATCGGTTTCTGTCAGCCGCTAACACGCTAACAACAGCTGATAGGACGAGACGCCTCACAGCTACAAAGCTAAGCCAAAGGAAGGGGAAGAGGTGTTATTCTTCACACGTTCGTAGAGTTGACGGTAGTATTGCGTTATCAGAAACAGCTTCCGCTTGATAGGCTACCCATCGATCTGCCTACGTATCGTTTTGTTATTCTTCGGCGCTTCCTCCTGGCGTGAATGAGATTCCGAGGCGCGAACATTGTTTGGAGGGGTTGTTGCTGCTGTTGTTGTTGTTGTTGTAGACAACCATCGTTGTTGAACTACGGTTGTCACAGAGGCGGTGCAGTGTCTGCTGTGTACAGCTGTCTTTTAAGAGCTTCCCGCTTCAGTCGATTCCTGTCTTGCTGGTAGTCACGCCCGCCCCAGTTGGCGCCCTCACCATCACAGTCGTCGTCATCGTGGTTGTTGTGGTAAGCAAAAGCCGCCCCCTGGAGATCGCCTCATTTCGAGAGAGAGAGAGAGATATAGGGCGAGATAGAGAGACAGAAGGGAAAAGAGCAGCCTTGTACGAACAACTCGTGCGAGGTGGAGACAACTCTTGCGTGTGGCACGCTCGTCGCGCCGCCTCGGTCGATCTGAATCTTTCGTTTGCCTATTCTCTCGTTGTTCTTGACGCGTCACAGGTTTACGCGAGCAGAAACGCACAGACGCAGGCGGCAGGCGAGCACAGCAGCGGCGAAGGCGGCCTGAATTCTTCCCTGTTCTTAGTGGTCTCGGGGGTAGTCAACGTGGTAGTGAACATTTGCATTGTGCGTCGTCACCCTCCTCCTGCAGTGCTTGACAGGGAAGGGCCAGTTCAGGGATAGAAGAAACACGCGACGAGTGATGGGAAGAACCAGCAGCAGCAGCAGCAGCACCAGCAACAGCAGCAGCAGCAACAACAGCAACAACAACAACAGCATTAGCACGCCGCCTTCAAACTATGATTGTTGCATGGTGCACGTTAGTAGTCGATTTCGGCCGGCGTGCGTGCGTTCGACGCATGCAGGCAGGCGTGCATGCACGTAGACATAGCCACCCATCCATCCACCTGCTTTCCCAAGACGCATCACGGCCGGCCCACTCACACGCCTAGATCGTTGTACAGACAGTCGTGCCGTTTTCAGCGTTTCACACAAACGCCGAGTGCGTTTTCTTATTCCGTGCCGTTGCCCTATTTGGTAGCGTGCTGTAAGTGGGCGTCGTCGACGTCAGGCTCGCAGGAATGTCCTATCCTACCTAGGACAGTGGTGTGATAATGGTAAAGATGATGATGATGATGTTGTTGGTGGCGGTGGTAAGTGGTAATGGCGGGCGATCTTTGTTTGCCTCTGTATTGTCTGGAGTACTGGTGTCCTAGACGACATAATGTTATTGGCGCCACGACTAAGAAAGTGCACGACAACGACACGTCTGAGAAGAACGCTGAAACAACGGCGATAGGTGAGGTAAAGAAATAGCCCTGAATGGGGAAGGAGTGCCAGATGCTCGCCAGATACACTTTGCAGGCCACTCCAGACGAGAACGGAGCGCGGTACTTCGATACCAATTTTAAGGCTGTATGTGACTCGGCCGAACCGTCGACATGGCCCTCTAGAAACTACTGATATCTGGACGTGTACGTTACAGAGTAATCTGAGATGGACCTAACGTCGTCGCAAGAAAATGGTAGGAGACAGAATACCAAAAAAACGAAAATGGCCGAATAGTGGAGGCAACAACAATGCGGTGGGACTCACACACTCAAGGACAAGCCGTTGACTATGAGAGAAGTAACCTAACCGAAGGTTATATATATATATATATGTATAAAAAGTATTTTTCAATAATTCCGAGCATATCAACCTCGCGTTGCACTATGTACATAACGCAGGATTTCCGTTAGAATTGGGATCTGTTTTTCTCGATTAATTATGCGTTACTGGTTCATAGAGCGCACGAGCTTTTGTCGTGTTGTTATTGTTGCCGTTGTTGGTTCGGTCGTTGCCATTGTGCTTAGTGTTAAAGTTCTCCCTACATACGTGATGACATAGTCGTTACGGCTGATTAGTCCTGCGGAAAAACCTTGTAGAACAACTCTCGTGTTCGTAAAAATGGAAGAGCACCAACCTGTCAAGTCCTGAACACGTCTTGCCGACGTCATTAAGCGTGCCAAGACGGTCGACACGGTGGAGGCCATGTGGTGGCCAAGAGGGCAGATATCATGTTGTGGGCGGAGGATGGTAAGGCTCGCGACGGTGGGGGAGCAGGAATTCGAGCTTACGACAGTTAGGCAACCGTTAGAAGGCGGCATTAGTACGGATTTCGCACTGGGTTCGAAGTGACCCGATAATGCCAAGAAAGGAGAAGGCTATGAAAAATAAGGAGGGCGGGAGGGAGGCAACGAACAAGAGTCAAGAAACCACTTTGAACTAAGAACAAAGAAGCCTAGTAAAAACTCGTAGCAACGAACCCCTAGATACCCTCCGTCCGATATCCGGCTGGTCGCCGTACTTGAGGGCTGCCGGAATTTAAGCGTTAGGGGCTTTTAGGATGGTAGCAGCCGCCCATGGTCAGACCAGACGATGAGGTAAAATGAGATATTAAAACTGGCCTGCTCGCCGAGGAAGATCCAACATTGGATCGACGACGTAGCCTGCAGTCGGTTAAGTATATACCCTTACTTAACCCGTCGCAGTTTCTCTAAAACACCAACACTGAGCCCCTCAGTCCTCGTCGGACACACATGGCCCGTGTACACAAAGTGCACCATGCAGATAGTCTATATGCGTGGATGTGCTTCTATTTCTATTTTTGTGTGTCTATTTCTGTATCATAGCATCTAGTCAAAGATAACAACGATATATACGACAGGTGTTAGGGCTGTAACCACCATGGCTACCATGCCTTTGTCAATGTCGTCGTCATCGCCAGGGTTGTTCTTTACTTGTGGGTACGCCCTCGGAGCTCACCTAAGAACCTGAACCTAAGCTATATCAAACTAAGCTTCTACAAAAGAACCATAAGGGGCAGCTGGCTGGTTGTCTACTTGGCTTCCTCTCACCTATCTAGCGGCGTGGTCTAGTGAGTGCAGCGCGCTGGTCACGGTTATCACCTACCAGGATGTCGCCGGTTCGCTCCCTAATGTTGATCGAATTTTCGTGGAGTGATAGGCAGTGGGAATAGATGATAAACCATTGACCGCTGAGACTCAGTGGCCATGCTGCCACAGGAAACTGTTAATCTGAGCCCTATATTCTCAACATGTCCGCTTATGCTGCCGCTCGATGCTCCCCTGCTGTAGCAAACGAGTGACATGTGTATTTAGGTATACATGTCAAGAGTATAGCAAATCCATCCATCTATCCACGCAGCTGTCTGGCTGTCCGGCTGTTCGGCTGTTTCTTCTCCGTCGTTACTCTAGGCCGTCGTAGTGGCCTAGATGCGGCGGCGGTCGAGGTAGGCAGACGAGGAGGGAGGTGGAGAAGCTGGCTTTTATTAGCCACTGCTAACCCCGGGTCGCTGCCACCCCACCGCTGCATAGCTGCCAGCGTCAACCGCTGCTCCCAATATCGCTGGCACTGGTGGCAAACACGATGGACGATGGCGGCTCGGTTTGTCGCAACAACAGGTGTGGTGGCGGGCGGCGTCCGATATAAGCGGCCAGCTAACCCACGGGCAAACGAAAGAACCAAGTAGTAGAGGTTCTTTCTCAACGGTGACACGTTCGGCATTCCACGCTGATTCGCTATGGCGGTCGCTACTTTTACCGCTGCTCGCGGGAGAAAAAAAACGATACAAGAAAGAGAAACACAGAGGAAGAAAGAGAAAATAAGTAGAGCAAAGGAATTCTGCAATTGAGTTTGAATGCGTGCCGTCACTTCTGGCCTGACGACACCGGCCAACGCGCACACCTAACCGCCCACTACGGCTAACACGGCTATACACATTGCACTAACATTGCTGCGCATCAGCAGTAGAAAGTAGTGTTCGTATTAGAAAGTGCCAACAGCAATGACAGCAACTTTAGAGGCGACTGCAGCGAACTGCAAGTACGACGACAACAACAACAACAGCCACGGCAACAACAGCCACGGCTACAAGGAACAACCACAGCAACAACAACAACACCCAAGACGATGACAACAACAGTTGCATCCGCGAGAATAATAACAACAAGTATATATGCATAGCTCAGTGTCAATGTCAAATGTAGTGTTTTTCATAGTGCTTTGTTGTTTCGTAAATTGTCGCTTTTCTTCGTCTATTAAGGCGGCACAGCTGTTTTTGCGTTCGTGGCAAAGTGTACAAAGTACCCGTGTAAACAGCAAGAGGCCTTGCGTTCAGATCCGTGTCCAAAAGACGCAAAAGGGTTATGTCTAACATGGAGGCTGGCATCGGTAATGGCGAAAATGATAACTTCGCAGAGTTGCCTTGGTAGTGAAGCTCGCTAATCCGAGTATGAACAACGAACATGTTTGATTCCTCATGTGCAATCTCCAAGAGCCGTCTATCTGGCTGGGGATGCTTTTTACCGCCACCGTTGTCATGGTGGTGGTAGTTGGGCTATACAACTAGAAGTGAGAAAAGACATGCACGCATTCCAAAGCCACCATGGAATCGACCCGACTACGACGGTGGTCTTGTGCGTCGTTAAAATGCTTAGAGACTAGGCAATCGACTGATTGATCGGCCATCGCCAAATACGTAGCCGACGAGGAGAACCCGTCTGTCGTAAATCTGTTTGTGCTCGTAATTATCCCCCTCGGCCAGCTGTACGGGCGTTCAAACGTCATGCCATCGCCGAGAAAGTGATTCAAGAATGAGGTGTTGCATGGCGCACGTGACGCTTCTGGCTGACCGACGCTCGTATTGAACAGACACAACTCAGACAACACAGTCGGGGACGCTCGAATGTCGTTTCCGAACGACTCGCTTGACCTTCTCGACCCAAACCCAGCCAAATCAGGATCGATTGATGCTTTATTTATCCACATATATACGGAACCACTCACACACACACACACACAGCTGTGCTGTCAGCCTTGTTTCCCATGGGCCACTAATGAAAATGACAACAACGGCCCTGCCAACGGGACCTCTGTACGAGCGCTAATTGGCGTCCCCTTCTATAGCCAGCCATCTGCTGTGATGACCGGGAAGACGTGTCAACGTGCCGCCACACCAGCTGCTAGCGGCTTGCCTGTTTCCAGCCAAAATGTCACCATTGAGTTGCGTGGCGTGCCGCGCATGCGTGTCAATGATGACACTTTGCGCAGATTGAGCAGCGTTCGTTTCCGTCAGTAAACGAAACTAGCGGCAAATGGTTCGGCAAAGTTTGCATCAAGGCGATCCATCCTTGACGCGCTCCTGTTGGTGTCTGTGAACATACCGCGACCGGCCAACAACTCTGGGGCCCCCATCGTCTGCTGGCTCACGTCACACGATCTGTATCATTGCCCATTGATACAGAGATGCTGTTACAAATAAACGTAGTGACAACAACAGAAAAAAACAACGACAATGACGGCAGCAGACGTCATTAGCAGACGCTGTAACAAAACAGCGGCAATAACTGACAAAGTAACAAAGCTGACCGGCAATATCGGCAGTACAGCAGCTGATTAGCAACAATAATTGGACCATGGACGTCTAGCGTGACCCGTGCACGATCTCGAACGCCAGACGGTTGACAGCGATAAATCGGTTACAAATTTTGGACGTGCCAAAGCTGCTAAAATATTGCTCATACCCTCACGTTAACGTCGATCTCACATACGGTAGCAACAGCACGACCAGTGCAAGGTGGGACTAAGCGATTCTTGACGTGTGAGCTCGATCTCGGCCAGCGACGCGACGTTGCCAGTAACAGGTCAGCTTTAGCGCTTAACACCATATATTCGCAATATATCAGATTCACCATCACATTCGTGATATACTCAGTCAGAATGTGAGATGTGAGATCAAAAATTGGGTAACACGGAAATCATCTAGTCAAAACTAGTTACCGAGCAAGATATGGCTTAGTGGCAAAGCCATTGCCTTGCATTCGGGAGAACTGGGCTCGAGACCCAGACCGGCCACTCTTAAATTGGTTTGCATGGTTTCCAATTTAGACAAGGTAAATGTCGAAGTGGATTAAAAATCAGCCATGACATAAAAAAAAACCCTACACGGGCATAAGCCTTACGAAAAAAAAATAGTTACCTGTCCATAGGTTGAAGAAAGCCTGTCATGTGTATGAACGGGAGAATTTCTAGCGACTTTATTTATTAGCTTCGCACGGAGTGAGACATGTTGAAGTATGAAAAAATAATTTTGGTGCTTGAACACATTTTACATATTTTGATTTGCTGAGAACTTAAGCAAATAAATCTCAAATTTAAAACTGCAAGATCCAACTTAAAATACTCAATTTGCCGCAAACAATGACGCTGTATGCTGGAAGTCGCAGTTTAGATGTATTCTTTCTACACGCATGTGTCTTCATTCAGTCATATTTTTAGCGCAGTTTGGCCACACGTTATACGGTTCGGGAAGTTTCAGAATGGCAACAATTAGTTAGGCAATAAGGCAATATCCGGAAAGAGAATCCAACCTAAGTAGCATTTGATTACTCGTACCGAAGCAGCAACGAATATACATAAAAAGCTTTTAGATAAAGAGTACAGCATCTCCCTGCATAAAACCTACCTTGATGTCTCTGTGGACCTCTCATAAAAATGCTCAGCAACTACGAGGTAAACGAAATATTTTAACGTAGCATCTTCTATGCGTACAATGGGCACGCCTGGGCCGATCACCAGCCAACCTTCTGAATCCATATAGAATTTCGCAGCTATAACACAGGCGGTCTTCTAGGCTTATTTATACTCGGCGCAACGTTGCGTTGATTAATACCTACCGTATTTATATTTGACTGATATTACTACTTGGCATGCAATTTCATAATAGAATACACTGTGAAATATTGTTCGTGGACTAGAGTGCCTCCAAGCAATGCGAAACCACAGCCGTCCACCGGGTTTGATTTCGCATTGCTCCGTAAAACGGACCCCATAAATACAAATGTGCAACGGTGGGGCTCACACCCGTGCGTGATAGCACTGTGCCACCGGGTTCGACAATTCGCAATACTGCCGGACAGCTGTCTGGGAAAGCTCGAATCTATTGATGAGCTCCTCGATAAACTGTGTCGATTGGGCGAGAAAGTAGATGAGGCAAATCTGAGCAGTTCTAGGAAATTCATAGGTCCGGTTTAGGAACTTTGCCTCCACTCTATCTAGGCTGACTAGCTGCGCTGCCGACATGATGCTCTACGAGGTCCACTGGTGCGGGCCACCTTCATGTAAAATAGAATTAGGGCCGCCTCAACGGCGAGCTTGTGAGAACATGCAATTGATGCTATAGCCGATGTGCTACTGCTGACCAGTCGGGAGACGTGGATGGTTGCGAAGGAGGTGCCGCTAGGCGTGAGTGTTATGCCAAGGTAGACACACATGGTCAAAAACAAATTCTGTCGGCGAACCATCCAAGAAAAATTGTCCGGATGAACAATTTTTCTTGGATGGATCGCCGATTGTCGCAATCGCCGCCTCGAGCAGGACTTTCTGGTTTTCGCCTTGTTGGCGTGAATCGGTGAGACCATTTTGTGTGCAGCTGTCACAAAGTCATCCGCCTACAGCGTGATGTGCACGCACAGGAAGAGATCCCGTTCGTGCACACGACGCCTACTGTATCATCGAGCGTGATTGGTTTCGTCCAAAGCACCGACGAGAGCAGGCAAAGTATCCGTTGGACCACTCTAACTGCGGCCAGCTTATCGATTACGATTTGCCGCGGTACTTAGTCAAATGCCGATTTGTAGACAACGAACATAACCGAAAGTGGCAGTTGCTTAATAGACCGATAGGGGTTTTCGCTTCCACTTGAGGCAATTTGGAGCGTGCCGTCATTGTCGGATGGCCACGGCGAAAGCCATGCTCATGTTGTGGTATAATACTCCGTTCTAAGGAAAAAAAATGAGAGTCCCGCTAGAAGACTCAAAAATATTTTGTAAAAGCAGCTATTTTTAGCAATACCTTGCCAGGATGATGGGTTTATTGAACCACTCTTGCGTTTGCGCATCACCCTCAGGATGCACTTCAGTCATGCGTCACAAAAGATCGCCCATGTGTAGGCACTTGCTGAATATGAAGCTCTATAGCAGTGTCATAAGCACAGCTGCATTGATGTGCTTATTGCGTATCAGATTGGGACCAACCGCTCCATTATTTTTTGAAGAAGGAGACTATAAAACCTTGCATTTTCGTGGGGCATAAAAAGCGATTCTACTTGCTGAAGGAGCTAAAGCTCTAATTAATTTTGAAGTTTTCTGAGGGAATCGGCACGACAACTGTAGCATGAATAAAATATTTTTCTAAATCGCTCGCAAAGAAAACCTGCAAGACTTGGACGGGACACCGAACATTAACCTGCTCCTCAGCGCGAGGTGGGGTATCGTCTTTGCCTCTCGCGCCATCCGGTTCTTATCCCAAATTACGGTCTACACCTTCTTGAGGCCCAATATTTGGCGATAGAAACGGCTAAGGGAACAAGAAAGAACTTAACCATATTTATAGCGGAACTGTGTATTTGCGAGTACAGTTTTTCGCTTCGGCTTTACCACTGGCAAATTCTAGCCACCGGCGGTCGAGATGGTTGTGAACATACGGGCGATAAGGCGCACCCCTCGGCGACCCGCCACGTCGACTGCTACTACTGGTACCGAGCTTACTACGAGCTTTACCACGTTTATTACAGCTAGTTCTGCTACTACTACTACGACTAAGCACGGGTGAGTGCCACTAAGAGGCTGAAGCTCTTCCATTTAACGAAGTCTTGGCAAATGTTTCTTCCTAAACGCCTGCTTAATTGTCTTGGTTGACAGGACATACGGTGTTCTTCTTATCTACTTGCTGGGCCACGACAGTAGTATGGTTCTCCTGCTCTGTGTCGTTTAGTCGTGCGGTCCGAATCCTAAACGCAAGGGTTCCTGAATGCACAGTCAGAGCTTCGTCGACATTCCTACAGGCGCTTCGTGGCGGCTTAGTTTTGTACTCTGTTCTTTTTCTCATACGATTACGTACTACACTGACTATGATATGGCAGCTTAGGAGAGTTGCATGACTCAAATGAAATATTTTGAACAAACGTCGTGATAGTCTACACACATTGCTGTTAGTAATGTACGCCCACTGCCTACGAGAAGATGTACTAAATGTAAGCCTACAATGACCCAGATCAGTAGGTCTCGCCTTATATATATATATATATATATATATATAGTTATATATATATATGAAGCTGCACGAATCCTAATAGTCCGAATAGTCCTAATCTTCAGACCAACATGAGTTTATTAGATGGCCCTATATTCAGAACAAAATCATAATTTATAATAATAATAATAATAATAATAATAATAATAACGACCACTAGTTTGGTCAAAACGTGTACACTACAATGCTGTGATATATAGAACGTAGCATGGGGTCAGCGGCTAAGCAGAGACGTCAGACGAATGTAGTCCGCTTTGTAGTCCGCTCAGTCCGCTGCGGCCTAAGCTGAGGCGACGCGGTCCACGCAGCTCTCGGTGCCGTTAGCGGCACGTGCTCAACGCAGTTACGTGCGCTTGTCGACAACTTGTTTATCTGCGTTGCGATCAGGTTTTTATGTTGTTTGACCGAAAGCGCCAGCGGGTTGTCGCGCCGTGGCCCTGTGGGCCGGCGCAGGGCCTGCGTGGCCCATTTGCATACGCGGGCGGCGTTCAGTTTGTTGAACACATGACGGTGTGGCATGGCGGGCACAGTGATGCAGCCGGCAACGCTCCTGCCGGCCTCTTTGACCGAGGCATATGGGCAGGGCGCTCGCGAGCCGTGACCACTGCGACTTTTCCATAGTAAGCCGATAGAGGGTAGCCGCCAGCCGCGGCCACTCGAAATGGCCACTTAAAGACGGCTTAGCTTCAGCTTAGGCAGCGACACGAGTCCTCTCGATCATTTTTCACGACGCTCACAAACGTTTTCTTCAATTTGTGCATTTACGCGCTGCCACGGCTCGACAATGTACACCGAAAACCGACAATACACGTGTCCAGCCGGCCGAAAAACGCATTCTGATTATTTCATGTTGTCTTTAACTGTGAACTGCCTTCCGTCCCGTACGGACTTGAAATCACCATCGTCATTAGGCACACCTGCAATGCACCTTGCTGACATGTTAAGCATATCTGCGGTGTCCTACACACAGTCTTTCTGGCAGCATGGCCTCTGTCTCTCAGCTGTATGGTCTGTTTTATATTCTCAATGAGCGTCGTTCGAAAGTCTGATCCGAAGATCCGGACAACAACAGGGATCGAATCGGCGAAACCCTCGTAGATGGCAACCATGAGTAACGTACTAACCCCCTAGGCAACGCTGCCACGAGCGAGGTACCTACCGACCGACCGACCGCTGCCCCGACCTATCAACACCAACAATCAGCAGCAACAACGACAAGAAAATGTCGTTGTCGCTTTTTTATTATTACTCCGAATTCCATGCTTCTAGGAGCATGAGATGGGGGATGGCGTCCAAGATCAAGGCGCGCGGCCACCAGATACACCTGCCCGGCAATACTTGGATTACTTACGCATACATTGCGTACACCTCATGAACACACAGCCTGGAACGTTAACACAAGCTAGTAGTGAGTAGCAGTCGCAGTTTGTGACGCAGGATCCAAAGCATTTTAAAGTCCCATCTATCACTTCAGCTGAGTTCTGTTTTTGGTGGTAAACCTACTTTAATATATGGTTGATTGATGCTTCAAAGATCATCGAGAAGATTTTCAATGTCTCTGTGCAGGTGTCTGTGTATGAAGGTTTGCTTCAGTATGGTTTTGTGTGTAGTGATTGGTAGCTTCTATATGCCGACGACTAGACACCTATTATGATTTCTCGCTTTGAAATTGCCTGTACTGTGGCCCTCTGAAGTCCTGTCTACCAGCACCTCTCTAGCAAACTTCCAGAGCTACGTGTTTGGGCATTGCCCCTGCTATATGTCAATAAATTAATAACAACGCATCGAAATGTATACGAAGGCATATATGTGTATATATATATACGTACAGGGTCTACCAGAAATCGTTGAACAAACTTTGGGGTGAGAGCGGAATTGCCAAAAGTAGTTGTATAAAGCTTTTGATTTTGACATATCTTTACTAAATCTGCGGTTGCAAGAGCCCCAGTTACCCTATCATCCAACAATCATAACAAACCATTAATCATGCCTGCGTGTTTGGAGAAAAATGTTGTATCTGTTGAACTTAACTCTACGTTAGCTCGAAGCAGAACCCATTGTTGTATTGAACTCTCAAGAAATTAAATGTATACGAAATATCTTTAATACAACCTTGTCAATCTTGCAATTGCTATATGTTTGCTTTCACATTCAATAACCCACTTTAGAAGACATTTTTATCCCCTTGTTCCATTGGAAAAAATGTTTATTCGCCAAGCTGTACTAGGCCCCAAAGTTTGTTAAACGAATTCTGGGAGACCCTGTATATATATATATATATATATATATATATGCATTCTTTTTTTGAGCAAACTTTTATAAATGGAAGAATGCTTTGTCTAGTGTTTTGGCTGGTACAACGATATTGTCGTTCCGCTCTTATTATCTGCGTGTTTATAAGGAAGTATAAAGAGCAAAAATAAGTCTGGCCTCGCGTTTGGTGAGAGTGACATTATATATGCGTTTTATTTACGTTTAAAACCAACGTCAGCACAAGTAGTCAGCAGCATCAAAAGTCTAGCCGTTTTTCGATAGTGTAAACATTTTTAAATAAACCAGAGAAAACCGTTAAATATTCCGCTAATGCTAGCTCGAACAAATTCAGGACACAGCGTTATGGTCTTCCAATTAAGTTATTGCCCTTAAGCCATTGAAGCCCATCTGTAGAATAGTTAGTTGAAAATATGCTAAAGGTATCATAGACTAGATGCCTATCGACTGCACATTAGTTTTATGTACATAAGCACCGGATGTTGGGCAAAGACCTTTCTACTTGAAGCAATGACATGCCTGTTGGCATAGCAATAATATTAAATTAATTGACCACATCGTGTAGCGTGCAGTTTTAAATCTGTTTCTTTATCCCCCACTAGTTCTGGCTACTGTGCTGCTAAAACGGACTCATCTCCTTTACCTACTTTCATAGATAACGTGGTATTGCAAAATGCATACGACAGGATTCTTTAGTCTTCCTAGACTAAATCCTAGTATTTTACTTAGAAGGACTGGCTTAAATCAGCCGATGTGCTAACACCTAGCTAGTAAAAAAACGTTTCAAAATAAACTGGATAGAATATGAAGCGGCGGGGTTAACATTTACGAGTTTACTGCGCACAGCTGGTCTAGCGTCTCTGGCAACATCTTGAACGGCTTGTCTACGCAGATGGCATCCTACGCAGCGCAATTTTTCCTACAGGCTTTGGTCTATTCTTAAAACGCATTTGTTACTCGAGAGCATCACTCTCGTATGAGAATGTGAGAGTCCCCGCGGCAAACGTTGGCTTCTGCAAAAAGAAGAGAAATCTGGTGTCGTGCCGCACAACGAAATTTCAGGTTATCATTAGGACATACGACCACTCCTGAGATAGAAACATATAGATCGCGTTTCGCCTGCCAGTTTCCTGTAGTAGGCCGCCGTTGTCGATCAAAGCCACCATAGTACTCGTAGCTGTCCGTACGTTCACGTTATCGTCAAGTGCCTGTGCCTTCCTATTCGGCCAGAAAACGGTGTGCCCTGCTGAAGTGAGGCTTGTTAGTATATTTTGGACCGTTTAGATAAAACAGAAAGTATTTGGGCAGAGATACCTGCTTTTATCATCATCATCGTGAAAACTACGAGGCGTAGCATCGAGTTTATCGCCCACGTATAGTAAAAAGAGCATGCTTTGCGTCCATGGCCTTTTATCGGCTTCTTGCCATATAGGCGACACAGCGTGATTTACCGGCGTGCGTTGAGGGAGCCCGGCTATACAGACTGAAGAGCGCCCACGGCCAAACTCGCAGAACGAGAGGGAAAACCCGTTCCCTCTCTTTTCCGCGCAAGTCGGGGGTCTTTTGTGGGCCTGCCCAGCCTACCGTTCATCATTCATTACTCCTGTTGTGGTTGCTGTGGGCGCGTCCCTAGGAGTACTGCTGCCCTGTTACGTTGTGGCCCACTTGTATTCCCTTCGGTGCAGCCGCTAAGTTCTTCTCTGTGCGTTAGCCTTAATCTGCCTGGTTGACTGCTTGGCTGTGTTGGGTTCGCCCCTTTCGTGGTGTGCCGGCTCGGTTGTGTCCACCTCTCAAGCACTTCATCCGCCTCTGTTTCGTTCTGTAGCCGATGGCATTTGCAGTGGCTGCGTCCGGTCGCCTCTCTGTAGTTCAGCACCACCATCAAAGCAAACTGTCCACGGCAACTGACTTGACAGCAATTCCATGACGCTTTTCGGCTCAACCAGGACCCTATTTCCATCCCTCTCAACCTGACCCCCCCCCTCTTCGGGTCGCCCGTCGCAAGTCCGATGGTTGCGAGCCAACCACTCCTGGTTGTGCGCGTACCACCGTGGACGGCCGCCAGAGGAACCGAGGTCACGCTTCTTCCACCTCCCCCTGCTGCTGCTACTACTGCTGCTGCTGTATTGGAAAACGAACCCCTTCATCTCGTCACCCACACATCGTTTCCGCTCTTCCTGCCAGCCCTTTCCCTACTTTCTGTCCTACTTTCGGCTTCAGGACTCCAGACGTTCGCCATGTCCCGGTCCTTGGGCCTCCTCGTCTAGTCTAGTAGCCCCGTAAATCGGGAGTCCCGGTTTCCTGTCTGTCTCTCTCTCTGTTCTTCTATATTCCTCGCTCTGTCTTCCTCTGCCTTCCTTTCGAGTTCTTTAATAAATGTCAACCAAGTTGGACGACCAACCCGAGAATAGCACGGTGGCCTCCAGTTCCGCATCGGGTCGCGTTCGATCTCCGGACAGCTGGACGGTAACGCAGCATAAGGGCGCCTGCCATGCAGGCACAGAAGCGCCTAAGGGCCATACTTGCTACGCTAGGATAGGCCGCTGCACCTACGTCGCAGTGGGGTAACAAACAGCGTCTTTGTGCCAGATTGCAACAGTGGTATTTGAAAATAATATTCGTCTTTTCCTCGGGTACCAATGCCACTACTGCTGCTAATGTATATCCCCCGTTTATACAGCATATACAGACATATCTATGTTTCTCTGAGTAGACGTTTGTTATTGATCCCCTAGCTCTTGTAAAAAGTTCGCAACCGACTTTGCAAATCAGCCTAAGGTGTGCTAGCTTACTGCAAGTAACTTACGCAACACGGGTGTGCTCGTGTTTCCTAGTGAGCCATTGGCTCCTATAATTGTTTGCTTGTTATGGAACCCGCGTTGCAAAACAGGGCTAACATTACTAGTTTTGTTGTTTTGATAGGTCCGCCTAATATTGTTGCGATTGCTCTTTCGTGGCTGTTTTAATGGCTGAAATTGTGTATTGTTGCTATATAATATCGTTTCATTTGATGTTGTTGTCGATACGGTTACTATTGTTTTAGCCACATTTCGCTTTTAATACTGTCATATAACAGATGTAGTGGCATTGTTTCACTTTGTGTATTCTTGCAGTAATAATAGCTAAATTTGTTTGTACCAACCAGTACAAAAGACGGTTAATATTACTCCGACCTACTGAGTGCCGTCATTTAAGCTTCAGTGGCATAATTGGCATCACTAGCAAACTTCTATTGACGGTAATAAGTAAAGATGACCAGCGAACTAGTACTATTGGCTGTGACGAGGGCTAGAAATGCTCGCGTTTCCGATGCTGGCATATGTAGCACTTTCCCTTTAATTACTGGGCTGTGTAAGTGCTATTCGGTCGTGATCGCTGCCCAGTAACCAACCCAAACAAAACTAGCGTTAAGCGGCCTTTTATCGGCAATTTTCAAAGCTGTTCAGCAAAACCTTAAGAGTCTCAGCATGCCAACGGTGGCTAAGTTGGCACCACAAACGATGAATTTCGTTTAGAAGAACTCCGACATGTAATAAGCCCATCCCTGATGGTGAGGGTACATAATGATAGGTGTATAGCGCCGTATTACCTTATTTTCTTCTCTGATGCCGCGTTTTCAATCACAATCATTATAAACATCTGACGTACACCGGCATTTAACCTTACCGTTTAACCAGGAGCCAGCCCGAAGGCAGCCATGACTTTCAGAAGACCCATCCCGACGCGTTCCACGATATGGGCTGCATCGAATGAAACCCTCATTTGTACATATATGCAGACTTGTCATCCGCTAAATATGGTAGAAAGTTGTTCGACAGTTGTTGCGTGCATTTGCGTGAATCATTCTCGGCTTCTCGAGGGTCGTGTGGTGCCTCTGAACGACCAACTCTTGGATTGGAACTGCTCTACCATAGAGCCCAATTGGCCTAGCTAAAACGCATACTTGCCAGTTGTCAACAGACAGTATCTTAAGGGCAAGACCTTGGCACTGCAACTGCGTTGGGTGGCTTGAGTGTCTTTTGCAGATTTTGCTTGCAGACTTGCAGGCCAAAGACACTGTCCTCGGACATCTCGAGCGCCGTCAAGGGGACACAACTTGACAAAGTTGTACATACAGTCCCCGAAAAAAATATAGGGCCACCCATTTTAGTTACATTTCACGCATTTATTATAACCAATCGTGTAAAGATCACAGTGATACATGCTCACAGAGTAACAGCGGAAACTTCTATCGACATTTGGAGTCTCGGATTACTTTGAACCACGAGATTTTCACATATGGCACAGCTACACCGCGAATAAATTATAAGGCCACTAGCAAGATACCTGTTTTAACAAATTAATTAAGCGGATAAACGGCATTTGGGCTAATTTCACGGCATTTAGCAACTATACTTAATACTCAATGAACTTTCCATTAAGTCTGATAACCTCAAAAGTGCGGTTTGGTATAGTGTTAAACAAATGCTGGATGACATTTGCAAGAGCTCGTCCCAAGCCTCGAAAATTGTTTTTTATCGGTGTAAACTTATTGTTCGAGCTAGCTCCACACATTCTGGATCATATTAAGATCAGGTGAGAGTGCAGGCCAGCGAAGGACTTCAATGTGACGTTGGTCGAAGCAACTTGCGATCCGCCTGGCGGTGTGAGTCGGGGCGTTATCGTGCGTAAAAACGAAGTCTGGTCCTCCCATCAGCTTAAAATGCGCCGATTGCTCTTTTAGTAAATCCCCGTAGCGCGTCGAATAAACACGACCGTCTAAAAAAACAATCGGCGACTTTGTATAATACCCGACAGCAGCCCAGATCACCACTGAACCGCCACCTGAGTGACGTTTTGACAAAATTCGTTTTTCCTTGCGGACTTCAAGCAAATAATAGTTACATCGATCCGGTTCATCAAAGTTAAACTTTTTCATCCGAAAAAAGCACTCTGTATCACTCAGTGGTCCATAACATCGTATCGTGGGCACTCAGTTGTCCATGACATTTTATCGTGGGTGAAGTCAAGACGAGCTTTCATCGGTCAGCGGTCAATTGTTGTTTTTTCTTGTGTTTTTGCCAATTTGTCTTCCTGAGGAAGCTTTGCATAATTTCGCACTTGCGTTTGCATGTCGGCCGCCGCCGCAATTGCTCTTGCCGAGGGCGTAGAGTTCGACGCTTTCTTCAAAATTGCAGGTTGTTTCGTTCCAAAATAGAATTTGGACGTCTGAACTCTTTTTTTACGGCGTATTTTTTACCTAAATTAACAAAGTTATTTACTTCTTAGACACAACGCCTTAATTGACGGGAAATTTTGCGATTAGAGAGGCCGATGTTCTTATAAGCCTTGATATGGGCCTTTTCTTTACCCATGAGGCGCCAGCCTAAACCTATCGTTTCAGCAAAGAAAAAACTTCTGGTAGGAGGTCTGCCTTTGTTTCTGTCGAGCCGTTAAATGAGCCCAAACGTTGTTATTCCACTCAATCCACTCGCTAAGACATGCATCTTGGTGGTGACTTTATAATTTTTTCGCAGGTAGCTGTGCCAAATGTCGAAATCTTGTGTTTTAAGGTAACCCGATACCCCAAATGTCGATAAAAGTATCCGCTGTTACTCTGTGAGCATGTATCATTATGATCTTTACACAATCGGTTATAATAAATGCGTGAAATGTGGCAAACATGGGTGGCCCTATATTTTTTCAGGGACTGTACCTTTCTACAATTTCATCGAGCAAGCATAGTCACGCAACAATGTTAGCAGCATTACTATCATCATTCCTTCTACAACTACTATAATTATTCTAATACATAGAATTTGTTACAATATCACACTTATTTTTACATCTATTTGGCAATACCATCAGAAATATATGAGCGATATGTGGGCCTTTCTGCCTGCTTTTCCCGTTTAGTGGAAAAATACCCTCCGACGAGTGCTAATACTGGCATCACACGCCGATTGGCCTGTCGTCACCTAATTTGTTCCCGATAACGAGTACACAAGGAAGTCAGCGACGTCAGCGAACGCTGATGAGGGAGTTTGTGTCCAACATCCGGTCGGACGTGCGCGAGGCTTGGCCTAGAGCTCGTTGCTTTGTGCGAAGGCTTCCGTAAATCGACACAGTGGCGTGATTTACGTGCATGCATATCTGACCGCGTCTGCCGGGCTCGCGGCATGTAAAATTATAGTAGACGACCTGCCCCATAGGTCGGCAACGGCCTGCATGACCTCCATCACGTCCTTGACCTCGAGACTCCTGACATCGCCGCCTTGAGGAGATGAGTCATCGCCTATGAACCGTCACCTCTGCCGATGCTATCACTATCGCAAACAATACAGCTACAACAACGTCAACAGAGATGGCGGCAAGCGAAGCGATAAACACGGGAATGCGAGAATACCTTACATGCAGTTGTTGTCGTCATTAAATTGCTATTAAGAGATGCTGTTCCGCTTCTGCGCCATGCCTACACATCGGTATAACAGCCTAAAACTATCGACAGTCACTGTATTTACCATAGAACAGACATGCAGCTATCAAACTATGTATATGTATTATTATTATTATTTATAGCCAAGTGTATGACATAACAAAGCTATTCTATATATTGTGAGAGGCATATATATATATATAGCTAAAGAAAAACACTACTAACGTCTGTTTTTTATTTTACTTTCAGATCAAGGCGTGTCAATGGTTCGATCAAAGAGTGAGTATCTTAATCATTGCCAGAGTTTATAAATTTTATTATTGAGTTATTAAGAAAAACGACCAATAAAGTACGTTACATCGGGAACCATCGCATCTTCACTCCTAGTGTCACGTTTCGGCCGATATGCTGAGTTGAATAACGTCAAACAACAAACTTGTTTTTTATGAGTAATTTTATATAAGTATTTGAAACAACATCAGAAAAAGATACGGGTAAGTGTTGGTCTTAAATCGGTGTGTAATCACCTGTTTGGCTGGTACAGACGCGTTCTTTGAACAGTATACTTACTCTGTGTCAACTCAAGTTGCATGAGTATGCCAGTTATACGTAATAAAACAAGTCTAACATGTAATGCATAAATTTAATATACATAAATACACGTATATATATATTTATATATAGAAAATATTGTGATGGTTTATTAATCATTTACAATACGTTAGGACGATAATTATATATATATATATATATATATATATATATATATATGCGTTTATTTATTATTTATCTCGCAAAGCCCGTGGTCACCGTTAAATTCGACTACAGGCGTGTAATGCCGCAAAAGCTAAATAAGCTTACGCAGCTGATAGGTCCTTCTACTGATGAGGTTAGACAGGATAATCCCGGGATCCTTCACATATTTGGTCAATTTAGATCTTGAAGTTGCAGACCTAGACATATATATATATATATATATATCTATACAAGTTAGAGAAAACAAGAAATCTTAAATAAAATGATAGCCGCTTACGCCATTTCAATGATCTCTAATCCACACCAGAAAATACACGCTAGTGGTTTTGTATCAGTATTGTTGTTTTTTCTCTTAAGTTTATCAGTACGGTAACCGAAGAGAAAGAGAGAGAGAGAGTATTAGTTGAACACTAACTACGACTTAGATTATTATAAAGCACTCAAGCTTTATTGGCGCAGATTTGTGATCAAGCATGCGGTTACTGCACTTATGTACGAATGCATTTTTCTGATTTTTCTTAGATGCGTGGATAGTAGAGAAGACACAAGCAATAAGTCCGGTGTAGCTGAGCTAACATAGTTTGCCGTCGCTCGAGCAGGTAATGCCTACGGGGACACTACCCCAGTTACATACAGAGAGAGGACAGGGGTCAGAAAAGAGGAAAAGGGAGGTTAGATACGTGCGAGAGAGAGAGAGAGCGAACTAGATAAAGAGGTGCGGTGAGAAGGAAAGAGCGAGACAGAGGTAAGGAAATGGGGTGAGAGTTGTTGCTAGTGCTCAGCCTCGCGTCGCTGCTTTCTCGACCGGTTTCATTGTACAAGATCATCACGGCCGAACGAAAAAAACTGACGCCCAGTGATTTATCATAAGCATGATATATATATATATATATATATATATATATATATATATATAAGTAAACATTCGCCGGAGTCGTTGCCTAGAAGATCACCTGAGTCTGAACGATGCGGGTTCGCAGGCATCGGCACGAGACGCTTCAAACGTGATCCGAGTGGCACCCACAACGTATTCTGATGGCCCATAGTACTGTTCTATGGAGATCTGGGCCATCAGAGTGTGATGCTTAAACAGAGAGGGAACATCCATTCGCTGGAGTCGAGTCCCACACTGCTCGAGATGGAACGTGGGACTCTCCTCTTTCCCTGCTCGCAGCAATAGTACGTAAGAGTATTCAACCGTCATCCATAAACAAAAGTCGTTGTTGTTCTGTGCTTCTGCTGCTACTGGACTGCTATCTGCCTCACAGAGGTCGATAGTGTGGTAGCATCTTATTGGCGAAACGGCTTGACGATAAGGTGGCTGTGAAAAGCCGACAAGAATTAAACGGCAAAATCACTCAGGACCTCCGAAAATGCAAAATATTTTTTTGGGGCCCCATACTCTGACACACATCACTGTCGGGCACGCTGTACGTGGGTTGCATTACCACGTCCTGTGCCAATTCTAGCCAAGCGTTATCATGAACTGTGCGAGTCGTGCCGCTGCAAACGCATTGTGAGGCGTCATGTACGTAAGGAAACCATTCACGACTTGAATGTGATGCGAACCTATTGTTGGTCAAACAATGATCGTTACGAGCTAATCGCTAGTCCGCTAGCTCCATCGTTGTCTTGGTCTTCCTATTATTATTATTATTATTATTATTATTATTATTATTATTATTATTATTATTATTATTTTTTTAATCATTATTTTTTATTACATGTTAAACAATGTTACAGTTGTGAGGTCTGAACGTATTATTGCAATGTTTTGTTAAATGATTAGTTTACTCCATGGCGCCTAAAATAGATGCCGCGTTCCCTCTGCAAACGACCAAGGACAACGCTTGCCTCAAGAATTGACCTTCTCTTCGGTCGCTCGTGACCTCCTGAATTCGCTTACTCAAATCTTTGAGAAATGCTTCGGTTCCCTTGCTGATTGGTCCTAGTGTCTCTATGGCAATAGGCACAAAAATATATCTTGTTTCCAGTCCAGCATATTTAAATCGTTTTCCTGTGTCCGCGTGCTTTGCTACCCACCCCGGACAACAGAGCTGTGGTGTAAATAGGAAGCCGCGGTTGTGCACGAAACCGCTGCATCCCAAGCTAGGGACTTTCCATGTGACCATAATGCAATAGGTCACCCCATCAGGTCTTTCTTCGTTAGCGGACACTAAACCTCTCGGTTCAAGTGTAGATGGTATACCGGCTTTCCTAAGGGACCTTATGATCACACCGTTTAGTTCAGTATGTCTGGACGATCTACCGGCGCTCTTCGGGCAACTCAGTGGGTGTAAGCCACTGGAATCCACCATCTCCCCGCACATTATTATTATTATTATTATTATTATTATTATTACCAAAGCAAATCATGGCGACGTTAGATACTGCGCCCATTTCGCCGCGCACACGAACCGTGATGTGTTGGCGCAGCGCAGTAGAAATGTGTGCATCCAATCTTTCGCCCGGCCATTCGCCAGCTGTGAGCACAGTCAGTCAACCATGTAGACGTCTATATGTATAGATGCAATCGCGCAAGGTGTGCAGCCTGGATTGTGCGCCCTTGCTGCAACAAAGGCCGGCGGCAGAACTTGAACAAGCGGTGTACAGACTGCTAGCATGATTGATAATGAAGGACTTAACGACTCTGCGTCGTTCAGAATCAGACGAATATTGAGCCAGACTGCGTTACTTGTTAGCCTTCTTCGTGCACATAATCGCTTCGAAGAATGCCTGCCTTATTTTATGGCACAGCTATGGTGTGACGTCACCCAATGGTTGTGCAGTTGCACGCGCGACAGTGGCACTTACTTATTAAAAAAAAAACGCAAATGTGTGAAAATCCGCCTTAACGCGCTCTGTTGTACGAAATATGAAAATGAAGGAAAACGGCTTATTTTGGCCTGAACGTACGGTAACGAACTTCACGACCTTCCTTGATTTGAGAGACGGGCGGATTACTAGTGGGCCGATGTTCGGAGAACGCCTGACGCATGCATCTCACGGAACATTTTAGAATTCAGCTTATTGAGCGTTGAGTCCAATCAAACGCCAGCATTTCGGGCCGCCGCGTTTTGGTATGCGACTATGCCCGCATTCATCAGGACACTCGGCAAAAATACCCGGGGACAAAACTACTCATGCTTTGCTTTTCTGTACCATTCGTATCGGCGGCACTAAGGGGGCACCGACTGCTTCTGTCTACCGGGCTCTGAAAAATCTGCTGGAATCGATTCGACATGCCTGAACTACCCGTGACAGACGTTGGGAAATAAGCCAAGTTCGTTGAGTGGCGCCCTCGTTTCAAAAAGGGCTAATGGCTTTCTTCCCCTTTGTCTAGATATCTACGCCTATACACCTATTTGCCGATTTCGGCATTTGCTCCAGTCAAGTCAGGTGTGGTTTGGTGCCGGAGTTGCCCGCCACATCGTCACGACGACGAGTGTCTGTCTAATATAGTTTTTGCTTTTCTTTTTAATGAGTCCACCACGGTAGTGTGTACCGTGCTTATTTTATTTTATCCCAAATCATCAATAGGTCTTAGAAAAAGTAACATTTAAAATAAAATTGGTTGGAATAAATTTAGTTCTTTTCAGTACTTGCGGTGCAGTGGCACTAATAGTCGCAAAAAAAGAGTGTATTGACTCTTACAGTCAGTGCATATTACGGCTTTAAGGATGCCCAAGAACCATTTCCTTATTATTGATGCAACCTAATTATCTGGTCGGTCTGGTTAACGTAATGCACACCAGTGCGCATTACCTTGTGAAACGCTGAGCGAGTCGAAGGTTGCGGCTTTGTCAAGAAGTCTACAGCACCGTTCCACATGCAACGGCAAGCTAATATATATATATACACATAGTAGTAGTTGTTAATTAATTAAGCAAGGTTTGGTTTACATTTAATACGCATAGTCGAACCTGTAATTTGTTTAATTACAGCGCTTTGAGGCATTGCTGTAGATGGCAAGCATCGCAATTGCTGTTTGCAGAATCTACATTTGCATTCTGTAAAGCGATTGTTGAATCAAAACAGGCGTACTTCAAATTTTGTGATCAAAACGATTTTTGCAGCTCAATCTTTATCAACTAGCCGTGTATGTTATATATACATATAAAAAAAAACAAGAGAAAACTAGTAAAATCTTTGCAGTGGCAAAGTAGTTATAAAGCCTCACGCTAGACTTATAATGTGTTGGACAAACTGCCGGTTACGATTTACGAAGAAGTATGCCTGTTATATAAGAAACGTACGTGAGCGAGCATAGTGGCGGGCTGGTTCTCTTACGGTCGTCTACTCCAGCTGGCGTCGAAACGTTCTCATTGCGATTATTATGTTTAGGTCTGCACCAACGCCGATCCAATAGCTGTCTAAGGAGGCATTCCCATTACCAAACCCTCGACTTGCTTACCCCACCAGTCTCCTATTCCTCGAGGAGGTTGTTCGCGCTCTGGCGAAACCCGTAAAGCAGGTATTGCAACAGCGCCGCACACCGGGGGCTTGCGGAGTCAAAGGCCATGCGTCTTCCGGCCCGAGGGCCCGAGGTTAGACGCGACACCACCACAAAGTCCCGCCACCCGCGGCTGAATCTCTAATTTGTGGCGAACCACATCTCAGCACACGCGGCCAGCTCGCAGCGGCCTTGTCAAGCGTGTGCGTTGGGCCATAAGCGGCCGCCATAAAACCTCCACTTGGCAGTTTCTGCTGCTGCTGCTCCTGCTGCTACTCAAGGGGCAGAAACAACGGGTGCGTGACCTCGCTTCGCGACGAGGTAGCAATCAGGGCCGTTGCCTCTGGGTCCTTTGACACGCCGCGATGATTGTGAACCTGTCTAGTCGCATGCACAAGAGGTCGGTTTCGGGCGCTCGTCGGGGGAATCGATCATCGGACTCATTAGAGTCGTACAGCCAGAGCCAGCAACTTACCTTCTTTTTCTCTGCACAACATCGTAACAACTCGCAGCGGGGTCTGTGCGACGCTAGAACCGCGCCGCGGAGCTTTACAGAGGATTTGTCTTATGTTGTCTGTAATAAGCCAGCTTTGCAATGTTGCAGATTTAGTCGGCACGACACGTAGTAAATCGGGCTACAGGTAAGCGTATTTTTATTAAGTTCTTAGACATGATGCAGCCGGAATTGTAAACATTCCCGCGTACATGCGTATACACTGTAGATATGGAGTGGATATTATGTCTCGTTTTCTAGCGATATGGGAATTTCGGCGTACCTGCCGTGGAGGGATACATAGCGATTTTGAGGAGACGGCAAAATGTATCTAAGCACTCAGTATCATCATGTGCTGTGGTAAAAGTGCTCTGCTTATACTTGCGCACCGTTTTAGTCTACCGACACGGCGTTATGCGTGAATTGATAGGAAAAGGTGGCTCTAGGTGGATATGGCGGCGTCAGTTTTTTCAGTTCGTGAACGGCCTCGTGATTGATGGTTTACCTACGGCCCACCCTTCGGATGAATTTGTGCTCACTTTGTAAATGTAGCTTATACCCACATACCCAGCCATACCACGCCTTATGCTAGACGTCACGGTTGTAGATGGATGCCTTGTCTTGGATACATGTCTTCTTCAATGTCAGACCGGCAGCATCTACTCGTTTTTCTCCGCACGGTCTGGAATCGTTCTCTACGTTGCACGGCTTTTTGTGGTCTTGTGCCGCGTTCCCTCTTAAAATTCCTACAATATAACAAATTGTCTTCCTTTTTTTTTGTAAATAAGACGACTGCAAGAGTGTTAGATATGTATGAAATTAACGTGTATCTTGCCGACATTATGGCGCTGCTTTTATGATTGTTTACTCGACTTATTTGGTTAAGTACAAGTTCAGCAGCCAGTGACCGTTTATTTGTTGTGCACATTTAAACAATTTCTAGTTTATCTGTACGCATATCTTTTTACACCTATGAAAACGTTTGACCTCTCCTCACCGACGCTTTGAATATTTGTGCCACGAATATTTGTGAACAATAGCGCAAGCTTTTCTGCGTTTTGTCGGTGGGGATAATGGCCCTTTACATATATATATATATATATATATATATATATATATATATGCCCATTCTTTCCACTGCCAAAAATCGTTTAATTTGGTTCACAGTAAATATACTGTAGCGATATATTACATGTTACTGTTTAAATGTCTTTTAAGGTTAAATTACTTCAAGGTTTTCTTGGATGAACCGGTAGTTTAGTGCCATGCCAGCCGACAAACTTTAGTATTTGACTATCCAGTGAATGCTTGGTCTCTTTACCCTGGGGAACGGCTGAAAATTTATTATCCAATTTATACGCGTTACTCGCTTGTCAGCTCTCACGAGGTAACAAAATCACATTCAACAAGGGTCCTTTTTCGTTGTGCTTTTTGCTAACCAAAAATAGGACGAGTGGCTGCACAATTTTGTTTGCACGCAACGCTTTGATGCTGTTGCAGGATAAAGCCTATATATTTAAGTATGCACACTATCATAGGGTTTCCAATCTGCTTGATAGCGCAAACTATAATACTTTGCAAATTGTTATCACTGCTCGCAGTCGAGTTTCCTTACGTCTCCTTGACCCTGCGATTCCTCGACTTTACCCTTGCTGACTTGCTGACGACAATGAAGGCGTTCAACTTCCCGTAGCGTGCATAGGAAATTAGCCGTTCCGGCTTAAGCCGAACAGACGAAAGCGAAGCGGCTTGGAGCGCACTTTGCGACGTTGTCGCTGACACTAACAACGAGTGCTTGTTTCAGTTCTAGCAGCACATAAAAGTAAAGCAGCGCCATCGTGGTATCAGAGTTACTTGTTGCGACAAGACAGAAGAATGTGTTTTTTTTCTCTGGCTGTTGGCTATAGCTGTCTGTGCAACTGTTCGTTAGTGTTAGTCGTTCGTGTGCTGTTCTAGGTCGCTGATCCTGTGTAGGTTGACGATGCATGACGAATCCTGGTCGGATAATTACCCCCACCACCTTAGTAAAATTGCGCTGCCTTAACGAGCGCATAGATGCAGTGCACCATAGGGTAATAAAACTAGCCAAAAAAAAAAACGTGTTCGCACTGCTAAAACTGTGAAAACAGCGTGTGGTCGTTTACTAGCCCGTTTAGTGCATGAAAGCTCGTTTTATTCAAAGGCCTTGTATGCGACAAGCAATACAGCACAGCAACGCCGCTAAGTATACATGAATAGGGAAATCTGATAGATGTAAAATTGATTAGACCTTGCTGTCTGCAATAGGACTTACACGCCACACGTGTGCTCCCATTAACTGCGCAATACCAGAAATAGTAATAGCAATGGTGAACGATAGTGCTGCTGACTACATCATTGTGTAGCATAGGAAGTTTTATCACGCTAATAATGTAAATCAACGTATATTTTTACCTGCTATAAATAAATAATAATGTTTTATTTCAAAAATTACTAAGCTATAATATATCAACTGCTGTTATGGCAAAACCCCCGAGGGATGCTAGCTTTAAATCTCCAGTGCCGCTCTTCGGCAAGGCGGCATACACTTCCCATCAACTCCACCGAAACTAGCAAGCCTTATCGCACGCCGCGCGAGGTGAGCGCGAGGACCTTTATATTCGTCGTTAGCAAGTCTGCACACCGTAAGTGCTGTACGAATGTGTTCAACTGGCACCTCTACCCTTGCGCCGCAAGCCACAAGCTGGGGCAAACAGGGTCTAGGCGTAGATTTTGTGTGTGTGTGGGGGGAGGAGGGGGCGTACCTGGCTGGCATCAGGCAGTGCCCACGCCAGGCATTGCTCGTGAGAAAGAGAGGCCACCACGGCGATGAGAGTCGGCCCATCGAAGTGGTCTTGAACAGGCTCATTAAGGCCGGTCGTTTGGGAATGGCAGAGAGAGAGAGAGAGGAGTACTGCCATTTATATGCAATGCATCACGCTACTTAGGGGACCCTTCGCCGATGCGTTTTCTGTGGGGGGTTCATCATTAGCATCGGCTATGACGGCAAAGGCAGTGGTCGTGATGGTAAAAGTCGTACAGTGGTAGTGTATAAGGTCATCACCATTACACGCCGAAAAGCGGCGAGACTAGAAATGCATTAGGATCCAATTGAGGTACGCTGTTCAGCAGTGTTCGAATGTTGTTGATCGAACAATGGGTTGCGGAAGGCTACAGCCGTGGGCCGCGTGTTGTGTACAAGTTGACGAACAAGTTGAAGCGTTCGCTGAGCTCTCAACTGGCCCGCATTTCTCCCGCGCGTTCGCTAGAATAGCGTGAATTTAGTCAACAACTCCAAATCTCCAACCTCAGCCAATGAACAGGGCGTGGGGGGGGACTTCCTTGAGGTGCTGTATGCTTTTTTGTATATGCAATGCAAACTTTGACCACCGTTTGCATATGCACCTATGCAGCACGCATGGTGCATACACAGCGGTGGGTGCGCCGTAGCGAAAAACAAACAAGCATTCCGTAGTCCCCCGGACAGCGCACGCATGTACTTATCGTACTATTTTACTAGTTGACACAGCAGCCGTAGCAGTAGTAATCAAGGCTCGTTGTTTGTCTGACTAGAACGAAGAAGAAAAATGATTCCATATATCATTGTTGGCTGCACGGCAGACTGTCCTGCCTGAAGTCAGAGGTCAGTTGAAGGACAAAACTATCTGGTGAAGTCCGCGATAGGACGACGACGACGGCGACGACAACGGAGGCGGCGGTGGCGGCGGCGGCGGCGGAAACTGCGACAATGTCGACAAAAAACAAGGTCGATAACACAAAGCAATCGCTTTGTTCATGGAGCCCAATCATCCCAGCCGGCCGGTCGGCTCTAATGATGAATGATCATCCCGACCGGCTGATAATGCAGACACTAACGATAGTCACGATAGTGCTGCCAGAAATGCATAGCCGTCTTTCTAACAACAGCTGGGCTCCCGTGTCCAGGACTCAATCATGAGCGCAAGCTTGTGCCTGGGCTATCTTCCATACCGAACGTAGCCGGCTATCGGTCTCCTTCCTTGCATGAGTTTTTTCGTTGCTGTTTGTTATTACTGCGTGTCTTTAGTGATGGTGGTGGTGCTGTTGTGTTGTTGTTGTTGTTGTTGTTGTTGTTGTTGTTGTTGCTATTGTTGTTGCTATTGTTGTTGTTGTTTTTGCTGTTGTTGTTGTCGTTATCGTTGTTGTCGTTTTTGTTGTTGTTGCTGCTGCTATTAACTGCTGTTGTTGCTGCTGCCGCTGTTGCTGCTGCCGTCATCGTTTTGCTGCAGCCGCCATTACTTCGACGTCTTCGGTCGACTCAGCAGCAGCAGCAGTGTGGTAGCCGTAGTAGCCAGTGCGGGGTCATAATTGATGGAGCTCCGGGTACGAATTTCGGCACGAGGCACGAGCGCCGACCGAGAAAAAAAGACCTGCCGGCAGATGCGACGGATGCAAGCAACTCCGTGTACGGTCCTCCTCTTTGGCAGATGTTCGTTGCCGGCCATCCCCGATCATAGCATATGTATACACTCATCGTGTGCGCGAGTGTCTTCCTGTATGTTTGTCTGTACATGTACTTATAGGTACATGTGTACATATATATACATATGTATATATATATATATATATATATATATATACATGTATATATATATATGTATGTACAATAAAAACACATAGATTTGTCCGTTTTGTCCTGCTCGTGTCCGGCATGCGCTTGTGCGTTTACGTCGGTGCTTTGTTGTTGCGACAGATCATGAGGCTATGGGACGGCTTTGACCAAGCTTGGGCTTGAGACTGAGATGAATGTTGTGTTCGTTTGACCGCCATTGCATAGCAGCCCGGATCTCGGACGACCCGCGACAACGACGAGCATGGGCACGTCGTTTCTACACGTGATCCTCTTCTGCTGTCGCTGATCTCTCTTCGACGGAACGAGAAACGGAAGTGGGCTGAGAGACAACGGGGCGACGGCCGACCCACCACAGCATTATGACGATGCAGTCGTTATATAGAGATAATAAATCTTCCGATTTGTTTTGTTTGCACGTTTTACAGTGGCCGAGTACATTTTACGGCCCGTCTCCATTTTTCTGATAGTTAACCAAGCTGCGGGCTGACACTGGCAGTCGTCGTATTCGTCGTCGCTGAATTAATATTATCGCCCGAAAAAAAAACGATGAGGCAGTGCCTTTTGCGCCTTCCTATTTATTTTGATCCGTTACATTCGTACACCACCTGCGGGGGGGGGGGGGGGGGTGGCGGGCTAAGTAGACGCGCTTTTATCCATTTATTTGCTATATATTTATTTTGTGCTTTTAGGCGTGAGTAATTTTAACCCAATATTCAAATTCCTAGAAAGATCGCCTCTAAAGTGCCACTCTTAAATTCAGCAACCAAACGTTAACGCGACGTCCGGCATTGCCGCCAGCAGCAGCAGCAGCAGCCGCCACCGCCACCTAATAGTTATAACCGCCAAGCCCCATATGACCATAGAGAGAGGCGTGTCCCAGCGGGCTAAGTTCCCCGTTGAACTGGTGAACATCAGGCACTGGATAGGCGTACACAGGGAACCCATAGTCGAGGTGCGGGGTGTCGACGGCGTAACCGAGATGCGGAAAGCCGCCAACGCCATAGTAATGATCACCATGTAGTTGGTTGTAGCCAGCGTGACGATGATGATTGCCGTGATCCAGGAATCCATGATGGTGCTGTCTGTCGTTGCCGTGGTAATGGGCCCCGCGTTTTGCGCCATGATGCGCCAATATTCCATGACCAACGTGATGGTGGTGGTGGCGGCCGTGTGCGCCGCCCTCTGCGTCATATCTGCAAGTTAAAAACACAGATATGAACATAAAGTGCATATAGGGTGAACACCTAGACGTAAAGAAGATGCGCAACGCATTGTACGTTTGTCGGGAAACCACAATTTTAACCGTCGTCGTTTTCGACAGATATAGTAGTACACAAAGACGTCTATAAGTGGGAACTGTTCTCTTTACGGCAAGGTGTAAACGTCGATGTCAATTGTTTTTACAGCACCCACGAAATACAAACTACTGGAAACAAGCGTGGAAGAGAAAGAAATACGTATATCTATGTCTAAGCTGCACTTGCCGATACTGCCAGTTTCTGTAGTCAAATCTCGACTAGTTTTAAAAAGCAGAGGAAGGGGACAAAAAGAGTACAGGAAAGTAAAAGAAGTACAAGAATAAAAGTTACATTGCGAGGGTTAACGAACAGTGATTCCTATTTATTGTTTATGTAAGGCTATGCTCTTACTCAACACACGATCGCTTCTGGCGATTAGCACAACGACGCCGTTTCATCGCCAGAACTCAAACTATTCTCACACTGAATATACCACAATACACACATGTTTACCTGTGCCTGCCTGTCTACCTTGACTCACCACCCCTTTTTAATTTTTTTGTGAAAAGCGTTTTTAATTCTAGACCACATTCGTCTCCTACGAAATCGATGTGCGGCATATTTTCAAAGCACCGAGGGCCGCGCGAATTAGGTTATCTAGGTATTCTCTAACAGCCAAAATGCGCATTCGAGATGCCGAAAAGCTGTCTCACTACAAACAGCGTATACAGAACGTAGAAACTGTAGCGTACTTTAAAACCAAAATATTGTCTCACACATATAACCCAGTAGTTGTATCCAGTTCCAACTAAAGGTGTATCTATTGCACGTTTAGTTGTACGTATTGCACGTTGCACGTTTAGTTTACTTGTTTCGGACGAGTTTATTAAGTACGAAGAGCAATCGCAACATTAGTAAAAGTAGCACTGTTGTACAACAGCCCCACCGCCTTCGTCCTTCAACACCGCCCCCCCCCCCCCCCATCTCCGAGAAAAGTATAGGGAAAAGTCTTTCGACGTTGGAGCTTTCGTCCGAGGTTAGGATTGCGGTCGCTCGGTTTGTTTATCGATGTCGTCCGGTCGGCTTCGTTCGTGTACATACATACCCGTGATCGTTAGCATAGATCCGATCGAAGCCGTATCTCTTCTCGTAGCCGTATCCGCGGTTGCGTACGAACGTCCCATGGTAGCCACGTTGCTTGTCCAGCCGGCCAAAACCGCCGCCGTGAGCCGCCCGCGCCGAGTAACCTGCTCCGAACGATCGGCCGTCACCGCCGTAAAACCGTTCATGATCGGCACCCAAATGCGCCAAATCGCCGTAATCCCCTAGATAAGCAATTGACACTTGAAAAACACGCTCTGTCTCCATCTCTCTCTCTCTCTCTCTCTCTTGTTTTTGTCTCTATATACACTTAATAATCCCGTTCTTATCATAACTATGGGAATACTAAGAAGAAAGTTTAATTTGTCGTTGTCTATATCCTTTTTATTTTTCCTTCCTTTCACAATCCCTAATTTGGTTGTCATTTATTTCGTGTGCTTGCTGCCAGTGCTTTCCTTTTTGTGTCCGCCTATGTAAACACACACAGAGAAGATAGGTGTTATCTAGCTATGGCGTTAGCTAGCTAGGTCATTGCTCCCTTAGTTGACGACAGTTTCGGTCGAACTTTGTAGAAGGAAACTGAAAGCACACAAACGGGAGGGTAGCCCGAGATTGCGGGTGGGAGGGGGGGGGGCTGAAGTAGTTCGTCGCTTATTGACGTGTGTAAGATGGTTGGCCTCTTTAGCAGAGTTCGACAGACAGACACTGTATAGCTGTTCTCGCACTGCGACACGAGAGTAAGATCCGTTCGTAGGGTCGTGCTGCTACGAGAAGAAGTAGAAGGAATCTGAAGGAGAGGAATCAAGTGACCACTGGCGCGTCAAAGTTAGCCGCGGATCGATGCTCGAAGTGTGTTATTCGTGCGATTGGGCTATATGGAGACGACAGAGACTACGTCGCGTATCGCACTCGGAGGCAAGCCGAGTGCAACCGCAACAGACGTTGCGTAAAGATTGAAACGCCCCATTGAAACAGGTTGGGCGCAAGCTGCGTTTGAAATTGTCGTGTCTGGCTGCGACATTAAAGCGACGCCGCTATCATTGTTTCCGCTGCACGGCTACACAGTTTGAAAAAAAACAACTCTCTAGAAACGCTCGTGCGATTTAGATATGAAATATATATTTTGGTGCGTAAACCGATCTGCCACCTCGTATATACACGTGCGTGCGCGAATATGAATGTATGTATGTATGTTATTAAGGGTTTGGTCAGGGTCTCTAACGATAAAGCGGGTCTAACCGCAATCAGGATTGTCCCTGCATTGTGCAACATGAATCGCTGTGTTTCGGATAATTTTGTGAGTTCCGGTCGACGTTCTCGTACGTTGGGTTCAGAGTTTGCGACAATGTCCCATACGTTTAACTCGTTGAAGCCATATTATTGTACGCAACGAGGCTAAATCCCTGGAGAAAAATAGAACGCTAACGAGAGACTAGGAGCGTGTGCGCGGGCAAAGAAAATCTGTAGACAGAAACAACACTGCTCTGGGACGAGTTTGCGGCTGGTCTAGGTTTAGTATCTTGTATATCTACGGATGGAGCCTCGGTATCGTCGAAAAGAAAGGCTCACCCACCTATATTCTAGACGGCCAGGTTAACACTTGTCAACCTGGCCGTCTAGAATATAGGTGGGTGCGGGTGGGAGATATGCATTTTCGCCCGCGCGTACGAACGGGCAGTTGGAAATTCCTCACGGGCAAGCAAGTGTTTCTTAGGTCGAAGGCCAGAGCGCATTCCGTAGCACAACAATGCGGCGCATGCAGATATAATAGGTTTCTGGGGTATCCCCATCTCCTGAGTGAACCTGAGTGTGCTTGTATGCCGGGCGCTACCCAACGCTATGCAACGTTATTACGCTAGAATTACACAAACGCTATAGATTGATTGTAAGGCTTGTCGGTGTCTTTATGACTTGATCGGATCCCGCATAGTAACTAACTCTGCCGCTGTACTACATATCAACAACTCAATTAGGTTCCGGCAAAATTGCATCGACGGAAAGGTACACGAAGCCAAGGTTACCGTGGTCGTTACTAGTGGTGGTGGGTAGGGGGGGGGCGGAGGGGGTGCGAATGCACGCAGACATGTCTATAGAGGCAAAGCTACACCACAGAACCGAAGGCCACACCCCTAGCGGACCAGGCAGGAGCAGGAGCCATAAGAACCATCGAGCAGCTAGCTATACGATGAAGCCAATAACCGTTTGTCACTGTCTGGCGGCAGTGGTGGCATCTATTCGACATTGTTATCATGCCACCCTGCTTGCCCCCCGGATTGCCAGCAAGCGGGTGCGACGAACAATCATCACCCACCGCTACCATTCGCCGAGCCCCCGCAACCCAGCTATGAACGCCTGTGAATGAATCAATGAATAATGGTTGGCAAATGAACAAACCACCTACCTCTGTGCGGGCGTAGATCTGCGACTCCGTGCACGGGCTGCGACGCCGTGCACAACGATCGAGGCGCCACGCTCAGGCCGCCAGCTATAAGCAGTAGCACCCGGGCGACCGGGGGGCTGGCGATGATGTGTTTCGTTGGTAATACCATCGTGACGGAAGCACTGTATCCGCAACAGCAGTGGTGCAGATACAACGGTGGCACAACGGGAACACGGCGAGAGGCAGGTGATGAACACAGAGTCAACACGACTAGTTGCTATAGTCGGCGATCGCCTCAGACCTCCGAATCGAATGGTGGTACCACGACGACGACTACGACGCACCACCTCTGCTGATTGAGGTCGAGGAGCAGGTTTACGCTAGACCTTAGGTTAGAGTAGTAGTAGTAGTAGTAGCAGCAGTATTGGTTTTTAGTAGTGGTAGTTGTTGATGTTGTTCTTGTTGTTGTTGTTGTCGCTCTTGTTGGGACAATTATTCAGAGGCAGCCGTTGCCTTTAAATCTGAGATCCTGTCGAGAGAGCCTTATACTCTATACGATAGGGCTGTCGGTACGCTGCTTGTTCGATGAACGCACCCTGAGACGGCCAGGCGGCGTGTGGATGGCAAGTAAATGGTTGTTGGGCCGTCGGGCCGTCACCTACATGATCTGCTTTGTGACGTGACGAACCCCTTCAAGTGCAACGCGACACGTCATAGGAGCCACCTGATGTATGTACATGCGGTGAGTGTGTGCGTGTATATATATATATATATATACATAAATGTGTGCATGCGGACATGCCTCTCTTACCCCACCCCCTCCCACGCATTTGAAGGGCGGCAGCATAAAAACAACGCGTGCCGTTCGTTCGACGGTGAGAAGCTTCAGGAGAAACGGCCGCCTTTTTGGGGGGTAACTCAGCAGGGTATGGCGCACCCAGCGTTTGCAGTAGCACTTTCAGTAGCAGCATCAGCAGCAGCAGCGGCGGCAACCACAACCATAACAATAAAAATAAGCAGCACAAAACACTAACGACAATAACGACGTGAAAATAACAACAGCAACAACAACAGTTAGCTTATAAGTGACGATCAGAAGACGGGAGCAAGAACAGCAATATCGGTGGTGCGGGAACAACGGCAACAACAACAACGACAACAATAAACACTTTAATGACACCAATAAAAACCTACAGTAGCAACAGCGACAACAGCTATTAGATAAGTAATCATTGGAGGCAACGACGATGACGATACGACTACTACTACTACTACTCCTACTACTACTTCGACAATTATTGCTATTATAGCAACAACAACAACATCAACAACAACAACATAACAACAACAACATAACAACAACAATATAATCAGTACTAGCAACAACACCATTAAGGCGAGCAAGAATTCTGACGAGCACGAAATCGATAGCAGGGAGTAGATGGCAATCGATACAATTTAGGCCAGCTTTCGCGTAAGCCGCCGGCGTACGTTGAATGCGTGCCACGTAATAGGTAAGCTGGCCGACCGAACGGACCGAGGCGCCGGAGATTAGCTTCGAGATCGATGAGTAAAGCCAGATTGGCGGCGGCTGCACACAGTGCAAGAGAAGAATTACGCCTCCTTCTGCCTCTCTAACTAAGCTCACACTACAAGCGACTAGAAGCACGAGCTCTGTTTGGGCAGCGGATAGCCAGCCAAACGTGCATGTCTCGAGGGGAACAGAGCGGCAACGTAAGAGAAACAGCCAGAGAGAATGCGAGAAAGAGAGAGGAGAGAGAGAGATAGAGTAGAGAGGGAGCTATTAGGGAGAGAAGAAGAGCGAGAAATAACGCAAGGGATCAAAAGAGAGGAATAGCAAGATAGAATATAATCCCGGGAGGCTGATCATCAGGCCCAGACTGAACGAAATAGGATGACGATGACGGTGCGGAGTCGAAACCGGAGAGAGACGAGCTGTCAAGCATTTTCAGGCCATAATGCGTTAGCTCATCCAGTTAGCCATTTAGATGGTGCGGGGGTTGCGGCGGCGGCATACTTAATAGAGAGCAGGTGAAAGGCGTCGAATTTAGCATTTTCGTTGCACGCGCGTGCCGATATAAATATATATATATATATACGAGTATAGGCTTTCAGCACTCTTCCAGGTCGTATATAGCAGGAAATGCGCTTCGGCCCGCAATCTTTTCTCGTTAACCTCCACGCTACAGACACATAACATGGTGGTGCAGTGAAATTGATGATGCATCCTTAAGAGAGCTGCGCGGCCTCGTGGCTGTATAGAAGCTGCATTGCGTTGCGTAGGCGAACGCAGCGAAGGGAAGACGCACAGAACGACGTTCATTGGTCGTTCAAGATGAAAAGAATATACAGACGGATACGGACAGGGTGAAGAGAATTATCTATTAAGCCAGTTTAGATACACTTATTTAGATATAATTGGGTATTTTGCTATAATAGTCATTGTAACTACCTTCCAGCTGTTGCTGCGCCTATATATATATATATATATATATATTTATTATATATATATATATATATATATATATATATATATATATATATATATATATCTATATATATATATATATATAGATATATATATATTATATATATATATATATATATATATATATTGCAACTAACAAATTCGTTCAATTTAGAACACGTCCTATGGGGAAAATACGAAGATTACTCGCTAAGCGATTGCAAAACTTATAGCCCATAACTGCTGCTTGGGGTCTCAGGCCAAGTAGTTCATACACATTTACTCATTCACATACATAGTCAAACCAACCCATATCAGACGACGCAACAGCTATTTCCTATAAACTAAGAGTGCCATCTGATCAAACAGATGCACAGGGTCAAAATAATCGCGTAGGCAGGCTCTTTCTCTTACAAAATATAAGATAAACAATAATACATATCTCTTTTGTGCATGCACGTGTCATACGCGTAGGCTGTCATCTAGTTGATAACAGTTCGTCACTGCAACGACACAAAGAGACCTGCTTTTTATTGTAAAGCCAAACACAACATAAATTAAAGGGTTGCTAAGTGGAGAAAGCTACCTACAGACATGAGAGGAATAGCGAAAGAGACAAGAAGCAGAAGAAACAGTGCAAGAGGAAACTAAGTCAAGATGTAGGAATAAGGGTAGGCGTTTAGCGAGAAGAGCACAAGAACAATACACTGAACCCAAGAGAGATGAATGCACGTGCAGAAGGAGAGGGAAGACCTAGAATGGAGAGCCGAAAGTAAAGTGGGTATGTATAGGGAGAGAGTAGGCAAACGAAGGAGAGAGAGATGGAAAAGTGGATATAGTCTTAACAGCGTTAGCGACGCTTAGATTTGGCTGCCTCGGTGTGCCCCTACGAGGCCGACCGCCACACAGTTCAAGCCGGCCGTATATGAGTGAGTCTCCGCTGTTGTCCTGGCCGGCCAGGGCAGCGGGGTAAGAGAGAAAGAACCCATGGAAAGGCTGAAGGAACGAACGTATGCTGGTTGCCGTTGTGTCTATTCGTTGTACGATGTACCTGTATGCTTACGTACGCGTGTATGCACGTATTAGTGTAGCCGACGGTACAGACAAACGAAGGACGCTGGCTGCGGAGGAGGAGGCGGCAGCATCAGCGACGGAACTGTTACGCCGACGACGACGGCGTTAGGACAAAAGAGATCTAGCAAACGGGCCTGGCGGACAGGACACTTCGCTGACTAGTTGCTATTGATGGCCTGTCCTACTGATGCTCTCCCGCTACTGCTGTTTCTGCTGGTTAGCGGGTGGCCTCTCCGCCTGCCTGCCTGTCTGCTTGCCTTCATCACTAGCCAGCCTGGCGGACGAAAAGAACCGCTCGCTCACTGGATGGCCCCGGATGCCTGAAGAAGGCGGCGGTGGCGGTTGTGGAGGTGGATGGGTCGTCTGTACGGATTAGCTAACGGCCAACGGGCCTTAATCCTATAACGAAACGCTACGGGTCGCGGCATGGAGCTGGTACGGCCATGTCTGTCGTCGTTGTTGTCGTCGTCGTCGTCGTTGTTGTTGTCGTCGTCGTCGTCGTCGTCGTCGTTCGTCGTCGTCGTTGTTGTTGTTGTTGTTGTTGTTGTTGTTGTTGTTGTTGTTGCCGTTCTCCATCTCGTCTTCGTAAGGGAGGGAGGTAGGTACGAAGCAAGGACTGGAGCTGATAGTGGGCCGATGGGACGATGGTAGTGGGAAACGGTAACGAATGAAGCCTGAACGTATATGCGTGTAGGGATGTTGTTGCAGGCCATGTCAGGGGCCATATCTAGTCGCAATAAATATCGCACCGGTAGCCGATGATCTCGATGGCGAAAGCCGCAGTCTTCGTCATCGGCTCATGTCGACGTCTGCTGCCGTTGTCGCTGCTGTTCTCTACTGAAGGCAGACTCGTCTGTTACACTGTTACACCGCCCGCTGCTACCGGTGTTGTTGTTGTTGTTGTCGTTGGCGGGGGTGGTGGTGGAGGTGCGGGCACAAAGGGGTTGTTGTCGTCCGAGCTACGCTAACGATAGGACGGCGAATGTTGTGAGGAGGCAACAAAGCCTAAACGCGCCTTAAAATAGGGCTGACGACATAGACGCTTAACATAGGCATGACGACACACGCGCTGGCATAGGCGTCTGTCGATATAGGCGCTTGACGTAGGCTTAACAATGTGCGTGCCAAAAATGACGACGACGGCATCAATGGCAAAGAAAGCGACAGGCGCGCGTACATACTACAATGTAATGCGGTCGAACGGCGTATCAACAACGGCAGCAGCAGCAACAACAACAACGGCAACAACAACAACAACAATTGCTGCATCACTCCTAGCGACATTTTCGACAAACTTTAACGATCTTGTTTATCGGGTCGACACAGAGCACAACACGGTGAATGTTTGTCCTTGGCGCTCTGTCTGGGCGCTCGTATCCATGTGAGTGCTAGGTGAGTGCAAAAGCAGTGCTGCGTTTGCCAGCTAGCTGTACTCTGGGGTCGTTCGGTTGTCCGTAAGCGGCCGTCACCCGCCGTATGCGCGTCTTACGTTCAAAAATTTCAACGCAACATCGGGCCCGTTGCCGCTCTCCTCGATGTCTTTTGAACGATGGCCTGACACTTTACTTTGGCAGGAACGAGTACACACACAATATACGCATACACACACACACACACACAGCATTGATGCTCTAACCTAATGAATGTACATACTATTCTTAAAATAGTTCATTGAACACCTTTATACCAGGTATTAAATTACACGGCGCGCGGCGCCTTGAGTAAGATACACTGTAGCACACTGTGTAGCTACTACAGCTGCTCTATGTAAGCTAGTTAATGACCTATTATTAAAGGACAGACAGACAGACAAACTGTATTGCACTAATTCACATGAAAACGAGCTGCACTTTTTGATAGGCATTTGGCCAGCCTGCAGCAAGAGTTATAAAGTACGTTCATAAACGTTTTCTCCCGTTCGTGTCATATGTTTGTCGCTGCGCTATATATATATATATATATATATATATATATATGTACAGACTGTTAAGAAGAAGAAATGCAGGCTAGACTTTAGCGGCCTTGGATCGCCAAACACAGATACAGCTAACGTGGACTGGCATATTGGATGACCCAAGCGGCTGTTCGACAAGGTTTGACAAACAACGATGCACGTATGCAAAGTTTATACATCAAACAGATTTGCAAACAAATGTTCACATCCAAAACCGCTTTCAATGTATCTCGTTGGTTGAACTCGACCGCATGCCTTGAGTTAATGTGTACATAAGCAGTATCCTGCAAAGCAATATAACTAACTTGATTCGTGTGCGGAGTAACAAAAGCAGTTTTTTTACAATAAATTGTGACTTCAGAATAGTCTCTCTAGCAGCAAAGTTGTCGCTCTATACTAATTTTCCTGTTGAGACCACTGATCAAATATCGGTATCGTTGGCACACTAGCCAACAACCAAGAACATATTCTCCAATTCACTTCGCACTGTCCTTCGAGCGCACGTTTGCCCTGAATGCTTTGGGTATTTTGTTCTTAACAACTAATAACGCAGAGCCTCTAATTGCTTTACAAAAACGTTTTGCAGTATTCTACAACCGCTAGTTTCGCAGCTAATCTACAACCGAATCGAAATTTTCCAATGTCTTAAACAGATAGCCTAGCTAGAGGTGTGCGTGCGCCGGAGGCGAAATACAGCCCAAATGGACGCTCGGCGCTGATCGCAGTCAGTGTCTGCGCACTACACCGCAGTACAACAGCCAGCAGTGAACGAAAATGACAGCAACAGAAAGTAAGGCCAGCGCAGAACGTTTTCTCCAGAAGAATCCGTCGGGGTTCTGGATAGCGTCAGCAAAGTGATTGCCGGCATCTGACTTCCTTTTGATATCGTCTTCTGTTCTCGACCCTGTGTTCGATGCTCGTTCGTCCATCTTTGACTTTGAATCAAGAACAAATGACCCTGTCATGTGGAGTGCACTTTCGAGGGAAAGAAAAGAAGAGACGGAGGAAAGGGGGGGGTGGCGACAAGAGAAAGATAAACCAAAGAAGGAATAGAAGTCTCAACATGGATGTTTGTGCGACTTCGTGTCGAAATCCGATGGCCAGCTCGAACTGAACTGGACGGAGCGTCATGTTTTCATCTGATTCGCGGTGGTCTATTTTTATGGTAATCAATTATGCGAGACGGCAACGCAGTCGGTACCGCCTTCTGTAAAGCCCGTCCTCTCAGCCCACTCCCTCCCAGCCTCCTAAAGGCGTTTCACAAAACGACGACACCCATTGACGGACGCTTTGGAAAACGATTTTCTACTACACCCATGTCGATTCGGCCAGTTCAGTCGGACAAAGCGGTCGACGACAACGGTGTTACGTTGCGTACGCTTCTGACGATAGTCGGAAATACCCAAGCTATTGTTCTCGACAATTTGGCCGGCTTTAGTTAATCATTGTACGACTGCCAACCTTAGCATGCATGCATTACGTGTGCACTCCTGTGTGTATATATTAATACATGCACACTTATATATATATATATATATATATATATATATATATATATATATATATATATGTCGAGGCTACTAAGATGGTTCAATCTAAATTGCACCAGGGGCACCAGGACGTTGTAATGGTTTCAGCAACACCCTAACTATGAAAACAATTACAGAAGCACATAAACATTTGTATGATTTATTGTTAATATACCTTGCATACCTTTAAATGCACAAACTAATTGGAACAACACATAGCGTATTGCACAATTGAAATATTTACCCAACTAATCTCAGAAGCAATTACTCCGGTCGAAGCTGCGGAAGGACGGATAGAGAGTTAATTATATGTTCTTGTGGCGCATAACACAAATGCTCACAGCATGTATTTGCGAGGCTGAGGAAACTTTATGTTGTATATATCTGAATATCTGAATATTCTATACTAATGTCGCCCGCTTGACTAAATAAAAGTGTTTTAGACTAAACTCGGTATTGATTGATATATGTTCCAGTTGGAAGTAAGTATCGTCGTTCTAATCAAACAAAGAGTACTAGTGTTTTAGCAGTGGAGAGGAGGCAAATTAGATCAGTAACGTACATATTAATTTAAACCAACTTTAAGCTTCGACCTACAAATTGCGAAAGTTTATCGCGAAACCAGCCTAATTAATACTAAGTCCGCTACATAAAAGAAATCACTCAATTAACGCCAGGAGACAAACTGTAGAGGCCGAATTTGTTTGTATTAGACACGTGTAAACGCATGTTTGGAATATACTATAAACGCGTAGTGTTTTTAGTTATCATCATGTTTATTTTACTTATGGTAGTTATGCATATAACATATACATTTTTTAGTTAATCGCGGCATGTTACTCGAGAGAGACAGCGCAGTGATTACTTGGCAAGGGTCAGGCAGGCAGACACATGAAACTTTGTACCCGCCTGAGAGCACAGTCGACAGAGGTACTCCGTGTAGTCCTCGTGGAAGTTTGCGGTCGAACAGACCAGGTAATGATAGCCATGAACTATATTTCTAGTACAGACATGGCAATTGTCACCTGCAAGACCAGGCCAGAGGTGAGATGCGTTGAAAATATCCAGGTCTCAAACCTCTCGTCGGACTTCTTCAACCATATTTTCTCCCCTCTAAATAAAGCTCTCGAATGGTACTGTATGCGGCGTCGTCAGCCTCAATCAAATTATTCCAAAAACCGTTTCACAGCCTGACATTAGGCACACAAAGCGCCTCCTTACCCGCATTGACAGGCAAAGTACTCGCTTCGTAAACATTGTGAAACACCTTTCAAGCAAACCAATGTTTGCACGTGTAGGTTGTTCCCATACTCCGTCAAAAAGATACATCAGCCTTGGACCAATCTTGAGGTAGAAGAGTGCTACTGCCGTCGCAACGGACGGTCACCTACCTCTCCATAAAGAGAGATTAGGGCTGTGCGCACTGTCTCGGCAAGGTGAGCAGTGAAATTCGTCCCAGTATATAACGGAGCCAAAACCCCGGAAAAAGGAAAGAGTTGACACACTCTAAGAATTGGCCGCCGCAACGTATAACGTCTTTGGCAGACAATCGACCTCCTCGTCTGAATTTCACAGCCTCGGCCTTTATGGTGTTTATTTCCAGCAGTACTCTATCTAGTTAGATTTCAATGGTTGTACCTTCATTTACAATGTAAGCGGCTCCGTCGTTTCGTAAATTCGTCTTTAGCATAGCCTGAAAAAAGCCAGATAGATATCGGTCGAATTTAATATAAGCCAGGTTTTGGAAAGATGTCACATTTTTGATACGGTGCATGCCTCTCGATCTACACTCGATTGTATCAGCATTCGCCCTCAAGCCAAAACAGGTCCATAGCCTGCAGTGGTAGATGAAGCTGACGAATCCTATTCGTTGTCCCTGGCACAAGAGCGCCGTGATCCGACACAAGCGGTCCCCGACGGTAAACATTTTACAGCTAAGGGTTTACGCGCAGATTGTATGACCGTTTGATGCCGGACTGATACAGTATTCCCCGTCTAACGCGTCTCTGTGCGCGTTTGAGTTCAGGGCTAGAAATTACGAGCTTGATGATCTTTTGGAAGTGAGTATTCAAACAGTCCAATAGGATGAACTATGATGACCATGAACTACGTATTAAGTATAAGTACGTGGCGATTGTCACATACTCAGATGACTGTCACAAGATCAGATCCGCGGCACCGAGAATATCCGGACTTGTTTAACATTATTTTACCATTCCGACACACAGCTTTTAAGTGGCATTAGGCAACACGAAGACAATGCTAGCAAAAGCTGTTTTAGGTGAATAGATTATTGCACACAATACCTTGGGGCACATCAACAACGGCCGACGTCGTATGGAAACGAAATGTGAGCGTTTTAAATATAGGAGCGTTTTAAATATAAGGGTAAATATAGGGACGACACAAGGATTGCCGCAACAACAGGGCAACCGACAATGGTTGGAGTAAAAGCGCAACAGCAGACAAGGCTGACAGGGATGAATAATGGTCCGCACCGACGTATATCCGATAAACGACAGTCGTCAATTGAAACCCACTACGAAATAGAGCCCACACGTTTTCTCAGCGGACGTTTGGGTTTCACACTTTACCTTCCGCCCCCCCCCCCTTCCCCCATCTCTCTATCTATCTCTCTCATTCGTTCTCTCTCTCGCTTTCTCTACAATAAACTCAACAGAACAAAGGCAAGCAATTGATGACGGTAAACGGATTCCGTCCCGCTCAGGGACACCGGTGAAAACATCGACGGCGCTTGCTTGTTTGGGGGCTGCACAACCACGAATCGATATATATATATATATGTATATATGCCTGCTCGATTGTGTCCAAACTTTGTTGTTGTTCTCGTCGTCGTCGTCGTCGACGTGATCGGGCTTGTTGTTATAGGCCGTTGTTGTGGTATTTAAGAGACCGACCATAATCCATTATGTACGGCACATGTATTACTGACTGATATCATCTTATTATTGTACATACGCATAGTACATGATGTTATACATAGTCAAAAACAGAAGAGCCGAAAAAAAACGCAACTATGCCCGTGTTTGCATTGCAACATTGGTTGCTGCTGTTGTTGTTGTTTGTTGTTGCCCGTTCCCCGGGGGTTGTCTGTGCGCTCTGTTGACATTCGCCTCGTGCAGACATGATACGTTAGCGGCGCAGGCACGGCCTCCGCTCGACAAACTGCTCCCGGGGGAGCTCTGAACTTGCCGCTCATCCCGTCGGCATCGCTTGTATCGGCTTCACTGCTTTCGGTATCGTCGTGCGGAGCAGCAGCAGCAACAACAACAACAACAACAAAAACAACACTAGCCGCAGCAGCAGCGGCAGCAAACCAATAGCGAGACAATCACACGGATGCATTACCACCTTTCTACTACGACGACTGTTAAGCTACAACTGGAAATGCTTGCTACTCGCAGAGCTCGTAAAATTCCCACCAGTCGGACTTGTGGTGGTAGGTGGTGTGTACGTGTGTGTAGGGTCTATAAATAGGGGCTGGTTACTACAACTCTGGCAGCAGCAAGTCATGCTGTCCCGTCCGCTTTTGAGTTGAAAGTAGGGTAAGCCTGCCAACAGGCTGTGTGGTCGTTATATATATATATATATATATATATATATATATACTTTTTCTTTCTTTTTTTATTAAAGTTAAGTGGTAAAATGCATGATGCACACTAGGCGTTGGTAGTGTGAGACTTACAAACTCATTAAAATATTGTCATCCTCTTTGCCCCTTGTCGGGGGTAGCCGCCAGCACTGTCTTCTCGAGATTACTTCACCTGGCAACTTTATTTTGCCATTAAGGCTACGCGAACTTGTGGTTGTTTTTGCCACGAAGACAAATTCTGCGAATCTTCTTACCATAAACCAGGATTAATAAACCTTGAATAAGTGAGCTTAAGGAGCGCCTCAACAGGGGATTTGCATGTCAGCAAACTGACGTTTCGAGACAGGAGCTGTTGCTTAGTGTTGAAAAATGCACAGCGTTCGTAGCAGTGCCTTACATTATCGGCCTCTGTTAAGTAGCACATACGGCATAAGGGGCAATCAGTTTTACCAATGACGGACGTTTATTATGGCGCTTCTTGAAGCCAGTTCTTTTACTTTTAGATTCCAGGCATTCGGTCTAGAGATGACTTGTATGTTTGCTGTGAAAGCCACGCCTAACCCGCGCAATGTTGAGCGCTATAGGTTTTTAAGTTTTGTTGTAACCCTAGTAGTCGTGCGCTCCCATAAGGTCGTGGCATATGCTTTGATGATATCTACTACTGATGCTAATGAACGGTACCGAGAGCCAGTTGGTCCTCTGGTTCGCCGGAAGATTTCTCGCATCTCTTCTGAAGCTTTGTCAGCTTTCCTGTGAGACCTCTAACCAGAGTCACGCGCTGACACTTTACCATGGGCGTGGGTGTTACATGGTGCTTTTCCAGGCTTAACTTTAGACTTTGTGGAGGGCGCTTCAGGACGTGGTTAAAAAATTACTTCTGTTTTTTGTGAAGCCAAGACCCAATGTGTGCAGGTATCGTCGGATATCCGCCAGCGTTTCGTTAGCTGTTGCCTGGAGCACACTTTCGTCACGGGTGGTAATGATCAGTGCCAGATCGTCTGCAAAGGCGACGGATTGAACCTCTCGGAAAAGTGGGAGTCTAGGTACCTCATCATAAGGTATATTCCGCAGAGTTGGTTCCAGTACGGGCACTTTTTTAAGGACTAACTGGAAAATGCGGTACGCACACGCGGACACCACCGCAGGAAACTTGTCTGCAAGTGTGGGCCGGTAGTGTGGGGCTCCAACCCACTAAAACCAATCATGTCCTAATCCCCGCAATAGATCGGAAACTGCATAGGAATAACTTCAAACCATCGAAGGAGAAGTACGGGCCCTTGAGGGGCCCCGGCTGTGACTATATAGTCCACGTCTTTATATAGGCAGATATTCCGCCCTTTAGCGGTTTTCTCGGAGGTTGGCGACACGTTGTCTGTATGCTGAACACTGCGTTGTAATGCTGTAGCGTTCATCTATGTCCACACGCATACACATAGCATCTAACATTAACCGTGCAGCCCTTTGCGACGTGTCCTAGGTCCCCACGTTTAAAGCAGCGACGTTGGGTTGGTCGAGCTGTGGTACAATCCCTGGCTGTATGGTTAAAACTCAGACGCAGTGAGCACTGTGGTACGGAGACAATTTCGTCTGACAACGGGTAAAACCAAGATGTATATGTCTTTGTCTAGGCATTTCTTATAGGAGTGATCTTAGCGGTTGCCGGGATAGCCACTGCCGCTGCCTGGATGTATATTGCCCTAAGGGAGTTGCAGGGACCGGCCGCTGCTTCTATTAGGGCCCAAGTGGATAACCCGTTTTCATTATTTTTGACATGAAAAATTATTCTTGCACAGAATGCCAGTGTTGGACCGTTTTCATGGAGTGTTTTAACCCCCTCAGTTCTCAGGATGTCCCGATTCTGCAGACTAACACTCCTTTATCTTTGTGATGCGGAGTTGTATCTTGCAGTATGAGGAATTGTGGCGATAGTCGGTCAAAGAAGCGATCGTCCCTGTCGAACTGCTGTAACAGCAATAAAGCTTTTATTGGAACTTTGTCACCTAATATACTTGCCTTGCCACTGTTGGTGGCAGTGCGCGCAGGCCATTCGCTTTGCATGCGGTTATATATATATTTATATATACATATGAGGGTTTGTATACATTCACTCATCAAACATTAGGTGAGTTCCATTGGACTCCGGAACTTGAAGTCCGATAAGTATTCTGCACGAGCTAGACCACAAGGTCGGCACTTGGCAAAATAGACAGTAGAAGGCAGTTGGCAACTCCGATGCGATGGGATTGTGAGTTCGCGTTTCAACACAACGCATGCTGAATATGAAGGCTCAAACTAAATCATATCGACCAATAAGTAAAGGCATACTTTTCGTAGAAAACGTTACTATCATTGCCATACGTGAATGAGCCGTAAAACACTGATCGTTGTAATTAAATAAGTTGCAGCCAGAATTTTCGTGAGTTGTAGACATACCCTTCGGGACAAAACTTGCATCATCAATCGCATTTGATTTTCGGCAGAATTTATAGTCGCAATAGTCGCGTCATATTAATGTGTTGTAGTGGGATATTATTTTACTTCTCCGCGCGTAGTATTTATGAGCTTCGGAAGTGTTGGCCAAGCTGGAGGTCCAGCTTTAACTCGTTGTTTCAGCAAGTCTCACGCGGTAGATGGGATTCAGATTGGAAGAGCATGCTGGTCACTCTGTTAAGCTAATTTGAGCTTTTGCGAGCTGTCGCAATAAGTGCAGGAATGTACGGCCTAGCACTTTCATGCATGAGTATGAAGTTGCGACCAACAGCCCTTGCATAAGGCACTACGTAGGGTGTCAGAATCCCATCAACGTACGTTGGACAGTTAAACCTTTTCCTTCTGTGATAACTGTTTGACCTGGGGGACCTCGTAGGATTCGGTATCTGACCTTCTAGGATTCGGTATCTGACCTTCTAGGATTCGGTATCTGACCTTCTAGGATTCGGTATCTGACCTTCTAGGATTCGGCTCAAACCACGGTTGAACGGCCGCCGTAATTGACATGTCTTACAATGCAAAATTGCGAAACCTGTCCGCTTCGTCACCGATACACTATTTCTCGACTATCGATACCGTAAAGAGACATTCTGATCGCATCCGCGAGTAGGATACCCTATAACCTTAGCAACGGTAAAACTTACGCGATCTCACGCAATTCGACATTATGCTTGCCAGTGAGCTGTGGTCAGTTGTAGTCGTGCAGCGGGCCTTTAGGGCTTAACATTCGTGCTTACAACGTAACATTAACTGTGAATTCATTAATAATCGGCAATTTTTTCAAAAAAATCAATGGAGAAAAGCAGCGTCGTCGTGATTACTTATAGCTCGAATCCTATGTCTGGTACAAGACATCTGCGAGTAGAAGCCGCCGAGGAACGTGTCTCAGTGGTAGTACCATTGCCTTGCATTCGGGAGGCCGTGGGTTCAAGGCCAGGACCGGTTTCTCTTAAATTGGTTTTCATGTTTTCCAAATTAGACAAGGTGGATGCTGGAGTGGATTGTAATCGGTAATGATCGCACAAAAAACGGGGAGCATAGATGTATCAATAAAAATGAGATGGTGCATTACCATCCAACCCCTCCCATTATGTTTTATGAAGGGAACAAACAAACATCGTGCATCCGAGCGTTTTTCCAGTTTTCTGCTTTATAAGCTTAATAATGGGACGTACCGCGGCGTTACTATTTGTGTATCTGGATATATATATATATATATATATATATATATATATATGCCCACGTATAGTTGTCCCTATAAAATATTATTAGTATTATTGTGTAGGCACTGTCGTTAATGTATGATGAGATAGTCCATGAGTAACAAACGACTCGCGCCTACGGAAAGGCTGATCCACGAGTGCGAGCCCCGCAGCAAAGAAGGGCCTGATGGACAGCCGGCATGCTACGTATTTTGTAAGTGAGATGATCCACTTATTGCATCTCTCGGTCAATCAAGTCGAGTCAAGGGTGACGGCGGCGGCGACGACAATGAATCGCCAGCGTGTCACTTTAATGAACCTCGTCCAGCAAACTTCGCTGTCAAGTTGACTATGCTGCTGCTGCTGCTTCGTGGCACGATGCCTTCCTGTTGGCTTGCGGAGGTTCCCCCATTTAGGGTAAGGACTTTTCAGGGGGGGGAGGCCTTTCGAACAGCTAGACCTTCCACAAGGATGGACTGGTGAGCAAGCAGGCAAGCGAACAGTGGCACGTGTGTACGTGATGAGGTAAATAAGGAAGCGAAAAGTGAGGACGGTGAGGATAGTACAGCCGTGGCGTCGTCGTTGTCGTCGACGTATACGGGGTCGTGTCTTAGGAAGAGAAGGCATCGCGAACTGAATAGACGAAACAACAATAGGAGAGAGGCAAAAAAGTGCAGAGATTTCTTTTGACCTCAACAACGGCGCAGACGCAACGACCGGGTTGTTCGCCGGGAGTAAATGTCAACTAACGAATAGGCTTTAGGAGCGAAAGACACGTGTCCCACTCGTGGAACGGCGTCGTTGGTCTGTCGTTGCCTTCAACTTCGATGGACGACTAATGGCTGGATGTCTTTCTTTTCGGGCTGACCCTTAGCCAACATTTAACGTCCACTACTGCTTTCGCATTGCTTCGTAGGGCGGACCCCATAACTACAATTGTGCAACGGTGGAGTTTAAACCCGTGCACCCATGTGTGGTTCTTCCGGTCGTGAGGCACATGCGAAGGCATCAGCTTGCCACCGAGCTCGACGATGCCGGCCGGATGTCTGATGATGCCCGCCTGATTGACTAGCTACAATCTACGTCCTTGTATGAGTAAAGGGGAAGGCCGTCCGTTACAAGTCGTACATATGGCGTACGTACCATTTGCATGGCGAAAGCCTGTACTGTGTGTTGTAGGGATAGTGTGGAGATGGCTACAGCAGCAGCAGCAGCAGCCGCTGGCAGCGGCACCAGGTGGGTGGATAGATAGTGGTGGTAATGACGATATGAGTTGCTCCAGTCAAGTTAAGGCGGTGGCTTAGGCGGCTAACGCACCGTTCGAAATAGGGCGTAGCCATTGTGCTAACCACGGTTAGCAAAACATCGCTAGTTCGAGCCCCGGCCGTGCTGGTTGAATTTGTTGGACGTGGTTGTCATTGCCCTGCTGCTAGATACCTCTGCTGGAGAAGGCCTACATAATTCCAGTACGGAAACGCGATGACGATAGATGCATTTAGACGATATCGTGCCACAGGCAACTTAGTCCATTACGAGCGTCTAAAATGTGGTTGTCAGAGCGTTAAAAAAAGTTTTTGCAGGCGGTCATGGCCGTGTCGGGAGTAGTAATAGTAGTCGTCGTTGTTGCTCGAGGCGGGTAACGCACTCTTGGTTTAACCATGTAACGCATTTTTCCCAATTGTGAGGCGTGGCAGCCGCATGCACGAAGAGCAGACAGCGTGGGACCAGCAATATTGGATGAAATTGAAATCGTGCTTTATCGTCGATCTGCGGGGCCTGACCGGGCGTTGTTTTTGTAAGGTTACGCCGCTGTAGCAGAAATAAAAATAGTTAAAACACACACGCACATCGTGGTCTGCTTGGCGATTAAATCACACCGGCCAGGCGTGATTCTCTTGTGGGCTACAGAAATTGTTTAAAAAAGAGCTTAGAACTTGAAATGGTTGAAGTGACATTTTAGATCTCTCTCAGAGAACAATGTTTCGACTAAGCTATACAGCATCACAGCATCTATTTGGCACCCTTTGTTTGGCACCGCCATTTTTAAATATGGCGCCATTATAATAAATCATGTTTGAGATTGTTAAGTGTTTCCGGTATATATATATATATATATATATATATATCTTGATAGTGCTTAAACTTGCTTCTATCTTTATCAATGTTTCATTTCTGCCTGTACTGTAATCGGTATTGAACGATCTGACGGTTATCTGAAAGTCTTTGTACACATACATAACTGTCGGCAACTTTCGTCGACCAATGCAAACATGAAGGTGCGTACACAGTGATAGTCAAATATCTGCACGTTATTGAGCATACATATCACACACACGCACACACACGCACAAACTCATATTGCAATGTTGCAAATGTAATGTTTACTTATGTGCGTAATGACTGCGTCGGATGCAATAGTTGCAAATATATGCATATACTTTCAGGACTGAGACATGTCTGGCGCACACGTCTTACTCTGTGTCGAAAGGCGTTTGAGCGTGCGTCGGACGTCAAGACCAGACGCTAAGCGGATTCGAATTGCTGCTACGATGTGGCCACACATCATTAAAGACTTCAGTCCTACGGTTCTTCTTCGTCGTTTGCCGACAGAGTACACAGTGGCCGGCCAGATCAAACGGCCGATCGCACGTTCGTTATTAATACCTTCAGCTTGACTCACTTACTGTTTGTCTAGTACCGGTTGCAGAAGGTTTCCAGATACACACCGCTTATCGAAGGAAGCAATGTCACACAATTCCGAACCCGCGGGGGGGGGGGGGATTGGGTACGAGGAAATACGCTTTTTTGGTGGGTTTTTGAGTTCCACACTTACATGTTACATATTGTTTATTTCGCAAAAACTTTGCATTTTAAGATGGTACATAATTACAGTACAGTCATCATTATATACAATTTGAACACCTTAGCGACCGTCCCATCGGGCAAGAAAGTGCAGAGACCGCCGATGCGACTGGCAGCTCGCTGCGTGGTATTTAGCGCATACCTGCGAGCAGAACCGGCAACGGCGTTGATCGCCAACTTGGTAAAATCCTTGAGTCGAATACACCAAGTGATGATAGCCATGTACAATGTACGTTGTGTACACATGCCGGCTAGTGCATGTCATTCCATCCCAAAGCTCCCTGGTGAGGCACACATCTAACTGCGCTACCTCAGCCGAGGCCTCGGTCACTTTTCCCTGCCACTCTAACAAAAATTGCTGAAGTAGCATTGTAATAGGTGACTTAAGCCTGACTCTGATTGTTTCCACTGCCGGTCCGCAACCCGCTAGCAGGTACACAAAGCGATTCCTTGCCGTCCGCGGCAAGCAAAGAACGCGCTTCATATATATTGTGAAGCATCTTTCTAGCTGCACAACATTTGCCGCGGAAAGATGACCCCTCACCCTGCCAAGGCTGTAGCTTAACATTGGCACAATCTTAAGCTCAAAAAGACGCAATGCGGCACTCAGAGACAGTCGTCGACAATACAACGAATGGCACCGCGGTCCCGGTGGGCCACTACTATGTCATCCGCGTACATAACGACGACGGCGTTTCTAAACTCCTCCCGCACGTGGCGGACTAGGTCTGCAATAAGCAAAGAGAAGGCTAGGCAACTGAGAGGCTTCCCTTGAGGGGTCCCTACGTTTTGCCTCAGCTGCAAGGTGTCTTCGCCCCTTATGTTTACTTCAAGGCGGTCTTCAGCAAAGAAGCTGGAGAGCACTCGTAGAATAGAACCACCCACCCCAGCATGTCGAAATGAACCGACTAGTAAGTGACGGGGAGCTTTGTCGAAAGCCTTGACACAATCGATAAAGACGGCGTACAAGTGGCCCCCGGGCACAGCCAACACCCGCTCAACTTACGACTGGAGTACGTGGATCGCGTCCTGTGTACCTCAAGTACTCTTGAGTTCCACACTAGTTGCTGATAACTGCCAGCGACGCATGTGCATTATATGCATTTCTGAAGCCTTTCCAAAAAAAAGTACAGATTGCTTGCCCAAGGGCATACCTGAGCAGCCAAGTATCTTAGAAGTAGTAAAAATCTTCACGACAAAGTAGTGACGGTCTGCATATTTATGAATGAATGAATCTGCATATTTATATGCACAGGCAAATATATAAATATATATATATATATATATATATATAGTTTTTTATTATGAAAGTAAGTAGAGTGACAATTGTCTCCTGGGAACATGTACACGGGAAATATTACTTCATCTCGTAAAGAATGGGCTGGGACCACTTCAATAGCGTGCCCCGGACAGATGCCGCATTCCCGCGTTGGACGTCGAGATCAAGGCGCTGTCTTAGATAAGCTGCAGATCTCGTATCTCCGGTTGCGAAATTCAGCTACTCAACGATCCTGTGGAGAAGCTTGCGAGTGACGTCACCTGGGCCGCCCAAGGTCTCGAACGCTAGTGGTTGGAACTCATGTGGGTAGTCTATTGATGTGTATTTTGCGAGCTTCCTTGTCTCGGCTAGATTACCAGCGTAACCTGCCGAAGCCGCTCCGCCATCGACCATTGAAGGTTCTAATGAGTCGGTAACTGTGGCGTCCCATACAAGCATCCTGCCCCGGCTGAAGGGGGTTAGAGTCTTTGCCATCGTCGGCGGAAAGACCCTGGGGCTCTAGAATGCAGAGAAATCCGCTAGATCGGAGCGCTCGGCTAAAAGTGTCATCAATACTGGCATGTCTGGCACGTCATCCGGCACTCATGACGCATGATAACCCATTATGGGCTAACTTGTCAACAGGTTGACCACCCTTGCATTGGTGAGGGGACACCAGATCACAGCCGAGACGAAGTCCTGCCCCAATTCGGGTCGTTTCATCGTCCAAAAGGGTGCTGAGTGGGCACTTGGAAGCGCATGCAACCAAGCCCCGGATCCCTTAGCGGCGATCGCCCGAAGACGAGCCTTTGTGGAGTCGTCAATGGCGTCCGCGAGTAAGCCTCAATACACTGTCGTGCAACAACGCGCTCCAGTCGTGTTGGCTCCGAGGGTTATCTGGGGCAAATTGTCTTTATCTATCGCCCGTAACGTAGATCTTGCACTTCTCGGGGTGCAGCTCTAAGCCAGAAATCTGGCGAAATTCGAGCACGTGGTGGACATCTTCGGCAACCATATCTGCGTCTCCCCCAGCACACCATCATCAAGGACCAAATGTTAAGTGAACTGTTAAGGGAGTTAACTAGCTATTTAATGCCCAGACAAAACAATGAAGGAGCCAGAGGATCACCCTATTGCAGTCCCGTGACCGAAAATATAAGATCATCTGGGAGAACCAGGTGAGAAGAGTAACGATACGCTTGGTGGACATGGTCTACCAGCTGGTGGGGACCAATCGCCTCGCGTATTCTATCTCTGGCTCTATTACAAGCAATCTTTGCGGCTAGCCTGCGCAGGGTGGGGGAGCAAGCAATTGGCCTCACTAACCCGTCTTTCTTCGGCAAAAAGTCTGGCCTCAAAGATTATAGGTCGCAATTGAGGTAGAAGGACGCCCTACAAAAGCAAGTCTACGATTTTGGCCAATTCGACCGCTAACCGACCGGCTGTGTCCCCCAATGTCGGAGATAGTAGGTCTATTAGCAGTCGTGGTTGGATAAAGTCAAGACCCCGGCGGAACTTCGGGCGAAACTCTTGACCGCGGCAATAACTTCTTCCCCCGACGTGGTACATGGAAGCAGAAGCCTGGGAAGGGCCAGCCAGTTTAGGTCTGGCAGGCCCAGGGGTTGTTTATTGCGAAGGGCTGCCAGGTTATCTGTGCCGGGAGCCAGGACATCCGACGATCCGATCAACCTACCTGCCCCTAAAGCGTCACCCTCAGTTAGCTTAAGAATAGTCTAGCGGACACGGTCATTCTTAAAAGTGCGGTTTTTCTTAGTGACTGGGGCTACGACCTCGGTTAGACGCAATCCATTGGAGAATTCCCGCAAATTGGGACGAATAATGACAGAGAGTGATTGGACATATTTGCGGGAGGGAGGAAGACCAAGAACCACTGGCATGAACGAGAAAAGCGCATACCACGCGTGTTAGTTATTATCGGCTATGATTCCCGAGAGAACATTTGCAAATGCCTCCGCTACCTGTTTCCTTACGGGTTTCGGAACAATTCTCAACAGTCTTGATCTCTTTGCTATACCCTGGATATCTTCGATGATGCGGGCGGTCTGTTGTGCGTTGTTATTGATCGGTGTGGGGGAAGTTGCGAATGAGCTAAGAGAGTCTGATGGATGCTTGGCTGCTATATGCCTCGTAAGCCCTCTTGTCGTTGCATAGGGGGCAAGCTGTTTGCTGTGGGTGTGCCGTCGACCCAGTTGATCCGCCGCTGGATATGTTGTTCGGGTCGTGCTGCACCCTTATTGCATTATACGTTTAATACTCTCCAGCATTGGCAAAAGCTGCAGGAGGGGTTCTAAAGCCTGCACTGAAGCCCTAAGCTGGTCCAACAGGTCTGATCCGCCTCCTGACAAGACTTGCAACAAATTAGTCGCAGCGTCGGCCATGTCACGGATAGGCCGCGCGGATTTGGGTGCGGTGGTGCGGTTTAGTCGTCGCCGTGGGGCACACGTCTTCCTGTTGGCGTAGGGTCCTCGGGAGACTGAGAAATTCCGCGATCCACGTTGGCGTACGTAGGTTGCCCCCTTGGGTGTTGCTGTGGCGTGTCTGATTGGGGTGTGGAGTTTAGTCAACCATTAGTGATCTCAGCTGCCGGATATGTGACCTGAACCTGTTGCACAATTCTGGCTTCGAGGAATAGCCTATTCCTTTCTCTGAGATAGGCTATGCGTGGACACGAAGACGACCCGGACGGATGAGCGCCCCGACAGTTGAGACACCGCGCCTGATTGGTACAGTCTGCAGCAAGGTGACCCGAGGCGCCGCACTTTCTGCGAACTTGCTGTTGTGTACACCGTCCCGCGAAGCGTCCAGGTCGTAGGCATTTGTGGCAGAGCCTAGGCTGGTCAGGTTTAAGCACGACCTGGTGTGACTGAAATTCCAAAAATAATGATGTTGGGGGTTGTCGGGTAAACGAAAGGATCATTTTACCCATAGGGACCTTTGCGCTGCAGTGCAACCGCGTGAGTCGTTTCACATAGCTGACCTCAAGCGCTGCTAGTTCCTTTAAAATTTCGTCCTCTGTTAGGCAGGTTGGAACTCCCTGAATCGTTGCCCGAAACAACGATAAAGATGGGCAGTGGACAGATATCAAAAAGTCTCTAAGATTGGTGATTGGCAACAGCTTCTGAGTCGATTCTACGTCAGGGAGCCACACACTATGATCGACTTTATATATATATATATATATATATCAGACTTAATACGAAAGGCGGGTCAGGTAATTAGCAATTAATTGAGGAACAATACAGCGGCAACAGCTGGTCGGCTTATATCAATTGCAGGAACGGAGCTGGGGATGGTTGCATTGTTTGCAGAGTACGTTTTACACAATTACCATTAGCGTCATAATAGAATTCGTCGTAATCATCATCATCATCATTATGAACAACATCATCGTGGTCTTCGTTCCCTCAGCATCATCAGATTTATACAGCTATACTTTACTGAATTTCCGTGGTTTTGTGCATTATCACGCCATTGGACTGACCGGTACGAGTCTGCGCAGTCTGACATCGGCTGGGTGTTCGGAGAGAAGAATCCCTCCTAATTTGACGTTTCCCTCATCCACTTTCTCGTGCTGTATTGTCTGTCTAATTCCCTTAGCAGCTACCTATGTACATTGAACGGGATTACTTTGACCGAGTTCCCCCCGGGCCGGCCGAGCAGTCGTAATTATCCTTTACATAATCAGGGCTCATCTATTCTTGCCTCCTTCTCCACAACATGGCGGCCAGAACTCAAAGGGTGGCACCGCAACTACGCTTGCGCATTGCGGCCGCACTGAAGCTCCATCTCTTCGTGACCAAACATACTTGGCGTGTTTGTTGTTGTTGCTGTTGTTGTAGATGCTGTTGTTATTGCTCTAGGTGTGTTGCTGTTATCAATGCAGTTGTGTTATTGATGCTGTTCTTTCTCATAGCGGACAAACGCAAAAAGAGACCGCCTACCTTGTTTATGTGTTGCAAGCCCAATTCTATCTTCACTAAGGTCAAGACTAATGGAACGTTATGTAATATATCCATACTATTCTAATTATAACAGTCTTGATTATATATATATATATATATATTATATTAAATATATATATAATATATATATATATAATCTTATATATATATATATATATAATTATATATATATATATATTAATGTTATACCGAGCAAGATGGTCGGTAGTGGCAAAGCCTTTGCCTTGCATTCGGGAGTACTGGGTTCGAGACCCTACCGGCCACTCTTAAATTGGGCTTGCATGTTTCCAATTTAGAACAAGTAAATGCCAGAGTGGATTAAAATTAATTATGACATGAAAAAAACATACACGAGCCTACGCAAAAAAAACAAAAAAAAAAAAAAAAATATCTATATATATATAAATATATATAGAATATATATATATAATAATATAGATATAGAGATATATATATATTAAATATATATATTTATATATATATAGATATATCTTATATATAGATATATATATAAATCCCTATCTTATCTATCCTATTCTTATCCTATTCTCTATATATATATTCTATATATTATAAACGCGGCCTGACCACGTCAGTATTGGCAAAATGTTGTTGATGAACGGTGACGACACACTGTGCAGCGTATTGTTATTGTGTCGAAGCTCTTATTGGTCGAGTTGCCTTTTATGTGACGATCTTCGCCCATCGCCTGATTAACGTACAGTAGCAGCAGAAGATACCTTCACACGTCAGCGTGTTCAGTCGAGTCCGAATCAGTGGGGTGGGCCCGGTATATATATATATATATAAATATATCTGTTTAATAATTATATATATATTTATTTTCCATATGCGTTATATATATGTTTGCGTGTACGCGTGTACGTGGCGATGCCCATGTAGAGCCACTGCAATAACCAAAGTCCCGCAAAAAGAAACGTCCGTGCACGACATAATTGTTTTTTTTTTTATATGGTGGTTCTTGTGTCCTCGTCGTCTTATGCCGCTGTTCGCATATTCGATGTTGTCGACGCTATATACCCTTGTTACAGTTGACGTCGCTGTTGTTGCTAAGGTTGTTGCTGTGGCCATTGTCGTTTTCGTTGTTGTGGCTGTTTTTTGCTGCTGTTACTATTATCTATATATCGTATATGCTACTGTTAGTGTTATCATCACTCATGCCTCAAGCGACCTTCGAGCATCGCTCGCACGATTACGGCTCTACCGGAAGAGCTCATTGTGGTCGATGGGTGGGGGGCTTGGGGATATAGCAAGAAGTTGCTGAGGGGCCAGAGTCTTTCTATGCGAAGACACTCTATGGATGAGTCCATCCGTGCCTGTTGGCGGCGTCTCGGCATGCACCGGCGCCGCTTGCCCGGCGGTCGTTATGGCAGCCCGTCTGGGTGAATCCCTAACGTGATTCGCGCCCGTGCGCGCATTCTGCTCTCTCGGCGGCATTTCCTTACGCGTAACGATGAGCGTGCGTCGCGCCTACTCTTAGCGGCTTGGTGCCTGGTTCATTAACGGGACTCGCGGGAAAAGACTCGCTCACTGACAACACGTAGAAAACTACTTGGCGAACGCATCAGCAGGGACGCTACACGACGAGGTAGAACTCCTCCACTCCCGGTACCCTTCCTTCCCCCCGTTGTCGTCTGTCTGTTTACGTTTCCGCCCCTCCTCCAGCCTATGGCGCCAAAGGAATTATCTTCCTTCGGCGCGGTGTTGGCGCATTGTACCCTGGCGATGTACACCGGCGATGAGGCCACAACGCTCTCGACAATGCCTAATGCTAAATACCTGTCGACCTCAAAATCATAACCAGGAACGACGACGACGACGGCAGCGGCAGCAACAGCCACAGCGTATAACAAGGCGTACGTTACGAAACAATGAAGCAAAAACGCGCTAGGTTTTTATTTTATGTGCAGCTTTTGCTAATGGTTTGTGTGTGGCGGGCGTGTATATATATATATATTTATATATATATAGATAGCACACATTGTTATGGGTAAGGGCTATATGTATATATAATATATATATATATATATATATATAGATATATATAGATAGCACACATTGTTATGGGTAAGGGCTATATGTATATATATATATATATATATATATATATATATATATATTATATATAGATAGCACACATTGTTATGGGTAAGGGCTATATATATATATATATATATATATATATCACGTATCGTTTCGCGTAAGAGCGTAATTTTGCAAGCACGAGCAACGAGGCGTACGATGCCACATTACGCACTAGGCTGGCGGAACGCTGATGAAATGACTCGTTGAACAGTCATTAATTGTGGCTGGCCGAAACAAGCTGGCTCTCTGTGTCGCTCCGAATATGTTGCCATGAATAGTTGCCGCTGTTGCCCGCCACTCTGCTGACGGCGACTGAGAAGATGGCGACTTCAGCTTATCGTCATTAACCTCCTCGCCACAAGTAGCTACTTCAGCTTCACACGCGTCTAAGGTTCGTGTGTGTGTGTGTGTGTGTGTGGCTAGGCTACTCACGACGAACGAGGCAAACACATCATCTCCGATATATATAGATTTGATCTCGAAGAGGAACGAACACCCCCTTTCTTTGTACGGTGGTTGTAGCTGGCACACGCTGGCTCGACGTGTGCTCAAACACTGGTTGCCACAATAGTTGCGCTTGCAGAGAGGCCTGACGTTGGCGGTAGTGTCGAACCGCCGATACCGGAGGCTGTCACTTTTCACTCAGCCCCACTAATTCATCTGTGTGATCCTTTTTCCTGCTGCTAGAAAGCTCTCTACTATCGGGTCTGCGGATGCTGAATCGGCAGCGGATCGACTTACGACTCCGTTCAGTTGACACCTGCTACAGCGAAGTCAGTCGAACCGAGCTCGACAAGGCACGGCCAACGTAAAATAAAGGCTATATAATAATAAAAAATAATAAATATAAATCTATATATATATATATATATAGATTTATATATATATATATATATATATATATATATATATACATATATATGTATATATATATATATATTTTTTTTTTTTTTTTATTAACACCCGGGCTGGGTAAGTGTGTTTATGTTACATCACAGTTTTCCACACAACAATCGATCTAGCGTTTTGCCAGTTCTGCTATGGGCCGAACCGCCGGACAAACCGCGGCATATGTATATATATATATATATATATATATATATATATATATATATACATACATATATATGTATATATATATATATATATATATATATTTATTTGGACGTCACCGTTTGCTTTTGTATCGACGTGCACTGGACGCCGGCTGTTGCAATGAAGTGCTCTTTTTCGATTTTACGTATAGACGTGTATGGACACAAGTCAGCTTGGCGGGCTAGGTTTCTGGCTGCCTTAATAGTTTGCTAAATATTAATATGTCGAGAAAAATTATTTAAGGCGTAAAAATGGTTACTAGACCTAACTAAGTTTTCGCGACAAAGGCGCAGGTCATCCCCTCCACATTGGCCGGCCAGGCAGCCAGCCGACAGGTTAGTGGGAGGGGAGGCTTACTTTTCAATCACTTAAAAATGAGGGATGGATATGTACGCTCTTAAAACCTTGGCCCATAAGTTTGCTAGGTGGTACTAGACTAAACACAACGCATCGTTGTCACGTCTCCAGTTATAGACACCCGTCTCAATACGCTTTCAGACACTCTTATTTGATCTAAGGGCAGCTTTTACTTACAGGCTACGCCCTCAATCTATAAATACATAAATCAGTACGTACTAAAAATCGGCTAAATAGAAAGGTTCGATTTAAGCACATCTGTTGAGTTTTAAATACTTGCTACTGTTAGTTCAGAGTATTAGATACTGTTAATAGCGCGAGCAATAGAGTGGTGAAAGGCATGTCCGTAGTAGGAAAACACCATGAAGTAACATTGCCACCTTGCTCTCGTTGTCTGGTGCGGAACACGAATACTGACGAAAACATGGCCTACTGGACACAAAGGGTCTGGGACACAACCTGGACAGGCTACACAGTGATCCCAGTCATCGCCCACGTAGTAGGCCACCCGGTACTAAGATGGCACGAATGGAGCACACCGACGCTACTTGCAAGCTGAGCTTGACTTTGCCCAACATGTCATTCGCAAGTACATCCGTAATAGACTAGTGTAATATCAGCTGATGTTGTTTAAGTCGGTATAATTTCCTCCTTCCATATTTTTGGATTCCACCGTGTCATACTTTAGCCTGACCAGCCCCAGCTATGTTACAAATGTCTAGCTTCTTCGTACAGTCTTCAAGGCCGCTAGAAAACAAGTTGCGCAAAACCTCACCGAGGCCTTTTCAACAGTCGTGTCTGGCAACGACATCAAAGCATGGCATCTCCTTCGATTATTTGAGAATGACTTAAGCAAATCCTCAGAGCATGTTTTCAGCATATGTTGCTGCCCCCATTCACGTCGAGATTTGCCCCTTCGCAACTTAGAAAACATATTAAACAGCAGTATATTAATAAACATTTGAGGATTTCTAGAGCGCTGGCCGGCTTATCGGCTCCACGGGTGACTTAACATCTAGCTCTGACCACATCTAGACTGATATCCAGTACCTTACGGAATAAAGATCTGCCGTTCTCTATTGACCTTGATTAAACCTCATCGACAGGAGCACCCCTATCTAACTATGGCATTCTCACGACAGCCAGGAATGTCTAAATGTGTCCATGATTTTAGCCGCTCGAATAAAATGTAATTAGACTTCGCCACGTGATCGACCTTCTATCTTCATCCCCCGGTGCTGTCGCTGCAAATTAGTTATCGTCTTCGGCGAAGATCGTTGACATATCCCCTTGATGCAAGATTGTTTGCTATGCAGAAAAAAACCAGGATCCAAACAAGAATACCCTGTTGCATCAGGTGCTATCACCTGCGTAAAACCGTTGCGTCTCACGCACTTGCGTTACTGCACCACGCGTGGTAAGTTTAACGTCACCCTTCTCACCTAAGGCATTTCGACAATCCTAAATTGTCGGTTACCGAGCTACAGCAGGGATGACTCTTAGGACACCACACCTCTAAAGTTCTGGGTGATAACACAAGCAAGAACCATCTTCTTTGCACGTCGCTGCAACGTCGACTGTTCCATTCGCGTAGTAGAAGATATCGAGGTTCGAGGCAGGCCTGGCAATACTTTTTCTCAATGTGACTCGTGCATCCATTATACGACGAGGTGCTCCGCCGCTTCTTCAACGATGTCACCTCGATAATTCGGCTTGCGCCAGTCTCAAAGCTGCCACCGCCAAGGGTTGAGGCTCGTGTTTGTATGCACTTCCCAGTGCACCGGGTAGGAACTCTTCTCTTAAGTATACGGCTCGTATCGGAGTGGGCCTCGGACTTGACGCAGACCTAGTCAGCTTCAATAACAGCATCCTGTTGACAAGTTGAGTCTTCTCGGCCTTTCATCGATACATATCTATAGCACAGGGTGACGCTCCTGGCATGCCGCGATGAACAACACCTCCACCAAAGCCTTCATGTTTGCTAAAACCGGCGCCTCTGTACTGAGGACGGCAAACGACCAAATGGCACTCACTCTTTTTGAACAAGGCCAAATGGGTAAGCGCCGGTTTTCTATATATATATATATACAACTAAGACCATATTGGTCTAAGTGCGGTTGTTACAGCAAATGACCTTATCGATGTTCTAGATCCAGCCGGGCATATTCTGGAGAACTTAATACGGCCATTTTTTCGATTAGAATTTGTGATCAAGAGTTAATTGTCGCGGTCGCATGCAACACAAGAAAAAGGGAATTTAATGTGGTTGGATCGCATTCGTACAATAAACTGATGGAGAACAAAAAGAAGAGGCAGAAAACAAAGATAGAAATGAATAAGCAATTTGAAGTCAGGATTAAATGATCGCTGGAGCCCGGCTGATGTTAATGTCAAGGCATTTCAATTTATGTATTCGCTCTAGGCGCCTTCATCTTTTTGTAGTGGTGCAAATTGGCTTTATGCGGCTGTGACCGGGGACGCCATTCGAGGTGTCTTCCTTCAGGGGGTGGGTTTCCATATGCAATGACAGCCCTGTTTAGTGCAGACAAAGAACGTCTTCTAGAAGCTCTGTCTCCGCTGGCACCTGGGGGCGTCCCCATGGCGATTCCTCTATTCCCGCAGATTCTCTGACAAGTATTTGCCCCAAAACGAGTCCGTGAACGTTTCGTACGCAGTTAGCGCGTTCCGTCAGCTTCAGGAAATAATTTAGCTAGACAGATGGATATACAGATACAGACAGCCAGTCGAATAACGTGGGCCTAACAGCGTTCCGCTGATAGGGACAAAGTCGGTAGAGGGCGGGAAGCTGGCCATTAATTTCTCCCTAATTTGCCTATCTTGTCTCATAGCGTAGGTCTAGAGAAAGTCAAGAAAGACGTGCGCATTAGTAAAATAATACTGCTGAATAGTATGTTTGCTCCAAGTTAAAAATTGGAAATTTGGAAACACTCCTTGTTAAAAAAAAAACAAGTCATGAAGTTATATGTGCATTCTGCTTAATCTGTTGTTATTGTTATAACATAGGCCACTGTACTAGCATTTTGTCTCGGGTATGTTGTGGATGATGTTAATTATACAAATCTATGTTTTCATTGTCGGCAATTTTCGTCTCACAGCGGTCTGACTGGTTCAGCTTTTCCGCGTTTGATTTCGTATAGTTTTTGCATTGTCTTGACGACTATTCGGCAAGTTTGGGCTTCCACATCTGAGCACATTTCTTGAATTCAGCGACGCGTTGCAGTTCGTGTTTCATCTTCAGGTCCTCGATTAGCGAAGGTGTCACCCTGAGGGGTAAGCGGTTGCAACGTGGGCAGTTTCATGCCCAGTGGCCTAGCGACTCCCACCACTGCTAGGAATTCTAGGACTAATTCTCCTAAGCTCAAAGCACATATCAGCGGAATATTTTTGCAAAGACAATCACAAACAATGGTTAGGACTCTTCGTGTAGTTTAATATTCAGCACACGATTACTGTAAAGTGCCTTTCGAAAGCCGTACTTTTTTTAAGTCAGTATTTTCTAGCTGTGAGCTGATCTTCTGTGCCAGAAGACGACGGCGATGATGATGATGATAATAGAAATGCGGCGAGAGATTAAGGGACATAATATGTAGCAGACACTCTTATATGGAATATCGCGCTTTGATTAAGGAATGTATGAATTTCTTTTGCGCCATTTGACGGCCATCAGAAGAGTCGCCTCCTTCCAACGGACTATGAGGATGCCTAATTAAAAAGACTCGTTTAGCAGAGCTATTCAGCCGATTGTCAGGAAGAGTGCCATTCGGGTGCTAGCTTCTAGCCTGGCTTGGCTTCGAGTAGTCTTCTTGGAAAGTTAACTTTTGAGCGACTGTAGAAAGTCCGGTACTGCTGTTTTTGCTCTAGTCGCTATAGTTTGTCGTTCTAGGCTGTGCAGGGAACAATGACACCACTTTGAGTGGCATTTTTGTAGAGTAATTAGTCAGCGTTGTAAAGTCCACAAAGCCCGATGCCGATTTGTAGCCTTGGTGTGATTTACGTTTGTCTCCCCCAAGATTGAAACCTCTTATATGCTCAATTTATTGCCTTGTGCACATTCACAAGCCCTTTTTTCAACTTTAGTTAAGCTACAACCTAAGTCCTGGATTTTTCGCGCGAGATGTGAGTTATGCTCAAATCTATATCTCTAGCAGCTGGCGAGCCTAGTCGTCTATGTTCACGCATCATACGTAAGCTTTCCTAATGCGGACAATAATGCGGAGGGAAGTCACGGGAGACAAGTTTTTTTTTTAAATTTATATTATAACTTAGCTTTGAATAAATTCTTTTCTACTATATAAGAAAATATCAAGTTCACGTGTAATCGACATAAATTATACATTATTCATTAAATTGCATATAAATATATATTCTTCATTAAGTACATTAAGTATTTTATTTACATAATAGAAAATTAACATTTATAATTACTTCACTGTCTCATATACCTTATTATTTGGATTGTATATATATATATATATATATATATATATATATATAGCTTTGTTATGTTAGCACGTTGAAGTGGAATTGTCTCCGCGCAAACGTATGATCACGGGTTCTCTAACCCAGGGTAAGCCCAATTAAACAATGTGCCCCGAATCCGACCTGCTCGGTCCGCACCTGCACCGACCATCAAAGGGGCTAATGAGTCGGTTACAGTTGCGTCCCAGACAAGCATGCGGCCATGCTCAATGGGTGTTAGAGTCAGACCGTCCGGTCTTTTTATCCTCTCTGGATCGACCTGGGGTTTCAGAACACACGGAAAGATGGCAGATCTCTGTGCGCGACTAAAAATTACATCGGTGGGGCACGACTAGGTCAACACCAAGCCGCAGTCCTGCGCTTGTACGCGTCGTCTCGTCGTCTAAAAGAGTCTTCATTCGCGGAAAGGGTTGTGCGTGTAACCAAGCCCAGCCTCTTGACTACTAACAGCTCGAAGCCTGGCTCAATCAGCAACGGAATGTGTTCTATAAATAAGGTTTGCTAGTCGCGATTTTTGTAGGAGGGGCTCTCCAAATGCCCTGATTAGCCCTATTATCGGGAGGAGAATCGAATAACGAAGACAATCCGTTGATCCGCCTTTTAAGTTCAACTTTATAGCATACCACCCATCATTATCCAATAATGCCTTTACCCTATTCGCAGCCTGGGTCAGTAACGATACGATTGCGTCTCCTGTCATTGTAACCGCGTCCGGCAAACCTAGGCCGCCTAAAGAGACTCGGAGCATAACCTGATCTCTTGCTACAGCGGTCAGCCTAAGATTAAGTATCTACCTCTCTCAAAAATATCTAAGCTAAGTCCATTAAATGGCTATAGGAAATCTAGCCATAAAAACAAGTTGCAATATGTAAGCAAGTGTGTTAACCTCGTGGCTGAAAACAAGATTTAAGGTTTAGGTTGCAGTGAGCGCTTAATTAAGGTAGTCTGCCTGTGGTGAAGTCAAGTTTGCCTCTTCGACAGGCTAATGCCTTTGCAACGCCATCAGGCAGTAATGATAAACCTAGCAGCTTTAGGCAAACCTTGTCCACTACGCGACAGCCCGGAGATAAGCCAAACATGTAAGTTAACTCTAATCGCGCTTCTTCCGATTCCCTTTTTCCTGCAACTATACCAAGCTTCGGAAAAGCTCGTGAAATCTTATTTACTTCAAAATTCTTTTGAAGGCTTAAAAACTTCCCGTCCAGTTTTTTTTCAAACTAACAACATTTGGAATTTACTATGACGTCTAACAGTAGAGTCGCTTTGAAAGTCGGCTTGATCACCTTATAGCTTTGAAAGTCGGCTTGATAACCTTGAAGCAATTAAGAACTCCAGAAGCATCATTTTGAGAGGTTTGCCGCACACAGAACGCTGTCACCTCCCTTAATTTTCTTCTCCATCCTTTGAGAGATCACAACTCCATATAACTTATTGATGTCCCTCTTTTAATGTTTCTGTTAGAATTTCGAATACCAGATGACGTCGATTTAGGACCTGAATTCACGCTAATTTTGGGTTTACTTTTTTAAGGCACACTCTACTAGTCTTGATTGATTCTCAGTTGCACAGCCTCACTGTCAGCATCGCATCAGGCTAACTTTCGATCATTACGAGTACTATATTGCCACCGGCAGCTGCGTGCACCGATGGGCGAGTTTTTACCTCCGTTTGCTCTTCTCTTATATCTCTCATCCGTTCACCCGTCTGGGCTCGGAACACCTTTGGCACTACTTCTTTGATGAGTGATTAGTCGAGTCTAACCAAAATAAGAATTCCGACGAAGAAGTTCTACAACGTGATGAGTCTTATGACGTGTCCATTTGACCCGCAACAGATCTGCAAGGCTCACTGCTTATTTAAAAATAGGCGCAATTCAACCAGAACCAAGATGACAGAAGCGCCATCGCATTTTGTCACTCACCTTAATTTCGTATGCGGAACATGTGGCGCTACTGTGGACTGCGGAAGTATGATAACTTTTTCTAGGGAGGGGGGAGGGGGGCACCTGACATGCTAACACGTATAGAATGTCTAACATCTTGCGACCTGTGAAGTTCGTCAGATGGTTAATGCTTCTGAAAAGTAACACACTCGGGCATAACCCTGTCGAATTTGGTCAAGTTATGCCTCAAGCCGTGTAGCATCGGTATAGACCGGTGATTTACAGAAGAAGTACGGCTTTGATAATGCTTATCATGGAAGGCTACAGTCAATAAATGAATTAATTTTGTGCCAACATTTGAATACGTTATATAACGATTGACCTGCGTAACGCTGCCCGTCAGCACAGTACTGCATATGGTAGCTTAATAGCGTAACTTAATACCAAATACCAGCAGAATGTGCTTTAATGATCTACTGTATAGTGCACGTTGCTTGTTTTGATTTGTTGGTAAGCAACTCAAAATCGATCTGCAAATGCTACACTATGCCATGGGCGACGATAAGCCAAGCATATACACACCTATGGATATATATATATATATATATATATATGCTGCCGCTCTAAGCACTCTTATATTAAAGGGTGACATGTGTATTAAGCCGAGCGAATAATATATATATCCGCGGTTATGTCTGTCGAGGCATGTCCTGTGTAAATTGGTGGGACAGTTAGAGCTGCGCGCTGGCAGAGAAAGGCGGCACAGTGAACCTTGATGGTTTGGGGTTAACATGTGTGTACGGCCGGCAATACACACATGTACGTCCGTAAAACCCGCCCGCCCGCCCACCCGCAGAGAAATACCCTGCTAGCCAGAGCCGATGATGGTGGCTGGCTGCAGAGACGGTTCGGTGACTGCAGCGGCGTCGGCGGTGGTTGGGCTTGTCAAAAGAGCGACACTCACACAAGAGGACAGGAGGAGCGATACACGACTGGAGAGTTGCGAGAACAGAGAGGAAAGAAAAGGGGGTGCGTATTGGTGGTATGAAGAAAGCGAAAATCCAGTGGAGACAAACGGGTCCAAACATCGCTTGAAAGACTGGCATTTCTGCTGCTACTGCTACTACTACTACTGCTAACGTTCCCGTTGCTGCTGCTGCTACCGCTGCCGTTGCCACCGCATGGTTGGGCCTGGAGGTGCCGACAGATGTCACACAAGCCCAGATTCCCCAGGGGAGGGGGGGGGGGGGCACGAGGAGGAAGGATCGGGTTGAAGAGAAGGGGGTCCACGACGAACCTCCTTGTTCGCTAGCGTCTCGTCGTCGTCCCGACCCAACAGCACTCAGCGACATCTCTAGCAAGCCTGGCGCAGCTCAAGCGGCAACAGCACCATCAGCAGCAGCAGAAGCAGCAATCGTGCGAAAGACGAGCACACGCCGAACAGCCGAACAACCGAACCGGCACTGCCGAGCGCTCGAAGCTGCCACTTCGGCGTCGTCACCGATGTCGACGATGCACGTATACGGGAAACATCTCGCTTTCCCCATCTCTTTCTTGCTTTCCCTGTGTGTGTGTGTGTCAGTCCCTTTACCATCCGTCGGTTCTATCCGAAGCACGGAGCAACGCCAAGTTTCCAACGAGTTGCCACGAACGACACAAGAGATTTGGTCCCAATGACACTGCTAAGGGGGAGAGCGGGCGCTCGACAGGAGAGAAAACGGAAGCATGTGAACCAGAGAGGTGGGGAAATACAGCAGAGGAAAGCAGTACAGAAGGGAAAAACAACTGAGCGATGGCTGAATCGAAAAGGGATGAAATGAGGCCTAGATACGGTAGCCACCGGGTGAGACTGCAAAGACCTAACTGCAGCAGTAGCAGCATTAACAGAGGTAGCAGCAGCCGTCATCACTAGCGGCATTTTCCTGTACATGGGAAATTGTCAGACACCATGCTGCCTTTTGCATGTTGTTCCGTTAGGACTGTTTGCACTCGCCCTCCTCAGACAGAACGGCCGACCGGGATGACGTCGCTGAGGTACGTCGTCGACAAATATACACGTGCACACATATAAAGTTTACTCGAACGGCTCAGTTCGGCGAAAATGCGTTTTTCCCTTCGGCCTGCATGAGAAGTCTTTGTTTTTGTTACCCAACGGTACTCGTCGATGCAGGTATGGCCATTTCGCATTCACTTCCCGCCAAAGTTTGGCAGGCGTGGCTCTAGAGCTTTGCCCAATTAGTAGCTTCTGGCTCCATTCCCAACGCTACGACGCTCAACAGTGATTAACGAGCAGGAATAATGCGTTATAAACCTGTCCGCGCCTCCTGTGACCGTCTAATGAATAGTTTTACTGTTGATATGTTCGTTCGGTCCTACACCGTGGCACTGCGGGACAGGGAGGGCCCCTTAATCGGTGCCAAGCTCAGTGAAGCTTCGATTGTAGCCAGGCGTCACTACGAAGGTTTTGCTTCTTAGCAAAGCTCGGCTGCTGCCGCATTTTTTCTCCGAATTTTTCCTGACAATGAAACAAATGCCACTACCGGCCCGTGACAAACGGAGATGCATAGACACCAGGAGGCAAATTTATGGACGTCTACAGCGGGCAGCAAATCGGCAACCGAGCGGCTCAGTTACTATAAACTGAGTCCTGCAACTCTGAACGGCCACATTTGTGGGCTGTAGCATACAACGCGCCATCTGCTATCTCTGTGAATAAAAAATCATTTTGTGGTGCCCACGAGAGCACATTGGATCATCATCACACAGAGGTTACATTGGATTTTGGCGTAGAGACTGTGGGAAAGTTAGCAGGCGATTTTCTACTAACGGCATGGTTACGTCTAGGACCGCCAGAAGACCCGTTACGTAATTAGAGTGCGTGTGTGCGACGCACGACTGGGCATCATTATCAAGCCAATTAAGATTTCAATTAGGTTGGGGAGTACTGTCCGACGTAAATCCGAAATCTGCTGTTTCTTAATGTTATCCATCGCGTCATTCGCGTCTTACGCACCCTTTTGAGCGTTTCTGTGGTGTATACTTCCGGCGTTTCCTTTTTTCAATGTTGGCTGATGAACTTCGATTGACCTGGGACCTTAGTCCAATTAATATACGCATCACTGTTAAGCCTAACACCCTTTAAAGAGAATGACGATTGATCGTGTAAATATAACTAGTTTCACTTAGAATGAGTGTGCTAACTCGCAATATATATATATATATATATATATATATATATATATATATATATATATATATATATTGGTTGGGACGCTATACGCAAAACGCATTGTTTCCTGTCTATTTATAAAAATATTTTTAGAATAATTCCTTAGCCAAATTAGAGCAAATAATTTCTATACTGTACAAGTGAGTGATATATATAATAATATCCCATTAATAACAAAAAAAAAATATATAATTTTTTTGTGGAACCGTCTACTCTGATAACTCGCCATAATATGGCAAATATATATATATATATATACATATGCAGCCCGCCTTTTTTCGCTACGCATATGACAGTCAAATTAAAGAGCTGACCGGACATCAGAAAGACAGATGCTGCAGTCTCATAGAAATTCTGCTAGTGCGGACAGCCGAATTCAATATGAGAACGCGCGCGTGACTTCAACGACCCGGCCTTCAACTACAACAACAACAAATGGCGGGTGACCCAAGGTACTAACGCCGCGTTTGCATATGGGGCTGTAGTCGGATGCCGTTTGCCTTTAAGCAGATGGTGATGAAGAGCAAGGAACGCTGGAGAGTAAGTGGAGAGTTCTGATCTTGAACCGTCGTGTTCGTTTTCGTTGTCGTTGTTGTTGTTGTTATTGTAACAGCAGCAGCATTCAACCAGGCCGTCAATGTCGTCACCGTCATCAAAAGCGTAAGCTCACAGTTGTATAGTTAATAATTGGTGGCCTATTGCCCGCACCGTGGGCATGATGGCCCTCCCTGCGTCCCCCATGTTTTCCGTTCGTCGTCTCCCACTAGCATGTCGGTCAATCGGTCGTTTTCTGCTTGAGTTCAATATGAATATTGCATGGTTAACGATGCTTCAATTGCGAGGTGTTAACGCAATTATTTTAAAGAATTTCCTTACTTTGTGGCGCTTAAGATAGATGCCGCCCTTGCAAACAGCCAAAAGAAAACGCTTGTGACAAGAGTTGACCCTTTCGTCGATCGTTCCAAACCTCTTGAATTCGTTTACTCAATTCTTTGAGCAATTGGGTCTTCCTGCTGATTGGTCCCAGTGCCTCTATGAAAATAGGCACAAAGATATGTCTTGTTTTCAGTCCAGCGTATTTACTTTGTTTTCTGGGTTCTGCGCGCTTCGCTACCCACCCAGCTCAACTGAGCTGTGATGTAAGTAGGAAGCCGCGGCTGTGGACGAAAGCGTTGCGTCGCAAGCTAAGGCTTTCCCATGTGACCGTTATTCAATGGTCACCCCCATCAGGTTCCCATCGCCAGGGGACAACAAAACTTCTCGGTTCAAGTGTATATGGTATACCGGCTTTCCTAAGAGACTTTATGATCACACAGCTAAGTTGAGCATGTCTGGACGATGAACTGGCGCTCTTCAGGCAGGAGTCTACCATTTGTCTGCACAATTTGCGCAGAAATGGCTCCCAGATAGGAGCGCCGATCCTAAGTGCAGACATCATGCGGAAAGAGTTAGGATCCAGCATGATGCCGAGCTGAGGCGAGGGTAAGACCCTTAAGCCATTATTATTATTATTATTATTATTATTATTATTATTATTATTATTATTATTATTATTATTATTATTATTATTATTATTATTGCTGGATCCAAACTCCCTCCGCATGGTGTAAGCTCTTAGGATAGGCGCCCCCGTCTGCCAGCCCTTCACGTGCCTCTCATGCGGCCAACCGGTTGACTCGGACGGTCTACACCCGTTAAGCTGTCTAAGAAGCCCCGGCAGACTTACAAGGCACGCTGAACTCAACGCCATAGTGAGAAGAGCTCTTAGAAGGGCAGGGATACCATCTACGCCCGAACCAGTAGGTCTTAATGGCAGCAGTGAGTTGCGACCTGACGGGGTCACCATCCCGCTGTGGTCGCACGGAAAATGCCTTGTATGGGATGTAACGGTTTCATGCACGGCGGCGTTATCATATTTACGCCACAGCGCAGTCGAATCGGGATGGGTAGCAGAACCGTGCGGATTCTGAAAAACGGAGGAAGTATCTAGAACTATCTAGAAGCTACCACTTTGCACCCATTACATTAGAGACACTCGGCCCCATCAGCACAGGTACAGCAAAACTCCTGCAAGACATCGGAAAACGAATCGAAGACGTTACGGGCGATCGACGCGAGGCCATGTTTTTGAGACAGATGATGTCTTTGGCAGTGTGTAGAGGGAACGTGGCTTCCATTATAGGCGCCATGAACTGACAGAAAGCGAACAGAGCAGGATAAAGCATGATTTAAACGTTCATACCTCACAATTGTATTAACTAAATAATCATAATAAATAATAATAATAATAATGATTATTATTATTATTATGAATGTATTGTTTATTAACCAATATTTGGTTTATGCACATATGTGCTACAGCTCTCCTAAGTAAATTTCATCAAGGACTTTGCTTTTGTACACTGTTGGAGATGATACAGATCACATAATTTGCCGCATAGGTTGCATTCACACTCGGCTGATATCTCATGCCACCCATTTCGTATACATATCTTCATATGAAATCCATGCATTGCAAACCCAGTAACGAAGTATCTGTTTCTACAACATGGGCTCTTCCAGTAGTCTGTAGTCATCGCTCTAGTCTCATAGAAACGCAAATCAACATCCGCAAATTTATACTCCCATTCGGCAAGATGATTCTCAAAGGCCTCCGTTTTCGGTAAAGCATAAGTTGCTCTGAGCTCCTCCACAAAAAGTGGTGTCGAGGCCAACAGATACACAAGACGATTGCGGCTAGTGCGGTGAACTACTAGCACTCTTTTTAGAAAGCTGGCTTTAGTTTTGTCAAGTACTTCCAGATTTGCTTTTAATAGGTGGGGCCATATGACCTGTATCCCGTAAGCAGCGGTCGGCGCAATCTTTAAATTAAAAAGTTTGAGAGCGACATCTAGTGACAACCGATGAGGCTCGGGGATATTATGAAACGATAAAATGCCCTTACGAGCTCTTACCTCGATATGTTTAGTGAAATTTAAACCCTGCGTTGAAAAGATTACTCCAAGATAAGAAAAATGTTGAACAAAATTGGTGCTGAGCTATTGGTGCTGAGCTTAAGCGCAATTCGTCTTTTTCTGCGAGCCTACCTCCGCGGCGAAACTTCATTGCTTTCGTTTTGCTACGTTTATCACTAGAGCATTTAGGTCAACAAACTTTTGGAGTGAAGCAAGCGATTGCTGCAGATGAAATCGACTCCGGGAGTAGAGGACGAGGTCATCAGCATACATGAGTGTACTAACTTGCGGGTGTCGACGCTGGATTTTGTCCGGGAGATCGCTCACCAATATTGAGAATAATAGCGGGCTAAGATTATCGCCTTGTGCAACTCCTGTAGTCTGAGTAATAGGGGTGTGTTCAGTTACCCCGTCGTCGATGATTACATACCCCTCCTGCAGCATAGCTTGTAATAACTTCAGCATTACCGCTGGAACACCACATAGCGCTAATTTCTCTAGGATTATTGTTCGTGACGCCGTATCAAAAGCCGCCTTAAAGTCTACGAAAACAGCAAAAAGAAAGTTACGTTTAACCCGGAGAGTCATTTGAATACTATTGAGAAGAACGCAGCAAGCCGTCATCGTCGACCTCCCTCGCCTAAAGCCGTGCTGCTGCTCTGGCAAGCACTCGGTACTTTCCAAAAAATCTTCTAGTCGACGTGCTACCAATGCTGACAGTACTTTGTAAATGACGCTTTTCCTTGCTATGCCACGGCACGACGAAGGTATCGAGGGATCCCCTTTTCCCTTCGGTAACACACTTAAAAGGCTGACTTTCCATTCTTCAGGTAAGTGCGATGTCTTCGAAGATTTCGTTGAAGAGAGAAGCAAGACAAGAAGCCAGAATAATCGCCTGCTGCAGATGTTCATTCCGAACGAGGTCTGGGCCCGCAGCCTTTCCTGACGGCGCTTTCATTATCACATCCACAACCTCCGAGATACCGATAGGGCGAACCAGCTCCTGTCGAGCTTTGGTTGTCCTTTGTCCCCAAACGGAGACGTATATCGGGATGCAACTAGGAATCGTTGATGAGCTGGCAAACATCTGTCGAAAATAACTATGCAGCCTCTCAGGTGATACTGGACAGGCTGTTAAGCGCATCTCGGAGCGTAGCCATTTATGTGGATGAAGCTGGGACTGTCTGAGAAGCTTGTTTTGTGCTTCTATCTCGTGCTCCAGTTTAGCTCTACGCACCGCCTCTTTATAGATCCGACTGGCATTCGTATACAGGAAGGTCATTTCCGGACGAATTTTTGCCAAGATATACGTCTGAATCATACAGTGTTTCAGAGATCGGCATTCTCGGGTATACCAACAGGTTTTTCGAGGTTTACTCGGCTGGGGACGCACGCTGTGCAGTATGACATTTTGAACTTGTGTTGCATATACTTCGACATTCAGGGGGTTCGGAACAGGGAGAACATCTGGCGAGAGCTCCAGTAAGCGGGTTGAGTCAACGGCAGCGTTTAACCGTTGCAGCCTTTGGCCTGCTGCCTGATAATGTACCGTAAGGGACATTGCAACAGGAAGATGTCGTCTAGTACCAAAGGCCAGAGTGTTTAACTGTGGACCCTCGTACCTGATGCTATCGTGTCTGGCATTTGTGGCGAATATATCTATCGTAGACTTCCCTTGGGGGGCTACATAGGTCGGTTCCTCGGCTGTGGAAACCACCCACATACAACGGGACGCTAACGTGCTGATAAGTGCATCTGTTCTAACATTGTCCGGTTTGTCGAGAGGGCAGTTGAGATCCCCGCAAAGCACTGTTGTTTTGTTAAGGTCGACTTTGTCCAAGCAATACACTAGCTTTTCCAAGAGGTCGGGAATAGCTTCCGATGGACTAGAATACATTGCAATTATATTTATGGAACTTCCTGCAAGTACAACGCAGTTGTCCTCTGTGTATAGTATTTCTATACCATTAAGCTTACTGTTGCATAGTACAGCTACTCCACCGCTTGCTCTTCCAAGGCCTTCACTCCGTTGTCCAAGACATTCTATCAGATACCAGCCAGAAGCAACAGTTGGTTCCGTGGCCCAGGTCTCAGTGAGAACCAGCACGTCATATTGAGAATCCGTAGTCAGAGGAAGAAAGGCCAAGGTTGATTTTATATTTTCGCAATTCCATTGAAAGAAGGTGATTTCATGTTGCTGTTTCTGGCTCGGTCTTGAAAGGTCTTTCGCCGTGACACTACCTGCACGTGCGTGCTTTGGTCACGAATGCCCTTTACTCTTACTTTTTCCGTCAGGATCTGGAGTCACCTCATTCGTGGAGACGTGAAGCGCTTCTCGTAGGGACGCTTCGATTGAGTGCCGGAGTGCATCTCCGATCTGAATATTTTCAGGGTGTTTCTTTGTTTTAAGGGAGCTCGCTGATCCTAACAACTGCGAGAATAGAGATGGCATTATTTTGCCAATGGCACTGGTGATTGCCGCTTGTACTGCTTCTACGATACAAGGGATAATCTTATCCATGATAGATTGGACAAGACCATCACTATTTTTGGCCACAGATGGTCTTCTTTCAGCCGGCGCTGTTTGGGTTCCGAGCATCTTGCTCTCTGTGGGGTCGTTGGCTATTTTAATTCCGTTCTTTACTACAGAAGACCAACTGCGTTTGGAGAAGTTATCCGACGCGTTAACGTAGGCTACTGGAGCGCAGAGTGGAATACTTGGGGCTTCCGTCTGCCTTTGTATTATGTTTCGCGACGTTTTATTTAGCATGTCCATGCGGCGCAACCTATGTGGGCAGGACCCCCAGGTGGCTTCGTGGCAACCATTGCACAGGCAGCAGCGGGCTTCTGCCTTACAGTCTTTCCTTAAATGCTCTTGTGACCCGCACCTCCGGCATCTCGGCTTTGTCATCTTGCAATTGGTAACTAAATGATCCATGCTAAAGCATCTGAAGCATTGCATTGGCTCGCGGTACAACATGACCCCGTGTTGTTTAAGTCCCAGGCGGACCTCTGCTGGAAAGTTGTTGTCCCGCAAAGGTCAGAATGACATGCTCCGTTGCCGTTACAATATTGGTGCTTGGATTCTTTGTTTTCACTCGGACTGCTCGGAGACTCCATACGATGTGAGAGAAGCTAATATGGCTGCTTCGGATATAGAAGGGTGCACACCAGAAATCTTGCCTTTTACTGAGGAGCGAGCTCCGCTTATTCTCGCAGATACCTTAACTCCCGCCAACTCTTGCAGCGATAACAAAGTACCTCTGTCAACCTCGTCTTCTACTGCAATAACGAGTTCCCCATTTCTAGTAAATCGAGGTTCTTCAACTTTGCCTTTGATGTGTTGCGCGATGCAGTGACATACGTCATTGAAACGCGTCTCCAAAGCGTTATCATCAGCTGTAAATATTACAGCCACCTGTTTGGCGAGTACCATTTTTGACTCACGCAATCGTTTGTTGCGCGTCACTGTTTGGAAACCATCATCGTCGGTGAGATCTTCTTTTTCTTGAACGTCGGTAGTGACTGTTGTTACATCGTCCCTCTCTTCAGTAAGCGTTCGCTGCGCCACGTCCTTATTTTCCCCCGTTAACGCCCCCTCGGTTGTTTCGCTGGCAACCTCCGTGCTCGCTGGAGAAGAATCAACCTGCGATACACGCATATCTTTGTTGCGAGTGTCTTCCACCGGGCTTGATGCCGCGCGCTTCCCACAACTCGTCTTTAGATGACAAGCTGGACCGCCCGCATCGCTGATTGCTTCATCAATACGTTCATCCGATACCACTGCACGTTCTGCACGCACCGGTGTACGTGGTTCGGGCGGCTCCTTCCCTTGCCGTCTCGGTGGCGTTCGTTTCACAGGCATGACCAGCTGCTGCGCCGCGCCTGTTTACAAACAAGATATTGTTTGACAACAGGCGGACGCAGGCCGCGCTGAGTATGATGTTCGATATTATAACGCTGAGTATAGCGTTCGATAATGATTACGTACCGAGGATAGAAGCTGCAGCGACGTCAATGATAAACCTAGTGATGATGGCTAGTGGTGGTGACGGTGGCAGCGATGATGATGACTGTGGGTGATGGTTAACTGAGGTGAAGGGTGATATTGATGATGGAGGTGTACTGATGATGATGACGCTGAAGGTGTTAACTGATGGAGAAGATAAAACACAAAGATGATGATGATGACGAAGATAGTGAAAGTGTACTAATGATGATGTCGCTGAAAGTGGTAACAGATGGAAAAAGTAGAACACATAGATGATGACGATTAGGATGGTGGTGAAGACGCCAATTACACAGATGGCGATGATAGTGAAGATGAAGCTGACGATGATAAAGTTGATGATGGCGATGATTGTGGGGTGCTGATGAGATCAAAGATGCTGGCAAGTGATGATGAAGTTAAGTGGTGCTGATGATGATGATACTTGTTTAAGTAGACACCGCACGAATAGTTAATTTGCATCAAAGTAAGCAGCAGAGTTTTCGCTAGTCGATTCTACTAGTCTCGGAGGTTGATAGCCTCGTGAATGCTTAAGGATTTCTTTGCCAAATTCTAGATTTAGCAGTACTTTCCAAGAGCCACACACAAACACGTCCGCACCGTTGAGATTGAACAGCTGTTCTATTTGGTTTGCAATGCATGGATTTCATATGAAGATATGTATACGAAATGGGTGGCATGAGATATCAGCCGAGTGTGAATGCAACCTATGCGGCAAATCATGTGATCTGTATCATCTCCAACAGTGTACAAAAGCAAAGTCCTTGATGAAATTTACTTAGGAGAGCTGTAGCACATATGTGCATAAACCAAATATTGGTTAATAAACAATACATTCAAAAAAAAAATTATTATTATTATTATTATTTGTTTTTCTCATAGTAGGTATCCACCACATTTGCCTATAGCATATCTGGATTGGGCAACGAGAGCCATGCAAGTAGTTTAGAGGAATCCATATTATTTATATACATATAAAGAGAGTCCCTTTGCTGCGAACAGGGATCTGTCCATCCACCTTCAAGAGTGTGGATACTAAGGCCGCATCCTCTCAGAGTCCTCTTTTCGATTTGCGGACAGTCCGTCGGGACAACTCAAGCTAGCAGATGCTGAGCAAGGAGGCAAAGAAGAGGAAGAACAAGAAAACGAAACAAAAACACAACATGAAAGAGGCACCATCAGGAAACATTGTCTTGGCAACCACGGATGCAACTTGCTACTCTGGCAGTCTCGACAGCTTTCACGGTCTTGCCGATATTCTCGTCGCTTTCGGTGAAGTCGTGGGCTATCAGCAACTCGCTCTGGCTTGGTACAACATTCAAGGCGTGCAAGTCTGGCGCACGCCTGACCCGCGCTAACACAGATGTCGACTGACTACACGTCGAATACATCGACCAAGTAAATATGCTTTAAAGGAGTAGTCGTGTCGTATTGTGCCAGCCGGAAACAGGCTTTCTTTATGTGGGATACTGGAGGTCGCTTATGTTGTTGTTGTTGTTGTTTTGTTGTTGTTGTTGTTGTTGTTGTTGTTGTTGTGGCTTATGTTGGTACCGCTGCTGTCCATCCGTCCATCCATTGTATTCTTCTCCGAATGAGATCGGCAAGCGACCCTATAAAGTTAGATACCATCCTACATGTAAACTGTGACCGCCGTCGAATGATGACCTGGTGAGGCGTCTGCATGTGAACACGGCAAGAGATACTCATTGGCACCACGTGGCACACAGACACGAGGCGAGTCGTTGAGTCGCCACAAGCTTCTATATTTCGTGTATCAGCAGTGGGCCACATTCCGGCACAACTTTGAATCACGAGCTGTACTCATATGAAGGGCTCATTGTTTGGTCAGCGTACAGAGGACGTATACCCGTATTGATACTTATATAGGTATATAAATGCGCGTGTGTTTCACCGCATATATATATATATATATATATATAGCGACCCACAGCTGCGAGATGATTTTCTCTATGGCTTCGGCATGACTGTCTATGGTCAGTCGCTTACGCACGCGCTCTCTCTCTCTCTATCTCTTTCTGGCTTTCTCTTTCTGGCAGAAACTAACCCGTCGCTTCTACCTCCATTGCCGAGTATGTTCGTTCCATCGTTGTTGTCGACTTCTGGCCATTCGCTTAGCGTTTGATGTCGCTTTCATGCGCGCCATGACAAAGATGCGCGCCGACTTACCCCCCGAAGGGGGGTAATGAACGTGGCACGATGAAAGGCAGATACACAACCCTAACCGAACCTCTCCCCCCTTCCGCCAGGAAATAAGATGCGCGGGCAGCCAAAAACGACTGTACGGCCGTCGTAGGAAAGGCCCCGGCCTTGCTGCACTTGTCGTAGTCGGGGGTTGGGGGGGGGGGGGGGGCGGTAGTACACTGCCAGTAGCACAGGCAGCTGCGGAACTCGAATCGGCGACCGACAACCACCTCGAGGATACATTCAGAGCTGCCTGATGAGATTAGAGGCACAGTTCCGAAGAACTGCTGCTGCTGCTGCTGTCTACCTCCTCCTACGCAGACTGCTCGTCCATTGAGGTGTACGTTGGCGCGTCTATTCCTGGCGTTACCACCGCTACTGCAGCACGGCCGCTGTTGTATCATCAGCAGGGACACGCAGCAGCAGGCTGCTGTGGGTTTCGGTGTTTGTCTCTTCGGCTGTCGCTGCTGCTGCTACTACTACTACTGTATTCTGTTTGCTATGGCGTCCTGAAAAGACACGCTTTTTCGCTTGCGTGATTTAGCAAGCGGCTAACGATGGAAGCGTTAACGTATAAGATGCGCTAATTTAATGCGATGCTTATTGTTATTATTATTATTATTATTATTGTTTAAATGTTACAATTGTGAGGTCTGAACGTATACTCCTTGTCTTCTCCTAGCTTCTAAATATTATTCCATGACACCGACAATACAGCCGGCGTTTCCTCGGCACACTGCAAGCGACAGCAGTTGCCGTAGGAACTCGCCTTCGCGCCGATTCCCTGTGAGATCTGTAATCCGTTGGCCCAGCTCACTGATGAATCTCTTGGTTCCTTTGCTTACCGGACCCATTGTTTTCATAGATATTGGCACTACAATGTTGATAATGATGATTATTATTATTATTAGCCGTTTGTCACCAACTGCGGCCGAAAATGATTTGTTATATAATTCAACGCAGGGCGAGCAATTGGCGTAATCGATGTGCTGGTGGCAATTGTTGCTTTTTTCAATCCATTTGTGCACCTTGACCCACTAGTTCTGTCCAATAGGAAAGACGCACACGGTACGCGAGAAAAGAACGAGTTTCTAGAAAAAATTATACGGCGTGTGCAGATCAGCGCACAGTCTGAATAAATAAAAATAAAATATGAAAAGAGGGAGAAAGAAGAGGAAAAAAGGGGCTGTCTCAGCTATGAATCAACGCTTCGAACCGAACGGATTATGATCTAAACCTTGATCGCGGCGTGTCAGTGCGCCAGCATGGAACAAGCATCTATCTGTTGCCGTCATCGATTAGCAACTTGACAAATTTGAAAAATCCAGCAGATAATAGCTCTGGCATTTCTGCCTAAGTAGGCAATCATTCTTCCCGAGTGGGGTGAGACTTGTAAGGCGCGCTGCGGTTAGGCAACATTCCTAAACGCCTGATTTCTTTCCCAAACACAACATAGAACACTAGAGAGGCTAGCGTCAAACTCCTTATATATAGGGTGTGCATTGGACACTTGCCTGTTCCGTGCGGTCGCAGGGCTGAAATCACTCTGATTTCTCTATAATTGCCGTAGTTAAGTAAACATCCGTATGACACGCAAGTCTCGTAAGACAAGTATGTAGCGGTTCTGACCTTCTCAAACAAACATTTTGTAGCCCACAGCTGAAGCATTTCAAACTTAGCCTTTATACGGCACTGTCAGAAAAGCAGCGGCCATTACGTCAAAGTTGGGCAGAAACGGTTTTGTGCGCAATCGAAGCCACTTGTTTTTACTGTTAGCCCGTAGTACAAACCAGCGATGCCTTTACTCTGTCTTCCCACGTTGCAGACTCTTGCTCAGCCCTTTAGAAGGCTGCGTTAGACGCACAAGCCACTACTGTTTCGACAATGATGTTCTTCTGCGTCTTCTGAGCGTCCGAACCCAATCGTACGGCGGATAAGCGGAAGGCAAAACAATCACGACAGCTGCACTGCGCCTATAGTCCGTGCAGCTGTGAGCAGCTAAAGTTCAAGGAATGAATGGCTGATTATCACGGTGCATTCGTTTGCCGCACTTGGCGCTACGTACGAGCTTTCAAGCACGACGCGACACGTACATTTGGACACATACAACTTATGGCGCAGGATAGAGTGTGTGAAAGGGAGTTCGTCCCACCAAGTGTGTTCGTGGCGACCTTCTACGACCACTAAAAACCGCAGCTTCCTACGTCCGAACAGCTTCAGCATTCCTTCGGTGGCGGCTTAAGGAATGTAGTCAGTCGGACATGAATCGCACTTCATGAGTATGTCTACATCACGCTAATGTATATGGCTGACCCATACGGAATGCCAACAATGTCACAGTTGTCATCGTGATCATCATCACTATCGTCACCAACATATCGATCTTCCTATGGTTGCTATTTCTGCTGGCTAGCCGTATTATTTTCAAAACAATTTAACGATGTTGTTTTGAACTAGATAACTTGCTTCGTCCCCCAACAGCCCTTGTGAATGCATGACCGTTGCCTCTCAGCGGCACGGATTGTATAATCTATTGTCACGGAGCATCGCTCAACGAAGTCTCGATCACCAAAAGAGATGACACCGACGACAATCCGGTATAACAATCCGGTAGATACGATTCGTATCTAGCGCACTGGCCGCCCTGGACCACGCCGCCACTGGCTGGCTATCTGGATAAACTGGTACGGCGTGTAATAAAAAAAGCAACAACCACAGGACACCGAAATACAGCAAAAAGTAGAAGTATCGCAAATAAAACAAACAGACAAATATAGCGATTGAATCGAGACCAACAGAATACAGAGTGAGACGATGAGCCCTCCTCTTAACGATGATTGATGGAGGGGTTGCAAGCTACAAGCTCCGAGGCGTTGTGCCCAACGACGTCATCCAGCCCAGTCGCAGATCGCTGTTACGGCTTTTGCCGTTGTCGTAACTCTATCACCACCAGCTCTACCATAACTACCCAAGAGAGGGGCGCCGCCCGCTGCCTGTCCCACAAGCACAACGCCCTTGTCGTGTTATTTTTGCGCGACCACAGACCGCAACCACCACGATCGATACAAGTACGTGCGTGCAGTTCTGCGTTTAAGCCTACGCATGCCCTATGCACCTGTCTGCGCTGCATACGTATCTATACGCACGCCTACGGCCCACACCTGCCCACACGCAGGCGCCGTAAGCAGTTGACGCGTTGCGAAGCGAAAATCCGCTTAGCTACTGTGGGACAACACGATACACCTCTAGTGCTCGTATAGGGCAGGTAGGAGGCGGGCAGGTAACAAGGAATATGGAGGCGGCTCGGAACGGCTCGCATTGGCTGGCCGACTCCGTCTCCGCCGACGTGGCCAAGCACGTAACGGATGAGATTCGGCCCTCTTTCGCGACCTCGTTCGTTTGCAGGCTCGTAACAGCAGGTAGCGTAGGCTGTAAACCGCAGATCGACAGCAGCGCTCCACTAACGAGCGCAGGTATTTATTTCTCATGCTCGTGTTACGGAAATCTCTTGCCGCCTACTGGAAGCAAGTCGGCATCGCTCATGCTGATTCCGGTCTGACAACGTTCGAATGCCGACCTGCTGTAGCAGCAGCAGCAACCGCAACATTGCTAGCGTATTCTTGCCGTCGTAGACAGTTTTCTCGGCGACCTCAATGCGCCTCGTTGTGTCGATCGTGGCCCATGAAGATCATACCCAGATACTACGCCTATCCTAAGACTAGAATCGGTGGGTATCGTAATTTTAGATTGCGTTTATCGTATCGCATTTTTAGCAGACCAGTTTTTTCTACAAAGCTATAAATACATATGCATATATGCTCGGTTACAAAGAATAACATGCGTTGAGCATTTATGTCCCGTCAACGCAAGAAATGGCTTGGTTAACGCTAGAGAGATACGAACTGAAGGCATATATAGTAGTCTTCTACCAGCCGCTACTGGCAAGAAGTGGGCGGGCGTCATTATGCTTAGAGCCCCGCCTGATGAACCTCATAGAAAATTATTGCGGTGGTACCGAAGACAGTCACACGAAACAGAAGTTGAGAGCTTCCAAGTGAAAAGTTGAGAGGCTGGGTGCATGTAAACCGTTTTAGTCACCACGCACTAGTTTCAAAAATCCCAGAAAAGCTTCTTATGTGCGAGGAGTGATTCTAATAGAAACGCATTTATATAATTGAAAATATAAAATAACAAATAACTATTTTTGTTATTTTGTGTACACAATAACGGCAACACAGAGCGCTGATAATCGACAGACAACATAATTAATGTTATCATCCCGTTGGCGGATAACATAAACGCAATGCTTATTTGCTCATTCGGTAGTGGTTGAAACTGCATAGTAAAAATGCTAAGGCGACCCGTCTAAGCCTGGCTTTGTCCACTATTTGACCTTCAGGGCCTTACAGACTCAAGCAAGGCAAGGCTGCGATATTCACTTTAGTATCCTAAAGGTCAGTTCCGAGTGGCATATTGTGCTACTGCTGCGACCACAGCCATGCCCCTAATGTTAATAATGGGCACAAAGAAGCACTGCGCAAGACGAAATGCCATCGTATGCGACCGTGAAATAGGTCTGTCATAAATGGGTAACAATAAGCCACCTTAGTTGGGGATCGTCCCGGAGATGCACACACAGCTGAAGCGGCTTTAATTAAGCACTGATCTCCTGATTTTCCGCAGGCCCTAACCACACGGCGTCTGTATCTAGCCTCAGCTAGAGAAGGCCTTAAGGATAACGGCCTTCAGACGGCGGCTAAAGGGAATTAAAGCGCAATACAACGTTATTTCTAATGGCCGTTTTGGTTAGCGCGGTGCGGACTAGTCTGCCGGTAAATGACGGGCTTTTCAGCGATATGTTTAACTAATTGCCCACCACTGACACACGTAGTGTTACAATTTACGTGCGGGCAGGCAAGCAGGCCGGCAAATTCACACAGCCTCTGATTTAACTTTATGACTTCGAGTGAATACACACGATACGGCCCTTTCGTGTAAGGAATTTTCACTCAATCTAGAATGAGTTTAGGGGTACGTATGCCTTTGGAAATCACCTGCGGAAGGCCGCACGATACGTTCCCAGCGGGAGGATTAAACACACGTCAAGGCGCAAGCCAGCCAAGTCATCGTTTTTTCGTCTACGAGCAGCCAACCAAGGCCAACTCTGCTCCACTATTGTATTAGCTGTTCTGGCAGTTACTCGTTGCCGACGTGTTCTTATGGGGATGCTCTTGCGCAAAGTATGAAGCAGGAATATCCATTTAGTAACAGACCGCCATTCACCAAGACAATTGCATGCCTCTTTGTAGCCGGAATTTACTAATACGGCGGCCGTTCTCGGATAAACTGCAAGGCCACGACAGCTGTCAAATCGGTCTCGCCGGGCCCGACTGCTTTTGTCTTTCTATTATTTACATGCCTAGGACGAATCCCTACCGGGTCAACCTACTTTTCTGTGCAGTCGCGCTAGATAAATATGTAAACATTGTTTATGTATTCTGATACGCCAGAGGACATCCTTTAGTGAAAACAAGACTCTGCGCTACATCGAGACAACTTAACATAGTATGTCATCAAGATGGTACGGGTGCACCGCCGCCGCCGTAAAATGTCTGCCAGATTGGTTATCGAGACCAAGGCCGAGGATTGTGTAATTCAGATTCGTGCATTCGTGCGTAGATGGCGTCTATTGCTGCTGACGAGGGAACAACATTCTAACGCATGTCCTGTAGTAACGATGTGCCGAACATTATAGCATTAATTGACCCACACTAGCCGAACGACATAAGCAATAGTTAGGCCGCTGTTCTGTGCAAGAAGGAGAGTAAGCTTGTTCATAATAGGAACAAAGTAAAGCAGAATGAAAGCAGCACAGGGTGCTGAACGAAAGTGCTAGAGACGGATGCGTTAACTAGCGAACTATCTAGCAAAGTATCGCTGATGACACCAATCACCATCTCCGGCGAAAACGGCACGCGGTAAGAAGACGAGTAGACTTTGAGGCTTTAGGCTTGAGACGCCGCCGCCGCCGCCGGTGTCACCCGGATACCACTTCAAAACAGCAGGCCAGGAAAGGACAGGGCGATGCTCTACCAGCGTTCCTTCCTTGTACGTTCTTACTCTCGCTCCTCCTTATCCGGTGCTCTCGAGTGTTGTTTGAACGACGCAATATGCGTCAACGGCAGGATATGTAGTCGCGGCCGGGGGGAGGGTGGGCAAATGTCCTTAGAGCAACATCAACGCATCTAAAGGTCGTCGTCGTGCGAGCACGAACGCTTGGAACCGACCCTTGTCGCACAAATACCGGCGGCGAAAGCAACGACCGTTGGCTTAAGTGTGTCAGCTAGCAAAACGACTCGTACAATGTTACAGCTTGTTATAGCTGCCAATTTACACAATTTGTGTGTTGCCAACAACAACAACAACAACAACGACAACAAGCGTGCATGCACTTAACGTGTGTTGACTGTAAGTACGCGAGTGAGTGCTGGTTGGTGTGTAGTGTTGCCCAGAAATGGGGCAGTCTTTTTATTCGTGTGGATTCGCCTTTATTCAACGCACGTATTTCGTGCTGGAGTCACCACGGCCACGCATCTTCGTGCCGTTCGATACAGTCGCTACGGCCGTATGTATGTTGTGTATGGCAGACGACGAATAAGGGATTTTTGTTGAAGTTAATTGATAGTGCCAATAACGCACAATTGCTTTCGTACATGCGACTATGATCAGCAGGAATGCAAAACACATACACACATATATATATATACATATGTATATATATATATATATATATATATATATATGAATCACAAAATCACAATGGTGACCACAAATCGTATGGCTGTGCGGCAACTGTGGCGGCCAAATTGGCGCAGTGAGTCGTTTTTTGGTATGCTTGGATGCTGGCCATGGGCGTATCTACACGACGGTGCGTGGACGAAAGGTGCCCTCTCTAGCAACACTGCCAGCGACAAAGGTAGTATTCGAAGTCGTAGTAGTCATAGTCGCTGTAGCAGAAATGGCTGTAGCAGAAACTCTAGTCGTGGTATCAGCACGAGAAGTAAGAGAATAAAGCAAGAAAGGAAGGCGTTAATGACTCATGATGCGACTCACGTGTCCGCTCGCCGACTAGTGGATTTTTGTCGTACGGGCGTCAGCGGTGGCCTGTGGTTGGTTGCCGGTTCAGTTAGTCGCCGTCTCCATTCGGGCCCTCTGAGTGAAAACCCGTTCATCAACGACAGGCGGCCTCACAGACACACAGACCCCTGGTTTCCCAGGTCAGATAGACCCCTGGTTTCCCAGGTCCCGGCGTCACCGTGTACGTCTCTTCGGCGTCCCCATCTTACGTCGGTGGCCGGCGGTGATCGGACGGGATCTAGCTACAGTTGCCACTGCTCGGCGGGTGCGTGGGCCATAATACGACAGCGTGACACGTGCACTGAGGTAATAATAATTCATCTGGTGCCATCGTGGTCAGTGCCCGTTGTTGTTTCTTGTTGTATGCGTGTATGTATATCTGTATGAATGTATGCATATAAATATATATATATATATATATATATATATAGAAGACATTTTCAATTCTCGCATCGAAGTGCTATAAATGCTGGATAAGTTCTCAGCGAAGTACCACCACCTCGACGGCCAGACCAATGGAGCGCGCGCACGAGGTCCTTTCAGTGCCAAGAACGACTGACATCAAAGACAGCACTTGTCACCTTAAAGCGCAGGGCTCGAATTTGATCACGACTGTCATCTCCCCCGATGAACCTAGGACATACTTCGGTTGCTAGCCAAAAAGTAACTATTGGTAAGAGGAGTTTCGTTTACATGCGAGAGGATGAGTTGAAGGGCGCATGCCATCATGCTCAACAGCACTACAATATATATATATATATATAAATATTTGCTTCTATTCGACCAGTTTATATAAATGGAGCTTGTCGTCGCGTAAAATAGTCGTTATGTTACCGAACATGAAGTTCAGAAGAGGTAATGAAAACGCTAATAGCAGTTAATAATAAATAAATAACAGCGGCTTCTGTAACCACTAGGCTTTGTCTAGTTGAGCTCACGACCGCACCGGTGACCTTGTATACATAGAACAGACATGAAGTGGGAGGTCCTGTTTGTGAGAAATTTCGAACAACGAACACGCGCCCTGCCGTCCTTTCTGTGACAAGTGCGCTGGGATATTGCTTGACACAGAACTGTTTTGCCTACCTCCTCGCGGGGACATTGCGACTCATCGAGAACTTGAAACACCTATATGAAGTGCAAGTGCAATAGTGCACCTTTCTATTCGAACTGAATTTAATAATGCAAAGGCTATGAGAAATCAGGCGATAAAGGAACTGAACCGGCGAAACTGCCACGTCATAGCACTTCACAGTCAGTGGTTTCAATTCAAGCTATGCCTCTCAACCAGCAACAATAACCAGCTACAACAAACATGTGACGCATATAATGCCTTCGACTGCTTCGGCGTCTCGTCGTTAGAAAGCTTAGCGCATACACGCTAGTGTGACGAGAATAGTTACTCGTCGATCTTAACCACCCCGCCATGCTAAGATCAGCTACCAAAGCAACTGTGATATGTGCGTGCATTTTGATACCCAGGTCTGTGACCACGGCTCAATGCAACACGCACTAACCCATACGGCCTCCGCTGTGGTTATTGGTAGAAGGTATAGACGGTTGCGCCACGTGATGAGCTATGTTGAAGTACGCGAGAGAACACAAGCTAATACGAAAACATATACGAAGATAGGACGCACACCAGCTAGGGCCAACAGAATAACGGAGCAAAAAAGCATGCGATATAGACATCTACAGCTTTTGTGAAAGAGGCATACAAAAAACAGACGGCGAAACAAGAACCAAGCATATGCATATATAGACAAGCATATGCATATATATTGAGGCAAGCAGAATAGAAAGAGAGAGAGAGAAAGAGGCGAAATAAAAGGGGAATACAAAACTTGTGGAGTCCCATGACTAATCACCTCTAATGAGAATGGAGTCCCGGTTCGATTTGTTCAGGGCAGACGTATGGTAGGCGAAACAATCGAATACGGTCGCGTTTTTTCCGGTGACAACATCGACGGTCTCGGCGACAACATTACCGGAGACGCAGTCAACGTTAGGCGAGCGCGTCGCCCAGCGTTGAAGGAAGGGGTTGGCTGCCGCTACATTGGGGTAATCAACGCGTACATGAACAAAGCCAAAGGAACATGCGCAATCGTCACGGCCTTACGTTTGCCCGTTTGCGTTCCTACCGCACCTATCATGTCGACACTCGTGCGTTCACATTAAAGGACAGGCGTCCAAATTGAAGCGCCCGTGCGTACATGAGCCACGATCGGCATACACGAAGGGTTGTAGCGGAGCAAGCAATACGTAGAGGTTGTTCAAGGTGAGACGAGGTGGTCACAAAGCGGAACGGGGCGCCGGCCATTAAAACTGCGGTGCCACCTCAACGACCGCTGCCGACGACGTGGCAACACGCGCAGTAGTACCATGAGCTCACCAGTATCATGGTACTACTTACTTCACATGCGTGTAATGTTCTATAGGTAGCACACCTAAATGTTTTTTTCATTTAGGTTGCACACCTACACTGGGATGGGCAAGTCACAACAAATCCAGCTGCAGCAGCTGCAAGCGACAGCGGCGGCAGCTACATCATCGGCTCCTCGGAACGAGTAGACACTGATAAGATGATGACGGCGTGCCAACGGGAAAAGCCAGAAGCGCTCGATGAGCTGTTGGGCTCGGCGGCAGAGACAGTGAAGGTGCTCCATCCAGCGTGGCGCCCGAGGCGCTGTGTTGAGAGTTGTTGTGAATTCAATTACTCCTTTGTCCAACATCCGGATTCGCCGATGCCCGGTCTCGGCTGCACAAACCTCAACATTGTTTGGCCGCATTGCGGAAGCCGACCTCGGCTGCGTAGCTCAGTAAATAAGGCAACGTCATACAGTTTTTAGCATATCCAAATGTCGCACAGCCAAATTCAGTGCCTATGTACAGCTTAATATATATATATATATATATATATATATATATATATATATATTAAGATAAACACTTAATCCTGTTCGATGGCGTATAGAGGCATTGTACGTTCCTACAACATAGGTCTCTACATCTCTATGCCGTGACGCTTCCTATCTTGCTTGATGAGTTATGATAACAACGCTAACACTTATAACCGGTGAGCTGAACCTTGAAGTGGTCATGCAAAAATTATGATGTCGGACCTGTCAGTAGGTTCACTTCACCAAGAATGTACTTCATCGAAAACGATCGTCGAAGCGGTTGGCGATGTGTAGGTTACAAGCTGATTTTCAGGCAACTTTTTGGCTTACGAGTAGTCTATGTGTTATTTGCGACGTTGTGTGTGTATGTTTATAGGAAATCCGGCTAGGCGGGCCCGTTTATAACAAAAGATACCGGCAGCAACTGTGATAATTACAGCAACATTAGCGCTAAGGGTATCGATGCATCTTGCCCGGCATTCCGTCACGTAGAGATGCCAATGGGCACCGGGTACGAGACTGCCGGCAATACGCATGCCTTTAACGTCAACGCATGCCTTTAACGACAACGCATTGCTAAAAGCAAAGCCATGCTGCACTGCTGTCGTCTAACTTCCGGACCCGGCAGGTTAGAGATGAATCACCACGCTGGCTTACCGACCGACCTCCGAGGTCGCGCGTCGTTCAGCGTCTGAACACAGCGCAAAGTAGAAAATATGTGAAGCGTTTGTCGGCACAACAAACTCTTAAACACCTTCAATTTCAAGCCTCGTCTTCCTCGTCGATCTCCTTTGCGCACGCTCGCTTGCTCGTCTTCCCGCAGCTCTGCCGTCTAAAGGCGTATCTTCGACGTTGTTCGTCACGGTCTCTGCTTGCTGCTTAGTTGGGTCCAGCCGATCTAAGAAATTCCTGCAGCAGAGGACAAAACGAGTAATTTCACGGGTGCCATTACGGTGCGCATGTCGTCGTGAGAGATTCCGGATGTGTCATCGTCGAGCCACTTAATGAGGCTAGCCACATCTTATTAGGCTCTGTGAGTGACGAGTCATCATGATCATGCCATTATCGTCGTCGTGTTCCTCGTGGTTCCTACCCCGCGTTACCATCACCATTGTATTTACGCTTTACGAAACTGCCAGACGAAGACACGAAGTGAACAGACAAGAAAGAAAAAAAAAAAAGACAAGACAAGTTTTCCAGGCGTAAGAACAAAATATAATTGACAGGCTTCGTGTCCTGCTTGCATCAAAGCTAGATGGTGAAGGTGAAGGGGGAACCGAAGTGTCCAGCCAACCTGCTTGTCAGCTGCAGCCAGTTTGCGAACGAGTATGGCATTGAGTATGGCATTGAGGATAGCAACAACAGCAACGGACGGACCGTTGCTTTGATGGCTCGCTGCAATTTATTGTCACTTAGGTAAGGCAAGCCAAGGAATGGAGGCAGAATTGCCTCTGTTCTGTATCGTCGATAACAGCAGCAGCAGCAACTGCAAACTTGTAACGGCGGTGGCGGCTTAGACGGCCGTTCGAAACGGGGCGTTGCCAGGGCAACCATGGTTAACCGGCCAGTAGCAATACTGGGTGAGTCTGCCGGTTCAAGCCCCGGCCTTGCTGGTTGTTCATGTTGGACATGGTTGTCATTGCGCTGCCACAGCACCCCTCTGCTGGAGAAAGCCTATATATGTATCCAGTAACGAGAACGCGATCACGATAGGCACATATATAAAGATTCTATTGCGCCACAGGCACCTTGGCCCATTACGAGCGTCTAAAATGTGGTTGTCAGAGCGTACAAAAATCGAATTTGCGAGAAGAGGGCAAATGCTGAACCAAAGACCTCCCAAATCGGCGAACCGCCGAGTTAGACGGCCTATGGTTGGTCGGCATAGACATTGCGGCCGAGCTGCACAGATGCGCCCATAGCTAGCGGTTGAGTTACTTCACAAAAGTGGAGTTTTGCTCAGGTCGGCCATTGTCTGCTTTATCTGCTTCTGTTTCTGTGTTAAAGGAGCGGGACAGAGAACTGCGTAAGCCGCAGATTCAGCAAGTACAAGTGATATTAAACTAGTAATAGTGGCCAATGCATTCGACGTCATAACGTGGATTGTCCATATTTTTCTGACAAAAATACGCGTGTTTGATATTTACTAAGGTTCAGTATTTACTAAACACCCATTTTCGAATGTCGACAGTCAGGTCACAGTTTAGTTTTATTTTTGATAGTATAGTCATGTTTATGATCGCGACAGGTAGATTATTAGCTGCTGCGACAAGAATTGCGGGAACTAGATGGTCAGTCACCATTGCGTCATGTAGAAGAAACCTCTATCCTCATACGAATAATAATGACAACAACGCGACAGTGTGTTGATTGTGGCGTTGCTGCTGCTGGTGGTGTTGTTGTTATTGCCGTCGGTCATAATGATGTGCAGTAACGCGCATCCATCGTCCTCGCCTCTCGAGACTCGGGTTGAGCCCCTGCTTCAAAGCCCTGTTACTCCTACGTGTAGCTCCGTGGGTTTGTACGGCTTACACGTGGCGCGCCGTGCCGCCATAATAATCTAGGCTTCACGGACCGCGGTTGCCAAAGGGCGTTGTGCTGGTGCGCCTGCTAGAACTGCTACGATTTCTGCTGCTTTTTGCTCATTCATTGCGTTCTTCGAAAGGACGAAAAGCCAAAGTATAGGCTATGAACAAGCGATCGTGTGACGACTCCGCGCATGGCACACAGCTTCCGCTTGTCGATGGACAACACATGAGGTATGAGGTAGAGCAGGAACGACCTCGGCCCACCTCATTCTGTTACACGAACAGCTCTGCGCGCACTTGTTCGCGACGCGTCCAAGGGCGGGCAGCGAAGCTATTCAGGGGCACCGATTGACGGGAGGGACGACAGCAAAGTGTAGAATCATTCCATGCGAGTTCCTTCTCCTGTGTCTTGTCCGAATGTCCCAGCGTTCGTGGCGCGCAGCCTCCGTATGGGCGTTGACATCCGCTTTGCCTTGCTAATGCGACTTGGCTGACGATAAGACGCGGCGACGCCAGTGTGGGCGGTCACGAACAGCTCAAATACATGATTTGCTCTCCTTGCTCTCGTGTGTACACTCTGTCTCTCTCCAGCTGGCTACACGCAATGTTCACCGCGTGATCACTGACCAAACCGCTTCAAATTCCCTTGATTATAGCCTACCGTATGACCTACGATGAGGTAAACGGGTGACTCTAACGAAAAAGAAAGGCTCACACTGAGTAGATAAATGAGGCGGATGTTCCTAGACATGCTAAAGCAACTAGTACAGCTAAACGCCACTCTGAGGCGTGTAGTTTCAGAACAAATATGCTTCAGTGTGAGGTGTGCTAAATTTTAGCATATCGAATGCCAAATCTAGCTGGACCTCTCAGATGGCGGTGATGATTTGACCTCACCAAAATCTAGCGGACCTTTAAAGGATTAACATATATATATATATATATATATATATATATATATCAACGGTTAATATATTTAAGCTCTATTTAAGCCAACACAATTCGGCCTGCATTCTGAGATGATAAGTGTTCAAACGCCGAGTCTCTAAATAGGGTGTATAAGGTTCGCTACTAGCGCAACTGGACAACGTAAGTTAACACCATAAAACGCGTGAGTACGCATCCCGCGGCGGCGGCGGCTGCGGCACCACCTTTAAAGGCCGACCTGCCAAGTCACGTGGCGTGTGGTGCTGCCTCAGAGGGGGTCTGCCTTCAGGGTCTGCATGCCAAAGGCTGTTCGGAGCGGAAGGAACGAACAGGACTTTCCTGCGACGACCCTGTATGCGGCGGCGGCGGCGATGTGCACTAGCGAATCGACTGAACGGAGCGGCAAGCGCAAGCGACCGAGCGCTCACCGTCGTCATATTAGCGCCCGGCCAAATGCGTCACTGATTGTCAACAACAATAACGGCGAAGGTGGCGGGGGTGGTGGTGGTTGCGGCGGCGGCGGCGGCAGCAGCGGCAGCAACAGTGGCAGCGACAGTGGGCATAACTCGTAGCCTCAACAATGGTGGTGACAATGTGCACACCCCCATCTTTTCGTTCCACGGCGGCGGTTTAGGGTAAACGGAAGTGCCTAACGAAGCAATCACCCATGCAAATGCGGGCATACGCGCACCCACCGCCCACAAATGCCAAGTTGTCGTCGCTGATGTGCTTGTCGATGATGCAGCATCGTCGTCGTCGTCGTCGTCTGCTGCGCATTCGTCTTCATCATAGCCACAGCTTTCATAGTCGCAAGCCAGCATCCTCATCATCATCCTCATCATAATCAACATTATAATCATCATCAGCATTCTCATCCTCATCATGGTTGTCATCACGCAAGCGTCCGTGGCTCCGTCCCTACACGGTGGTTTTTCGAGCGTTACCCAGGGCCAGGCCACTACGCTATGCCTTATGCAGAAGGCTATAGCTGAAATAATGACAATAGTCGTGACAATGGCGTCGAGCCCGGTGGCGTGGTTGGTGCATTCGCCTGCGCCTCGCAACCGGAGGAGACACATCGGGGCGCGGGTTCGAGTCCCACCGTTGCACATTTGTGCTTTTAGGGGTTCGTCTATGAAGCAATGCGAAAAGCAGTCCCGTGGACGTTAAATCTTGGCTGGGAGTTAGCCCGAAAAGTATATATATATATATATATATATATATATATATATATATACATATATATAGTGACAGTTAGAGTAGTGATATGTCCAATACACTAATTCTTGTATGGCAGTCAACGTCATCGAGAACTAGCGGCAGCGGATGCACACAGTAGAAGCGTAAATTGCCCACTGTGTCGGCTCGAGCTTTTCCCCCTTGGTTTATTCGACAGCATAATAAAGCAGAGCTGATAAAAGCTAAATATGTGTCGTTGGCGTATATCATACCTACACTGCGTGCCCGCACAGTGTACGCGTGATATGCGTAGGCCAACTTTAGCAGCTTAGTAGTAACAACAAACTAATCCTCGTCGGTTTTGAACGTAGCGGAAGCACTAACGGTATGATGGCTGGCAGCCACCAGAAATACTAGTACTACTACTACTACTAATACCAAACAAGACAACTCTGCAGCAACTTTCAGAATTGTCGTGCTTCTTGGCGGCGAAGAGTAGCGAATATCAGCTGAACGTACGTGACCCCCGTATGAAACGAGAAGCACTTCGATATCACAAAGCGCACGAAAAGGCCGGGTTGCTGAAGGTTCGGCTGCCATGCCCCTGATGATATGTGATCGACTGGCGCCCCATACGCTCCCTCGCTCGCTCGCTCGCGCGCAAACGCAACCACACAAATATACACTGTAATACAATAATAAATGGTCTCCTGGATTTGGACGGGATTAGGTATTATTATTATTTAGCGTTTCTGTCTTGTCTGACTCTGTTTCTAGGCGAAAATATTGCTTCCACAACATCGGAACACCCAACCCACGACGCGATGTAGTATTGACACAACATTGCGCAGCGTGCTTAAGCAAATCGCAAAATATTGATTCATTTTCATCAGTATGTTGATATTTGTGTGCCTTTTTTCTACCTAGTAGCGGTTGATGAATATGAAGGTCTGTTACCCATCTGGTACCAGCACATACTATAGGGAGCACAAGGCGTCACTGCATAAGATGCGGGTACCCAAGCGTCACGACGTATCGTACCTGCCCAACCTAAAAAACGACACGTCTCTCTCCTATTAAACCTGTCGATCGTTTGGTACAAACGTTTACGGAAATTTGTTTTGCGGAAAAAAATCGAATTGTGTAAGTACTTTGTGAACGTTAGGTCAATGTAGAGGATTCACAGATTGGTCGAGTGTAAACATTTACTAAACTTTAATACCCTCATGTTTAGACTTCCTGCTAGAAACGTTTGCCTACAACTTATGCGTGTTAAACAATGTTGTTAGGTATTGGTCTATATTTAAGGGTTAGGGTTTATAACCGCTTTAGTGCGTCTGACTCGTAATTAGGTCGGAATCGCTCAAATAAACCTAAGGAGGTACGCTGAAAATAGGACTAACGCCTAAGCGCAACCAACGGGAACTTGTGTGGTGAGATGTCTGGGTGTAAGGCGGTTAGCCAGGCGCACTTTTTCTGAAACGATAACGATGGGCCATCAATGAAGGTGCTTCTTGCTGCGAGAAGGTTGGGTTGAACATGAAAGCAGAAGAAACAGCAGAAAGAGAAGAAACGAAAGGCGAGAGCACTGAAAAGAAACTGAGTGTAAAATGGGCGGGGGGGGGGGGGCGGGAAGGGGTGGCCGTTGTGGGCGGAAAGGTTAGAGAAGAGTGTTTGGGTTCAACACCTAAAGTGGAATTTCTTACACGACAGAGAGGGTTGAGCCGATCAACCGATCGAACGACTTTGTCCAATTGTTGTCTTCCGTTCGGCCCTTTTCGACGTCACCATCGTCGTCGTCATCGCCGCCACCGCCATCGCGCCCATACGAAGAAACGATGAGAGACACTCGCATAGAAAGAAATAGAGAAACAAGCTCAACAGCACTAACGTCAGCACTGGTAGGTCCCTTCTTGTTCTAGCTCTAATCATCGCCTTCATCGTTTTCGTCGTCTCTATCGTCGTGCTTGTCGATGTCGTCTTCGCCGGCACTGCCTCCAAGAGCAATTCCGCCGAACTTTGCCATTGCGAGCGCAGCAAGAGCAGCCACAGCTATCGCTGCTGCTATATCCTCTGAGCTACCTCTCGGTCGTTCAGAGGAACAACCGAGAATGGAAGGAGAAAGCCGACATCACGGGTGACCACGGTGCGAACCGCCTCCCGGCTGGGCGGGGGCCCGGCACGCCGGCTGCGTGCCGGCTATCCAACGAGCAGGAATCGAAGAGAATGAAAAGAAAAAGGAGTGCCCGAGAAATCGGACGGAAAACACAACGCCGCATCAGAGTTAAACGTCCGGGGCAATGATCGGCTGCCGCAAATGGCTTCTGCTGACCTGCCACCAGATGTGGGTTGTGCGGAGAGACCGCAATCGGAATGATAATGCGCAGCGTCAGACGAGAAGACAAGGCTGCCCGCTTTCGAATCTAGGTGACGCCCACAAGGAGAGGCGTCAAGCTGGTCGCATGCTAGTCGTGCCGATCTAGCAAATCGTAGCTACGTTACCACGATTTTGTGGTGGGAATGAAGAAAGGTTCGTTTGATCGTCTGACCTTATTCGCGCATATCGAGCGCTCCAACACTTGACTCGGTGAAATGCGTGTTTATTTTTGAGGAATACAGAAATGATATATATCTATATACCATAATATGTTTTAATATCTCCGGCAGCCGCTTGTAAATGCAAGTAGCCAGTTAACGGCAAGGATGACGACAACGCAACGCGGGTGCATATTCAGTTGAAGGTTGACTGGGCCATACCGACACTCGTCGTGGGTAGCAAGCATGAAAGGGGTTGTATGCACATTCATTGTCCTGCCTATATATATATATATATATATATATATATATATATATATATTTCAACAACGACATTTGCAGCAATTAGAGAAAAAGGGCAACGTGAGAAACTGCAGCAATACTAATATTAACAAGAACACAACGACAGACGTAGCAATATACGTGTATCAACGACGAAGGCAGCATCAGCCTTACCAGCAACAAACATGTAAGCCGCGGCGGGGACTAGAAGAACAGCGGTCGACCTTCTCTTCTCAGTAGGCGGTTTGTTCTGCAGGCACGCATTAGTATACGCTTGCCCTAGCACAGTGAGGCCCGACACATTCGTAACAAACGCGTTCACAAAAGAAGGCACCTAATTCCGCCTTTCGCGTCCGTTCGTCCGTCCGTCTGTGCGTAGTTGGGCATTACAAGTTGTCCCATAGGACACTCGGGAGTCATTTTTAGTCGTCACCTTCGCCCCCCCCCCTCCTCCCTTTGCTGCTACTAGAATAATTTGGCTTCGGCATTCACATTATGTACAGTACGCCCAACCAAGGGGGTCAGCCAGAGACAAAGAGACGTAGAGAGAGAATGAGAGAGTGAAGTCCTAGACAAATGCGGACACGCGCACGTTTGGCGCTCCGTTTGCGGCGGCAGCCACGTGAGCCGCCCAAGACGACTGTTTGTGTTTGGAATTGGATCTTAGTGAAATAAAACCACCCAATATAGAAGCGATTCCATTTTTTCAATTAGAATAGACTCTGTGCGCAATAAGGATGGACCTCTCACGTGAGCCGATGCCCTCTTATTCAAATCTAGAGGCACCGCGGCAGATACGTCGGACTAGGTTAGTGCAAACTTTTGGTTCAGAATATTCTGGTTAGGGAATTTTGATCCTAGGTCTACAACTTTGGGCAGGAAGGCGTTCGGCGCGTGGCAACAGCCTGTCGATATAAAATATTTGAAAAAGTCTGTCCACTAGTAGTATCATGCTTCGTCAAAACATGAACGACATCACGTCGCTCACTACTCTCGTGGTGTGAGTCTTTGTACGGCCAGGACGCCAAGGTTCGGAGGAAGAAGATCAGGATCCGCGTGGCCCACTATCGTGTGCTCAACGTCGGTCACTGGGTCTTGCCGAAGTCGCATATCACGTAAATGCCTGGTTGCGCCTTCTTCTTGTGGGCGCTGTCGTGACGCTGCACGTTTGAAATTGCCCTTTAGAACCTGCGAAGTAAATCGCACCATGTTTTGAGTTCTGGAATTAAACTTTTAGTCCAGTACCCGTTGCACCTTTTCCAAACCGCTGTGTTTTCCTCTTATTGCCATGCGCAGATCAGCATCTGGATCCTTAGTCCCATCGAGTCGTCTCTCGCTTCCTTCTCCCGGTAGGTCTCAGGGGAGCATTCTGACAATAACCTGGACTTTCTCTTATAGCCTTGGTCCGGTGGAGGGCTCGATGTGCTTGCCGGTACAGGCCGTCGTAAGGCCAGACGGTGGCCGCGTAGAAGAAGGAACGCCTTCCCCGTCGCCACCAGTCTTCAGTTGGCCTTGAATGTTCTGCCCGTTTGGGCAGGATCTTGGACAACGGGTATCAAACATGTTAGCTGCGATACGGTACAGCATTTGTCATTTGGTTTTAGTGTATGTTTGTACCTGTCGACACTCAGGGTATTTTGCTAACGCATACTTGTTACAGACTTGTTTGGTCAATAGTTGACTGGATAGTAGACGAATTTAGAACTTATCGTGCAAGTCTGCGCAAGGGTATCATGAGATTTTACCGTGTTAAAAGCGTTTGTATTCAAGCGAATTTGTAAGGACGAGTACACCGCATGACTTTCTTCACAAGAACGCAAACGCTCAGCACATTAAAAGACCAATTAAAATCCACTACTTGATCTGTGTGTCTGGGGGATCAAAGTCATCTATGCGTCTAGCAATAGATCTATGGCGTTGCTACAATGTTGATCAGTTTAGATGACGGGGTTTTAGATAGCAGATGGTTAGTTGAGATAATTTGTATCTAGGGTTGGCCTGGCAACGTGTAGTCGGCTCTAGGCAGATCCTTACCGGATGACCTTTGGTAGATGAGGTATTTCAACGCGAGGAGGTCGGTAAGCAGGAATTTAATTACTATTAGAAGCCGTCCATTCCATTAGCGCGACGCGAATCCTCACCGGCGATCGTTCGGCATCAAATTGTCTCAATATTACTAGTCTCAGAGCGTGGTTGGCTTACTGGCGGGCTGGGCATTGAATTACCGACTGCATTTGACTAAAATTGCACCCTTCGTAATCCTGATGTGTCCCACTGAACGTTGCTCTTGATGACAGCGATGGTGAAAGCAAACGGGATGGCAGTTACGTAAGGCAATCTTCCAATTGCAATTCTGTTTGTCTACATGGCGCCTTAGGCCACTTGCCCCCCTGCCTTAGCAGCTGCTATGTCAGGAATGCTACATTCCGTCCATATTTGTTCAAAGCAAGGCCGAAATTAAGAAAACTTACAGCCACACTTACAGCCTGGTTACTTAGCTAACTAACAATCTTGTGGCTCGAGGGACTTCAAAGGACAGGAAGGCTGGAATGAAATGAGACGTCGTAGAAGGAAACGGAAGAAGGGTAGTGAAGGCTGCTGCAGTGAAGAAGGAGGATGCTGCGGCCGCTGCTGCTGCTGCTGTGACGGCGGCGGACGTACAATATCGATTAACGAGTAGCTTTCCCCCCCGCCAGAAAAAGGAGAAGACGACCACTAGCGAATCGTCCTGATGCGGGCCCCTCGGTGCGCCCGGAAGTCGCGGCGTTGCTACTTTATTGGTGTTGCAGTCGCGTGTGTGAGACAGCAAGCTCCAACGGAACTCCGCCAGAAAGAACTCCGTCAGAGCTCCCTTTCTCGAGCAGTGAGTGACTCGTGTGATTTTTTTGCTGTGCTTTTACCCTCCCCAACAACTGGTGGTCATCACTGCCCGCATCGGTGCGGGCAGTCTTGATGCCAGGCTGCCAGCCAGCCCCGGACAGTTTCCCTGTCCCGATATTCGGAAGCCCGACAACGGTAGTCCATCGGTCAGATAGGCGATGTGCTCTTCCTCTTTTTTGTCTTTCTCTTCCTCTTCTTCTTGGCTGCTACTGCTACTGCTTTCATGCTCTTTGCTGTTGTTTCTGCAGCTGCTGCAGCAGCAGCAGCAGCTGAATCGACTTGTCTGTTGAGTTCTTCTATTTCCGGCTACTATCACCGCCGTCTACAACAGATGACGGTGGGCAGACGGACAGACAGACAGACATGTCACTAGTAGTAGTAATGATTATAGCGTGGTTACTTGACTTGCCACACTGCGTAGAACTCTACCAGAGGACGCACAGTTTTGTGTACGTCGATACCGTTTTGCAGGTCGCCGAAACAGCCTGTGGAGGCACGGATGTATGCATAAGCAAGTTTACCTACAAACATATACATATATATATATATATATTTATGTGCGTTTTATTAATAGAATGTGCGATGACCATGACTTGATTTGTTTTTTCTTTCCGTAAGGTTAATGCCCGTGTAAGGTTTTGCACTGATATATATATATATATATATATATATATGTTGGTGGTATGATCTGATATGCTGCTGTTGTACTTTACCAGCTGTTAGAATAGGCTACTTGCCAGCCTGAACGATATGCGTAGAACGTAGATGTAGTTAATGCATTGGTAGCTTTGAAAATGGTTCCAGAGTTCTTTTCGCTATCTGCGCACACTAGTAGACGGCAAAAAGCTAAAACATAAACACGTGCCGGTGCCATTGCAGTAGGCGTAGTAACGGCCAATCGAAGCGATAGCACGGTTGGATGGCTCTTACCTTTCCCATCCCCACACTCATACTATTGGAAATTCAATTTAAAGCTCTTTATTACAAATAACTAAAGGCTAGATCTTGACACACAGCTATTCACGAGAAGAGATTGCATTTTGTACGAATCGAAGGCTCACCTCTAATAATATTATTATTGAGTAGTAGTAAAAAGTATATGCTATGGAAATTCTCCAGGACCGCAATATCACAGGTCAAACCTTTCACATGTTCATATCACAGAAAAATGCAAAAACTGGCGTTAAGACGAACAAACGCAAAATAACAACTACAACACGAGCGATACGTACGTCAGGAACACTTCAATCATAGCGCTTATACTCGTCTTCGCATTGACCAATCGAGAAGCTCATCTTCAATGCGTTTTCGCGAGACTCATAACGCAACGTTGTTAACACCGGCTTGTTGAACAGTGGTATTGTCTTCTGTTTGAAATGTATATTATACTCAATTTGAGTGAAATAAACATACTTGTAATTCTATTCTGTTGCTGCTCGCTGCTTGCACTTTGTACGCGCAGTGGATGCTGGCGACGGTGGTACTATTTATGTGTGGTACATCTGTGGTACTTTTGTTTCTATAATGGCGTTGTAGTCACTATAGAAGTTGCAGATTAGGCAGGCAGGCAGCGGCGGCGTCATCATCATCACCACCACTGCCACCACTGCTGTGAGGCACCATTGGAGGTGCTCTCGGTGGTCTAGTTCTTATGCCCCGCTGGAGTGCTGCAACTTATCTACTGCCGAAGCAGCTGCTTCGGGTTGCCGCCTGGCTGTAGTGCACGAAGATGACATGCAACAACAAACAGCGCTCCTCCCCGCGGATGCGGTGCGGCGCCCGGTGTTGGTGTTGTTAGGTTTTGGGCGGTTTGCGCGGTCCCCTCTCTGCTGTCGCTGGTGGTGATCATCATCGACCGTGCCGAAAGCTAGCGGCGCAGTGCCTGGACTTGGCTTGACGCTTGACGGGGTTTGGCTTAGTTTGGCGGCCGAATGCCACGTGCCGTCGTCGTCTAGCCGTTCGTTTGTATTTTGGCGGGCCAGCAGGCCGCAGAGAGGCTCGCGGCGTTGGCGTTGCCGCATCTTCATCCCACGTAACGATGCTGCTTCATTCACACGACGACGGAGCCAAACACGCTATCTCGTCTGTCGGGGAAAAGGCGACGGCTGTTCTGTTTGCCACGCGCCTTGCTTGCGCTTCCGGTCACTGCGCGATAGCTCATGTACGGATTTTCGGGCGGACGTCCGCACTACTCACAGACGTACGCACATACACATAAATAGCGACGACATACCGACGTAATGACGTGAGGCTCCGGGGGCAGTAGCGCGACGCACTGATGATCGCTACAGACAAACTACGTGCGTTTTAATACTACACCTACTGACAGCAGCAGCAACAACAACAACCACCAGCACCAACAACAAGTGCGACGACGACAACAGTAAAAGCAACTCGATAACAACAGCCAACAATAACGAAAGGAGCGCCACCGGCAACCAGCGGAATGGAGGAGGTTCCCGTTTGCCCTTTCTCCCCCGAAGGTCTTGTGCTGATGGTCAGTCCGATGATGTTACCACCGCTCTGTCCGATGTTGTCGGTCGTTGTTGGCCTTTGTGCGAACAAGCGGAGGAGCAGAAACTATCGACTGACTCGTCGCTTCTTAATTACATTTGCAGCAGTAGCAGCAGCAGCACAAGAGCAGCTGCAGCAGCAACAACAACAACACCAACAACAACAACAAAAACAACAACAACAACTTCAGCCTGGTTAGCCGACTGACCAGACGCTGGTGATGGTGATACTAGCACCGTCCGTTGCCCCTAGCGTAGCCCCTGTGTGGAGCCACGGGACCTGCAGTCGTTGCCGCCCTTGTGGCCACTAATACGCTAGGTGGTGCGCTGCTGTTGATCCATGACCTGTCATCCTCCGCCCGTGCTCCAGCGGGCGGCCAGCTCACCCGCCCGTCTGCCTGCCTGCCTTTCAGCAGTGGCTCTTCTGTTTAGGCCAGCCAAACATGACGCGCCCTTCTGGCCGGCCCCGCTGTTCTTCTCGCTACACCTTCTACTGCTGCTGCTGCGACTGCTGCTGTTGTTGTTACTCTTACTGTTACCGTTACGGTTGCCATTGTTGTTGGCCTGGCAGCCCCGCCGCTCCCGCCGCCCCTGCTCGGCGATGGTAGTTGTCGTGATGGTCCAAGGTGGTTTTAGCCAACGATGGGGCCAACGATGGGCAATGGCCAAAACCACTATTGGTCAGCCTCTTCTTCACGTCATCAGCTGCTTGTCTGCAGCTGATGTTGCTATTGCGGCTCATGGCCACCATACTGCACTGTCACTCTCGTTGTTGTTGTTGTTGTTGTTGTTGACACGAAGCTCGTGGCTCTTCCTTGCGGGATACCTTGGTCCCGTCTCGTTCTTTCTACGTGTTTTTGTAGTAGTAATAGTAGTGGTAATAGTAGTGGTAGCAGTTGTAGTATTTGTCGTCGTTATCTTTGTTGTTATTGTTGTTGTTGTGGTTGACTGTTGCTGCTGCGGCTTTTCTGCTTGTCGTTGTTACCCTAATCCCTCTATTTCGTACTCTGCTCTCGCTGAATGTTATCTATCTCACTGTTCTCACGTGTACGGGTACTGGGAGCTGAACGTCGGGCTAAAGGGACGATTGAAGGTGCCGGTGGCGGAAAAGGGGAATGAATCATTCAACGTGTGTGGTCATCGTAGCATTCGAGCAATAGTAGTTTTGGTGATGGTACTGGTAGTACTAATATTGCATAGGTACTCGTGCCAACGTTGTTCAGACGTGATGCGCCAGGCTATGCTCTATGGCCAGTAGCATCAGCAACAGCTGCAGCCGGATCAGACGGATCACGTGTGCAGCCGTAATAGGAGTGTTAGGAGCAGTCGTAGTAGTAGAAGTAGTATTATGTATTGGGAGTCGAGCCCGGTGGCGTGGTGGATGAAGTCTCCGCCTCGCAACCGGAGGAGACACATAGGTGGGCGGGTTTGAGCCCCACCGTTGCACATTTCTATGTTTTTTATTTATGGGGGTAGTCCGTCTATGAAGCAATGTGAAAAACAGTTATGTGGACGTTAAATCTTGGCTGAGGGTCAGCCCGAAAACTTCACAGTAGTAGTACTTAGGTGCTGCTGTAGCTGTACGCATATCAGTCAGAGTCCCACTCGCTGTAGTCGAAGCAGGACAGGTTGCAGACAACATAGCGTCGTCAAGCGTCTTTTAGGATTCGCAGCCATTGCGTAGAAACAGCAAGGATCGCTTGGCTCTGTGCCACCGCCGCATCTGCAGTCGCCTCTTCTCACAGCCTGAGCAGCATAAAATGCAGTCCCTTGTAGGTTCCAGCAGCAGGTTGTTCTGCCTTTCGCCTGCGCTCGACAGCCAGTCAGTCAGCAACAACAACAACAACAACCCCCACCACAACAACAACAGCAACAGCACAATGCCGTTCGAGAAGGATTCTCGGGAGGACAGAGCAGCACCAGCCCGGGGGGGGGAGACGTTGCAGAATGGGACAGCGGCGGAAACGCTGCAAATGTTGACTCCCTTTAGGTCATAATATTTTCCGCATGACACGTTTCTTGGAATCTGGCCGGCAGACACCGTGCGTATATGAGGCGTCGCTCTCGGTGCTTCTCGGTTTGGCAGCAACACACGCAGTCTGGCGTTCTGCTCCTGTGTCGCCGCAGACACGCGGCTTTGCGATACTCCTTTCCTCCTCGCGCTCTCTTAACGCTCTTCCCGCGTTCTCTCGTCGCCGTTCCGGCGTGTGTGAGCAGCGAGCGATCGACAATATTGTAGCAACAACTACCGCGCCACTAGCGGAACGGCGAGAGGAGACATTATCTGTAGTTGTTCAAAGGTTCCCATAAATCTTATATATATATATACGTATATATAAATGTTTTTCCCCGTATCTTTTTTCAGGTGACGGCTATGTATGAACGGCCTGCGTACGAGGCCGCCGTTCACAACAACGACGACGACGTCGCTGCTACTGTTGTTGCTACAGCCGCCATCCGCCCTACCGTATCGGCCTACACTGCTGACGCCGCCGCCGCCGCCGAACGCCAGCCAGCTGATACTACAGCTCGCACAATGACCGGATCGACGGCGAAAGGGATCCTTCGGATTGAAGAAAGCTTCGTCGAAGCGTCCCAGGTGAATTTACTCATCGACGTCCCTTGCTCCGCCCTGCTCCCCTGCTGTTGCTCTCATTTTTCTGTCTGTTACACTCTCTCACTCACTCACCTTCCGAGCTTCCCATACCCATCGTTTCTTTCCACGCGCGCGCTTTTCCTCTCCCTTTCGCTGCTACTTCCGTTCTCATATTTGCCGTTTTTCCTCGTATTGCACAATGGCTGCAATCTTTCGCTCAGCAGAAGACAAAAGAGAGGAAGGAAAAACAACGACGACGAAAACATGAATGCCATTCCGGTGTACTCTCACCCCTATGAGAAGACGACGATGGCAAACGCTTGCTAGACGTATGTAGCAATATACTATAAAACGAGTATATGTCTCCGGCGCTGTCTGTATACGTCGTTGCATCGTGTGTGGGCGGCGCCTATCCCTTCTGCTGATAGTTACGGCTGATGTTGCTGTTACAGCACAACAGTATCATTTCTTCTAAAGCCCTCTACAGCGTTTCCTAATTAGTTTCAACAGATATACCGCTGCCCCTGCCTCCTGTAGAAATCATAGGGGCGTCGAGAGCTTTAAAGGGCATCGGAAGTATCAAGAAGAACGAGGGGCACTGGAAGCGTGAGCGGGCGCGGGAAGCGTCAGGGAGAAGTCAAAAAGCATTGGGGAAGTCAGAAGCTACCCGGGCCATCAAAAAAGCATCGCGAGCTTCAAGAGGTGCCTGGTCATCAAAAGGATCGGGAGCGTCGAAAGGCGCCGGGAACTTTAGAGGAGTGCTGGGCCCGGCATACGTCGAGAAGAAACAACGCCGCCAGAAGCCGCCTTCGCTCTGACGAAACGACGCCCAAATCGATGGCCAGACGTGTCGGAGAGGCAGGAGCAAGCAAAGCTGGGCCAGGCAACGGCCACGTTGGCAGTCGCCGCACTGGCAGATTCTTTGGTCGGTAGCCTTTGGTAGGACCGTCTGCTTCCTGCTGGCTAGCTGTGCATTGCTCGGTAACTATTTGCGTTAATATCGTGCTGCTGCGGCTGTCGCTGCTACGGCCGGACGCTGCGAATGATGGAAGTCTACGTCATTGGCATCTAAGAGGTGCTTCGATGGCCATCAGATGAAAACACATTTCCATGGCGCCTGAACCTGACCGGGCTAGAATTAAATACCTCTTTTAACTAAATATCACGCGTTAAAATACATAGCCTAGAATAAGGGCAGCGTCAAGGACGGGATTGCCACCCCAAAAATCTGCGTTGCAAAGTGCTACACATGTCAGGCCAACGATACCGGGATACGAACCTTACTGGAGGCAGGCGCCCTTTTTTTGAGACCGAACAATACTGATCGGCCAGTAACAGCCCTATCTACTGCGTAAGTAAGGATGCGGTTAATTTTTACCGATTGTCCAAAGCTGGCAAACATTAGGCACTGGCAAACAATGCTAAATGATAAAGTCAGCAAAGGAAAACTTGTCCTCGCCCTGCCCACTCTTGGGCCTGTAGCATGTGGCTGAGCAAAAGGCTCCAGACAGCAGGCAACCACAGAGTGGGTTGTGACGCTCTTTGAAGCAACAGTGCAAGCGTACTGTGTTACTTGTTGAGGCGTAGGCTGGCTTTCCGTTCGGCTCAGTCGAAGCTTACTACCTGACGCACGTCATGGTGCGTCGAACGGTGTCGATAATTGCGCCGCCTGCGGGTTAGCTACATCGCGTTTCCTTTATCAGCACCTAAACGTGACGCTGTTAACTCAATTTACGCACGCTGAGTTGTTTCTCTCTCGAACATTGCAGCGCTGAACGTCCCCGAAGCTGGGGACGTTAGAATCGCGGCGAGTGTGATTGAATACCATGCGGTGGCAACGAAAGAAGGCGAAAGGGGGCCAAAATATCGACGGGCAGTCGCACTTCTAGTAGGAATGATGCTGTCGTCGTTGCTGTTGTTATTGCCGTTGTTGTTGTTGCTGTTGTTATTGTGGTTGTTGTTGCTGTTGTTGTTGTTTTATTGTGGTTGTTGTTATTATTTTTGTAATGCTTTCTGCGGTACCATCATGCGGCTAAAGTGGCGGCCACAAGTCTGCTCTCGGCTGCGTCTTGTTCGTTCGCGGCTAGCCTTGGATCCGCGCTGAATGGCAGCCGAATGGCTCAATCAAACCCCACTCCGCTTCGAAACGATTCGACTCAATTTTCCTTTGGACGCCCTCTAATCGCGTACTTCGCACAAACGAGCGACCAAACTTGTAGCCGAGTACCCCAGCTGCCCAGCTGTCTTTAGGTCTTGCGGCAACGCAGCATTGATTAGAGAAAATCTCGCTGTAAGGGGTTACTTTGAAAAACACATAGTCGAACATATCTGCCAGAAGGAAATTATGACAGTGTGCGGTAACTATGATATGTTTTGTTTTCAAGTTGTTGTATGGCTAGATGTGCACTGCCTAGCTCGCTGCAGAATCCACAATCTAGTTTACCCAAAAATATATAAGTGTAGTTTATTGAATCTTTGCTCTTTCTCTCGCTCGCCTCTGCTACAAGAATATCGGCGATTTCGAAGTAATCTAACGCGGCTCACTTTCTTACGTGTTTGGTATTCAGACCAAAAACCGGCTAGTCAAATTCAAATTAACATTTATTCACCTTTGCTAGGTAGTATAAACACAATATATATCTCTTCACTGTATACAATAGCGGCTAAAATTGCACCATTGGGCATGGTGCAGTGGCGTGTCACATTGGTGGTTGAGCCCACAAGACATCCGGTATATAAGTATATACTACGCGGACTATATGGCTACAACCCAATTTTCTCCTATATGGAAATAGACTAGAAAGTGCTCATCGCGAATATTTTAAGATGGGGTCAGTCAGGCTACCTAGGGAAGGGACCAGAGGACAGGAGGCGGCGTGGTATCTTCCACAGTGTGCTTCGCATCTAGAGCACCTGCAATGGTCATCTGGTTCGTGGAAGTCCCGCACGATACACAGTTTATGATGAAAGCCGTGTACGGCATGACGGTTGTGACGGTACGCCCTTTCTCCATTCGTTACGTGTCATAGCTCCAGTTTCGAAGAATTTATACTCGATATCCGCGAATTTTATCTCCCAGCATTCGAGGTTGTTCTTGAAAGCCGTTGTCGCCGACAGATCGAAGCGGTGCCGCAGATCTTCGGTGAACAGCGGCGTGTCTGCTAGCAGATACACTAGGCGGTTCCGGGTCGAGATGTGTAATCCCAGAGCACTCTTAAGAAAGGAGGCCTTAACATGGTTAAGCTATTCGAGGTTCTGCGAGGACCGGCTAGTCCCTTATGTTAAGTTAAATATTAGGGTCCTATTGAAAATGGGTTTCACGTATGAGCGTTTGTACGTTGACCAGGGTGGCCTGCAGACTGCTTCTAGAGCGTTTAGTTCTTCTTCATAAGATGAATTAACTCCTATAGCTTACAGAATGTTAGCCCTCAGAAATAAACACTGAGTTGGGCAGTAGTGTAAATGTATAGTGAACAATACTTTGCATAATTTATGCCCCCTGTCGTAATGCCCTTAAAATATTTTAGTTTGAAGAGTTTTGAAACTTTGTTTCTTTGCCGCCCATACAGTGCACCCTTTGCAGACGTCTCTAATTGCAGACTGCCCACTTTTTAGAGAAGATCTAAGGCGCCGTTATAACCTCCCTCGCACCACAGCCCTCTAACGACTGCATTGGAAGATGGGAGGTGAAGTTTTTCAAACTCGACCCGGAATTCTTCAATAGCGGAGCGATGAAAAAGCGAAGTGGAAACAGCCAGAGCGTAGCAACAGGCACGTGATAACACGGTTTGCAGTGCACGGCTTTCATCACTTTCTAGGTCAACAGGCTGAGTTCCATAAACCAGTGAGGCTTGTGTATGCCGCCGCTGCGGTGAACTCGAAGCCGAAGATACCATGCCGCAGAATACAATCTTGTGCAATCTTTAAATGAATAAGCTCGTCAATGTTGGGCCTTGTAGCTTGTATATTTTAAGCCCGGAAATATATATATTTATATCCATACCTATGCAGGTTACCCGGCGATAGTCTTAACTTACTGTCCTTATAGTTGTTAAAGTGATGTGTTTGCAGTTTAATCGCTACTCAACCGGATTGAATAAATATGGAATAATGTATTTGAGCAAAGCTCTAACAAGTCTCCACACCCTAACACTTCATCACTACACGCCGTCATTTTGTCATTTTTTTGCATTTGAGAAGTTAGCCTGGAACACAATGCAATCGGTCCTGCGCGCAGTTGTGACCTCGGCTTGAGGCGGTTATCAAGCCGAACGGCGGATACATTAAATCAACGGACGCGCGAAGAGTTATCTGACTACAACGAGTCCAAAGCATCATCATTCTAGGTGCCCTAATAGCAAACATATGATACTAATTTCACTAGAAGCCACATTGCATCTTGATTGAACTGAGCTATATATATATATATATATATATATATATATATATATATATATATATATTTATATATATGTATATATACATCGTTACGAGCATCGTATGGCTCTCTGACTAACCGGACGGCACGTTTTGACGTGCGTGTTTGTTCTTCGGCACGGTGGTGTTGCAGGCACGATGAATGGTTATGGGCGAGCTGGCGTCTAATGGCCCAGGTGTCGAAGATGATGACCGTGGAGCCGGCTACATCGTCGTTCTCGCCGCCGCCGTCGTCGTCGCTACCACCACAACCACCACCACGAACCCCACCACCACCACCACCACGAACCCCACCAGCCCCATTGACACTGCCGCCCCCGGCAACGTCTACGGCTGCTGGACGTGCCATTTGCCTCCAGCAGATACGCGAACGGTGCAGATGCCAATCACGACTCCACCTGCGGCGCCAGCTGCAATGGCCTACGGCAGCGGCAGCAGCATCAGCAGCAGCAACAACAACAACAATATTAACAACAACAAGAACAACAACACCAACAATAACGACAGCAACAACAACAACAACAACTACGGTTATACCTACTGCTACGATTACTACTACAACTACTGGTACTACCTCGACAGCAACAGGCGCAGCACCTCACTCTATGCGTGGCCACACAGCCACAATTCAGCGCAGCACAACTGCAGGAGAAACAGCAACAACAACAAATACGCTGACACTACGAGCATGCGCAGCAAGAATAGCAACAACAGCGGTAGCAGCAGCAGCAACAACGACAATAACAACAACAAGAACAAAAGCAACAACAACAGCAACAACAACAACAACAGCAAAGACATCTTGTTTGCTGCGACATTCCCTGGGCAACGACTGCTGCAGCGATTGCTCTCGCTGTACCAGCTTGTGCTACCACCTCCAGGTGGATGCGGCAAATGGTTGTGGGTGGTGTGGTTGTGGGTGGCGTGGTGGTGGCGGCGGTGGTTGTGGTGGTCAAGGCAGCAGCTCAAACAACGCAAGACTTCCAAGGGACAGAAACGACAACGGCCACACCAACAACATCAACAACAACAGCAAGGACACTAACAACAACAGCAGCAGCAGCGAGGACACTAACAACAACAGCAAGGACACTAACAACAACAACAGCAGTAGCGGGGACATTAACAGCTACAACAACAACAAGAACAACAACAACAACAGGAGCAGCAGTGGGGTCATTAACGACAGCAAAAGCGAAAAGAACAACAACCGCCGCAGCAGCAGCAGCAACAAAGACAACAATAAGAACAACAAGAACACTATCAGCAGGTATATCAAGAACAACACGTATAACGTCGCTTCGGTGACATCGAGCTTCTTGCGGCCACTGCTCGTCATCCTACTCTTGGCAGGGCACGCGTCGGTTTCAGCAGCGGTCAACCGCAGTCCTCAAAAGTTGATCGGTAAGTCAATGTTGTGCCTGCCGGCGTCAAGTCAATGCGTTTTGTGACTGGTTTGTGCTTGTTCGGCGTTGTCGCGTAGCGTTAGCTAACGACGCTGTTACCTAGTTTTAGTGCTGTGATGATGATGATGGTCTGGCTGTATGTTCCATACTAGGATTAGTGATCCGCCATACTACTCCTCTACGTACGTGCTCAAGGCAGTCGTACACTTACGTTGTTATTCGGTGGGCACGCCATTATTGTGCGTCTCGGCCCCCGCCTGACGCTTTCTTTGACGTTTTTTTTGCGTTCACGCGTGTTATGCATGCGACAGGCACTGCGCCGGGAGATGTGACGATCGGCGCCCTGTTTCCGGTACGCGAGGCGCCCGACGCGAAGAACGCCCAAACTCGAACGTGCGGCGTGATTCGCGAACAATACGGCATCCATCGTGTCGAGGCGGCATTCCAGACGCTCGATGACATCAACAGCAATCCACGCATCCTACCGAACATCACGCTCGGCATCGAGATACGCGACTCATGCTGGTCAGTCAATCAGACAGTCAGTCAATCAATCAGTCGTCGACAACACGAACTAGAATTAGAAACATTTTTTAAGGAGGTTGTTTTTAATTCTAGACTATCCTCCGTCCCCTATCCCCGGGCTTGGAACTCAACCTGAGGTATATCTCCAAAGCACCGAGGGCCGGACATGTTAAGATATCTAGGGTTTCCCTAACAGTCCTTGTGACAACACTAACTAACTATGCCTAAGTGTTATGTTAGCCTGCTAGAAGTAGGCTGCCCGATATTTCTTCCGTTTGCCAGGCCGCACAGCACAGCACACACACAATTCCCTTCGCTACTCCCGCCTACTGGCAATAGTCACACATATTCACTATTCATAAATATACAAAACGTACTCGGGGACACATACATGCACGCGCGCGTACCTACATTTATGTGTCTATACGCACGTATATAGAGACAAAGTCCACAAGCGGGCACTACGTGCTCAAGCGTTGGGTAGGGATTTGGTGTTGTTTGCTACATTGGTAACGTGTGATAAACAGCGTGCTTTCCTGTGTCACCTATTGTCCCCCTAGGTATGGTCTATTTAGCCGCTTAGCCAATATAACGATATATATATATATATATATATATAAATGTGCTTGGATTGTACAAATCCTCGCAATTGCTCGCATGTATAGCTAAATACACATATCACCATTTAGGTATGAGGCGATTTGAGCGGCACCACAAAAATTACCTACGCATCCATATCATCAATGTATCCTCTCCAATACCTACTGAGTACTTGCCTTCCATTGGGGCAACGTCTTTTCTGTAATATCGACTTGGTCCTTTCTAACATGTTTGTAACCTTTAGCCTTAGAGCTAGGGCCTACGACAGGTCTATATCTCCCCCCAAGGCTCCCTTCCAAGGCTGTACATTATTTTACAATGTATTCAAGTGACTCATTCCCTAGCCCATACGCTCGTCATTATGTACTCTCCCGTTTCCCTATATCTAGTTCGTTGCATCCTTGTATCCAGCATTCCTGCCCTGGCATCCGCCAATAGTCCACTCGCTCTTGAACTGTTCGTATACCGTATAGAATTTATTTATGTAAGTTCATTAGCTGTAGATATCATTTTTGACGCCCACATGATTCGGCTACAACGGAAAGGGAGTCCCTTGCCCGTAGGCAAAGATATTCGTATACCTAATTGTACTTCGCTTTTCTCCCGCTGTTCCATTTCATATATACCTGCTAAGCGTGATCTGGAACCCATCGCCAATTTACTTTATTATTACTTTATATTGCCCTTATATGCTTTTACCCTCGATTTAACCATTTTCTTCGATACGCTCGTTCTTGCCCATTGCTGACTATTGTACTCAATCTCCTTAGCTTCCAACTGTTTCGCGGAAAATCTTACTTCGTTTTGACCCTTAGTGCCGTCTTCAGTCAGCTGCACCTGTTAACCACATCTTGTATTTGTGACATGTATAATTCTATTACTAAATCGTAGTACTTAATTTGTACTTCCATTTAAGTTCCCCCTTCCCCCTTAAGAAGCTGGATGGCGTAATTAAAATAGCGACCCAATTCAAATCTCATCACTTCTTTTTGTATTGTTTATAACTTCTCTCCTAACCCCGTGCTGTAAACCAGGAGAGGTATTAGCAAACCTCAATCCGGGTACATATATGGCCTTTCATATATTCCTCGCTACTATATATTCATTAAACCCCCAGGGGCACTTACACTTTACCGCATTTATCCCTCTTTCAGTCGTTTTCGTCCGTATATTCTCCTCAAATACTTTGTTCACCATATAATATCTCTCAGAAGGATGCATTGACGCTGCTAGTCCTCTGTTGCTCTGAACGTCTATCTTAACTCTGTACAAGCGCGACTAAAAACGCATCATACAGCCTACCCTATCTCCTCCATCCAGGGCGCGTTCTAAGCCAGCCCAAAAATGGCAGGTCCTAATAGGAGTTTACTGCGGGACCGTTAAAATGCACCGAACATGGACACACGAATGTCTGCTGTACGAGTTAAACTGATAACTCTCTTCGATTCGGCCAATTACATCGCAATACGGGAATAAACGTATGAACGACTGACGAAGGAGATGTTTATGATGGCTATGGTACTGGGTATATAATTCGGGTTACTACCTTAACTGCTAGTATGAATTTATGATTGCGCCTTAGTCGTAGTTCTTTCTATACCGGCAAGCCGTCGTATCACCAATCGCACATCGCAACGTTATCGGATGATCCGGGGCCTGTCCTACCTTCTTGATGTTCCTAGCTTTTCCTCTTTTAAAACTTTTGTGGTCTATTGTAGCACAAGTGATCCGTCAATCGTATTTGCAATTAACTACAAAAACAGCAGCCAAAATAACAGCGATCATTAACAAAGCAAGTGGTTGATGTCGGGCTTCCGGCACATCGCCGATTCAAGGCTTATGGCTGCAAAGTTCGCCTATTACAGTACATGAGCATGGTTTAGTGCTAATTTCTTCGACAAAACATGGAGTCGCCTTATTCATGCTGCAGACTCTTTTTTTCTACTAGAATTAAAAACCGTTTTGAAAAGGTGGTTTTTAATTATAGACCATCCTTTGTTCCCTACAGACTTGAAACTTGTCCTGAGGCATGTCTTTTTTCCTACTGCTGCTACTACTAAAATTAAGCTTTTCGGGCTAACCCCAAGCCAATATTTAGCGTCCACGGGGCTGCTTTTCGCATTGCTTTCTAGACGGACCCCCACCCCTCTGGTCTCGAGACGCAGGCGAATGTACCACGCCACCGGGGTCGACACTATAACTACTACTAAAGTACGCTGTAATCTTGTAATCGTTGTTTGCACTTATTTTCACCCAGTGAGGTTGAGTGTTTAGCAACTTTGTGTGACAAGTTGGCCTGATCTCTCTCTGATAACCTCTCCCGCATGCGCTCTCCGTCTGCGCGTTCTATCGACATCTAATATGAACGTATGGTGCACCAGCAATGTCGACTATGATGTCTGTAAGCTGTAATTATCGCCATCGAAACTCGAAATTGACCGTTGCCGTGCCCTGCTGTTCCGGCGTAACCCCGGTAGCCCTGTATCTAGCCAAACACGCCGATAGCGCGAGAGAGAGAAGGTCATCCACGTGTACGCCGCCGTTGGGTCGGGGATTAAAGACGGCCTACGCGGTATAGCGAGATGCCAGTATTTATCAGAGCTGATGGAAGCTGTTAGCGCGTAGGCTGCTGCGAAGCTCTAATCGAAGTACGACACCTCGATCTGCACATTATTCGTATTAGTCGGTTACGCAGCGCCCACCTCACGAGGCACCAAGCCACATTAGTTTACTCTAAAGCTGAGACTGCGAATTTGCTGGGAATTCAGATGACGTGCACAAAATAACTCTCTAATAGGTTGATAAATCAAGCAAATGGCAAGGCGGCACCCTTGATATGATTCTGTCACGCTGGGCACGGTGAAGCATTTCACCAAGATAGTAAAAGTGTAGTGACGTTTTACGCCAGAAAAGAAATAAACTTGAACAAGTTCCAAGCTACCATTGACGAACATAGGGGAACGATAGATTCCGATACAGAAAACGATACACTACGAGAGGTAGAACGCTAGAGGTGTTACAAATCGCGTCAATAGCCTCGACAGCTGCGGGTTGCGCCATATTCCAGTGTCAACAACCAACAACGCCAGCACCTGCATACGGCTATAATAAGTGTATGTATTTCATTTATTTACGTTATAATAAACATTGCAACAGGTGAATAAAACCAGGGGAGACTTTCATATCTAGACGACCTGGTGTGGTGGCTACAACAAATAGGGTTGCACTGTTTGCACGGGAGCATATCTAATCAGCCTCCTCTCTCCTAGAGGACAATTTCATTGGGATCCAAGAATTCCACCCTCCTCGACACAAAGCCCAATTGCACACTAAAATCTGTCGGGGCTTTATGCTTCACAACGCAGTATGAACCACAAAGCCCAATTGTACACTGAGGTCAGGGCTTTAAGGCTCACAACGCAGTGGGAACTGCGTTAATTTCACTAGCACCTAAGAACGGCTACCTATGTCGCGCCTGAAAGAGTAAGTCGTCCCAGACAGCACTGAGACGGTAAGTTACTGCCTTACCGTGCCGACTCGTCGAGTAACAACAACAGGCCATCAGTTACCACTGTATGCCGTTTTTCGTCAGTCTTTACACCCTTCATCTAACTTCGCAGGCCCACTAACGACATACGCATTTTTATATCGAAGTGAGGCTGCTGTTACGGCCACACGATACAATGGGATTATCGTTGTGTTATTATGCGGCTACCCGTCCGAGCACAGCATGCATAATTGACATGGTCGCAAGCAAAGTGCCATATGTCTCGGTTAGTAGTGCCCAATAAAGTAGTACATTCGTTTGCCTAATAAGTAACAGAAGTGAGTGGCGTGAATGGCCATGCGTGGCGTTTACAATAAACGCATACAAAACAAACTATATATATATATATATATATATATATATATATATATATATATATATATATATATATATATATATATATATATATATATATATATATATATTCGCATTGCTTAGATTGTCCGTTATTTGTCCATACATAAACTAGTGCAGAGTGCTATAAGTCAGCTAACGCTAAGTGGTGTTCACGATAGACATATATATGTGCTTTTCGAGCTAAAGAGTTTTTTTTGTGGTTTACTGAAGAGTTGGATATTTGAATAGGATATCGTTAAGAGGATACTCTGGCCATTTGCTCGGGTTAAAATGGTTTCTTGATGTTTAAAAAATGGCGTACATCGTCAATTAATTCTCCCACGAATGAATATAGTTGCCTCCGACGATGTGTGCAAATTCAAATTGCACAAATCTTTGTAGTGCGCAAGACAACCTAATAGGGGGAAGATCCTTGCGCCTTTTGACTGGTCAGCTTCCAAATATTTCCACTCTGTGCAAACTCAACTACCGCAAACACAACACTGACTATATTGGAATAACTACATAATTAGTCTTTCATTTATCATTTTATGAGAGCATTATTCCAGCGCCTCGATATCAAAATGTTTTGTTCTAGTTTTCGCTCTTTGACGGATACTGCATTTGATTGACGGATACGGCGTTGATCATTTTCCTCACAATATTTAAACTAGAAGCCGTGAAAGTAAGTTGATAGAAGGACTAGCCAATCAGATTATCAATATAGAAAATGATAGTTTCATCTCTACAAAAATGCTGTAAAAATCTACTGACAGGTGCGGCTCACCATAAATCTCTGCAGTCCATTGAGGAGAGTATTTTTTTCTAAATTCACAAGCTGTCATCCATTGTGTTTATTGTGTTAAGTGTGTTTCTTATATTCAGCTGTGCCACACGTGCACTAAAGTTTTTGGCTTTTAGCGTCTTGCTTGACACGGAGAATAGGCAAATTTTTCAGGTCAGGTATTAGTAGAGATTTTCATTATTTTGTAGGATTGTTATATTAAGCGTACAACAGCGTCAGGTTACAAATATCGGTTAAAGTTGATCTTGAAACGTTTCGCTAAGCGTGTTCTAGAACTGTCGTCGACTGATAGGAGCTATAGGTCTATAATAAACAGGAGCAACATCATATTTATGGCAAAAATATTTGATATAGGCCTGGTAACGACTTGTAATAGTATTTCCTATGAGGTCCGATCAAAAATGGGCGTTTTAGCCCACAAACACAGCATGTGGCAGCTGTCTCAGCGCGATCGCACATATCATCTATGACTGTAATAGAGCCGCTTTTGCAAAGACTCGAATGCCAGTCGTGATCTCTAGGTGGCAATTAATGTAAGCGGGGACCGATAGTCTGTGGATTGAGAAACATTTTAACGAAGAGCAACCCGCAATGTCCGCCTAACGAGCAATTACTATTTTCATAGATATATATCCACATACGTATATGCAATGGGAGACCACGTATCACGGCACTCGACCACAAGAACGCACCCAGTCACTTGGATTATCATGATTCGCGTCACAATACTTTGCCTGTATTGCCAAGCTCCTGAAGATGTTTGGGCCAGTCTCACGTAACAACCTTTGTATCACCACGTCTCAACGGTACAAGGCGCCTAATTAGAGAGAGAGAGAGCTGAACCTTTAAGGTGACGAGATTTGTCAGACCGTCGACAACAGTATAACGGTCGTCTGCATAGACGTAGCGATCTGTCGAAGCTGCCCAATTTATTGGTGACGTTGCGGCATCACCAAGGAATACCATCAGTTGTATCAAGCCCTACCATTGGAGTACCCTTATTCGAAACTACATTTATCGAATTAACTAGACCTTGAAAAACCTTGGCCAGATATTCGGATCGCGTTTAATGTAACGCGTGGCGAGAATCCGATTAGTCAATGGTACAATTTATCTGTTTGGCGCGGCGGAAAGCCGGTGATCTCTTGAGCGAGGCCTGCCAATGTATTGGTTAATTTGACGGCAGCCATGATCTTCATGACCTGCTCATGGCGTCGCAGCTACTCCGTCTCTGTGATCGATTTAATAGACGAATGACGATTTTTCTTCAAGTAGCCCGCTTATCTCAGTGCCCGATTATTTATTATATCAGTAAGGGTAGTGGTTTTGAATGCCAGAAATGACTGGAACGCTGAGTAACAGTAATTTTCTTTTTGGTTTTCAAAGGAGTATAGAGTTGCTCATTTATTGCAAAATGGTCGTCAAAGAAAATTGCCTAAGACGAACGATTTCTGAAGATTTTTGAAACGACGGCTGGAACACGCTCTCATACGGAATATGGAACAGGTGTTGCTTAATCCACTGCAGCAGCCGTGCCGCCGACAGGTAAATGAGCGCTTTCCGGGCCACCTAGCAAACGGCTGCAAAATTCCTCACCTGCTCCCATTATCCAGGATCTACCTTTCTGTATGGCTGGTTAGAATTCACAGAGTTCATTCATTGGGGCCAATAACGAATCGCCACACACATAGGTTCAGATTCGTTCGTCTGCCGCATCAAAGAGAGGTTTCACAGGCTACGACGGCTTACTAACTAACTACATCAATTTGAACAAGTTTACCCATCTGCCGATAGAGAAAAGCGGTCTAACTTGTTAAGCAAACTTCAGTCATGTTAAAATTGTAAATACATTACAGGCGCGCTTACCTTTAGTTATGCCGTTCAGAGGCTAGAACGAGAACCGATTAACAGGCGGGCGATATCTAAGCCTGAGCCAATAGCAGCGGATAAGGCCTACCTTTCCGAGGTCATCGGACGGAAACAGTTTCCGTAGACGCTCTACTTTAGGCAGCCTACTGAATTGGCTTTGCGGCGACGCAATGACCGTAATCATAGCTATACAGAGCCGACTCATTTGGACCAACGTAGCTTCCGCATCAAGAGCTACCAACCACTGTGTAACGTGAAGGCAATTCAGTCCTTACTCAGGTGCTCTCCGGTAGCGCCGAGATGCATAATGAGCAAACAGTATCGTGAAGAGGCTGGTCGCCTCGTCGTCTAACGACACCTGCCACACCTGCCGGCGGTGGGATATATCGCAAGTCACGATTGCCGGCCCATAGTGCCGCCAGTGTACGATAGGCCGGGCTACGAGGGTGTCCTGGTCTGTTTCCCGGTTCGTGCAGGTCTCGTTTATCGTAGTGCCATTTACTACTTCGTTTACCAATCAAAGCTACTGCTTTGCACTAAAACAACGCTGAACGCTGATCTCTTCGGACGCAGACATTTATTGAGTTGACTCATCATCGGACGAGTTGAGCCAATGGCACGCGACAATAAAGTCTTTGACGGGAAATGGTGCAATAAAGCACCTTGTGCAAAAATCGCTTGGAAATGTTTAATCATATACGCAGTGGCCGGCGCAGGCAAGACAGGTAAATTGCTGTGGACAGCAGCAATCGCTAAACGAAAATGACTACCACTATTGCTTAGAACCAACAACTCGTCACTGCGGCGTAGGTTGGTTGAGATCCACGATCACCGTTTTCATCGTCGTCGTCGCCGTTGTCGTCGTCGTCGTCGTTTCTCCAAGAAGAGTATCTGCTTGCGGGACGGGGCTCGTTTGATCGTCAGAAGTCAAATAAAGCATAGGTCGTAAATTACCCCCTATGCCCGAAGTTGCGAAGCAGCACAGGGACGATCAGGAAAATCAGGAGCAGAACGAGAAAGTAGAGGACGACACCCCACGACCATCTCGGCAAGAACGGAACGTTGCATGAAATAGCTTCAGACTGGCGGAACATTTCGAACTCTCTAACAACACCTAAGGCGTACAGAACTACTGCCCCCCGCTGCGTTACTGTGGGCAATACCAGCAAGTCGGCAGCATCAGCAGCAGCAGCAAGATCAACGTCTATCCTATTCCTGCTCGTAGACCGCGGCTGCCTGGCGCGTCGGGCCGCGTATGTCTTCTGTCATTGGCCTGCTCTCGGATGAAGGCAGGCACCTCGTTGTCGTCGTCGCCGCCGCCGTGGCAGTCGTAGTTGCCGCCATCGCACTGGTCTATAGACGGTCGTCGTTGAAATTTCCCTAGGGATTCTGATGCTGATTAATTAAATGTCGGCCAGGCTCGCAGGTTGTGTAGGCTGATGTCCACACTCGGTTATGACCGCTGGCAAACGCTAGCAGCGAAACGACAGCAGAGCCAGCGAGCTAACTTGTCCACCTCGCCGTCATCTCCGTCGACTCAAGGGGCCAGCCCATTTAGGACAACGGCTTCGTCGCGACCTCGTCATGTTTGCATGTACGTACGTATGTATGTATATATTGTATATAGCTAGGTGTGTGTATATGTGCGGGTGTCTGCTGACCTGTGTACGAATAGGGGAGCGTGTACGTTCCCGTATTTGTCTATCTATCTACATGCTGCCTGATTCCTACTCCTGAGCGTTCCGCTGTTTTGGGGGTAGCGCCGCGCTGTTACTAGCTGACTGTGTCTGCTGCTGCGGCGCTGGTCAACAACTCCCCTGGTACAGAGTGTCCTTCATTTGACCATCATTCCTCCACCCCACCCCCCACTTCTTGCATTAGTGGTGAGATGACGATAATAATATAGATGGGAAAACTGCCACTAGGAGAAAGAGGAAACATAGGAGGTGGAAGAAGAAGAAGAAGGAGAAAAGAGGCAAAAATATATTGGAAGCAAGCCAGACGACGGACGTAACGTCCGGAGCCAGCCATGGACGGAGGAGCAAAAACGGAAACAACAAAGATTGTCGTCAAATTATTCACCACCACCACCATAGACCGACCGTGCTTACCGCTCACCTGTCCCCGTTTGATCCGATCGTATTCCGGCATCCGCCATTATGATCGGATGACGACCATAACAACAATAACGACGACGACGACGACGATGATAGACGGCTTATATCACCGTCACCGTGACCAAAGCTGGCCGATCATTGTAACTCATACAGCCGGGCTGCTGGCGACAACCTGCAGAGCTTGGGATGACGCAGTCTCAAGGCTAAGTCTGCGCATCTACTGGTTGTATATATATATATATATATATATGCCATTTATTCACGATGAATTAGTAGTCTTATGTCTATCTAGAATTAGGTGCATACATGTCGTTCACATATTATGATGGAGATCGATTGTGTGGCTTGCATAGGCGCACAGAGGTGATTTATTTGGGAGCGGGCTACCTAGATGCGACATCAGCCTCCACTGGACGCTCTCCAGAGCCTGTAACTGCAGTCGTCAACTCGGTAACATGCTGTGTCTTCAATCGCACTGTACAAAATACGCACTTGTTTTCGAAAACTTACATCGGATCATTTTGTGCCGCTAAATTCAGTAGCAGGGGAAAGGGGGGGGGGGAGGATTCAAATCAAATTAGAGCGCTCTTGCCGTTGCTAAAGACACTTGTGTAGAACTAGATCGTCCGCTCATGAAAATGATCTAATGAATTTCGGCGGAACCAAAGCATTTGGGGTCTTCCGAACTACGAAGCTATAAGCCATATGGCGGCCTGGCAAACTGTTTGCAATTTCTACGAAAGAGATTTTTCAACTACCTATAAAGCAAAACTAGCGCTGCGCAATATCGGGTGAATAAACCGGGTGCTTCACCAGCGTGACTCCAATTTCGGCGAGAAAAGCCCTAGTGTTTCCAGTCTTGTGGGCTCGCGTGTTGTCGTGGTGGAAGAGCCATCGCAAGCGGAACCCTTTAAAGCTATTCCTGGTGACCGCAGTCAAACTTTGTTAAGCACTCTGTAGTACACCAATCGCTCCATACTGTATCACTTTCACACAGTTCGGTCATCGCCGCAATTTCATTTCTTGAGAAGATTATGTAGACCACCAATGCCAGCCGACTATGACGCTCGATGACGCTTCACTATTGTGGGCAGAGGCTCTCCTGTGCCTGAGAACTGCAAGCTTTAGGACTTGAGCATAAGATCATATAAATGTACTCAAATATTTTCACCTGTGAATAACACAAAGCAAGTTGGCCCTTGCCAAATTTGATCCGAAGTTATCGATCCATAAGGACCCGCGCTTCTTTTTCCTCTCGTGACGATAAATTACGAAGTACCGGTATTCGAAGCCCGAAGTGGATCTCTCTATAAGATCTCTCTCTCTATATCTCTCTATAAGATCTCTCTCTCTATATCTCTCTCTATATCTCTATAAGATCTCTCTCTCTATATCTCTCTATAAGATCTCTCTCTCTATATCTCTCTATAAGATCTCTCTATAAGCCCACGCATCTGTTATGTTTGAAATTTCGTTAATTTTCGTCTTCACACAAACCAGAGTTCCTCGTTGCTGCCTTTGGGTATTCTTTAAAGAATTTGTGGTATAGATTGTAAGGCCCCACTTCAAAAATGTCCGTATTATTCGTAATTTTTCGATCCATTCCCATTGATCGATCGAAGCTATTCTCCTCAACAACAACAGCAACAGAAGTAACAACAACAACAGCAACAGCAGCAATAACAAGAACAACAAAGATGGCGCTATCCGCCAGTGAACTCGATTTTATTCCCCATCCACTATGCGAAAAAATACTAACACTTTTCCAGGCCCTACGTACACTTGGAGCACACTAATCTAGTTGAGTACTTGCTTCTTTAATATTTCAACATTTTGTCGTTTTTTTTGTCCTCTGGCTCGAATGTATTTATATGCTACCATATAGTTGTTATCTAGCTAATTAGTGGACGATATGACAAAGGAACTCGGGCAAAGTCACACCACTAGCAATTTGTGCGATAGCTGGCTCTCTAAGGTATATCCTCCAGCAAGCGCATCAGTTGAGCGTCGCTTGTACAAGACATACTCATCTGCTTTTCGGATATCGAATGTGCGTATTTCTGTATACTTGTATGCGATATGTTTGGCCGCTTGTATTTGACGTAGATGTAGAAATGTATGCACTTGTCGGAGAACACAGGCTGCTGTCTTTATGGTCTGCGATGATACTCCTCGGCTGACAACTAGAAGATATCTCTGCTGAACCGCTTTTATGTAGAGGAAGGTACAAAGGCGTATATATGTGTATGTGTATATACAGCTATGTATATGTGCAAATGCACTACAATACCAATATATCATTTATTTAGAAAGAGGTCAAACAAGGGAAATTAATTGCTCGCAATCGCAGGCTAGGCGAGCTTTTTGCCAACAACAGATGAATGGCTAACGTCTGCCACGCTGACAGTCTCAGGCGGGGTAAATGGAACCGTGGCACCATAGGCTGTTTAAACGTATGTAATAGTAGGTATAAATCAGACCATTGCGTACAAGATCTCTGTGAACACGGTAGTCAATATGACGCTGGTACACCGTGACACTTAGGAGTACGACTCGGTCACGCGTTACGTTGAGCACCTTCTTGAGACTCTCTTTAAAACTCTTCCTAAACACGATGCAGCATACACATCTATCTTTCTCGTAGAAAGGTAACCACACGCGAGCGTAGCATGGCCACTTTGGCACGACTTGGGCTTCATAAAAGCGTACGTATTTGGAGACATCTTGTCATGAAAATACTTTCTGTATAAGATTGCTTAGGTGAAAAGCAGCTTTTGCTGATTCGATAGTGTTTGCCCGAACCTGCATATGCCAATCAAACGTTACCCCTAGGTCGTTTTAGGATGTTACATCGGGTGTAGGAAAATCCTTTAACATAACATAAAATCCTTTAGCTGATACGTGAAGTTGTCGGGAGCTGTTTTCAGGACCGCGCACTTTGGAACTGAGATTACCATATCATTGAGCTCACACTAGGTGAGAATAACATCAATGGCTGCTTGAATTTCCAGGCGATTCTCGTTTCCTCTGATCTGGGCATACATTTTTAGACCGTTCGCGTACATTTTATATGTTATTTTTAGGTTGCGCAGACATACATTCAAGTCAAGAGCAAAGTTTATATACATTAGTGGGCCTAAGCAGGAGCTTTGAGAAACCCCAGAGGGCATGGGAAACGCTCCGAGACAGAGTCACCGACTTTTACGGCAATGGTGCGATCTGTTAGATCTTAGCGATAGCAGTCCAGGATCTAAGCGTCGCTATTTTAGATAAGATCATTTTATTAGTTACCCTGTCGAATGCTCGCGAGAAATCAAAGTAGACTGTCTGTATGGGAATGGCTCTATTACGCGCGATAACCCAATCATGGCAGACCCTAAGGAGTTGAGTTCCAGTAGAGCGCCTCTTTCTAAACCCACGTTTGTGTGGGTCCAAGGGATCCTAGGAGTACAGGTGGTTGTAAATCTCAGCGACGATCATTTTTCCAAGAAAAGACACGGTACCGAGTCTGAGCTACCGGTTGGTCGTTCTCTAGGAGGGAGCGCGGTCGCTTTTTGTGCACAGCCGTCACAACAGACTCATTAAAAGACAGGGGGACCATCCCCTCTTCAAAACTATGCTAAAGCATGTATGTATATATATATATATATATATATATATATATATATATATATATATGTATATATATAACAAGAGGTCGATCACGTTATATGTATATATATATATATATATATATATATAACAAGAGGTCGATCACGTTTCTTGTTACAAATAGTGCACATGGGGTCAACGAAAGTAGCTGCTGTAAGTGTGCTTTTTGCCTGCCCTGCCGTAGTTTCTCTTAAGCACAAATACTGATAAACTCAGCCCTCGTCATATTACTACTTGTATACGAAAAGGTTGAGGGAAACCCTGGTCCAACCTGCGCGACATGCGGTGGAGAGTTTCCTCAACTAAAGTCAAGAACATCTTGCAATGGCTGCAGCAAATCTGTCCACACGCATTTCTGCTTTTAAATCCCAAATAAGAGCGACAATTTTTGCAAATCATGTATTTAGTCCGAGGTATCGGTAACAGTGAGCAGGCCACTAAGGAAAAGGTCTAGCTGCGGCTGCCTAAACGAAATACAAACACTACGAAAGCGCATTGATGATTGAGCCAAAAAGGTCAACAACACGCTAAGGGCCAGAACTCAATATCACATATCAAGGTAATAGCAACGGCAAGCAACGTCACGTGCAATACGCTGTGCTACGCGGAAGTATCACACCACGTCGCATTAATAAAATTCGACTATGCACGTGACAGGGGAAACAGTGTATAAATCCCGAGAGAGAGAAAACAACACAGTTTAGTGGCGCACACAAGGCAGAACGGGAGCAAACCAAACTCGCACAGGAACGAGCAAACTGACGAACCTGAAAGTTGTGCACGATAAGGATATACGTGGCAGGGAGGCTGCGTTACAGAGCTTTGCTTGTAAGCTGCCTCCAGTGTCAGTATGCCATAGTGAAGACGACATGAAAGAATATGTCAGCCGAATTATAGGTAGCGTGGCCGGAGTAAAAGTGACGCAAGCAGGGCGAAGCCACACGTTTTAGAATAGTTACAATGTACACGTAAGCGTCAAGCATTCGAATGAACTCCCAAACCCGACTGTCTGGTACACTGAGGTACGCTGAAGCCCTAAGGGGTGTGCAGGTTTGGCGATGAAAAACACGATCCGTAGGCACGAAAAGAATGCGACCATCGGAAAAATATGATGGGATGGAGTTCCAGAATTTTATGCCGTAACTAAACAGTAGAACCGTATCCAACAACAACAAAAAACATGGCCAGACTCCTTCGAAGTATTTTTTGTGGACCGTCGAAGGGCTATAATTAATTACAGGACTATACGGCGGAAACTATTTTAACGAGTTTGCTTTTATCTTTCTTGCTGAGACTTTTGTCACAAAACCAAAAAGCTTCCAATAAAATAACGACTTTACGAAAGAGGTGGGTACTACAACACACACTAAAATAGCAAACTTTTAGTCTATTAGGTACCTGACTTCGATAAGTGAATGATATATTACCAAACTAATTCACCCTTATTTTTCACACGCGCCTGCAGCGTCTTTAAGACGCTATGGACTTTTGGCCATTTCTCACAGCTCACAAAGGGCCTGCTTGAGCTCGTCCAAAGTGTGAAATCGAATTTATTTTAAATCCCATGCCCAGCCTCCACGCCCACTCCGATTTGTCAAAAAAGTCAGGAATGTGCTCCTTGCGCCGCTTCTGCACGGGCGGCTTCTGCTTGCATGGGCGATGCCCCGCCCTGCTGGGACAACCTTGGTCGGTCTTGGAAGCGGTTTTGCGTCCAGGGGAGTACAATGGTTTCTAAAATAATCTGTTGATAAACTTCGGTCGTTACTTTTGCGGTGGATCGATGAGAATCAACCGAGTTTTGCCGGTAGCGGTTATTTCGGCACAGCACGGTTGTGCCCCTTCTTCCATGTTCCGTTGCTTCCCGGACGTTTTGAGTAAGTATTCGGTCTTTTGAGTAAGACGGCTGAAGTTTGTTTAAGAAGTCAACCTTTGTGCCATATTAACGTCAATTAGCTCTCGTCACGAGATCTATGACATAACAGTGAGTTTCAGAACGTTTTAATTAATTTTAAACATTTTGCAAGCTCCGCAATAAAACGGCTCCGTTCAAGCTCCTGAATGATGGCTGCTTGTGTACACTAGAGTTAGCCATTTTAGCGACACTCACAAGTCAAGCAGTTTTTATAATTTGTGATCATGATCATTGCCTAATTAAAGATGAGAACGAAGCATTTAACATTCTCCTCTCCGCCCGACAAGCGTCGATACATATATATATATATATATATATATATATTTATGACTATCCTTGGTACGGTCACCTATGTTTGTCATACCATACCCTTATCATATAGGCTTTCTCCAGCAAAAGGAATAAGAACAGAGCAAATGCTTAATCAGATCTTAACAATCAGGGAAAAAAGTATATATATATATATATATATATATATATATATATATATATATATATATATATATATATATATCAAATTGCCTAGTTTAAATAAAACAGGCACGTGGTAATCACTGCACACAGCCGCTATGTACACTGGCTTTGCTAATTCTTCGTTATGCGTGTAACATACATGATTCCTGAAGTCCAAGGATATATTTTAATCATTACTTTATGTTTAATTATCCAGACGTGAAAAATTATATATACATATATTTTAAAGGCCACAAACTCAATGACCCCATTTGACTGAGTTTTTTCTGGTACCGTTTGTTTTGTAGTTTATATCCCGCTAGTGATATTTACATACATGTATGTAAATATATAGATATATATATATATATATATATATCCGGTGCTAATTATGTGATTATTATTATTATTATTATTATTATTATTATTTATTCACCAATTTTACGATCTATTTATATATATATATATATATATATATATATAATGCTTCACGACGGTGCTTGCGGTTCTGTGTCTGATGTTGTTGGCGTATTGTCGTCTTGCTGGAGCGTAGGTATTCGCCGACGGCTCTCGAGCAGAGCATCGAGTTCATCCGCGACACCATCGCTATGCGCGACGATGTGAACACGTCGCACGCGGCCGGAACGCCGGCGAGCGAGCAGTGCCATCGCGGTGCGAAGAACACGAAAAACATCGTCGGCATCATCGGGCCGGGCTCGTCGGCCGTCACCATCCAGGTGCAGAATCTGCTGCAGCTGTTCAACATACCACAGATTGGCTACTCGGCGACCTCGCGCGAGCTCAGCCGAAAAGACTTCTACAAGTACTTTCTGCGGGTCGTGCCCTCGGACGAGTTCCAGGCCAAGCTCATGGTTGACGTCTTGCTCAAATTCAACTGGACCTACGTGATCACGATCAACACCGAAGGTGCGTCGGCCTATTTCACATTTGTTTCTGGAGAGCACTATATTATATATACATGTATATATATATATATATATATATATATATATATAAATATATCTATCTATATATATATGTATAAAATAATGTCTGGAAATAATGTATGTGTAAATATGTCTGGGTTCTCTGCTGAACAAGTCATTCACTCGCAATGGCGCCTTTTGTAAAGTGATGTCAATAATTTTACGGTTATTCCTAAACAAGACATGTTCCCCCCTCTCCCTATTCTATTGAACAACTTTTACTAACCTTTAAAAGTATCAAAAAACAATATATAGATTTCTAGACGAGCACTGCCGAGTGTGCAAACGTATTGTAAATGATTTATTTATTTATTTAAAATAAATACATTAAATTTACAATTTAAATAAATAAATTGTAAATGATTAATAAATCATCACAATATTTTCTATGTATATATATATATATATATATATATATATCTTTTTTTTGCTACTTCTAAAGGCTAGTGGAACTTGTTCAATAGAATAGAGGGAGGATGGGGGAACATGTCCTGTTTAGGAATGACCGTGAAATTCCTGAGATCTGCTAAAGTGACGTGGATAATAGGACATCACCTTACAAAAGGCGCCATTGCGGGTGAACGACTTGTTCAGCAGAGAACCCAGACATGCCGTTGTGTGCTAAAGATATAATTTTAGGACTATATCGATGGTGGTTCAATTCGTTATATAATTACCGTAGGCCTTTCATGCGCCCCCGGCTTGCAGTATATATTCTACTTGTTGCTCTATGGACGTTGATCGCAATACGAAGTTATTTCAAGCACTAACTGCGACAGTTAGAAGAGAAGTAGATTTTTCAGAACCCAAATTGTGGGTTGCCTTCGCGTAGCCAGCGTGAGTTTCTTCCTGACGAAGCTGAACTGTTTGCCCAACACAGCGCTATGTCTGGTTTCGTTCACCCGTAATGGCGCCTTTTGTAAAGTGATTGTCCGACCATCCACATCAGTACAACAGATGATAGTCAATTCAAAATCTCGCACACCAGCAAGACATTTCTGCCTCCTCCCTTTCCATTAGGAATTTGTTTCATGAACAAAATTATATATATATATATATATATATATATAATATATATACTCCCGACACGTGAGCTGTAGGTATACCTGGACAGCAGATCTTGATATATATATATATATATATATCGTTGGCAATGCATGCACGCAGGTCTCCGGAGACCTCCTGAGAGTGTGCAGGATGGCCTCGGTAAGCCCACAAACGAACAGATACGGCGATGCACACGCAGAGTTGCCTCAGCAATACCCCTAAACGAAACTTGCTCGTATGTAAGAGTTGAACTTTGCGCAACGACCACGCGAGACGATCTAATTCATGCATGTGCCCTGTTCAGTTCGCGAGACACGCAGCCCCTACACTGGCAGGAAGAAAAATATTCCGACTTTGTTCACCGACTTTCATGCAAATGTTGACAAGCCTGCACTATGGTGGCCCGCACTCTACAGTGTTCTCCAATTGGTTTTCTCGTTTAAACTACTCCCCCTATGCACTGAATGACGTGAAGAGGCTGCCGCATGCATGCATATATATATATATATATATATATATATATATATATACGTATATATAGTCTTAATTTATTTAGTCATAATTAGTCGGCACGCAGTAGTGGTTCTCCAACAAACAATGCCACCTCATTCTAAGACGGAACGTGTGTCGGTCGGTCGATCGGCTCCTGCGTTTTATAGAGTGTCGCATGTTTGAACGAATTTCGGCCTTTCGCTAAAGAAAGCGATAAGTGGTGGTGCATACTCATTGTCTATTGACAACGGCGGTAAGTGACGACGGCGGTGTTCCTGTCCGCAGCTGAGTCGCTTGCCTGGTTGGTCGGTCGGACGTTGGGTGGCTGAGTGGCTGGGTGCCGCATTTGGTCATGGCCTCAAAGCGCTGCCGTCGTAATATTGGTCAGTGTGGGCGAAAGAATCATTGCGCAAATTGACCCATGGCCAGTGGCTCGGCGTTGTTGGCGGCGGCAGCAGCAGCAGCAAACGAACCAGCGAAAAGAGAGAGAGAAGCACACTCGCGGGTGTGGGAATGAGAACGACAAAACGTCTCTCGAACGAGTTGGCCTCACCATGCCGTCGGTCCATTGAGCCCACACCTATGGGACGATCCACAAATTTAGGCTGTCCACGACTGGACCGGACAGCGCTAGACTCATCTCTCTTCGGGCGAATTCTGCTGTCTGAGCGCATCCCGCTATCCGTATTGCGTGTACACACAGATACACTTCTCCTTGCACTTTGTCCACGTTCAGCACGTGGAAAAAGTGCAGGGAGAAGTTTGTGTAAGTGTATGGGTGTGAGGGAGAGAGAAAAAGAGACGCGGAAAACATGGACACACAGAAGATAGATAGTAAAGTAATTTAACGATAAACACTAAAAGTCAGCTCCAGATCGATATCAGTGCCAACTTGTTACTACCTTAGTGACTTGATGTTGCAGCTAGGGCGCATTCAATCCAGATCATGACTGCCGCCTGTGAAGGAGGAGCACGCAAGAGGGGCCCGTTTTGTTGAGCTGCGGGGGTTAGTAGGCCGATCCTCTGTACGCCAACCGTTAGTTCCAGATATAGTATAAGCGGTCACCGAAAAAGCTGGTAGCGTCCCGGCACGCTTTCAGCGCGCTCTCTAGCTCCCAGAGATCTAATGGTGCTGACATGATGACGAGTCACGTTACCCAGCAGTAACCAACTCGAGCAAACCAAACGTAGCAAATTCCTTTCTCAGTTATTAGAATAACAAAGTCAGCCCAGGAATCGATGACAAGCTTATCTCACAACTTATAAGTAGAATTTTTACCTATGCACGTGTGCAGCTTGCGCTTTCTATAGGTGTGGCCTAATGTGCTGACGGTATAAGAAAAGTATGCATATGTATATGTATATATATATATATATATATATATATATATATATGGGAGGAAAGGTATCCTCTGCTTCATCACAGCGTATCCTATGCATTCTGCCTGATATCAGAGGTATTGTTTTTCCTGTTACAACAATGTTATTATATATAGGCAGGTCGACATAATAAATTTGGGCACACGAGTTGATTGTATGGTTTTACGAATATCCTACTGTAGTAGTCGTGGGCTAACATTTATCACTATAGGTCTGCTTTCTTGCAGGCAATGTTTTCATCAAGCAATTTGAAAATAAGTTAGTATTTGTTGTCTATGTAGTTGCATATCTGCTGTACAGTAATTCGCTTTCTTGCTCTGAGCAAAATAACTCTTTTAATTTCATTGTTTGTTACATTATCAAATTCGCAGAGTCGCATTAATGGGTGGTGCAATACCGTCGTCTTTAAGCAAACATCTTTTTGAAACCGCAATCGAGCCATATATGTTTATTTGCTGTTGTCCAGAATATAAGCAATATATTTTGGGTGGTATCTTTCTCTATCAAATGAAAGATATAATTCAAAATCAGTGATATCTTATAGGGAATGTTTATGAAAGTAGTATTTTTCTAATTCCCATTTTCAGTAGTATTTTATTAAGTCTTACAGGAGTCATTGAAGTAGAGCGCAAGCAGTCCCCCTGGTTGTAACACATTTATAAATTTGAAAAAGTCTTAAAGTAGTTCTTTACCGTGTGTCAGAAAAGTGTCAACTTCCTGGGAATCATTTTTATGGAGGCAGAATTTTGTGTATAAATTTAGAGCGCTAGGAATGTCTAGGTAACAGCAATTGATTTATAATTTGCGTGACATGTAGCTTAGGACGGTAGCATGCACGGGCAAACTATACAATGCGACATACTTGCTGTGTACCTTGACACATGTTTTTATATCGTAATTTTGGTTGCTAAAATTAATTCACACGTATATATATATATATATATATATATATATATATATATGTGAGGCCATTATACGGTAGATATCGATATAAATGTATCATCTTTATGTATCGGCTATTCCCATACCACTTGCTTGAGTTGCTACAAAAACTGCTCGACGGAGGAGGTCGTAACGTGCCATCACATTCCAGCACCAAAATCAGTAGCACTGCAGCAAGGGCAACTGCCTGACAGAATCGCTCTGCTTTGTAATAAACCGGACAATATCACGCAAACACGGTGACCCTTTGCTGCGCCTTTGCGCCTGCATCGGCTGCAGAAGGCCCACATCGCAGTGTCACGTCACAATAAAAGCAAGCGTGATACATGACACAGATACCCTCTACTACCAACACAGGGTGGAGGAAGAGATGTAGAACGAAACTGAGAAAGAAAGAGAGAGAGGGAGGAGGGAGGGGTAAAGAAAGTGAGAGAGAGGGGGGGATAAAGAAAGTGAGAGAGAGGGGGGGGGTAAAGAAAGAGCCCCCTCTATGCCCTGTGGCGATTGCGAATCATTCGTTGTCCGCCTGCTTGCCGTCGATTTTATAGCGCATCGTAAATACCCATCGCAACGCTAATGGCAGCTTAACAACTGAGCACCGATGAGCTAGAGCCAGAGCTGGAACCGTCGCTGCTTCTGCTGAGTCGCCCTCGTCGATCGAGTCGCCGCCGCCGCTCAAACGGCCCACGGTCTCTGTTGGCCCGTTGCTCTTGATCCGGCCATCCGGGCCGACTTTTGCCAGCATCCTACCGTCGGGGGGGGCGAGGGGGGGCGAAGACGTCGGGAATTCCCTAAGTCTACTTAACGCACTACGTGGGTTGTTTTCGCTCTAGGCGCTCGCCCCCCTGCCGGCTAAGTCTAGATTTTGTCGCCGCACTGACAGACATTACGCCTCACCGGCCAACTGTCTGACCGGCTGGCTGGCTGACTGGCTAGCGAACTGAATGACTGACTCCATCTTTGGTCGGGAGACTGTCTTGAAACATCAGCGCAGCTGCAGCGTGAGGTAGAGGCTCTTCTTCATCGTCGCCCAACAGTGTCGCCAAATGGCTATTTATTTATTTATTCTATGAAGCTATTTATATATACCTATTTAAATTATCAAGGACAATTACCCTTAAACTTCTTGCAACAGTCAGTGAACGTTGCGCGCTCCCTTTTAATGTCATGCGTATTACCGTAGGGACACAGACGATACATCTATGAATTATAGCAAAAGAAATGAATCTTTATAATTTATTTTTAACGCTCTGTTATGTTAGCACCTTGAAGTGAACAATTGTTTCCGCATGAACGTATGGTCTCGGATTCTCTAACCCAGAGTTAGCCCAGTTCAACTATGTGAACTGAACAAATGCTGAATGAATTGATATATAAATATATATATATATATATATATATATATATATATATATATATACCAAACCGGTACGAGCTTCAGAGTCCGGAACACGATCTACAGAGCACTAAGCGCTTAGGCCCGTCTAAACGATTATCAACGATTGGGTATCGCGAATCGCAGCCGATTTCGGCGTTTGAGCGCTTCGAACGCGAGCACACACACGGTGTTGATAGCTACTCAAGCTACTAAAAAAAAGCGCTCGCTGCTGACAGGCATCAGAGATGTGCAAGAAGGCACTGGCTATTTGGCCATGAATGGCGGCTACCCTCTCCGCCATCTCCGAGGCAAGTCTGTGCTGCTATAGGGTTTACGCGGGCGCGTCGCCGATCCACAGTGGTATGAACCGAGAAGAAGTTCGAGCTTTTCTATTTTTCTTGCTCCTGCTTCGAACTGCGCGTTCTTCATCTTCTTTCACTTTGGGAGACGAAAAAAGTGCGTGCCAGACACGGTCAAACGGATCCGAGCGCCGTATGCAGAAGCAGAGAAGAAGCAGTATATTAGCGTCAACGACACCGACAAGAATAACAACAACAACAACAGACACCTTGCTCGGCTTCCTGATGTTGCCAAAGCTACTGCTAGGGCAGCGATGACGGCAGTGGTGGCATATGCGAGCGTCTGGCCAAGAAGTACAACATCGATGTGGTATTTGGAGAACGCTCGACCATCAGGCGAAGGCGGAAGCGGAGACGCAGAAGCAGACGGCCTACACGCAGCGGCATTCAAAGCAAAACGCCAACCAGAATTGTGTATCCACTCTCCTATTCCCCCTCCACCTACCGTACGCCTCGTCCCCCGTCACCCCTTCCTCCGTCACCCCCTCTCCGTCACCCCCTCCCCGCACCCACACACACACTCACACATACCCATCTCATACGTACATACACATAGATCGACGTGACGACGAGAGACGGTCGGTCGGCGAATGCCACGTAGGAGCGCTGCTACGAGCGCGGATATGGCGACTTCTTTGGGCTGCTGAGGCTGAAAATCGACACCCCACTTCGTCTCTCTCTTTTTTTCTGCCTCTCCCGCAGAACTTTGTGTATATGCCCCCAGTCAACCAGTCAACTCTGGCAACTAATTCGCTCACTTGCAGCCACCACTCTGTTTTGTGCGCGCACGAAAGAAGAAGAAAACGATGAGGGCGATGAGGCCGATGATGAAGGGGAAAGAGAGTCATAAGGGCGTCGTATAAGGAAGGCGGGTAAGAGGATAAGGAGAAAACGAACAACGAGAGGCCAAGATTGATGAGCTCTTCCGATCGGCCCGCTAGCCAGCTGGCGGGCCGATTCGTCGTTGCTGCCTGGGGACCGATAACGGTCGGATGATGCTGAGACGCGTCTCCGAGGAACAGCCTTCATCATTCTTGCCAACGATCGACAGCGACGACGACAACAACGGCGACGACGACGACGACGACGACGTGATTCTCGTCGTCGTACGGGGGTGCGAGGATGTAGGTGGGTGAGTGGTCGGTCGGTAAGCTAGTACGTCAGTCAGACAGCCAGCTGCACCGGCGTGGGCGTCGGCCAACAGCGCTCGACCGTCGCTCGGCCGTGAGTTGTCTGTCGTCGAACGCCAGCACCTACGGAACAGGCTGCCACCGCTATTTGTATGTCTGTGCCGCGCTCGGTACCGCCAGGCCCGTGTTTCCGGCGCCACCGTTCGGCCACACTACTTAGAAATGTACGATATGTATGTATATATACATATATATATATATATATAAATGCTTGTAAAGTGTGTTTGTCAGTGTATAGGCCCCGGAACCGCTCCCGGCTACACGAAGGTATACACAAGCGTCGGATCGTCGTCGCAGTACACGCGATAAGCTAAACAACGTGGTCGATGCTGGATGTGTGGCCAAGCAGCATCGTCGTTTGATCGTAAGTTGGTTGGTTGATTGGTTGACGTAAGCTAACCTCGCCCCGCCAAGCGAAGCCAAACTAACCTAATTTCACCAGCCAGCCAGACAACAACTATCCAAGTTACTCCCACACGCATACCATAACCAATCGACGGCCTTGCTGAGTTCTTGCCCACAATCTTGTGCTCTGTCTTTTGCCTTCTCTCTTTCTCCCTTGCACACATGCAACAACATACACACACAGAGTCTCAATATTCCTCTTCCACACACACACACACACTCACTCATTCACTTTCCTCTTCCTCACGGCGCATTCGTATTCAATATTGGCTCGTGGACGGGCCCAGGTGCTGGATAGATACCTACCACCACCATTTCTATAATAATAACAGTTGCATCGTACCCAAAATGCAGGAGCATCTACAGGAGCGCAAATGTTCAGCGCCTTGATTTTCTCGCTTTTCGTCGTTTCCACTTGCCTTCAGTGTATTCGCAGGAGTAATATATACTCCAAAAACGATGGAAACCGCCTCACCGCACTATATTTCTGTCTACACCAGCTGACAAACTCAAAACAAGAACGGGCTGTCCGTCGCTTGTTTTGCGGTTTGCTTGCGTACAGTAGAGTGCCAATGCAGCCAAATCGGCGGAAGAAACAGCCCGCGCCTCAAGTCAGGAAAATATGGCCGAACAATAACTCCTCATAAACATAATGCAAAACCTCCTAAAGGACATTTATCCTGAATATACGAAATATAAATTCGGTGTCATTGTTTAGAAGTGCGGAAGAATACCTTATGATATTGACTGGCTATAGGTAGGAAGGGGAGAATATTCAGAGCAGCCACTATATGTATATATATATATATACAGCCAGACAGCAATGTGGACGACTATGGGCCTTCGTTTGTCCTGCTTCGTTTTATACATAGATAGGTCACCTACAAAAAAACAATCGTAAACCAGTACGTAAGAGGAAATCCGTCAACAAAGGCGAGACTTGCTGCTTGATCGATTTGTGCCGATGAAGATCGATGCAGATAGGACCCGCAGCCTCGACCTGCCCTGGTCGTTAGGAAAAGCGTTGTGCATGACACCACACTTCGACACGCCACCGTCTATTCTGGCCATGCTGCAATATTCTCTCTAGACGACGTGGCGCCGGGTGGGCATATCGTAACGCTGTGTACGTAGCGTACCGAAAGCGAAGGGGAGAGAGGGGTATCTTGAAGGGAAGAGAGGGGTATCTTGGAGAGGAGAGAGGGTTATCTTGAAGAGAAGAGGGAGATATCTTGAACTTTTCCGGCTTCTGCCTCTCAGATTTCGTCGACCTCTCTGTGTGATTCGCAGGGCCTTACAGCTTTCTCACGGCATTCAGTATCAGGTTGAGCACGAGCAAGTCCACAGCCAGACAGACCTCTCTTGACCAGGTCGTATAGGTTTACGCCTATCCAGAGCGCCTCCTCTTTACGGTTCAGTCTTATTTGGGCCAAAGACAAAAGCCAAACCCGGTGCTCGCCGAGTCACACGCCCTAGTGCTTTTAACTTCTACTCCGGTCGTACCGCAAACATATACATACAGTACAGGACGGCGGCTGGCGACACGCAGACTTCTCTGCACTACACGGGCTCTTACAAGTCATGTGTATCTTCGGACACGTCTGCCAATCGGCTGCCAACCACCAACTGACGAATCGAAAATTTGCGTCGTTGTTATTACAGCCCCACTGCTTGGGTGGTGGCTAGCTCGGCTTGCCCTTCGTTGACTGACCATCGCTCCCGCCGGCCGCTACACGGAGGAGGTTAATGGCCAACAGAATGACTTTCGCCAGACGTATTTGTCGGTACGTGCCGAAAAGCCGAGGGGTGGCTGGCTGGACCCCGCAGTTCTCCGCCACGCGTTTACGTCGGTTTTCCCGGTCCGAGGCAACATCTGGTAGTTCGCATAGTGCGCGGCCGCAAAGGTCGCGAGCGAGGTCCATCCAGCATGGCCAGACGAAGCACGTGCGAGCTGTAACCACTCACGCAGTCGCTATTCGGAGACAGCTCATTTTACGGCTTACCGATACAGTCGACCCACGGTGTACATATGGGCTGGCGTATTCAGTCGCAGGGCTCGAACGAGTTTGGAGCGAGTAAAATTTTCAATGTTCTTTTGGCCGATAGCGAGCGGCAGTTCCAGCACCACCGAGCTCATCGCACGGCGAAGCTGCTGCACACCTCGTTACACTGGAATGCGCACGTTTGTACAGATAGATAGACGCACATACGGACAGACAGACAGATAGATGGCTAGACGAACTCGAGTCGGGAAGAGAGGAGAGCCTGGAGATGAATTCGAAAGCGATCGCTGCCTGACAGCTTATTACACTGCTCTTCATTTGGCTTAATACTCGTAGGCCGGCCATGGCCAGAGCCGTTGAGCCGAAACGGGGCCGGATCTTTTCGTCTTCTTCTTTGTCGTTTTCCTCGTGTCTGCTTCTTTCCTTTTCTTTCTCTTCTGTTTTAGCGGCGCTCCGCTCCAGTGCCGCTGCCGCTGCTACTGCTGCTTTGGCGTCTCGCATTGATGAACTGGTAGTTCTGTTTGGTATGCGCTTTTTTTTTCTTGCCAAATGCTACCGTCATCATCTCTCACTTTGGCCCACACCGCTATAAAAATACGCACCGCTACAAAAACGGCGCACGCTTGCGAGGACTCTCCTTAGCCACGCGCATAATCGGAGTAGCAGAGAAGAAGAAGAACCCGGATGTGCGCGTAGTAAGGAGTAAAGGTATTACGAGCAGCCACTTTTTCGACAGTTTGCAGTGTCCTCTTGTTCAGTACAACGTGAAGTCAGCTATACCTGGAAAACCAGGCCAACCTGCAGTTAGGGGAAAGACGTTCATGGAGGGCTGTGTTTAACGGGTGCCTGTTTCCGTGTACCCAGGTGGTGGAAACATCAGTCTGCAACACTGACTTAGTTAGCAACAGGTACGCAGAAGCGACAACACAACTATCGTACTCTACTCTATACTATAGATTGCGCTTCTACTTGAAATCAGCTCTCGACAATAAACTGTCTGTCGGCAGTGTTGGTAGAGATGTTGGCGGCGCCAGGTCGGCATGCGGCTAACCACTAGACGTATAAAGGAATGCCCGTGGCACGTAAGTCGCGTGATCACCTGTGTCGTCGTTGCTTTCGCGGCTACCCTCATCGCCCTGCCGTCAGGACGAAGGCACAGTTGTGGTGGTTGTTGTTGTCATCGTCCTAGTCACCGGCGTCGCCCTCGAGTCGAACGCAAAGCAGGATTTGGAGCCACAGACCTCTCGGCCCGACAACACAAAGCAACATGGCGGCTTCCGTTTCGGAAATGAATGCTGCTATCTGCGGAGGAGCAACACGGCAGCAATGCGGAGGCTCGCCAACTTTTCGCCTCTTCATTGTTGACCTCGTTCCTTGGCCTTCCGTTCAACGTGACCCTTCGTGGCCGATTTTCGTGCTTTCACACATTCTGACCCGATGTCTGATCGGGCCCGATCGAGCCCAGGTCGTGGAGTCGCCCTCCCTCGGGCTACCATGATGTTTGTTGGGCTGTCTTCACTTTATTTGCCTTTCTACTTAGTTGCCTTTGGTCTCCATCTCTTATTCCTCCTTTCTTTGACCTCCATCTCTCTCTCTATCCTCCTTTCACCTCATGTGCCTGGGTTACATTGGTAGTTGCACTGGTGGCGGTCGTTGAGCGTGCCTGCGCGCGGGTTCCGAACCGCCTAATGTGGTACAATAAGGGGCATGTTCGACAGCCGCATAACTACCAGTTAGACGAGTGGACGCCGTCCTAGTTAGGTGGATAGCGACGATACCGCGTTGCTGCTGAAACTAGACGAGCTTTCGATACAGCCCGACAGACAGGGGCGGCTGAGCCAGAACGACCCGTGGCGCTGGAAGGATTGCCACGAATCGTCTGGCCTGTGTGCGCTAGGGGTGCTCGAGCTGACTCCTGCCTGATCGCAGCGTCGGACGTTCGGCAGAGACGGCCGCAGCCTAACTAAACATCTACGATATGCGGTTACCTTGATTGGTGTTTGTCCTCTCACCATCTGTGCGCCACCCGTGCCATACGACTGTATACGCAGAAGATCGGATGACCTGCAAACGAACGTCTTACTAAAATCTTCTGCGCACATACTCGCGTCTCGAGTATACGTTGAAGTCGTGTCCCGATGGCAGGAGGTCAAGAGGCACCCTGATGGCTGCGTGAAGTGACGACTTCGTTTTGATGTTTCACTTTTCTTGCATTTTCTCTCATGTGTGGGATAGCGATTTTACCGTACGGCTAAACGTGTAGGCTGGAAATGATGGTACGTGTGACGTGTCCTACGCCGCTGTTCTGCAATGCAGTGTGCACACCTAAACGGACATTGCTACATCGCTTACAGGGGGGAAAAAAACCCAACCGAGAGGACATCGAAAGTTCTTTTCGGTTGAGGGGTTGAAGTCAGAGCCAGCAGCAGCAGGCCGACTGATGAACAACTTAAGGTGCTAACGATTTTTACTAATAAGCTTTGACACACTAAATTATCGTGAGCTTGCGTCTAGTGAAAACTAGCAAGCCTCGCCTAATTTCTAGCGGCAGGACTCGTCTCGTTTCTAGTTGACTTACTTCAAGGTCACTGTTAACTAGCAGTTTGGTGTAAGTAGTATAAATAACAATAATAATTCACATGACTCGTTTAATCAATGGTAATTGCATAGATTACACTAAGGAATATAATTTATAGGCTGAGAAAGTTTGTTACGCGTTGTATTTGTTACCAGCAATAATGGTGGCTAATATCCCATTAGTTATATTGTTGTTGTTCTTGTTGCTGTTACTACTGTTTCTACCACAAGAATCGCGGGTCAGTCTGACTAAAACTAACGCGCGTTTTGCAAGAAATGTGTTACGGGAGCATGCATGCCTTGAATGAGTTAGTTAGCGGCTAACAAGCCGCGATTACGAAGGCGAGGCACACGACAGCGAAAAGTAAAGCATCCTGTTTTTGTTTGTTGGCTATGGCCGATTTCGGGAAGACGAATGCTGGAAAGCCCTATCATCCGAACTGTCGTCGACGTCCCTGCGTCCTACCAGCCTGTGCTTAAACCTATGCGTATTTGTGTGTTTGTATGCGCACTTGTCTATGCATGTGCGCTCTGCGTTAATCATCTGCTTAGACTGTTAAGGACAGCTTTAGCCGGTACTAACGGTCACAACAGCGGCGTGCAGGGTGTACGCGTTGCCAGGTTCCCTCCACCCCTTCACCAGCTTCAGATAGAGTGGTTGTGGGGCAACGTCATTGTTACCTAGAACAAAAGGCGACTCACTCGCTGCAGTCTGTACCGTATTGCTGTAGTACTAGTAGTAGAAGTTGTTGTTGTTGTTGATATTATTGTTGTTGTTGTTATTGATTTTATTGTTGTTGTTGTTGATTTTATTGTTGTTGTTGTCGTTGATGTCACTACCGGCCCCTTGGCTTCACCTGGCTTGCCGGTGTTCTGTATCGCATAGCCGGTCCCGTCTCGTATTCGCATGCAGCCCCTCGTATACCTGCTGTGTCGTCTCATCTTGTTTCAGCCCGATCTTAACAACACTCGAAGGCGAACGCTTCCCTTCCGGGGCCGAAGTTCTAATGCACTTCCTTTGTGGGACTCGGTACTGGCTCATTTGTCTTCCTCTCTCTTTCTCTCCATATATATATATATATATATATATATATGAAGAAGGCTCGGCAAAATCAAATATTTAAATTTTTAAGTTTAAACCGATACCACGAAGGGTTTTCGGTTTATTCTGCTTAAAAGTGCCTTTTATTAGCTACACACAAAAACATTTCGCGATATTCGGCGGCTGCGCCTATTGTTTAAGTTTAGTTCAACGAAGTAAATAAACCGAGCCTCGGTGATTTTTATGGAGTTGGACGTTGAGGTGCAACGAATCTGCGTCAAATTATATGTTAGTGGCCAAATCATACGCTCTAAAGTGGTGCACATTTACGATTTGGTTATCATGATCAGGCAGTGCCCCGAAACACTGTGCACAGTTCGCGACGGACGTAAAGAGATCAATTGAAACCCCTTCGGGACTGAGCTCTAATCTTTGATCGTTTTTTTTTATTACAAGGGAATTATATTACATCACTTCCTTTAGTTTTTCCTACCTGGTTCCACCGTCATTACAAAATACTTCACCAACATTTTAAGGCGATTGCGCAAAAATGTCAGACGCACGAGGCCTGAACTCTGAGCAAACAACTCTTTGAACATCCATTACAACAACGTACAAGCGCACATAAATTTACTGAATTCGGATTGTCTTATAGAACAATTTTGATTTCTATACTTTCGTAGCCTTCCTATTCACCGAACCTAGCTTAGTGCTACTTTTTCCTGTTTTAACAAATACAAATTGAAGAGATAACGATTCGAGACTACAGAGGAAGAATGAAAGAAAGTGGTATACGTGCATTGCACTTTCGACAATTAAATCATTATTATTTGTCTTTATAAATGTTTCAGAATTTTTTGATTCGCCTTCGTATACCAAATTTTCAATTTCAAACGTAGTTTATTCAAATATGTAAAACTGCATTTTATAACACGTAAGTTCTCAGTAAATAAAAATTGGTGAAAAACGAAGATTCAGGCAAGGGTATATAAAAATCACACTTGACGAAATACTGGAAATGCTTTGTATAAGCACTTTACACAAAAAGTGGTTATAGTGAGTATTCATCATCACGACGACTTCTATACAGCAAATGGTGCGTTTGTTAGAAGCCGAGCAATAAGGAAACAACACGCTCCCAAATATACACGCAAACATGGTACACTATTCGTACAGCATTTTTATAATGCACAACAACTATAGGTAACAAGACACATATATAATTGTAACTTTCCAATCTATACAAAGCACGACAATCCAAATTCGCAATATACTTATATCACAGGCCAGATTTAGACTGTGAAATTAAAAGCATTTTCTAATTTGCGAGCAAATAGGTACTTTGTTGTAAGGCAGCAGACTCAGGTTTCATAAAGACGGCATGCAAGTATGTATTGACTGGATGTCAAGAAACTAAGGGCACTGCAAAAATTGTTGCACGCCTAGCTGATGTTCAACTAAGAGCAGGAACTAGTGGAAACGTGATCTCCGTGTCCGCGTCCAGTTCAATGTCTCGCGAAATTTTATATGCTAACATAGAAACCCGCTGGCTATATATTTTTTTCATCGTGAATCACAGTTAAATCAACTAAACAAGTTACAGATCGCATCCCTTGTCATCATGATTCTGTATTAGTCTGGCTCTCCAGAGAATTCCATTATAGCCACCACCCCAAATACCAAAACATAGCACTGGTAAGAACAGGGCTTTGTACGCTAGAAGTAAACTCTTTGCGGGGATCCCAATAAATTTTATTCTACATAGCGTAGATATTACAGCATAGCATCCGTATCAAAATTCTGATTATTCACTCCAAAGAGCAGCATCGTGTCATCAGCAAAAGCCATATCAAAGCCATAGTTTAGCACCTGTACTTTTAATAGTCCTGGGAAAAGTAGTGGACTTTAATAACAATCAGAAGAATAGGACGTTTCGTTTTATTCTTCTAAATTATTATTCAGAAGGAATATGTCCGAGAACGAAACCCTTAAGGGGTATAGATATCAATCTGCCGCTACTAAGACTCCATTATACCTGCTCGAACCACCTTTCTCCGACCTGAGAGATAGGACCGAAACCAGGCAACAGCCTGCGCTAAAAAAACTCAGCTAAACGAGCATTTGGAACAGAAATCAAGACAATTGAAAGCAGCTGACACGTCAAGAAATTCTGCTAGACATTACTGTGTATCTCGCCCGAATCGGGCACCCGCTATCTTAAGTGGTCCAATGCGAGGTCAATCAACTTACTCCTACAAAATTTGAACTCCTTAGGCGAAAGAAAACTGATCGACCCCAAATGTTGATTCCGCCTGACCAACACCAGTTTCTCGATGACCTTTAAGATTTAATCAACCTCCGAGATCGGCCTATAGTTAGCTATGCGGTTTCGTTCACCCTTTCTTTTAAATAAATGAAACACCGCCGTATCCTTCAGCAATGATGGGAAGCAGGCAGAATCAAACGAACAATTTATAATGGTAGTCAGATGTTATATATATATATATATATATAATTTTTTTTCTTCCCTATATATATATTTTTTTAATTATTACCTATATATTTTTTAATGAGAACTAAAGCATTGTATTATGCAGTTCCTATAATAAACCACGTTTTGAATCTTGAATCTTGAATACCAGCAGATAGCGGTCCTTCCTGGTATTTCACAAATAAATGGTGCTGACAAATGCCATAATTTGTTGAAACTGACTATTCAGCCAGCTCCGCAAAAACTGCTCAGTTGGCCTACGTCGCCTGGACTAAGGTGATTGGTATAGTATATCACGCAAGCGTGATTAGCAACGCCCAATCACCGTAAACCGTTTGTAATACTCAAGAAGTGATTCAGCGGACTATAAAATACAGACACAAATAGATGACAGAGAACCAGCCTGCGAGAGTTGTAAGATATATATATATATATATAGAGAGAGAGAGAGATAAATTAGTACAGAAAACGCACATTTAGGGAAGGAAGCACCGACGAGGCTCAACAATAGTCCAAAGCATCTGTCCATGGAAATTGTTGTACCATCAGAGGCATTATGCTGTTTGGGTTAGTTCATCTGTATCAGCGAGCCGTCATTGCTTCTTAGGGCATGCCGACCTGCAGTAAAAATAGGAAACAGGCCACAAAAAAAATGTGTCCTATCGTCCAGTCATCCAGGTAAGGTAGGAGCAGTCATATGCTAGCAGTCGGTCAGCAGATGGCATTCGGCCGGGTTAGGGACTCAACCTTACCAACCCTAAGGCCAGAGGACAAAAGCCAGCGCAAAGGCGAAAACGAAGACGACAATAGTGGATTGGGCGTGGTGTGCATTGGGCTGATATTTCGGCCTTAATACGAAGGCCATATTTAGTCATGATCCTCTAGGTTCCTTTTCGTCCGTCGCCCCTAAGGGCCTAGGCCGAGAGGAGAACTACCGGCGAAGCAAATAGTAGGCTAGGTAGGTGGTGAGGCCAATTTCGAGGTCCGAGTTCCGGCCGCCAGGCGTTCAACAACTGCACGTATAAGCTCAAATGATTTAGCGATGACAGCCATCGCTCAGATAGGCCAGCTTCGTGTAGTGCTAGCTCAGATGACTCAGATGCTGACCTCATCACTTAATCCGAAGATTCGCCGCCGTGAACCTGCTGGAGAAACACAGCCTGCCGACGGCGATGGTAACGGAAGCGAAGCAGTGTTTGCGTTGGGCCAAAACAAGACCTTCCGTGAAGTAGACTAAGTCCGCGACCAACAAGAGGGCGGGCTGCTGCTAATCCAGATAACAACGCTGTACTTACTCCGCCTACTGGCGTTGGTTTGTTGCTGTTGCAGTTGTTGCTGCTGCTACCGCCTTCTATTGCCTATCATTATCGTTCGTTGTTGCTGTAGCTAGTACATAGGCATACTTTACTATGGACATAGAACAATTGCGACGAGAGAGTTTTTGAGGGCATCAGACAAGCAAATGCTTACGAACACGAAGCGAGAAGCATTTGTCTTGCTACAGTAGAGCAAACCTGCCGCGCTGCATTGCGTTAAAGTTTGCTTTGTGAGCACAGGCCCTTTTCTACCCGTTTAGCGAAGAACCTGTTTAGCCTACGAGCTCGCCCATTAGGGAAAAAAAACTAGACGATAACATAGGTTTTAGTATATATATATATATATATATATATATATTTGCAACACAAGCCCTCTGAAGAGTTCTAACTCGTATATATATATATATATACATACATATAAATACATTATTCCACAGAGTCTTTTGTGTATATATATATATATATATATATATACATATAAATACATTATTCCACAGAGTCTTTTGTGATATCCTTATATTTTCTAAATCTCAATTGTATTGCAGCATAGCACCGTGTGCATCACCGCGTGTATTTTAAATGCGAGAAATAATACAGACACACACAGGCTCGCCTGGCTAAGTTAAGACCCCGCAAGGTTACCGATCGCGCCACTCAGCAGGCTTCCTATTTTGTTGCGGTCTCTCAAAAAGTACCGAATAGCGGAGACATTTAAAAATGGCAATCTAACATTTAAATTTTAAGCAAAGGGTAAAGATCAGTCGACACTTGTTCTAAAGCTTGTATAGCTTATCAGACCAGCACAGTGCCCTGCAAGTAGCAAATTGTAAGAGCCGAATTCATGATTGTTGTATTTTCAATTTTGAGTATTAAACGCAAAGGCTAACGAAAAGTTGCACGTAAACCAAGGTGCACTTTTCCAAAACATGTAACATTTCTAAAATTAAAATTCGCAATGCCTTTCAAAGCTGTCCGGTATGCCTTGTCAAGCGCTGTCATATAGGCTAACAACAGGGAAAAAACTTGAAAACTTTATGCTTGTGTGTTCCTTTTGTTGGACGTCTTTATCTAAGAGTAGGCCACTTTCACATAAATTCCTGCCAGAACAATTCAATAACGAATGAATATTTTGATCATGTTGGCATATTTTAGATCAAGTCAGCCCACTTGCATGAGATGTTAGATTGGCAAGTGAAATGACGCTGAGTGGAAGACTAACTAGTTAAACACTCAGTTAATGAGAGTGCGTTTTTGGAAAACAACGTTTTTGGTCGTGGCGGTCACAAAGAAATCTGAAACGTAAAGGAATACTTTGGATAGGATACACACGCATTTGTACAACGCTTCATGGAATGGCGTTATGCTCGACCTTCTTCTGTATATCGTTTCTCCTAGTATGACGTTTATCCAAAAAGCCGTTCAAGCTCAACTTCATCTTAAGTATGCCTCCACGCGTAAGTCGACCTAAGCGTATTCAAGTCAAGCAGCTCATATATCAGTTTAAAGTGCCCCATTGAGAGGTAAAGTATTTGCAGAAAAATATGTTAGCTAGTTCCAAGAAATAGCCTGCTACGAAAGCTAGGAGGTTCAAGCATATTAGGCTGCGTGGATGGAAGAGTCATACTTAGGTCACGCTACAGAGATTGAGGACTATGGCCTGAGAAGAGGGGGGGGGATATGAGGATTACACCAACAAACATCGCATACGCTCCTCTAGCTTAATCTTAAGATGCAATTGAAAGAAGCAAGCCTATTGAACAGGTGCAGGATTTCAAGGCTGCCTCTGATGGTTTGACGATTCGCCGCAGACGCTTTTCGTACGAAAGTCATAGAATCTTATCAACGGCAGGTTCACGTATGTTGCGCAGCATTATATGTCTTTTGTTTGTAATGGTTCATTCAACTGCTTTACTTTCGAATGCGTCCGTCTGTAAACTAGCATATAATACTTTACGATGCAAAAGTGTTCTCAGGAAAAGCCATGCTGGTTCAATGGCACATGTAGCAGGGAGCCGCGCCAGTCAGACAATATAGAGGCAAATACAAGCGCCAGTCGAGTGATATGCGGCGCCAAAATCAGGTTCTTGCGTACTGCCTTGGCAATCATTTTGGTTCTCTCCACAACGATGCGAAACAAAGGCCAGAATTCAGGTAACGCCAGGCCACATGGTAGCCCTCTTTTAGTGTCTTTATGTTTCGACTTTAGTCGATATGATTTTGGCTTCCCCTACTTTTCTGCTGTAGTTTTGACTAAGCACTCTAGTCACGGATAGGACGGAACAAAAATGTCAATACCGGTCGAACGCCTACAACAGAGAGAGCGCCTGAATGGGCTCTTAGCGTTCCATGCTCCTACCTATGTAGTCCTGCCTACGACAGGCAGACTAGAAGTTCCGATGGGCCCAGGTGCTGCTTATATTTGGATGGCCAAAGCAAGAGCGCGGAGTGGCAATATATATATATATATATATATATGAAGAGAGAGATACATTATGTGAGTACGCGAGCGGGAGACAGAGGAAGGCTCGCGTCGTTGGCCCAGTGAAAAGGGGCCCAGGAGCTATGAGAGAGAGAGAGAGCACGCTGTCGAGTGACTGTTGGCTGTTCCGCTGGTTCGGCGTACACCAATCAGTTCTAAATAAAGACCGAGACATCAGTGCAGCCAGGCCCGACCTAATGCCGATACAGCATCAGTGCAACACACGGCAACGACGATCTTAGAATAGATCAGCTGTTTGCATATCAATGTTTGGTGCCGATGTCGCTGCTCGCAGAGTTCGCAGAGGGCGCATAAGAGAACCTGCATCTCCTCTGCCTGGTTTCGACATCGACAGCCAGACGGCCAGCGGTTTTGCTGGCTGCGCACGATTTGCCCGCGCTGCTGTGCGCTGATGATCTTTCTATTCGGGGCGCCAAGGCGGCACGCTATTACGTCTAAAGCTGTAGACTCAGCTGTACAAGAGCCGATAGCGGGTTCTACTCTTCTTGCTTCAGCTGAGCTCAGCTCGTCGTCCACAATGATCATGGTGGGGTGTCTTCCTGGTCGTCCTGCCTGCACGCGCCACGTCCCGCATGCATCAGCGCCGCCAGCGCATAGCCAGCCAACAACACCGGCACCTCTGCCTGCTCGCTGGTCGGCCAGCGAAGGCTCATCAGAAATGAAAGCCGGGTGTCCCGTCGGTCCTGGCCTCGGCCTCTATTCATGTTGCGTACGATGCCTCCTGTACGTTCGGCCGTGTGTCGGAATAGCGATGCTTAGCGGCTTAGCTGCTGCTGGTGCCTCGCTCATATCTTGGCAGCGCAAAAGTATATTTCGAGGGTTAGCCTGGTAGAAGCAATTCCCGTCGCGGGGTGGTTTCTCCGCAGTGGCATTTCCCGTCGTGTAAAGCTGCTGCAGGTGTTGCCTGTGTAGTGTTGACTGTTGGCGTGCTAGTGTAAGACCTCGCAGACACCACTTGTAGAACTTTCATAACCTTCCCCTCATCTATCTTCACCATTAAAGTACCACTAAAGCAACAAGCATTACAAACGTACATATTTTCTTTTAATTTGCGTATTTTCTTCATCATTGTAGACTGTGACAGCACTGTATCGCCAGAGGTGTCTGTCTCTCTATGAGAAACTTACGCACGGCTGAGGTGCTAACTTTTTGCGGCCACGGTGCGTAAGTTACGATTGCGGATCTCAGTGTACCCGAAATCCGTGAGTTAGGATTGCTAAGTGCCGGCGAACAGAGCAAGCGTACACACAGCTTAAGCAGCTGATCTGATTACGTTTTTTGACAATATGGCCAGCTGGCCCTCTATCTATCGTCCACTGTGTTTTAATTATAAACTCTGTCTATTCACCGGCCACGCCCTAGGCTACATTTAGCGGAACACTTGAGAGTGCGCATGTGGGCGCTCCAGTAGTCGAGTGGTCGCTAAAAACATCCTGCTAAAAATGTTTGCACATCATTCATACGCTTGGGCTCCGGATTTACAGGACTAAAATGAATCCGCGCTTATTAGCAGATCTTACGAAACGGGAGGTGATCTTCCCGCAGAGCCAATGTATGAAACCTGTCGCGGTGACAGGGCATCACTTAAGTTGCCTCGTTAAGGCATAGAGCAACTCTTCATGTCAATTGCCAAACGTACTTTGTTCTGATTGTTGCCTCCATAGTAAAATATACAAATTCATGTACCACCATTCTCCGGACAGGTTTAATAGTTGATTTCTCGTTTAGACCGATGGAATATCTCTGGGGAATTATTTTTGAGCTGCACAAGGTCGTCGGACGATCGCGGCTGATTTTATATGCATGTCGACCTATTTCCATATTCCTCTCTCCTATCTTTTTCAAACCTATCCGACTACACGCTGATCTCAAGGTCACACAGTAGTTGCTACACGTGAAGTCGTGCCAACCAGACTTTTGAGTTTGCGCCGCTGAACGCCAAATGTAATCGGGTGCTTCTAGAATTGACTTGCTAGACTGAAGCTGCAAATGCTGGATTCGTTTAATTTGGGCTAGCCTTTCAAAGCTACTACTAAAATTTAAACATTTGTTTATTGTATTTTTTAAATATAATGCATTCTTGTCAAGCCAAATACACTTTGAAGGCCCTTAAAACTCCACAATAGTGTAAGCTCAAAGGCGTCACAGTGGAGATACATCTTGCTGGTTGGTTCGATTACTGCTGTCAACGGGAACCAGTTGGGTGTATTGCCGCGTACCGTGCAAGTGGCATGCGTCATGTTTTCGTCGTCGTTAGCACTGTGTAAAGCCAAACCAAGAGAGGCACTGGCCATTATCTCGCAGGGAAGGTGACCCCAGGGATCCCAACAAATGACCTTTGGACCTTATTACGATTAAATGGTAACAGCAATATGACAATACGTCCAACCTACGCTAACAATTGTTGCCAAATGTACAGTTGGCAGAACGGAATTGTCATTGACAGTATCCCCTACAAACATGCTTAATACCACCTGGGCAGGATTAATAGTACGATGTTCAAGCGGTCATAAAGCAGTCTCTGCATTGCCATTAAAGTGTTATTCGGTCTTCGTGACAGACCCGTTGACATACAAAATTTGGGTTCTGCATAAAACTTGCGTTCGAGTTTCCACTGCGCTTGCCCCGGTCTTTCTCATACCTGTATTTACCCTCCTATGAACCACAAACTGCTATCCCCAGTGCAAGAAATGCCATTAAATCAAGAACATAATTTACCATTAGCATCGTGTTACTAAGACGATCCACATAACGCAGCACTCTGCCCCGTCAAATTCAGAGTTGAGAAGCACATACATCAATTAGTGTGTATATACGCTTCGACATCTTGTGTACGACTTTTTCCACCACATCTCTCAGCTCGTTCCCGGTGTGCCGACCTTCCTCATTCTCTGGCGCTGCGTTTCTCAGCCTACATAAGAGCAAGCACATTTTTACGCACCAGAGAGCTCATAGGTAAATCAAACAATCAAACATCGAGCCCCTCAGGAACACTGCGGCTGGCAATGCGGTAGATAGACAATGTCGGTCGAGTACTGTCTGGTTAGCCAGCCTGACTCCCCTAGGCAAACTGTCGGCAATCAATCCCAGAAAGCCGAAAGCTCACTTACTCGTCAAGTGAGCACACAACTAACGGGCCGCCAGGCTAGCTAAGGAAATGTATTCGCTGTCCCGCGTCGCGATCCGCGTTGCGTATCTCTGTGTACACACACGTCCGTGTTTTGGTTATGGCGAGGCTCCACATCCAGCCAAACGTGTCTTCTTTGCACTTGAGTGACTCCTTCATTAAAGACATCATTAAAGAGAACAAAAAGTCGTCACCGTCCGCGCGGGAACCGTGTCGTTCGTTCGTTGGACGTTGACGATGTCGACAACAACAGCAACAGTAACAACCACAACCACAACAACAGAAACAACAGCAGCAGCAGCAACGGCAACAGCAACAGCAACAACATCGAAGACGACCGTCGGTAGCAACATTCGGCAAGAGGCAGAGGAGCCGAGGCTTAACCGCAGCCCCGTGAGCCGTTTCTCCTTTCGTTCTTCGTTTGTCTCCATTCCTCATTGAAGCCCGCCGTCGCCGGGCCCGTTTCATCACTAGCCGAGCTAGCAAGCGACTGAGGGAACGAGGTCATCCTCTCCTGGTCGTCTTTATCCCCCCCCCCCCGTCGACGTCTTTTCATACCGTCACCACACCGTGGCCGTCACTGCGGCCGTTAGCACAACCACCATCAGCACACACGACTGCAGTCATCCACCATATTGCTCTTGCTTGAAGCCGTGACGCGGCTTGCCATAGCCAGGCACGGCGTTGTCGTCGCTCACCGCCAACCCCCACCACCACGGACGCACGCACCTCCCGCTGTGTTGCGGTTCCAGCCGGGCTCTAGCGAGTCTGCCGATGAAGATCTGTCTTCCTAAGCTCTCTCTGTTTTGCCTCTGTTCTCCGCGGCGGATTGGTGTTTGGGGGGTGCCGGCAGTTTTGGGGGTGGGGGCATCCTGGGTATGGCCGGTGCTCGTCGGTGATTCGTCAGCGGGAAATCCAGTTCCGCTTGCGTTTTTCCCCTAGCACGGCTATCCCGCGTCGCCCTATCCCGCGCCGCCCCCCCCTACACCATCACAATCCTGCTCTCTTTCGGAATGATCGGGCTTACTCTGCCGTAGTAGTAGCAGTCGTAGTAGTAGAAGTAGTAGCAGCAGCAGCTGTAGCAGGCGCGGCCACGGGACATTTTCCTATCAGCTGGCGTCGATCCAATGATCCGGACCCGCACCGCCGGCGAGTGGCAGGAACAGAGCCTGCGTGCGTACCCTACCGAACCTAGGCTACCCTCACTTCAGGTGCCCCCCTCAATGACTGAACGAATGAATCAACCAACGGCCGACCGTACCAGCAAGCAACCAACTAACCAGGCAACCAGCCAAGCGACGGCGAGGCCTAAGATCTCCCCTCACCTGCCGCCGCAGCCGCTGCTGCTGTTTCTTCCTGTGCTCATCCTCATCAAGGCTTCCTTGAGAGTAATAAAAATGAAGAAGGAGAGAGAGTAAAAAGAGCAAATGTATACGATGAATGAAAAAATCACCAACTGTTCACCTTCACTTGCAAAAATCTGTTGTCCTTGTTTGAGGCAAACCGCTCTCTCTCTCTCCCTATCTCATTGAATACATTTGCTGGCCGCATCGGCTAATAAGACTACATGAACTTATGAAATAGACGATAATTTTTTTTGTAGCGACGGTGGCTTAGGCGGCTAACGCACCGTTCGAAACGGGGCGTTGCCATGGCAACCAAGGTTAGCAAGAACAATCACAAGTTCGAGCCCCGGCCTTGCTGGTTGAATTTGTTGGACCTGGTTGTCATTGCCCTGCTGTTACATAGCTCTACTGGAGAAAGCTTATATAAATTCAGTACGAGAATGCGATGACGATAGATGCATTTATACGACATTGTGCCACAGGCAACTTAGCCCATTACGAGTGTCTAAAATGTGGTTGTCAGAGCGTTAAAAAAATTACATAAGATATATACACTAGAATGTTAGCTAGGCCAGTCCATACGTTAGTAAGTGTTTGTATCTGAACAGAATTCAGAAATTTGAGCTTACCTAATTTTACGATGGCAGATAAGTCTATGTGAGCCACTATATGTTGGCAGAAGCAGTACGGAACAAGCTTTTAATTTAGTTTATTCCGTAGATTTATTATTGATCAGTCAGTTTTATTTATTCTATCGAAGGCACCTATAGACTTACGTGGAAATAGACAACTGGCGTAGCTCTGCCACCGTCCAGGCCTCACCCTTACCATCGCGATATTGCGGGGATCTAGTGCTAGAGACAAAAGCTCACGGCGACGCTGACGTGCACCATAGCTCTAAAAGTACCATGCGACGTCGTAACAATGGTTACGGCTATAACGCCTAAGCACTAAACATTAGTTCAGTTGATTGCGACAGAGAGACGTTCAATATGCGATAACTTTAAAAATACAGATTAAATGCTTTCGTATACCAAGAGAGAGAGAGAGAGGCATATACATTGCACACACACACACACATCCAGAGCCGCATGAAATCATGGTCACGACTTAAGACGCGAGTGACGACATGACTGCGTCTTGCGCACTGGCGGCTGAACACAATCAGCACGTAACGGTCGACACAATCGAGTCACTGCAGATTTAACTAACTGTGTGCTAAATCACCCTCTATTCGCTTCCTTCGAAACAGTCACCCGTAGACGACAAGATACCCGCAATAAATATCTGCAGGAAAGATCGTTCAGCGAACTTTATATCTTGCCTCCTTCCTCTATCCTCCGCGTGCTCTTCCCCGTCTCTTCCTACCTAAGCACTCCCCTTGGTGCACCTGCCACTTGTGTCGCTGTTAGCTTCGGCAGTTGGGCGCCAGGTTCCCCTCCCTGCACGTCTTTTTCTGTGCGTCTTCGACGTCCCCTGTGCTGCCTTTGTCGCATAGTAGAAGATGGCGGCGGCGGCGGCACGTACAAAACAGTCATACATGAACTACACCCGATCGTACGTACCATTGTGCGCACACAAAACGAAGTGCACAGCCGATGTATCGCACCGGGATGGGGCGACCCCATGAACCCCCGAAGCGCCATCACACTCGGCTGGCCCTACGCCGAACGGCCGCTTGTAAAATCGCCAGCTGTTCGCGTTCAGCCAAAGAGTTCAGCCAGAGAAAATGATTTATGCCGAAGGCAAACGAGAAAGAGAGACCCAGAGAGCGAGAGAGAGAGAGAGAGAGCAAATGCAAGGCAGAGGAAGGGAAAAGAGAGATATGAAAAGTAAACCAAACAGAAAGAAAAAACAAGCTAAAAAACGGAAAACGCTCCTCCAAAGATATTCGCCCTTTCATAACAAACTGCGTTTTGTTTGGACATCCGTTCCTTAGCTTCTGCTAGGCCATGTTTCGGCCTTTCGATGCCCCTGTGTCTATTCTTTCTCTCTCACCCTCCTATTACGGCCCTTGCTGGCTACAGGGACGCGTTCCCCGTTGCCCATGTTTCATAACCGCGGCAGCATTTTATATTTTCCGACCACGGTCGCTGGACTCATTTCGTTTGTTCGTCCAAAGACAGAGCTTCTTTATTTCCTTCGATTTCTCCCAAGACCTAGCCCTTCGCCCCCCCCCCCCCCTAAAGTGAGCACCCTACTTATGTGCCGGTCGAGTGTCACAAGCTTGAATGGCCGCAAAAGTTCCACCGGTATCTACCTGAATATATAGTATCTGTGGACAAAGTTGTACTTGTTGAGCCATGACATTTGATAGGCACCTTGCACTGCCTTTTCAACTCAGAATACTCTAAAGGTACAGAGTAGTACCGCGTGGCAGTAGGCAAACATGGATAATTTATGAAAGCGTCAACATGCAAATAATAATAATAATAATAATAATAATAATAACAAAATAAATATAAATGGCTGCGTGGCAATTGTTTTTGTTTTTAATTACTTAGAAAATGCTTATTTTGGTTATGGTTATGGGCATACGTTGCTAACCGTTATATGACTAGAACGTGCACCTATCGACCGGTTGTATCGACCAACTAAATAGATTCGCTAAACTAATAGATGAGCAGAAGTTATCTTGCAGGTCGTGCCATTTACAATAATTGCATACTTTCCAATGCGAAGCGTGCGGATAATTCAACAGGAGAGCAATGGGGGCCGGATTTGTCTTTTTATCTAAATATTCTTTGTTTCTGGTCTGCCTTGCTTGCTCGCGTCCTCCCTTGCGTATAGACTCAGCATGGCATACGTTGCGTGTATTATTCACTCCGCAGAGCCTTGCTGCTGCCGTCAGGGAACAGCTAAGGTTATCGTAGTCGTGCAATATCTTCTGTTCCAACTTAGGTAAGTCGGTGTATTCGGAGTCAGCGTTGCAGCGTTGAGTAAACCATCAACCAACTGGTAATTAATTGACTGATTGACGTGTGCCTAAAGCGGCGGTAACCTCGTTACCATGATATGATTACCGATCATAGGAAGTATATAGCCCAAAGCGTCGCCGGCAAGTATCGTAAGTGATGATAGCTGTTACCGTCCCGTTAACCCGGCTTCATCGCCGCTAAAGTGCTGCCGTGCTGGACAACGACTCCGCGAAGCGTCCGACCTCTCGCGTAGCGTAAAGTAGAAAGTATCTAGCCAGAAATGGATCCACTATATATATATATATATATATATATATAGAAAATATTGTGATTATTTATTAATCATTTACAATACGTTTGCACACTCGGCAGTGCTCGCCTTAATAAAAATGGTGGTAAAAATGTGTCACGTCAAGTTAAGAGTCAGTTGTCCGTGTCCTTGCTTGATGGTAGCCCCCGCTCTTATGGACCCGGTGCGAGCGGTATATCCTCAAGGTTCCTTGCAAAGTTAAAACGGTGAGATCCATAAAATTTCTCTTCGTGACGCCGAGCCCTAAGAGCGTCCTTGCAGATTCGGAGTCCCATACACCACTCATAGAGATAGTGATGGATCCGAATCTGCGAGGTTTTTGCGGGTCGGGGAGCGCCGCTCTTTGGAACTCGACGTCATATTTGGTGATCTTGTCCTGCCGTGCTTTTGCCAGGTCCCGGTTCGGGCCGCAAACCTCGGCATCTAAAACCCAGACCTCGGTAGGTGTTGTTATTACGAGGTCGGGCTTTAGACGACGATTGGTGCGCCCAATCGACGGAATACTCACTCACGAACCACCTCATGACCCCTTTCGCGGAGAAGACGCGCCACGCGATCACAGACGTCGTTTTGTCTCTTTATGGTTTGTTTGTGTGTTGTATCGCACATCTGAGCGACATGAGCCAACGTCTCAGGCGCATGACACCCGTGTTTACAACGTTTGTTGTAGCCCGGGCGTTTCCCTGGCCAATCTGGCACGCGTTGGTAGTGCGTTGATCCTGCGCTTTAGTAGGTTTAAATACTCCTTACCAGATAGGTAGGGCATACTCTTAATCCAGTAATGTACAAAGGGCGTTTCGTGTGCTTTTTTAAAATGTGCCCCATCAAACGTGGTGTGTAGTTGTTAAGACCAGTAATCGGTCTCTTGTGTAGCGGTCTCAATGGAGGTTCCTAAGCGCTCGCAAAGAAGTCTTGTTATATATATAATTAAACGTTTACTGAACTCAACCTAGTTCACTTATATATATTCTCACTAGTCGATGCCACAAGGTGTTTACATCTGCTTTGAGGAACAATAATTAAGAGGCGATCGAGCTTTCAGACGCTACGGCAACATTTCCATCGCCGCCGCGATCGGCATAAAGCTCGGTGACTGGTCATATACTTAGATGATCATGCCAAGGGGCAATGCGCGGTACAACACGTGCCTACATGCCTAGCAGCTTAGATGGACCTTAACGGATCGTTAGTAACTCACTAGACTCTCTGCTTGTTTTCACAAGAAGTTGTCTAAACCGACACTGCTCAATGATAGGCAGCGTGCGTAAATGCATTTTTTCTTGTGGGACGAGAAATACATTTGTTTATATATAACTATATATAGTGTAATACGCATACTACGAAAACATACGTTACAAAACTCTGTTGAACACAACAACGCGCGGCCATTCGAGTGCGCTCATCTTGTAGGTTTTCCATACGCCCTTATGGGGCATGCGGTGGTTGCGAGCGATTCGTTTCTCTAAACACAAGTACACAACGACCCCGAAAATTTCGATGTGCCGCGAAATGTTTATCTTATTTTTGCTGGGAACGAATTAGTTGCTGGTACCATAGTCCTTCATTTTGTTAGCACGCTGCCACCAAGTGCCACAGATGATGATGGTCGGTTGCTATGCAGTATATGCACTGTTAGCCTCATTGGCCGGGCAGAGGGCCGCAGACCGAGCCTAGCATAGGGTCAGCGCCGCGCTGTACGGGCTGTCTCAACAAGAAATGGAGCTTTTGCGTGACTCGTGTATTTTATTAGGTGGAGCCTTTGCCAAAGCTTCAGCGAGCCAGAAGGTGACTCCACTGGGTAGCGGCAACCGATGGAAGAGTGTCGCACAATTTGTTGTTGTTGTTGTTGTTGTTGTTGTTGTTGTCGTATTGTTGTTGTTGTTGTTGTTTATGCCGTTGTTTTTGTTGTTGTTGTTTTCCCTAGTATTTTTGTTGATGTTTTTGCAGGTGTGGCTGTGGTCGGTGTATGGCATTGCTGTTGTGGTTGTTTGCTTTTGTTTTTGCTGTTGCTGTTGTTGCACGTATTGTGTCTTGCAAGTATATCTATTTGTTTATATTATTGATTTTTTTTGCTATATAATGTTGCTATTATGTTGCTACTATTTTTATTAAGAATTCATGTTAAATAGAAGGCATCGGTAAGCAGTCTATGAAACGTCCAATATTTGAACAGCCCAAGTACTGCTGTTGCGCTTGCACGCAACGTAGGTAAAACTAAATAAAATGCCTCTAATAGTTAAGTTATCGTCGTATCTTGCTGTCGTCTTATCGTCTTGTTATTTTGTTATTTTTATTGTTATCACTATTCATTGAAGTTCTTAACAACTGATAATTATTAACAACATACTCTAGCTAGTTGGATATTCTTTTTTAATATAACGTTAGTGGGTAGTGGAAAACCGTTAAGCGCCAATCAATAGACCGTCTGATGAAATATCTGCGTCGACATTCTAGGCCAGCTCACGGGCCCTGCGGTCCAAAAACACAAAGCGTGACGAAGATGCGCATTTCACTATATTAATGGTCCTGTATAATTATGGTTAGTCGTGGTACCTGTAATGCGGCAGTGGTACCACAATGAATTATCATTATATAACGGGACGTTACGAACCAGCTGCTACAGTATGTTCACCCCCATGTGAAGTAAAAAATCTATCATTCTTATCTTTATTCCTAGTAAAAATCACATTTTTGTCAATTATGCATCTGCGAAGCACCGTTCATTATAGCTAGAGCGCTCACAAAACTCCTCAAAAAACAGGCGTTCGTTGACCGCTCACATGCCGCCCGTCCCCCATTCCGGCCACACGTAGAACGTGGTAGTTTTTGGGCCATAGCTATCAGCAGGGATCGTCGTGCACATTGTATCGCTCTGCTACCAACAGTCTACAGTTACCCCGACAGAGGCACGTGAAAACTCGCCTCCGGGCTTCGAAATCTTTCCGAAACACTGTATTTGTGTCTAAGCGACAGCGTTCTAACAAAGGAGAACTAAAAGCTACTTTCTCTCTCTCTATATATATCGATGACAAAACGCTGCTAGGCATGCCGCTTTCAAAAGGCGTCACACGCGCCCTTGAGACGCCTTCATGTCATTCAGTTCTTGGTAGTCATCATTTGGGTGAGAACGCGGTGCTCGTCTCGCACACTCCTTATGTCTTGCTTAGGGTAGGGCGCCGTCTGACCGTCCAAATACTGATCTAATACAAATACTAAAAAAAACCTCTCGCTAGAACGTGAATCCCGAGGGAGGGCTTCGAAATCTCCCAACGGCCGACCAAGCATGAGGGTCTTTTTTGTTGCCATTTTTATCACGGGGACACTAAGAGGAGCTCAGCGTTGGCGCTTTTGTGGCCCCGCTGGTTCTTCTCCGTTACACCGCAGTGAGCTTCAGGCGAAATTCGAGGAAAGAAAGGACTTGGCAGGTCAACATCAACGGATCCTCAGCGGATCTTCCTCGCCGTTCCTGTCGTCTCTGCTTTTATACCCAGAGGGGTGGAACCCCGCGGACTTGGCCGGATAGCCAGGCCCTCTCGACGATAGAGAGTTTGCCATGCGACTAGACGTCGAATTTTATCACGTTTGTTCGTTTCGACACTGATATTCAAACTTAGGCCCAGTACGAACTGCCCACTCTAACTAGTCTAGCTAGGTTTGACTTGTATGCCATATCTACTTACCTACTATGTGCACTTGCCTATACAAAAATATTAATAAAGTAGGCTTTTAATTCCTTAATAATATTTATAATAAATATAGGCGGTTCGGCACACAAGGTAATACCTTGCGCGTTTTTGATATATCGCTAATTAGGAAGGATGTAGGTTCAATAGTTGCCCGACACCCTTTATTATTAGAATGCAATTCTAAATGGCCCGGTTAGGCAGATCGAATCGACGCAGCTTGCAGCGATTTGTCATTGCGCATTGCTTTCAATTTAAGTTAGCATAAAACGAAGATCTAGTCTCACTGAGATTGTATCGCTTCGACGATTCTCAAAACAGGGATAAAGGCAGGTGCTCAAACTCTCTGTTATGGCATAAGCCTGCCTGGCCTAAATATGAGCTCTTCCGTATTTGTGTTAGCTCAAATAGGCAGTGCACATTCGTGGATGATCCACGTATGCAATTTTCCATTGCTCTATAAACGGTGACCCTAGATATTTTTCAGAAAGTGAACAGCCTGGGAAAGCGGGAACTAGAAGCGTATGTAACGCAGTTTGTACTGCACAATTACTTGAAGAGGCAAATAAAGCAGTGAGTGACAGGAAAGCCGGACAACATTCGTCGAACATTCAGATGTTTCTCGTCTGCAAATCCCACTCCTGCGGGCGTTTCTGTTTCATTTCCAACGAAACTAAATTCATAAACAGAAACGTGAGAAATTTCCCTAGAGAACGTGGCTGCTTCATTATCTTCATTGGTGTGCGGAGGGAACAGAACAGCCTTGGGCTCGTTCCAGCCGAAGAGTATGATTTGATTCGAGTCAGTGCTGCGGGCTGGCTTTTCTCGACTCTTTTGCTGTTACTCTCTATTTTCTCCCTGCTCGCATTCTGGAGGACATCGTGATGAAAATAGGAGAGTTACAAAAGCAGAGAGAAGTAAAGAGCAAAAAGGTGGAGTTAAAACGTATGCCAGTAGCGACCTCTTGACACGACTATCCGGGGCGTATCTAGAGCGTGCACGCACACGGCCCCCTCTGCCTTATCGCCTGCCTGCGCTGAAGTTGTTGTGTTTGGCTGTTGTTATTACCGCTGCCACTGCTTCGACTTTGTGAGAAAAGTGCAATTTGCAGCTAACACGCTGAAGAAATGAACTATCTGGAGGAGATCTGTAAAGGTCTGGAAATTACTTTGATAGCGCATTTGTCAGTACGCGTGCGGTGTGCACGTATATATATATATATATATATATATATATATATGCAAACACTAACTTAGCGATCTAATATCATCGGGCAAGAACAACAACGTACTCAAGGTACACATCCTGTACGAACTTTATACACACACAAGAGAACATAAGAGAAGGGTTACCCAAGGCAACACTGCAAGCACATTCCTATTCACCTTGTAAATTGCATGCTCTATGAGAAACCATGGCGTACATGTGTTTTATGCCGACCACTTAGTAAGACTAGCAAAATCTCGAAAACACATTCAGTCGTACATTAGTCGCAAAGCGGAACGCGGTTGCAAAAACAACAAGGAGTAACATTAGCACCTGGTATTTCTTTTAATAAACACATTATAGAACGAAAGTACTTAATCAAAGGCAGAGATCAAATACATTCATCACTTATCTTTGTAGATTATGGAAAATATGAAGTATTAAAAAAGTAACTAATAAAACTAGATTAAAAAATTATTTATTTTTTGCTTACATGTAGATGTAGATCATTTTCACCGGTTTGTTTGCCAACTACGCTTATTTTCCACCGCATACTAGAATGATTTTATATAAAATGCTAGACTTAATATGACCCAATCATTCTGTACGCTGTATGCTGCTTTACAGCTTTATTATTGCTATACCAGATAAGTGAAATCTGCTGCTAAAATTGCTTGTTAAAGTTATATTATATATGACTACGACTGTCCATAAACGGGCTTAATGCAACGCAGTAAGCTAAAATCAGGCACGATGTCTTAGATTACAATGTAAAATGTCCGAAAGCGACCTCTACGTCCACTTTACCGAGCAGCACAAAGGCTGAAATATACACTGCATACATACGCTATACCTAAATCTATATATAATACAAACTATACATATGTTTATGATTAAGGGGCACTTGTATTTAACCGGATGTTTTGTAGGGCAAACTTATTTTAATTTTTATAAAGACTTACATATGTAGACTGTTCTTTTTAGCTTGCGATCCAATAACAATGGACTTTTTTGCTGTTTAACGTAACAATTGCAATATATATATATATATATATATATATATATATATATATAAACATTTCTCAAGGTGGAAAATGTAGGCACCCCTTCCAAGGCAAAATAATAGTGGACAAACTCCAAGTCGATGTTGCTCGGCGGGACGTTCACGACGGAGGCGACTCTAACTCGTTGTATTCAGCCGACCCGTGTTTAACCGGAAATCTATAACAGTGCATCTGATGCGACAAGCGGCAGACAAATAGGTAAGACGTAGAAGGAAATACGAGGATGCAACGAGGTAGAAGAGGTTGAAGAAAAGAGAAGGCTTTGCAGGAGATGTTGGAGCTGCCACCCTAGCGCGCGAGAGAGAATGAAAGAGAGAGGAGTTTGAATAAAGGAAAAAAGGATGAGAATAAGGTAAAGGAGAGGGTTTTTCCGGAGATGCTGGGGTTGCTACCGTAGCGAGACGGAGAGAGATAGAGAGTTACTGTGAAAAGGCTGTTGAAGAGTAAGAGAGTCCGTCCCGACGAGCGACTACTAGTAGGAGGCGTAGTAGCAATCGTAGAGTCTGACGGCGAGTTGATGGGCCCTCCTCCATGGCCACGGTTGAGCACCGGCTGAACTGCTGGCACCGATGCCACCGCCGCAGCCACCGGACACTGGGGAAGCCTTCTGCATCGTAACAGTAGGATAGACGGGGGGAAGGGTGGGGGTCATAGTAGCCAGTTGCACAGCCGGCCGAGAGAGCCGTTAAGTGGACGCGACAGCTAATCTCATTACCACTCCTCACTCGTGCTGCCGTTGCTGCTGCTGTTGCTGTAATTAAGATCGCCAGTCGGTCGCCGCTTGGACGCTGGGTTACCTTGCGAGACAAGCCCTAAAGGCGGGCATCGCATGCTCGCTCCTTGGTGGCTCCTTGGCGCACGTGGCCGCCGCGTCCGTGTAGGTTAAGTCGGGGCACGCCAGGTGTGCCCCGACTTAACCTACACGGCGTCCCACAAACGGTGGTTAGGCAGGTACGTAGGAAGGTGCACTCGACCTCGGCCTCTGTTCTTCCGTCTTTTCCCTGCTGCTCCGTTTGCCGTGTGCTCTTGCCGCTCCTATAGTATTACAGCTGTTTCTGCTGCTATCGCTGCTGCTGCTGCTGCTCGGTTTGGACGTCGTTGCCGGGTAGCCCCCTTTATGCCGTGCCACTGCGTGGCTGACTAAATAGATGGACGTTTATGTTCAGTAGTACGGCAGAGCATGGGTAGGCTGGTAGACGACTGACAGACGGATGGCTAAGCAGGTAGCCCCAGCTGCCGCTCGACAGCCCCTGCGCAGCAAGCAACACCGGCCAACGGCGAATAAGAGAACCGTCACTCGCCCAAACCTAAACTCGCTCTCCGTCGTCCCTGTACGCCCCTTTACATAGTACCGTTTACCCCTCTTGCCGAACTCTGCTTCACTTACCTGGCCATCATCGATCGTTCACCCGAAAACTAACCGCCCACCTATAATCGGCCACAGTAATGTTTGTCATCGTCTATCGTCCGATTACGATGCTGACGGTCGTGACGACGACGACGACGCCCGCTTCAAGACAGCCTCCGGTCACGCACAGTAATGCTGATGAGACCGTTGTTGTTGTCGCTGTTGTTGTTGTCGTCGTTGTTGTTGCTGTTGTTGTTAGCATCGACGCTGTTGCTGTTGTTGCTGTTAATAGATTAGTTTGTTTTAGTGTAGAATGTTTGCAAAATAGTCTCATATCTCTAAAGAAACCAAAAAGGCACGAGCGTTTAGGATACTACAAAAAAGAATTTATTTTAATTTTAGTAAACGTGTAATGTCATAGCTACTGAAGTGCAATATTGGTGACCGTCTTGTGGTTTTCACAAGCTGTCTACGGGACAGCTAATGTTTGAGGACTTCTTGCGTATAATTCAGGCTTAATTACTGACTACTACTCGCTGACCTACTAATGCGGGATACCTAGTAAGTGGAAGCTCGCCAGTATGCCCATACAGAGACCAATTTGCACAATATTTACATGCTCTTTCGTTGCGTAACGCTTCACCTTGGATTTGGCAGCCTTACTAAATGATGATGATGATGATTATTATTGATTTTGATTTATTGATTTATTGTTTGCTTGGCATGTATACCTAAATACACATGTCACCCTTTTATATCAGGGGCGCTTAGAGCGGCACCATATTATTATTATTATTAACGTGCCAAATTACAAGGTAGGCAGATGCGGCAGATGTGATGTATCGCTTGTACGATGCATAGATGTGCGGGAGCACACAGAAGCCCCCGAAGTGCCGATGTTTAGCCTTGTTTGGCTGCCTTTGTTAATCAATGCCTTGGGGGCCGTGGCCACGCAGGTTATGTACTTTTCGAGTTAGACGGATCGTTTCCGCGGAGTAGAAGCCCCTTGTGGCGGTAGCCCGACGGTAATGCTCGAGGACGACCACAATGGTCGCGACGGCGAGTGCATTAACAAACAAGAACACCGGCGAGAGTCCACCAAGCAAGCAACAACATCAGCAGCACCAACACCAGCAACAACAACAGCTACAACACAATCCGACCATATATTTAGTCCGGCCCACACGCGCCATTGACCTGCTTGCTCTCCCAGGCCAGGGAAGCGTTGTTATTGGATGAAGCTCCTACATTGATTGTGTCAACACAGAGACAATTTGCGATACCGATTTTGCGTCAATAGAAAGAGCAATTTTGTCTCACAGTCCTAACGCTGCGTGATGCTCCGACACATGCTGACCCGTACGTGTGACGAAGTGCCACACGGATAGATCAGCCAACGTTTTGACTACCGCGTCTACAGCGGTCACTACCCATCTGTGCACGACGAGTTTCGACTAAAGCTGAAACTGCCGACAAAACTCGTACATGTGTCCATATTTTTTCTAATTTTTTTTTCAAGCCCAAGTGTGGCTAGTTATTCACATTTTCCTGTAACCATAACATTAAATAATAAATATTTTCTGATAGTCTATCGTGCATAATTTGCGTTGAAATCACCGCATGAGCCAATACTGCGTTGTTGTCGTTCACGCGTAGTCAACGCGGGCTGTTTCGCAACTCAAGCGCAATCGGGTGGTTTTTCTATTTGTCCACAAATAAACATTTAGAAACACATAAAAAAATATATATTACAAGTTTGTTTGTGCATATTGGCTGGCCAGCGTATGCTTCTGTTGGTACTGCTGCTTCTGCCGCTGCCTCTACAACTGAGAAGGGGTCATGTGCAAAGCCACGCAAATAGTTCTACAGCCGACGACGGCTTCTCGAAAGCCTCCTATTCCCTGCAGCGGCCTGTATCCATCGCCACCGGCGTGGCCACCGACAGCCGTCAACACGACAACAGCCTGAACGGCATGATAGCCAACGCCTTCATATATAGCTCTGTTGTCTAGTTGGCAAGCATTTCGACAAGTTTCGTGCCCAGCGCCAAGTCGCATTGCACCGCCCTCCCTTGTACTTCGTATCCTCTCAAAGGTTGTGAGCGCCTGTCGTCTTCTGTGGCCGTCAGTCGTCCGTCTCTCAGCAGTTCTTAGATAGCAGGTGGTCCCGAGAGGGACGGGCCGAATAGCATAGCAGCGGCCTCCTATACAATGTTCGGGGGCCTCTCTCAAGGCGCTTCGAGTTTTCGTTTACTTCTTGTGCCCGCCGTCACAATCGTCACCCACCGCACGACGCCTCGTAGGTCGGCCACGCCGCTTCACTCACCTCTTAGACTTTGCTGCCGCTGCTGCTGCTGCGTCCTTCTGTCGTTCGTTCGTACGCAGATCCTCTTATAGAGGCGTGCACTACCGCAAACGAAAGGTGGCAGTGAGGAGGTGGCAGGTTAGTTACTGATGCGAGCCGACCAGTTTCGCGGCCACCGCCGTCAAGTTCATGTCCTCCAAGTTCGCATCGTCGGCCCACCTCTACACGGGGGTATTGTCACGACACCCCTTCTCGTATACTTTATCCTCGCCGACTTCGTTTCTGGCTACAGCCGCGCCGCACCCCTACCACCGGTAGCAGCAGCGGCGGCAACAACGACCGCCAAACACTTCGTTCCCCAGTCTCGGGGGTTGGCCGGGGCCCGTTCTCCTCCTTGAGCAAGCTAAACACCTTCGAAGCTAGCTTTTTCTGCCGGTTTCCTTTCTCTTGTGTGTCTGAAGTGCTCCTGTTTCTGTCGTCCTGTTCGCCTACCACGACAACAACAACAACGACTCAGCTTGTGTCCTTCTGTGTACTCGAGTGCCAAAGGAGTGTGGACCACCGTAGCTGGCCAAAGCCTGTTGGCCGTTTAGTACTCACTGGCTGGCCGAAGAACGGCGGGGGAGAAGTAAAAGGTGGCAGACCATTTTACAGCCTCGACCTCGTCTTCTTCTTGCCTTTTCGACCCGACCCGACCTGACCTGACCCGCACTAACTTGGTGCCTCGACCGCTGCCAGCGACAGCCTTCGTCTCCGGCGGTCCGCGTAGCTGGAGGGCCTTCCCGGAAAGATCCCGTCCCAGATCCTGCTTTGCAGGATCTAGGCTTTTTCAGGTAACGCGGAGAGCGGCCCTGGACAGAGTGCCACGAGGAACGTCGCTCGTTGGCTCTCGGTGACTGAGCGAATTAGGCGGAACAAGGGCCGCTGATCGTAATTTAGGGCCGTCGAAAGCGTGGGTCGGCATAGACAGACACACAGCAGGGGGGGGGGGGGAGATGTCTCATACCCTGTGCTTGAGAGTGGCAGTCTTTGTGCGAGGTTCGTTCTATTGGACTAACACACGGTTGGCGAATACTTGACTTTATCGGGCGAGGCTTTGGACCGTTTGCTGTTCTGCATGCATCTCAGTATGTGTTGTTTAGCATCAGGTACAAAACGTCTTCGACAGTGTTTTTCACCCGGAACAGGATAATGACGGATTAGGAAGGACATAGTTCATTTTTTTAGAATAGACGCGAAACGACGTAGAGTAAATAAGTGTTGAATAAAAGGAGTTCGGTCCTTGCAGAGGATGACAGTTATCGATATTGCTAGATGTGGACCAATTAAATCTAACCAAGCCAGCATGTGGATAGGTGGCCAAAGCCAGGAATGTTTCGAGCTGGCCTTCCGATGCAAGATCCGTCCCATTTAATGTGTTTGCCAACATACAGTTGCCACTAGAGACACAGGACCTGCTGTCATCGCGGATAGCTATTGCTAGAACATCTTGTCAGAGCAACACTGTTGCCTGTGAGAGGTGGGCAGTAATGATGCCTATGATGTGTGCGGCGTTTAGCATGAGCATCAGCGGCGATTTCGTTTTATGCCTCAATTAAAGCGGGTAGAACTGCCGGACCAAATGAGCAGATTAAACGAAGGCCAGGCTTATAGAGCCTCGAACACAAAACAGTCATGGCCAGCTGGCTAGCAGGCAATGCTTTACTGTCAGCGCGGTCATGTTCAACATGTTGACCACGATGATCAGATCATGAACGTAAACACGATCATAAGGGTAAACATGGTCGTGAGATTGGACAGGGTAATTGAAAGTGAACTTGGTCATAGACGTCGTTCAGTCATGTGTTGCTAGTGGTGCGAATGTTACCATTATTAGAGAGGTCACTGCGGGCCAGGCCATCTCGTGTGAGCCTCCGGCCTCCGGTCGCCGGCCGAACAGAATTGATTCCGTGGACCGCTCGTCATTTCGCCGGCAACACAGGCATTTGAGCTTTGCATATATTTGACTAGTTGGACATATAGCCACCTTCCCGCCACTTCTCGCCGCCAGACGAAGTGATCCCATTCACGTAAAGCAACATGGCACGATATATATATAAAAAAAATATATATATATATATATATATATATATATTCCGCGCAAACTACAGCTCGTCCAGGCAAAACGATGGTCGCGCTAACACGCCACCAGTTTACTAAACACACTAGCAGCCTGACTCGCTGGAATTTGCCTTAATTGCCGAATTAGAAACCGGGAAAATCGAGGTTTAATTACATGTGTCGTGAATATATATGTATATATACACACGGTTCGATGTGAGATTGCATCTAGCGAAATTTAAATTAAAAACGATAACCGATTTGCACAAAGAATTTGGAAAAAAATGTATAATGAATTCCAACGACCACGCTATTTTACTAACTGTTTAGCAATCGTAGAGGTAGCTAAACTAGATACTCTTTTACGGTAAAGTAGCTAATCGGAATTTTTTCTCCTACATGCTTGTGCAAAATCTACGCTTGCGGGAGAACCAGTCGGTATAAAGATATATCACTTTAGTACAAACATGATAGGCATTTAAAGTGCTGGTGCCTGAGAATGGTGTTTTAAGCGTACATTTTTGGCCAAAATCGCTAAATTTTATAGTTCTATACGTGAAAGCTTCAGCGTTTGACATATCAGCATATTGAATTTTTATGACATTTCTTAATCCCGCTATTTTCCTTTCGCTAGCTTGTGTCGGGTGTCGTTCAGATTATGCTGCCAAAAACGCCGGTATGATCGGTTTATATATCGACTGGTTCTTTCGCAAACGTAGATTTTGTACATGTATGTAAGAGCAAAAAAGACAGCAAAGTTACTTTTATAAATTTTATCCTCAGTTCTAAACAAGATGTATCCGCCCCCCTCTTCACCGGGAAAAATTATTTTCTTGCCGAGTTCTACCAAACCTTATAATCAGTAAATACTGTTATGGAAAGATCTGGTATTAAATACAATTACGCACTATCGCTACGAGTCTCTATAGCAGGTAGTGTGAGACTCGACCCCAACGGTTGGATGTTACTCCATTGAAACCCATACTCACTAAACGAACCTCCCCCCTTAAGCTTCACTCTCTGACAGTCCAGACTTTCATAGAACAGTAATATAAGCTAACGATTGGTTTACCACTGATGTCTACCTAAGGAATCTGTTTACCTAGGTAAAACAAATTATGCTCTTGTTTACAGTAATATAGAGACAAACAAATTTACGATATATATATATATATATATATATATATATATGGACAGAGAGAGAGAGAGTTCACATCAAAGTAATATATGTGCACTTTAGGAGTCATTTAACGCTTGCATGGTTCAAGCATCTTAAGTGCGCTTATATATATATATATATATATATATATATATATATTCTAAAATATGCGATTAGCTAATGTCCACATGAGCACTTGTTTATATTATAGTAAATAAATCTGAACTTTGAGAACTGGGTAGATAGGGCTGGAAATTTAGCCAGTACCGTGCATAGTAGACCCGTGTATAAGAGATTTTCTATACGTTTCGTAAGAACGTTCTATACGTTTCTATACGCGCATGAATGGTCATAAATCAAAGCTCAGAAGGTTGAACACCACAAGAGTTAAATGTTATAACGGTGGCTAATTGAATTGCTATACAAGCTTAGAAGTAGTCGACGCTGGTGAAATTTATTTTTGTGTACAAATCGCAGAGTTGATTGGTCTGGTTACTATGCGTGAAGCACTGGCAGCACAAAGGCCACGTATTTTTTTAACGACATATTTCTGGCCTGCATATCTGGCTCCTGCTAGCTTGTACCGAGCGATGTTAGCCCCGTCCACTCCAGAAGACCAAAAGCGGTAAAAAAACACCGTGGACTACCAATAATAAAAGTGATCTTTTTCTCGCTGATATGGCGGGAATATGTCATTGAAACTGTTTGAATGGGCTTCTCTGTTCTCTGTAGGTTAGTAGACTTCTTAGTAGGGGTCTACTAAGGAGGCCAAGTGGTTTGACCCCCTTAGTAAATCCCAACTGTTCTAACCTTAATATATTGATCTATTGTTCTTCAAGGTTCTCCAGGTTCTTCAGAATACAAGGCTACAGTCTACTTCAAAATCGAGCAGAATTTATTTGTGTCGTCAAATTGCGAGTACTACAGACCATGTGATTCATAACCTATTTCCATCAATTTAGGGTAGAGAGATTCGAAAAGAATTATGCGAATCGGTCGAGATGGCATGCTTCTTGGAAAGCTGTCTCGGTTTCGCATTCAACGCCGAGACAGTGCACCCGGCTCCGACTTTAAGAAATACCTACTTGTTTATGTGGATGATGGAGAAAATGCATTTTTAGAGATCTCGTATATAACGCAGGATAGTGTGCTTCTATGCATGTTGCTGGAATTTAGTCCTCTACATGTAGCATTGATTGCTCTATTTTTTCCTCTGCCGGAATAGGCCGGAGACCGCTTTGGCATATTTGCTGTGGCCTAAGAGAGACATATTCTCGCATTTAAAATGTTTGTTTGTAAAATGCTCGCTGGGTATTGTCTATTGGCGGTATACTATACTAAGATATAAGGTCTTCAGTCCTCACTACGCAATAGATAGGGTATTTTATCTATAGCTTCCCTAGCGCGTGCTCTGAGAGATCACATTCCTACGAAAGGGATGCTCCTCTGAGCACTCGATGTCGGTCGGTTTTTTATTAGTTTTAGAGCTGTGGCTGGTCGCGCACGCTTTAATGAAACAAGTACGCGATTTGATTAACTTTTGTGCATACACCTTTTTGTGATTTTAAGATGACTTTATCTTATTGTTAGAGTCACTACGGTTGTCACTGTCGAGACTGTCAGTATTATGTCAATTATTATAAGTCCAGCAGTAGCACGAGAAGTTGGCAGTAACAACAACAGCAACAGGAACATAGTGAACAATAGTGTATATTCATTCGGCCGTCCGCCCCTATAATTCGACACAATATTGGAAGGAATAACTGAGCTGTGTACAGTGGCGCGATTTCGCAATACAAAGACGAGGCATGATGAAATGAACGCGAATGAATTAAATTATTCGTACAGACGGTAAAGGAGAGAGGGGAGCGGAGCGATGAATGGAATTGATGAAAGTTCGTTTTAAGTAAGAGCAGCTAGTGGTCGCCAGCAGCGCACGCGACCCGTGCAGTGTCGATCCATAATACAGTACGATCGGAGGGGGGGCTCGTACCCATTTTTTGGGGGGGGCTCGTACCCAGCATAATGACATGTTACAGAGCTGAATGCTCCGGCGCTTCACGTGTGTACACAGTCGTGCGGAACTTCATATATGTACACGTGGGAAACGTGGTACCTCTCACGATAAATGATCTCGCGTTCGCGGATATTCCTCATTTTAGGGAAGCTTTAGGGAAGTAACGTCGTCGTTGTTGCTACTGCTGCCCAATCGACCGCAGTTCCGCATCCAATTAAAGTTCAACTAAAATGACGAAACTATATAGCTAGCGCCTCGCAAAGACATCCTTTCAACGCCACCACTTACACACGCAGCCATCAACGACCACCTCAAATTGTTTTGGCAATCATCGTCGTCATCTGCCATCCCAAATTGTTTATTAATTATGCCAGACATATGCAACAGAGCAGACAGACCAAAGTGATGATTACTTAAGCCGAACGTAGCAAGCGTGCAAATTCCGCTCACAGGAACCTGCGTTGCAGATGATATGTGTAATTGTAAAACTCTTGGCAGACCCTCAAATGACTGTGTATGCATTACAGGGTATAAATGCTCTCCGGTGCAGCCAGCGTGTAACCGTTCGTTCAGTTTAGCCAATAAATAGCCACCCTCCGCAGTACGTACGTACGATAACAAAAGTGCATGCTCTCCTGTATAAATAAATACGAAAACATCTGGTCTGGCTAGATAAACAACCACTTATGTCGACTCACCCTTGACATATGCAGAACATATAAAGGTGTACATATGCATATTTTTCTGAGCACGATTGTAAGGATCGGTTGTGTATTTGGGATGCTGAGCGTACTTTGGTCATTTTAATTTTGCTCCTTGGAGGACTATACTTCTGCATGTCACATTTATTGAACTGAAAACGTATATATATATATATATAAGATATCAACCCACACTTTTATTCATTACACATGTCTTATTTCTCTTGCTCTTCTTTTTTTTCTATGTCGCTGCTTAATTTGTTATTTGGTTGCATTGCCTAATAATAGCAATACTAAGAATGACAGTATTTTAATGCCTTATAATAAATATAAATAACGTCTGCCCTAATCGAGAGATAGCTAGTGGAGCTATCCTACATACGAGTATGCTGTATTACATTATTGCAAAATTGGGAGTCTTTTGCTGAGTCTTTGGTGCATGCCGACGTGTGTAAATGCACAAGCGGAAGAGCATTTGAGGCAGCGCTACACGTGAGGACAAGACTGAGCTTTGGCCCTTCAAAAGAGTGTGTGGCACGTTTAGTCGGATACTGTACTTTTTCGGGCTGACTCTCAGCCAACATTTAACGTCCACGGATTTGCTTTCGCATTGATTCGCACGACGGACTCCATAAATAGCAATGTGCAACGGTGGGTATCGAACCCGTCCACCTCTGTGTCTGCTCTGGTCGCGAGACGCACGCGCACAATGCACCATGCCACCAGGCTCGACCCGCGTTTAGTGTAATGTGGCCACATGCTCTGTCGACCCACGCACCTCACTTTACTGAAACGTTTCAACAGGCGTGGCTACAACACAGAAGAATAGCGTCCTTATCTGAAGAACATGGATGCCCATGCGATAACGTACCAGGTTTCGCATATCATTACTGAAGCGGGGAAGAAGTGCAAACACGGGGCATCATAGTTTAATATGTGGTAGCCGCATAACATTAAACCTATATCTCAATGTTAAGCCAGGGTGTTATGCAACGAGGCATGCAGAGGGGACGCGCGGACTACAGAGGACTATAGTAAATGTCCAGTGGCAACCGCTTTGCAGGCAGTCTTCCATCCTTCAACCACAAGCGCCCTTCGTCAGCTCAGCGAACACACAACAACAAGCGAGGCAGGAAAAATGGCCGCATACACGTGGCTTATAAGTTAAGCCTGAGGCGTGTAGACGAGCGTTTAGGTTTCGGTTGCCCGTTGTTCGAGTGTTCAAGTTCCCTATCAAGTAGACGGTGGAATGCGACATCGGAACTGGGCGAAACAGGCGAAAGGCAAACTTAGTTATCAACTAAAAATGCCTTTACGTGTTCCTCGTAAGATGGCCTCCACTTCTTCTCTTTGTTCTTCATTTGTTCTTTGTTTTGAATTGAATCATGTTGAATGCATTACCCCTTTCACGAATTTGACTACGTTTTAAAAGTCTACATATATATATATATATATATATATATATATATATATTACTTTCATTGGAGGCACATCTCTTTTACCTTGCTGAATACTTCTGGTACAATTACCATGTTTAATTTTGGTACTTCTACTCTTTTTACAACATCTATTACGACGATATAACTGAGGTACTCTTTGCCCCCACACTGAATAATTTTTTGCAGTTTATCTCTACACAAGCCTCAATCAAATTATCTAAGCATAAGGAGCGTCTAGTTACGTCTAATCATCTACCATAGACGAATGCTGTAAATAAATATAAACTCATATAATATATAGATGCTTGGTAGAGACTCCGAACACACGGCGCTACGCACAGAACACCGTCAAGAAATATATATATATATATATAGTGTCTACATAAGTCGAGATTCATCCAACTGAACGCGTATCAACGCTTAAAAATCTAAACTTATCTAACAACCTTGAGTTGTTTACCCACTCAGAGTGATGATAAAAAACGCAGCACGACCTTCGTTGAATATGTTTATCACCTGGGTTAGCGGTGGTAACTCCCCGGCCTTCCTTCTTTTCCCTTAATGCACGATATTTTTATGTCTGCATTTGCGAAAGAGGGCGTTATGTTTTCTTGAAGATAACCGAACATTCAAAGACGGACTCTGGTGGGCGGTAATAAATAAAATGAAGTGAATAGTAATGTTTGCTCTATAAATACACAGTGACCGCTCTTCCGCTAATTGTGTTCAGTAAACCCTGCAAATGCGTCCAAAACAAGTGGATGTGAAAACAAACAGCACTATTGCACACACCGCTGCTCACGTATTGTCAGTTCGATAGGGTGGAAGAGGAAATTTCGTTTGGCATGTTTTGACTCGAAGAGTGGCATGCCAGATCAGTTGCGACACGACAAATATTTTTAGTCTTAAGCAGCCTTCCTACTAACTTGCAGGTTTCAATAATATTGTATTGTATTAGCATTTGCTACAAATACTCGTTACCGGTGTGCACTATTTCAGCGTTTTTCGTTGGTGTGTACTTGGTCACCGACCTATATTCCGGCTCAATTGGGCATATATATATATATATATTTTTTTTTATGGGACCGTTTTCTCCGGACAGCAAATTTATTTAGGTTAAATAATTCTTCATTGAGCTTGAAATTTTCATTATTAGATCAATTCAAACAATTATAACTATTCAGGTAATTTTGCAGAAAAGGCTATTGCCCGTGTCTGCAATATATATATATATATATATATATATATATATATATTCCTACGTGTAACCGGGCACATGTTTTTGCGGCGTTGCAGGCAATTACGGCCACAGTGGGATGGAGGTGTTCGCGACTCGAGCTAAGGAAGCCGGCATCTGCGTGGCTACACAAGACACCGTCGGCCACAACGCCGAGCCTCACGAATACGATAATCTGCTGCTCTCGTTGTCAGAGTTCTCGTCTGCTCGGGTAGGTGGAGAGCCCATAGGTAGCCCAGTTAGTCATACTCGCAATGATCTCTCTAGCTATAGATAACGTTTGTCTCTTCACTACCTATCATGTCTGTAATTGATCTTTCTGAGCATGCTTTTCGCTAGAACTTCCTGCTACAGAATGTTGCCGTGGCCACCGCCACGGTAACTGGTGATCTCACAAGCAGCTGTACACACGAGCAAAACAAAACAGTTCGACTCGTAAATGCATAAGACGATGATGATGATGCTATTACCGTTATCACACATTGAAATTTGTATTATTTTCATTATATGTTATACTGTTTTAATAAATACTAGGACGACTACATTATGCAAACCGCAGAGTCGTATAAAAAAGTGTAACTGTCCTTGATTCCGGACACTGAAATATAGTATACTGTACTAAGCTGGAAGCAGACTATTGGTACAGTTGACACTTGATGTCACGTCCAGGATCCAGAACTCACCGATTTATATGTTTAAGCCGTTTTCAACATGAAATTGGGAGCTTGAATTTTTGTTGGAAATGGCCGACGATTTTGTCATACTTTCCAAGTAAAAAATGGCTAGCTCAACTAAGTAAGAGTCTACGTGGATCGTGACTGATAGTTTTTTTTTTCTGGGAGGTTTCGGGAATGCATCATGCACATGCGCCACTAGCAGCCTGCGTGACTAGTGTGAGACCCGCAAACTCACTAAACCCGGATCCCCCCAGGCTCCCCACCCCCCAGGCTCGGTATTACTTTGGCATTACTTCGAAGGGCCGATAGTTTGTGCATTCATTGCTGAAGTAGGTACCGTAAGTATTGTAGCAGTGCCCGCTTTGGAGGCTAGCACACCGCCCCAAAAAACTGGAGGATTGTCTCGCATAGTATTAAACTCTGTTTGGGTCAAAGAATTTCATTGGGTTGAGCATTGTTCTGCATTTACACTTCCTTCAGAAAAAAGCCCAGATTAGTATGCGCGCGAGACGACGTGATAGCGTATAACGTTCTCCTACCGGCCAACGTTACGAAAAAGTGCGTTCGAATCTGAGTAAACTCAATACCAATACAAATTTAATTGCTGCAGCAGTATTTTCTGTCCAGGGTTTGGTATTGTAGTTGTTGTGGATTACCGATGTTGTTGTCGTTGTTGTTTCTGCTGCCGCCGTTGCTAGTGTAATTATTGTCTTAAACGTGAACGACTGATAGACGGCTTGTTTTCGAACTGATCTGCCTTCAGAGAATATACGGTAATGTAAAGGTAGATGTTTAGCAGTAGTAGTAGTGGGAGCCGTGCACAGTGGCGCGGCCGCTGCCAGCTTAACCTGTTTCAAAGTCTCTGCGGGACGATCGGCCTGCCGGTCGGCTGACCGACCCACCAGGGGTATTGAGCTGCGAGGGGTCGTTACTACTACTACTACTACGTCTGCGCCGTCGGCGGGGGCGGTTGGGGGGTGCCGTCAGCGCCTAAGATGCCTCCGGCCAAGTTCGGCCGGCGTTCTGCGATGAAGTCTTCTGAGTAAATATTTGTAGCGGGGCCATGTTGCATGTCGGCGGGCAGGATCGCCGGCCCGGCCCATGATTAGCCCCCTCCATCCATGCCCCACCTTCCCTTCGTCCAGCTTTTCGGTTTCTTTTCGGAGAAGGACGACATGATGGTAATGAGGAGAAGGTCAGGAGGAGGAGGAGCAGGAGCCGGAGGAGGAAGGACGAGGCGAAAATGGAGGAAGACGAGGAGAAATAGGAGGAATACGAGGAGAAATAGGAGGAAGACGAGGAGAAATAGGAGGAAGACGAGGAGAAAAAGGAGAACGATGTTTGCATAGTACGCGGCACGCATGTGCAAACATATAAGCGTCATATTGGCTTAATAATATTCGCCGCCCGCCACCGACTCTGCCGCCCGCCGTGCCCACAGCCGAAGCTGCTGCTGCTACTGCACATCGAGCTATCTTTCCACGGCAGACGGTTGGCTGGTTGGTTGGTTGACCGGCTCCCCTGGCGACCGACGAACGGCGGTGGCTGCTGGCCGCTGAGAGAGACGGTTTTAGAGAAGGCCGAAGCAAAGCAGAAGGGCTGCTGGCTGGTTGAGTCGCTCTGATTGATGACAGGTGTGTGTCTGTACGACAAAGTATGTACTAATCTAGTAGCAATCTAGCACTACAGCGCGCATAGCGTGTGCTGTAGACCGAACGAGAGCTTGGCCTCTTTTTCGGCCCAAAAGTTTCTTTTTTGGGAAAACGTTATGCCTATCGCAAAACTATTGCCTGCGATTCGCCTACAAGCGTTGATTGGAATAATTTCAATCGCGTCATCGTAGAGCTGATGAAGGCAGCGGGGCAAAACGCGTCAAACAAATTATTAAGTGGCACTGAAGTCTTGTCGAAAGGCTACCACTCAAATCGTACAACTGACTGTCCGGTAGCAAAAGTAAGCAGGACAGGAACACAAGTGCACTGAGAAGCTCATCCCAAGAGGTGATTTGTAACAACAGCAGCAACAACAATGCCGAAAAACTACGAGTGCTTGTAAGTGCATCCTTCCCGCACGATTTTCGATGCCTCACAGCTGCTCGCATTTAGGATTAAACCCACACACACATATACACAGTTAGCAATAAATGACGGATATGAGTGGCTAGCTGTTTGTTGTTGTTGATGTTGTTGTTGTTTTTGTTTGTTTTGGTAATATTTGCTTTTTCAAATGTACTTTGCTATTACTGGCACCCGGGGAATACACGGCAGTGGGAACATAGTATATTTGATGGGGGGATGTGCTTATCGGTAGAACTCAGTGAGTGTGCTCACAAGAGTTGGGCTTGTTTGCCGAACGACGTGTCGTTGGCTTTTCAAATATTCTTTCAGAGCGAACTTGCTAAGACTCTGTTTCAAAATGCGCATAATAATATTGCGTGTTGTTGATACTGTATCGGTTTCAGGTGATTGTGTGCTTCTGTGAAGGTTTCACCGTTCACCATTTGCTCAACGCCACTGCTCGCCTCAACATGACTGGAAAATACGTGATATTTGGCAGGTAAGCTACATATGAATATATATATATATATATAAATGACATGTTGACCGCGATAATAAACAGAGCGCGTTCCCTATATATATATATATACATACATAAGTAAGTTAACACATGCTCGTATGATCTAATGAGTCGCGGCATCGTAATCATTGGATAAGAGCCGATGTACACTGCGCGCCTTGCCTTAGGTGATGATGGTAACGTAGGAAGCTATACGGCTTCGAGAAAGCCTGCATCACGACCTGATTTACGAAGTCACGTATCCTAATAATCGCTTAGCTACTGATGCCGCCAGCAGCAGCAGCAGCAGTATCTAGCCCTCATTCGCTTTATCGGTCCCTGCTGAGGGCTCCTTGAGGGACCGTACTCCTCAGCTAATTTCTAAGCATGAAGAAGCATGAGCCACTCCACACATACGATATTCACATCGAAAGGGCTCCTTCCCATCCGCCTTCCCATTGCGCTGGCGGCCTCAACAGTTACCGCCCCCCATGTGGCGGCGTGGTCTAGAAGGCCAGTGCGCAAATCATATTTGTCATCTACCAGATGTCGCCGGTTTCATCCCTTGTGTGATTTTTTGAGCAATGCTCATTATAAAAGCGAACAGATGATAAAACAAAATAGATGATAAAACATCTCATCTCTCAGAGTCATTAACCATGCTGCCACAAAGACTGTTGGGCAAACTCTAGAGGTCCCAGTACGTCCGCCTGTTCGCCTATCACGGTAAGCGCCTCTGTGATAAAAGGATAACATGTGTATTGAGAGAGTCAAGCCAACAAACAAATAAATGTTTGCATCTATTCCACTGGTAAAACAATGGTCTTCGCACCCCATGGTGATAATTCCGCGTGCTTAGTCTGCTGGCTGTCCCCACGAGTATCATTGTTTTTATCGATATTACTATTCATATTTATAATTATTGTCGTGACTTTGGTGCGCTCGTCAAAACGACGTGTGATCTTTCGTTCTGATACTCTCTGGTAGATGTCAATATCAACATATTATTTACAGTCAAAGTCTGCCAAACGTTACAAAAAACGTCAAAGTTGTTGAGCGTTCGACTCAAAGCACGGGTGCCCTAAAAACGAGTCGTACAAAACTCGTCTCACTACTCTAAATGCGGCTGACGTTCCAGCTTCCACACCAACGATATCTACTCGGCATTCGGAGTGCATTAAGATGTCTGCCACAGGGTACAATCGATACGATGCCCTCAAATCTTTAACATCATGCTATTTTGTCCCGGTTACTATGCCGGTCACTGTACCACTCTACCGTCTGGTGGTGGTGTCATTGCAGTTGCTGTTCTCGAGCAGCAAAAAATTCCACCGCCGAAGCGGAAAGGACTGGGAAGAAGGGAGAAGAATGGCGGTTGTTTCCCTTGGCGATTCTCGCGGCGAACGACCGTTGCGTATCTGTAGTTGGCGGAACGGAACCCAAAATATCATCAGCGAACAGGGCCACTCACCGGAGGGCACGAGCGAGGCCACCGTTGTGACAATGATGACGACGAGAGGCAGGGCGCAAACAGTGGACGCCCACTGTGCCCGCTGTCTCTTCCCCACTTCTGGCCGGCTTTGTCTTGCTGGTCGTGCTTGAGTCAACGCATCAACGCAGGGTGGACTCATCCGCACCCGTTCCTTTTTGAAAGATCGCGCTCCCTAACAGCGGCCCACTGCCCTTTGTGGCATGACTTTTTTCGTTCCGTCGTGACTAGGGACATCCGCAGGCACATTCCTCCGTTTTTCCATTCCGCTCTTCATTCCCGGTGAAGAAGAGGTCATTACCACCCACTCTATGCTCATTTCTGATTTGCTTACATTGCCCTCTAACGGGCTACGGGCCCTAATCTGCTGGTGATCCAGCAGGCAGCCGAAATTTGTGACTCGACTTTTCGTCGAGCAAAGGCTGGTGGTAGCTCGATGATAATGCTACCCTCGCTTGTCGTTCATGCAAGTGGGATACATGAGCGAGCTTTTGAGCCAAAGCCATCGTCCGGTGGCCCAAAAGGCTCCGATCCACCCCTGTGATGAGCTCACTTCAGCTATTCACTGTGCTCGTTTTGTTTCGCCTTGCTGTTGTTTTTGTATTCTATCATCATCATCATCACGATCATCGTGACAACTCTATGCCAGTCTGCCAAGAAGAAGGGTTGGCCTGTCGACTCGGTGGTGAACTCCCAGCAGTGGCCACTCAATGTTCCATCTTGTTAGAGCCCACCCCCTGGAATGGGCGCGTTCTATTCCGGGCTCGCTGTTCGCAAGGTTGTAGATCAAAGTGACTCTGATTAACAACCAGATACAGCGGACAGAGTCGGCAGAGAAATGAGGAACGTTTACAAAACGATCGACAACGACGATCTTTTTTTGTGGATCAGGATGATAGCTAGCGCGCATGGGCAATACTTTATTGTTATTGTTGTTTCTGTTGTCGTTGTTCTCACCATCGTAGCCGATGGTTTTCACAGAGTTCACCATGCGCGCTGAGCGTGTTTAGAGGACGGCTTCATCACCAGCAAAAATGGCGAGGGCGACGATGTGCACCCACTAGTATCGCGCGTATCAAAACAGGCACGCCCGCGACCAGTGCAGTGCGGCACGTTGAGTTGCAGTCGTTATCGGAAAATATGCCATTGGTACCACCTAGCCATTTGCGAGAACAATAATACGGCGGTGACAGCAACAGTGGCGGCGGTGAACACCGCTGTTGTCGCCTACAAGTTCGTCAATGCTCTTTCTAATCATGCGTCTCTCCTCACGACTCATGTGGCTCTGCGTTAGACATTCCCGACTGGGCGCAAAGAGGTGAAGGCGTGACTGGTAAGCGCGCACTCTACGCCTCCCTTTGGCGATCATCAACTATTGTCTGTTGCCATTGCTCTAAGTTCGCGACGATGGCTGCTGCTGTTCGTGCTATACTCGGTGACATCTTATCAAGGCGTCACTATAACACATTAACACATAGTGAGCATGTGACAGAAAAGGTGTAAACTCGTAAAGAGGCCCAAATGTGTTCCCAAGGTTCAAAAACAGTATCGTACCTCATTATGCCCAGCCTACGTTGGTAACCTATGGACACATGGGCTATACGAACAATATATAGGTTTATCACCATAAAATGTCCAAATCAATTCTTCATATCGAACAGTCGACTAAACACTTTACGATATAACTTTTGGCGTTTTGTACTAGAGTTAGGCTTAGACATCATTAAAACTATATCTTCTTGTTGGTAAGAGACAACTATTGGGCAGCCCCTTTCAGCTTCTAGCAGCGCCATAGCGTTCTGGCATTGGATTTATTAAAGATTTTTTTTCGCAGAGGAACGCGGCATCGACAATGCCCAACCGGATTAAAAAACAAAGAAGAAAACCTGCCAAAGTTAAGCCCTGATTAGTTTGTTTTCTTGATTGACATGGCAGCGCTCCCTCCCTTCACATGACATTGTACACACTGTAAAGGTTGTAATTTTGCTACTGTTTATTTGGGCATTTAAAAAAAAGGTACTCGGCCAGGAATAACCACAGTGTTTTTATACGTTGAATCCGTACGATGTGGCTGCTGTCGTTCCAATACGTTAGGTCCACCTTTAGTCGCATTCCTCGTTGCCTACTGGCACCGAGGCTTTCTCCTATCCTGCTTGCTTGGATACTCGTATATGTTGGTGTCTAAAAGGGAATTCCGGAAATGTTTACATCGCAAGAGCGTAATGCTCATCTTTCAATATGGCAATAAAAAAATTGAGAGCGCTCTCTAACAACACCTGAAAAGCATGCGGATCATTTAGTTAGAGCTCAGCATAGAATAGAGACGGTATTTTTAGTGCGCGCCGTAGCCGGGTCGCTGAAGTAGCTAGCTCTTGTCTATCTGGCAACGAAAATCCTCGAGAATGTACGCCGACGAACGGTTTGGTCTCAGTTGCCACATCGACAACAATTGAGGACTGGGCGCTAAACTAAAGAACGTCTACTGAGAGACGTCGGATCGGAGATTGTTTAATTAAGTATTGTTCGAGAGTCTACAATGTGGACTGTCGTGTCGTCGACAGTCCTTTAGATCCGCTGCCCAACTGCGGAGCTTAGAGACTAGATAGATAACTTATTGTTTGCGCAGCAGGTTAGCTCTCGATCGAGTTAGCTACTATATATATATATATATATATATATATATATATATATCGAGTTTGTATGTGAAGGAGTTTTGAAGTGGATTATAGGTTGCGGCTATCTACAATATATCAATGTAAGTTTAACTTAAAGGAGCTTGAGCAAATTAATGCCAGCATTCTGTGGATAGCGCTTAAAGTCCACCGCTTTAGCCATAACGGCTTTCAACGAACACACGTCTGAATGGCAAAATAGAACAGCAGATATATTGACCCGTTGTTTTATGAAACCCAGGCAGTGACGTCTAGTTTATCATGGGAACGCCGTAATTATGAGAATTGACATCCGATCTCACGATTTGCTGTTCATGACTTCTACATCAAGATGTGTTGTCAAGACATGTGTTCCCTAAAACCTCTGTTCAGTGTGCGTGTGCAAACTCTGCGGGCGACAGTGTGGCTTATATCACCCCATCGATTCGAACGATAAAGCAGTTCCGTTCGCCCGACTATTGGCGCTGAGATAAACAAACAAACAATGCGAAAGTATACTTCCCTTTACACTCAATATGTAAAGCAACCATTAGTTGATGAAGCTTCAGTTAAACCAGCAGCGGAGAGGACTTTTTGTCTGTAACATAACATGAATAGGCACGAGTAAAGCGACATCCATGGTGACGTTTTTTTGAGAAATTGAAAGCAAGAACTCACTGAGGGATCGCCAGCTTTGCAGAAGAGGGTTGCCCTGTTTCACCACCAGGACAATGCTTCTGCATACAAGTCGCGGGTAGCAGGTAAAACTGGTGAAACCAGTTTAAACTTAATGAACAACAATACCAAAACTTCGACTTTTAAAACCACATTGTAGTTAAGAGGTTCATCTCAACCGGTGAATACGATTGTCCATTGCTTTACGCACACATGAAGATCGACGAGTGCATAACCTTGCGTCTATATGTCGAAAAAAACTTCCAAAATTAATGGACTTCCTTCTCCGCTGTTCAAATAGAGAACTAACTGGAAATGCAGAACGCACCCACGAACACCACTGCGGAAAGGCTCAACCGCATGTGTCGGCTCGGATAAGCTTGGTCGTACATATACCCTTTATGAATGTATGAGTGAATGTATTGTTTATTAAGCAATATTTGGTTTATGCACAGATGTACTACAGCTCTCTTACATACTTTCATCAGCGATATTGCTTTTGTACACTGTTGGAGATAATACAAATCGCACGATTTTCCGCATAGCTTGCATTCACGTTCGGTCTTAATTTCATGCAGCCCATTTCGTATACATATCTTTATATAAAATCCATATATTCCAAACCCAGTAGCGAAGAACCTGTTTTTACAACATGAGCCCTTCCAGCAGCTTGTGGTCATCGCTCTAGTCTTATAAAAACGCCAATCAACATCCGCAAATTTGCATTTCATTCAGCAATATATCTATTGCATATACCCTTTATACAATAGAAGTCAATGTCTTCTATATTGAAAAAAGGGTGTTAAAATCACATTTTAGTCTTTACACACATGAGCACGTCGCGAAACCCTCTATGCGAACGCATTATTCACCATTTCGACAAGCATAGATTACAGGCACTATTCACCACTTCGACAAGATATTAGCAATTTCCGGTGGAATAACTGACACACTATTACGAAGATTGTTTGAACATACTGTCAAAAAAGCCCTAAAATTATTACTCCGGATTAGTTGTTTAAAAATTCTTACGTCAACACGCATTTGGTACTCGCTCACGTTTGGAAGTACGAGACTTTCACGCCGGTTACATTGCAACGCCATGCGACCCGTGTGACAAATTTATCCTGCACCCGCTGGAGCAGTTTAACACCTCTACGAAAGAAAGGCGCGCACACATGTGGGCAGAACGTCCTCTTTGGTACGACGGGCGAAATATATTTTTCTGTAAAAGTGCATTAGCAAGGGTGCTTTATGTCATATACAGGTTATGCTGTAGATATGATTCAGAACAATAACTTTAGCAGCCAGAATTCATATTTTAGTTTTTGAGGTGCCTTCAGACCTTCTTCAGACCTCGTCGTATTGCACTACCAACGTATCTCGTGGGCTCGAATATTTCTATTTGTATATATATATATATATATATATATAAAGACGAGGGGTGACGTACGGCCTTCAGACCTTCTGCTCATTGGCTTATTGCACTACCCACGTATCTCATGGGCTTGAATGGTTCTACTTGTGTGTGCGTATATATATATAAAGCCGAGGGGTGACTTACGGTTTCGATTGTACCCAAAAGTGTCTAATATGAGTAATATGAGTTGAGCAATTTGCGTAAGCAAGGTGTGAATGAGGGCAGTTTATGCTACGAATGGTCGAATCTGACTTAGTTAGTCGAAGTGTCCAAGTTCAGGTGAAGTTAAGCAGTCGCTCATCGCCAACATTGCACTGGCTGTGCATAGTTAACTAATTGACATGGTCACGGCTGGACGGCGCGGCCGCTAAGAACTGGGTGGTTAGTTTGCCCGCAATGTGATGATCCCCTATATAAAATGCGTTAGGTTGCCTTAGAGGGAGGGAACTCATTAATCGTCAAATTAACGAGCGCGCCTTGAGGATATACTAGAGGTAAGCTCAGACAGTAACCGTATAAATATTTTGGGACTCAGAACTTCGTTGGGTGAATAGTGTTCAAAGTCTCCTCCATTCAGTCTTCTAAAGTAACTCGTCTAAACGTACATAGACAGATCGAGCAATTTACGACTATATATATATATATACATCATGAGTTTCCAAACACCTGTGCGCTCTAATCGTAAACTTCATCGGACGCCTTATCCTGCCAATATTCAAGCATTTCCCTGAACGTAATCCCAACTGTCGAATAAATTAATTCTATCGTGTACAATATGTTGATAACAATTATATTTGATAACAAAATAGAACACCGTTAATTGTCGCTATATGTTTATTTATATATATATATATATATATATATATACCGTTCAAGTACGTTGGTTCATTATACATGTGCATGTGTGTGTATACATACACATACATAATTTGTTTAAGCTATATAGATTCTTTAAGCTAAATAGAAGGAAAAACTAAGAGCATGGAAACTATTGGTTATTGGTTGAGGGTCGCCGTCGTCGCCAGTGAGAACAACAACACTATGCCTGCCTTCTGTTTGCGTGAATGTCTTAGGTTGTGGGTAATCTCTACCCGATTCGACAAACTTTTGTGCGTTAGTCCATCGTGTCTTTGGTGAACGACGTTTCTGTAGACAACGCTGCGCTTCTGCCGCTGCCGCCGTTGAGGAGACGGTCGGAACCGATCGCGCCTCGTAGCTCGAAACGGCGAACAAGCTGTCCCACTGTCCCGCTCGCTATGGCCGCTCTCTCGCAGGGCAAAACAATGTCCACATACGCAGCAGCCGTTTTCGCTCGCCTAACGCCTTGGCCATCCATGTCTAGGACGTAAGCTGCAGCAGCAGCAGGCTTCCGCTGAACGCTAGCGTGACGACGCCGGCAGGGGCGGTGGTGGCGGCAGGGGCGGCGGAAGCAGTGAGACCGCCGACTGTAGATTCCCGATACCACCGGAAAGCCGTCTAAGGGGAGTCCGGCAGGCATAGTCAGACTCTTCTTCGTCTTACGCCTCTTCTTCTCTTCTTTTCTTCTGCTACCGCTGTTTCTGTTGCTGGTGCTGCCGCTGCCACAGCTTGTGATTCTTGTTCCCTCCTCTTCGGCAAGAACAGCCAAGCGAGGTCGAGCGAGCGGAGACGCCGAAGATACGTCGAACACGAGCGGGAGCGAGTTTGAGCCGGGTCCTCCTCCTGTTAAAGGCGCTCGAGCGATAAATTGTATTTGCGTTCGTTTCTCAAGCGCATGCTGCTTTCGGATATTCTCAGGCTTACTCAGTTTGGGCTTAGGCTGCCCGCCGGAGCTTGCGCCCTTCCGGCCCGCTGCCGTCCTCTAGCGCCACCGCCCGCTGATGGTGATGGTGGGGGTGGTGGGGGGTGGGGATGCCGGCAAGAGCAGAGCGGTGGCGACGGCAGCTATCGGGGGACGCCCAGCCTAACGATCGACTACTACTGCTGCTGCTACAGCTACTACTGAAAAGAGGCAAGCCATGAAAAAGATGCTGCCCCTTCTTCCCTTTGACAAAGGACGTCTCCTCTCTGATCCTAGGAGACCGCAACGGTGAGAGGGGCGGTGGCGGAGACGACAAACAGCAGCAACAACAACAACAACAACAATAACAATAAGAACAATAACAACAACAAGCCACTTTTGGCTTTTTATCCACTCGCTCTCTAGGGAGACTCTCGGGGATAGAGAGAGAGACGCGTGGCTAAAATACACAAGGAAACAAGCAAGCTAAATGTATATCGTACGAGTATATACGTAGATTTTACGCCTGTCTCGCGACTACGCGCAGTGTCCTGCGGTGTCTGTTTTTTTTTGTATATAAGAGAGTACGCGAGAGAACGCGTGTGATTGTCTGCAGCGGTCGATTAGAGCGCCGCAAAAAAACGGGAGATGGTAATGTATCTTGTCGGCCGGTTGGCGGGTCAATCAGTCGGTCGATACGTCGCTAGGCAGCTCTTTTTTTTTCGCGTCCCGTGGCCGCACGTAACGCAAAGAGTCCGAATGCGAAAGGTAGCAAAATGCCAAATGTGTGTTAGGCAGGCAAACAAGCAGGCCGGTCGGCCGGCCGTCGACGAGCCAACCAATACTGATCCTCGATAGGCGATCACTTTGGTTACACAACAACGTTGTTAGTGTAATCATGTTGGTTGGTGTGCCTGTCGCCAGTCCGCCTGTCTACTGTACGTAACCCGCTCTGCAAGAAAGCCCTCCGTTGTGCGGGCATCTCCTACACCACTAGTGTCCTACAACATGTTTCTTATGTCTCTCTCTCTCTCTATCGGTCCATCCTCTTCCTCTTTGCCCATTCTATCTCTCTCCCTCTCTCACCTAGCCTGCCCGGCCCTCTGAACGTGTGGTCTTCGTCGTCCATCCCCTATGGTAGCCGCGCTTACTCAATAACGTGCGTCACCTGATTTATGGCAGCCATTATTATTAGGCCTATTTTGGCCGCGGACACTTGCATGTTGCAGGTTTCTCACCCTCTCGTTCGTGTCCCTCTCTTTATATATATATATATATATGTATATTCTTTCTTTGTCCCGCATTCGCTCTCGATCCTACTTTTCCTTCTTTTTCCCTGTCACGCACACATGCCGTTGCTCTGTTCGGCTCCAGGCATAGAGCCTGTAGCTGGGCGTTAGTTAGCTGAATATTTGCGCCCATGTTATGTCTACGACAAGAATGACAGCGGCTGGTGCTGCTGCGGCTCGGAGGGCGATTGAATAGACTTCTTAGCGTGCGCATTTTCGACGTCTCCGACTGCGGGACGTCAACATCGCCGTACAAAAGCGCGCGGCGGGGAAGGGGAGTTATGGGTTACATCACCATGATCATCATGTTTCCCCTTCCCCCCCCCCCCCCCCCCGCCGGCTGGGTACGTCTCGTTTGTGTTCCTATTCAGATTCGGTTGCCGGTCGTTGGTTTGCTGCCATATCGCTGCCCGGACAAAGTTATCTCCCGGCTCGCCATCATCGCCATCATGGGCGGCCCCGCTTATGCGGGCGTTGTCGCCGCAGCCCCTAGCCATTAGCTAGCGTGTGTATCGGGGCGGCGTGGGTCTGTCGGTGCGGAGCGGCGGTCCGGGGCCGTCGTTGTCGTTGACAACCACCACCGCCGTTACCATTAAGGGTAATTTTTCGTTCGTCTCTGATCGTGAGATAAAGAACAGCGCAGACCCGCGTGCGCACATGCGCACGGAACGTCCGCCTAATGGCCTAGAAGCGGGCAAAGATGCAGACCAGAAAAGGGGGCGAAAAAGTAGTGGGCGGTCGACGCAAACGGCTACGACAGAACGCGACGGGTCGACGGACCGACCGGGAAAGGCCGGATCTATGCTGCGTTTCGAATTGTTGTAATTCAGACGCTGCGGACGTCGGGTACATGGCCAGACGCAACCGCTGTGCCACCTACACAGGCGGAGATACTGACTCCGCTGGCCTGGTTGGTGGGGTTCGGCGACGGGATCAGCGTCACGGTGATGACCGTTAGAGACCGTTAGGCTGAGGACGAGAACGACGACGACGAACACCCGAACCACGGCTATGCTGCTCTCACTGCTGCAGTGCGCACAGTAAACAGGAGCGGGACGTCAATTCTGGAATCTCACGGTAAAACAGTCGTAGGAGTGGCAGAGACAGCGGCCTGTTGTTATTCCGCCATATAGCAGCGCGCCTATGAAAACTGGATGGAGCAGATTTGCGGGCTGATTGGCATGCTGGCCAGCGGGAGAGATCAGGCAGGCATAATCGTGCTTCTAGGCGGCGGCAACAACAACCAAAAGTAACGACGTTAATAGCGACAACAATGACACTCAACTACACGCCCACATGCGAGTGGGCTCTCGCAGCAGACAACAGGGAAATGATTTCAGCAGACAATACAGCAGCAGGCCTTGACTTTATGTTTTTCTCCTTAACGGGACCCGATCCACTTCACCGCTGCGCCATCCAGCGTTCCCAGCGTTACGGCAGCAGTAGCAGCAGCAGCGCGATGTCAGGGTTAAAAAGGGCACGCAGCCCCTACTGGCCTTTTGGTCTGCCGTCAACTGCTAACACCACCATCGCCATCTCTGGGTCTGTTCATGCGCTCTAAGCCTCGTCGCTCGGCGCCGAGGTTCCGCAGCGCTTAGAAGGCAGCAGTTCCTTAATCTCGTCTGCTCTCGTTTTTACGCGTCTCTTCGTCGCTGCCGTTTTTAGTTTCAGCAGCACCAGCCGCAGTCGTCGCCGCCGCGGCAGCAACAGCAGTTGTACCGTCAAGCCTTTCTCTTAGGCAGTTCCGCTATGTTGTTTCGTTTCTTATTTCTCTTGGTAATTCCCTTCCTCTGCCTTTCTTAGGGATCATTCCCTCATCTTAGCTTATTTCTATCATTTTCTGGCGTGCTCTCTCTTGCACTTGCTCCTGGCCACACGCAGCACTTACTCTTAAGTACCCCCGCCTCCCCCCATGGCCAACCTTCCCGATCAAAAGCGGCGACTTTCAAACCTCCTCCCTCTCAAAAACCGAAATAGAAAATAACACTTAGGTACATCCGTCATACGTATGTAGGTACTTCCTTAAGGTCGGATTCATCGTCGGAATCACTTCTTCAGGTCGAACGTATGGAAAAATCGAATCCGTTCTCTGCGAAGCTGGTCGGCCACCTGGCGGACACTTGACGCTCTAGCAAGCGTCCTAAGCAAGACATTCTCCCAGGTTAACAAACGGATACAAGCGTGCTCGGCGTACCGAGTATTGTGTGTCCTTTTACAGTATGTGAACAGACAGCGTAGATAAATTGTCATGTGTCATGTTTATTACTTATATATACTAAACTTCTTAAGATTAGCAAATTAAAGTGAGTATATACATATATATATATATATATATATACAGGGTGTTGCAGGAATATTTGAAGCGCTATATACAGAATTGTAGAGCTCGTTAAAGCAAATATTTTTTCCAATGGAACATGGTCTCTGAGAAGTCTTGTTTCGGAGTGAGAGTGAAATTACTACAATTTGTGACACTGGTGTTTTTGAAATGTCCATGCGAGCTGTGGTTGCGGAGTAATTACGATTTTTCGGAGGGCATGTCCAGATTAAGTGCATGTAAAATGACTGCGTGACGACGTTCACTACCGCCGACGTGTCGCGCGACAGCCGCAGCGCGTCATTTTTCATGCACTTAACCTGGGCATGCCCTCCGAAAAATCGTAATTACTCCGCAACCACAGCTCGCATTGACATATGTTTGGTACCAAAATGATCGCCATGAATTGCGCATTGGCTGAATATGTCCATTTTGAGCGCTGTGAGTGGTTGTAGGGTTATGATTCTAAAGTATTTGGCGTGAACGCTAATAAAGAACTTTATTTTTGGCGAATTCTCTTCTAAGCGACCATGTCGCGTCTTCTGACCGGCCTTGCATATTCTTCAGATGGAGCAGAATTTTATCACGAACACGATGGTGTGCTGTAGTTTCTGTCTAGGAAGACTGGTTGTCTCGCAACAGCACATTTTGTGCTCCTATGTCGGGCAAAAACACTAGTGTCACAAATTGTAGTAATTTCGCTCTCACTCCGAAACAAGACTTCTCAGAGACCATGTTCCATTGGAAAAAATATTTGCTTTAACGAGCTCTACAATTCTGTATATCGCGCTTCAAATATTCCTGCAACATCCTATATATATATATATATATATATATATATATATATATATATATATATATATATATATATATATATATATATATATATATATATATGTATATATATATATATATACATATATATATAATTTTTATTGCAAATGAGCATTGAAAACAAGAATGTAATTAAACCCCGCCCTTTAAAGCCAATTCTATGTAATTGTTTCGTTTTGAGTAACCGCTTGCATAATAGCGAAACGTGAGTCTCCGTTTTCGAATTCGAGCCAACAGTTGAAATTTTACCATCAACGGCAGTAATTTAGTATCCTATACGCCGATGGCATACGGTATGCGCCAACATTAAAGCTGTTTTGATCTATGAGTAGTTCCAATGCCGAGGCTTTCCTATCGGGACCGGGCGTCACCCAGCAGTGAGCTATGCACTGCACAGGAGTCCTAGTTTTGCTAAAAACCAAAAGGAAGAACGTAGCTAAAACCTTCTGCGATCTACATAGAAGACACTTTTGCATACATTCGAATGCGGATGTGTACATCATATTTTAGCCCCCCCCCCAACCCCATCCCGGCTTTCCTCTGGGCGTCATAAAACCCTGTCGGTCCATTGGGGCGTCTCCGCATTATAGCCGCGACAGTTCCCTTCTAAACGTCCAGAAAGAAACGTCATTTAAGGTAATCTCCTGTCTCGGGCACCCGTTGCTCTTCTAATCCGGTCACACTTTTCTAGAAGATCAACCGTTGGCGGGGCAGCAAAATGTTCTGTGCCAAGGAAAAACGGTGGGTGCGGGTTCTGCAGCGCAGCGAATACCTACAGAGCTTATATTGGTCAGCCACATTAGAGGCATATCTCTCGGGTTAGTGACACCGTTGGATGGCGTACGAGCACGAAACGTGAGCCTGTCAAAGTGCTCAAGCGAGGACGTTATTGCTTTTCGGAGTGCTAAGAGCCTCTGTGTGTGTTTTTTTGGGCATTTGTTACATGACGCCTATGCCTACGTCTTGGCTTTCGGACGTTAGGGCGTTCCGGATAGTATGGCAGTAGGTGCGCGAACTTACACCTCAGCCGAGCACAAAATCCAGTCGCCTTATTTTTTAGAAGGGTGGTTGTCTGTGTAGTTTATTGCTTGAACCGCGCAAGGTTATGCTTCTGCCTCCGGACGCGTCACCGGCTGTTGCCCTGCCAGCCACGTGACATCGTACAAAGTCGGTCGTTTACCTCTAAGCTCTAAGCTTTTATGAGAGACGGCTGAATATACACTTCTTCTCGTATTTAGTGCGCGCACTCGCCAAATGCACCTGTGTGAACACCTAGTAAGTACTAAATAGGCGCGCTTGCAATTGATCCTAGCTTAACGCTGTAATAATGCACACCCAACCTTCCGCTGACCATACAGAGTACTCCGACTGAAAAGAGTTGACAAGAGACAGCCTCGTGCTGCTGCTGCTATTAACTACCAACATTGAACAACAACAACCACATAGACTCACACATCCATGTGTAAGTCCGTGTGGCGGTTTATGCGTCATTTTAACAACAACGTTAATGGCTTCTAGTGTCGAGTAATAGGCGACCGCTGGAGTATGAACTTTCTATGATTCTTGCAATGATGGCCTATGATTCTTGAAAGAGTGCCTATAGACAACGTGTAGCTTGTATTACCTACAAATTAGCACTTCATATTTATAACGAAACTCAAAGGAAATAGTGCAGAAAATTCGTGTACGGGCGTGTTTTTCACGTTATTCAAAAAGCTGTGCTCAAGATGCGTTATGATTAATCGATGCGATGATAATTGCTGTGATTCTGTCTACAGTCAGCACCTAAATAGAAGAGCTGAGTGTGGTACTATAGTAACTGAAGAGTATCAATTCGCCTGCATACTGTTTGTGTGTCAGCGCTATTTTATGGCCAAAGCGGACACTTACCTTCCAACTGCTCTGTTACGTAGGTAAATTTTGTCTGTGTATTCCTATACAAAAGCTATAGGTCCAGCGTTAAAAATAGGCCAGTTAAAGAACACACTAAGTTCCAAAACCAATGAAGCATCCTACTTATTCAACAAAGTGAATAAAAGGAATAAGGAAACTAAATTGGTTTTTACTCGTGAAACTGCCGTCTAAGCTTACCAAACTGCAGTCAGTGATGAAGCCCTTAGTCACCAGAACTGATTTACAAGTCAGGAGGTTTGAAAAATAAAATTGATCAACTACTTCAGAGTAGGTCGAGAGTGCTGGTTTTGATTTAGGCAGGACTGCTGTAGAAAGCCAACCGCGCGGACCAGTACGGTCTGTCCCTAAACACTAAAAGCCGTTACCTCTCATTGTTCGACATGTATCCCATCGCTAGAAAAAATATCCCTAATCTCATTAAAAACTCTTGTTATGGGGACGCAGGGTAATGGTTTATATAATGTTTTTGTACTGAAATATAATTGGAGCGCAGGTATCATGGTCAATGAGATCACGGATTATTTGCAGCTGTCTTACGTGCCTTGAGTGTCATCCGATTGCAGAGCGCCTGGGCTACTGCGCTAGTCATTACTGTCATCTACATGGGGTGTTGCCAGTTCGATCCCTGTTGTTGATAGAATTTTCCCTGTGCGATGCTTATTGAGAATAGATGGATGATAAACTATACCGCTGAGAGTCAGCGAACATGCAGCAGCCACAGAGAGTGTTTGGACGACCTCGGTGTCTCAACGAGTCCGCGTATGCAGCCACTCTAAGGGCCCTGATATAAAAAAGGTGACATGTGTATTTAGGCATACACGTCAAGGGAATAATAAATTCATCCATTCAAGTGCAAACCGGAAACTAGGGGAGTTGCCAGGCTGGCGCAGACATCGTCTTCGAGATCGTCGCTCCCGAGGGGTTTCTGGTAGTTGTTTGTTTTCACATAGGTTTTGGCGCGATATGCCAAGGGTGCGTAGTAACTCATCACAGCACTTGCAAGCGCTAACAAATACCACAAGTGCCGTCTGCTGTTTGTTGCTATTGCTACCGCTCTTTCTTGGCAATTAGACAGCATAAAGAACAATTAAACTTTAGTAACAATTAGATACATACTTAGGTATTCGCAACACAGTTCTGGTGTAGGCATACAAATTGAAGTCAGTAGTCGTGCGTATTCACTGCGACGGTACTCTTAAGTTACTGCGCGTTGGATAAATCGAAGGCTAAGCTCTCAAACAATAAACGATGCCCCTAACATCATTAGTTGTTGAAGAGCGTTTATAGCCGCTGTGGGTATAAAGTCATAAAATTACCGTCATTACAGCGTCATGAATATCTGATAGCGTTATTCTTAGTTGAGTTATAGCGAGTAAGGTAGCAACTGTGTGGCCTTCACAGCAGTGAGATCAAAGTTTTTTTGCTTGTGATGTTGATGCATGGAGTCTCAGCGTTGCAGTTAACTGTAAATCTTGATCCTCATCACCAACGGTTGCCGCCGATATGTCGCCACCCGAAAATAATCTGAGGTTTATACTTGTATGCACGCTATTTCTGCGCCACAGGAACGTACCAGGATTCATACGTCATTGCTTGACTACATTCAAGTGATAGGGCTACAGCTGTTAACGGCGACCGATCATAGCATCGTCCTGTCTAATGATCTAAATTAACCTGGCTTCACCAGTTTGTCGCCGGTCCTCTCCTACGAGAGGGCAAAGTCTGTAATAAGACATCGTACTTGCAAATGTCAACTTAGTCAATGAGGTGCACAATTACGCCGCTGTACCCGTGTCTAATCACGATGCCATGATCACGTTCCTGATATCTTGGAGTCCTATGCTGCCAAAAAACTTTTTGAAGGAATTAACTGCAACATGCATGCTGCAAACTAGGCATGGTGTAATGCATGCTATATAATTCGTTTGCCAAAAAAATTGTTAAATGGTTTTGTTATTTGCCCACAACTTTTCTCGACGCCTTTCTTCCTCTGTAGGCTGTTGCCTAGGAATTGAACCTGACAACGATATTCATTATAACAATTATACTTGTTAAGTAATATCCACTGCAAGAAACGATGGATCAGCTTATAGTGTAAAACAACCCAGATTAACTACTTTGCTAGAGAATCTAATTCGATATCCGAACGGTTGGAACAAACGATGGATAGTATTATTAAGCTGCTTGAGATGAACAATAGAAAAATGTCTTGCCAACAACCCAAATAGCATAAGAGCTGACAGAGTGTATAATCTATTCAAAACTGTGATTCGATCAGGATACTCACCGCCCAGAAGAAACACTGCCATTTTTTATTGTAAGAAGTTAATTACGCCGACGCTGAATTGGCCATTGCTTAATTTGGCGAAGTAATGAAAAGCTGACAAGGAACAATGAGTATTCATCGGGGCAGGTTAAAGTGAGGCTGGGACTGCATGAACAAGTCAGGTCAAGTTTCGAAAAAAGCTCGGGATTGTCATCGAATACTGTCATCATATCTATCAATGGTCATGCAAATATAGGTATAGGTACAATGAACGTTCGGGAGAACCAGACATATACCCCACGACAACTTGATAAATCCACTGAATGGACTGACAACGCACAGCGATAATCAAAATATGAGCTGTAATGTACGAAAGTATTTCCAGGAAGGACGCTATTTGTCTAAACTTCTCTTGCCAGTCAACTTTTTATTTCAGTTATACATGTACTTATGTATGTATCGTGTCTTAGATTTTTTGATCAGTAATGTAGTGTTTCCTTGCATTAAGGGTTCCTACTCTCTCGAAAGCATCAAACACTTAGAACGCTCGACGACCAGTTCTGCAGGGCTCCAAAAGGACAACGTAGAAAAATAAACAAAAACATGTAAACGCTCTTTTACCTTTTTAATTTTTGCCGGTCATACCGAATTTGGTAAGCTCATATATATATATATATATATATATATATACATATATGAACAGCGTTTGCCATTGGCTGTTCCAATTTATTCTGGGAATAGTTACGAAAGTTAGATAGGCTGCCATTTGACAGAATTCGCTTCTGGCAGAGTGTCTATGTCTATATATATATATATATTTATATAAGTGCTGTGGTCTCCGCCGTCCCATATATATATATATATATATTTATATAAATGCATACATGAGTTGGCTATGGAACGGGATCCCACCACGTGCGAATGCTGCGTGGTCTGTTTTCAGTGACGGCTGGTCGGACCGCATGGACGTGGTCGCGAATTTGGAAAGACATGCAACCGGTTCGATTTCCGTACGGCTGCACACGAACTACGATACCGAATTCGACCAGTACTACTTTGGGTTGGACCCGTTTCGCAACACACGCAATCCGTGGTTCCGCGAGTTCTGGGAGACCCGCTTCAACTGTTCGTTCAACAGCTCAAACTCAAGCGTCGGCGCCAAACAGTCGAACAGTGGCCGGCGGAAAGGCACCCGGTGAGTAGATGTCGCATCGGCAGAAATGTCACGACACGCATGCGGATACGCTGCGGCGGTTACGATAGCACAGATACACATATGTGCGCTTACTCAGGAATTAAACCAATCAATCAGGTGATCAATCGATCCTTCAATATAGTATTCGGGCATCATTGTCATAAAAACGTCACCGGCTGGATTATCAATACGCGCCTAGGGGGAAGAAAAAGGCCTGCTTTATACTGGGTCTCTATGTATATTTATGTGTATATTTAGTGTTGTGTACACGGGCTTTCAACTATACGAACTTTGCCACTATAATGTTATAGTAAACATACGATTTTGTAAATAAAACGCACTTGAAAAAATAGAGTTACATATGTATATATATATATATATATATATATATATCAGCGAGTAAAGCTACCCTTACTCAGGATAGAGCCGGTTATGACAAATAAGCACCCACTGGACGCACACTAAAGCTCACTTATGAATGAAAACTCTGCCTAAAACGAATCGCATAGAAGGAAAGTATTACCTGTGGGAAGCACGATATCGCTCATGCTATAAAGCAGACGTGAGGGCAGAAGTCATACGACAAAGTTAATTTAGACGGGCATTAGTTCACAAATCTACCAAAGGCCAGGTCGCATACGATATATGTAGGATCGTGGCGCCAGCAGCAACACCAGCAGCGGTAATGGACACAGCACTACCATAACTGCAGGACATTTCAGCCCGACTGGTGTACGATGAGAACTTGAGCGTATTATCACCTAAGGGACTATCTATGCGGCAAACCTCCATCAATTAACAGAGGCGCAAAGGACGACCATGATCGCATGCGTTCCGTTGCTAGGTTACTACGCGGCCAATGTGAGGGGCGTCATATATCTTCTACCACATAGAGTTTATGCTTCAGTGAACCGACAAGGACTTTCGGCCCCCAAAAACTAGCCGAAGCATACAGGGGTAGATGGGGCAACAGACAGGCTAAATTCATTTATGTCATATATTACACTTAACTAAAAAATATATATATATATATATATATATATATATATCATGTATAGTATCTGAATAGTGCAGAAAGAGGAGCCCCTACTAACTAACACACCCTTTACTTATTTCTTCTTTCCTGTTTGTTTTTCCAAATGACGGTCCTGCTGTTCTAGCCCTTGTAATGGGACGGAGAAACTAAACGAAGGTGGAAAATACAAGCAAGACACAAAGTTGGAGTTCGTCAAGAAGTCCATTTACACGATGGCCTACGGCCTGCACAACATGCACCGAGACTTTTGCCCGAATGCAACGGGTCTCTGTAGTGCGATGCTTCCAATCAACGGCTCCATCTTCCTTCAGTACCTCATGAATGTCAGCTTCGATTGGACAACGGACGGCAGCAAGGTGTTCTTTATGCAGAACGGCGACCCACCTGGCCAGTAAGTAATTAAGCACGTTATGTGAGTTCACACAACAGCAATCAACAGCGTATGTGTAACCGCTAGTACCTTTATTCGTTGGATAACCACGGCAGCCTATGCCCCAAGTAAGCCACTTTTCCACACTACCAAGACAGGATTGTCATTACTGTCTTTTGTTGCTGACGTTTTTGCAGCAATTACGACAAATTATTTGGTGGTCCAAACGTAATTGTGAAATACGGTTCTATACATTTAAACGCTTCAATTGTGTTTTATTTATTTAAATGAGTATTTAACGAATAGGGCACAAAGCGCCGATTGATTATTTTTGGCATACCGCTGTGTTGTCGTACCGAGGTCTTTATGCAATAAACAATACATGTGGTATTACAAGACTGTGGCTTTCAATAATCAGTTTTAAATACACTTTATGCAAATGTAATGCAACTATTCAAATTAACGTAGTAAACATTTTGACAATTTGGGTATGCCAGTTTGTACTGAGGCATAATGATTTCTTTACATTAGTAATATCTGTAGTCAACATGCAGCCACGTGAGAACTTAGTTTTTCAGAGATTCTCTGAAGACGTATCAACATTTTTCAGTCATGTCGTCAAGTCCTGTCTTTATTACTATGTTAGCTGCAAGTTAAGTCGTGTTTTTATTACTGTCAGCTACAAGTCAAGTCGTGTCTTTATTGCTATGCCAGCTACGATAAGATGGATTAATAATTAACTATCAGAACAAGCAGAAGTATTCGCGTATTTATTCATGATTGTCAAGACTCTAGTGGTTAAGTTTTAACCTGACTTGAGGTAAAACGGGGCAGAACGGCGGTGTTGTCACGTCCTTTAACTGACAGCAAATCTGTAAAAAGATGGCTTCGAGAGGGTCGGACATGTGTCGAGGATATTTAGGGTTTGCCCAACGGTCATTGTGGTAGCACAGTTGATTGTGGTTATTAAATAAAAGTCATAACAAGAAAATACTATTATGGATGCTAAACGAGCTATTTCTCCCCCGCTGACTGAAACAAATCGTGTCAATGTAAGCTTGCAGCGTATCGACATTTCCACTGGACTTTCCTTATTCACGCTGGACACTTAGCGGTGAAACTTCATCTCATAAAGATCCGCGGGAGACGGTGCACGAGTGTCACCTACTCTAGAAGTTTGATCCGGACCTAATTTTGGACAGTTTCCTTGTTCAAGATCACGCAAGGTGGTTCCGCACGCAACAGTTCTTCCAGGCAGTCTAAATAGTAATTTAAGTCGGATACACTTTTCCAGCTGACCACCCATGTTCTGTAAGATGAATGTCCAATTTGTAAATATTACGCGAGTAAGGCGTTGCGCTTACATTTATGTTTCGTTTAATGCATTGTCGTTTTTTATGATTTAATGTGGTTGCTGCCATTATTTCTCTACCGCTATAACAACTACAATTTTGCAGTGTTACTCTTGTCGTTGTTATTGTTTGTCGAAGATTTCGTCATCATCGCCATTCTTAATGCTTATCTTCTCACTGATCTTTGTATCAACAACGTTGTTGTTTCTTCCGCTATTGTTCGTCTTGTTTATCATGTTGTTACCGTAATTGTTGTTATGATTGCCGTTTCATTTCTAAATTCATATTTGAATTTGTACTCGGCGCATGGAAATGTCAACGACAAAAAAGTAGAGCAACCAGATTATATTTTATCGCAGGAACAAATATTATATAGTTGAGCAAACTAGTTGGCTGGCTTCAGCTTGTAGGGCCTGCGAATGTATGTGGCGGTGTGGCTTATGGTAGGGGGGGGAAGGGGGGATCTAGTGCTGTAGTCATGACCTGTCATGTACCGGGGTGTCGCTGGTTACCCAGCGCTATTTTAATTTTTGATTGATTTTTTTAGAAATTCTCATTGGAAGATGGATGATATGATAATATCGCTGAGAGTCAGCGGTCATGCTACTGCCGCAAGCACTGTTGGGGAAATCCTAGATCTCTTAACATGTCCGGCCCTCAGTGCATTAAAGAAATATCGAAATGCCTCATGGTAATTCCAAGTCTGTCGGAGAGAGATGATAGTCTAAAACAGTCTCCTTAAAACGTGTTTTTTTATTCTAAGCCTACCTATATGTGGTTTTTTGTTTGCTAAAAGCCGGGCGATAGAGTCTTCCTAAGATGTCGCGCGCAAAGCTGCATCCGCTTTGTAAGAAGAAAACTGGCTATTAACCCGTATTTGATTCGATGTCGAACTGTTGCCCCTACGGATAGTGGCAGATACCAAGCCATCTTCTGGGCCATCTAGCTAGTGACCACTCAGAGACAAACCATGCATTTATAGAGATCGGTGAGGTGAGGGCGCCGGGCAGAGCCACTCTATCTGTGCCGCATCCACTCAGACACGAGGGCACCACCGTTACGACGTTCGGCTACGCGAAGGGGAAGGAAACCATGGCAGGTTAGATGGGACAGGAGCTCTGACGTGTCGATCGTCTATATTATAGCCGCTCATTAAAAGTCACTCGCGTCTAATGGATCCCGAGGTTCAAGGATGACACAGGTTCGCGTTAGGTTCATAAATGCCAATATTTTGTCTTCTTCTCTACAAGAAGGATCTAGACTAGAAAACCCGACGCTTCGGGCTCTTTCTGAAGCTTGCTTTTTCTACCCTCGCCCAAGTTGTGCCCAAGCACCGGTGCCTCCACCTTCTTCCTTTTTCTTCTTCCTCTTATTTCTCTGTCGTTCTCTCTCTCTGTGTCTCTTTCATTGTCACACAGCCACCCTTTGTTTATGTATGTGTGTTATATCCTCCCTTCTCCTAGTTCCTTCCGTTCTTTTTTCTTCTTCTTCTTCTTCTTCTTCTTCTTCTTCTCAACTTTGCTTTTTATTCTCGTTATCGATCTTATCGTTCCAACCGTCGTGTTTGTAGCGTCGACCTTTGGCTGACTTTCTACTTGACTCGGCATATCTACGACGGCGTTGGACGCTTTCGAAGACGATTTTCTTTGATAATAGCTGATCGCAGAACAAAGTGGGCAAGTGGCACTGCGGGGTTGGCAGGGGTTGGTGGGGGTTTGCAGCCAGTCAGTCAGACATACAGTCAGTCAAGAAATCAACACGGCAGACAGGAAGGCAGACACACTGTTAGCTGGCCATCGGTGCTGGCCGATAGCCGGTAGCTGTATTTCAACTTGAACTTATGTTTTACCAAGCCCCCGCTTGTTGCTGTTGTTGTTGTTGTCGTCGTCGTCGTCACCGCCTCTTGCGCCCCCCCACGACCGTAGGCATCTCCGTCGAAGCATCGACCGTTTTGGCCACTAAGCCAGACAAAAGGCGCCAACCAAGTCGATCGAGTGTCAGCTGCAGCGTCACAGTAGCGGAACGCGTTAATAATGGAAGCAGCTAAATGGAGAGGTCTGCGCGAGTGCCGACCGGCAGTGACGGCGGCGGCGGCAGAAGAAGAACTGGCCGAATCCGTCTTTACTTCTGCTACTGGACAGAGGCTGTCCAACAACAACAACAACGACGACGACGACGAGGAGAACGAAGAGGACGAGGAGAACGAAGAGAACGAGGAAGCTCTCTGACGGCCCCTTCCATAGAGCGTCTTTCCAAGAGGGCTTTTTTATCCCCCTTCTTCAGTCGTCCGGCGACTTTAGTGCCTCTTCCTGTTCGAATGTCGTTCGCTGTCTCTCTCTCTCTCTCTCCCTCTAGTTCGTTTTTTCAATTTCACTGTTCTATCACGTGCCCCGGTCTAGTTGTGCACGCGCCGGGAGCTGCATACAGCATCTCGCGGGCGGTTGCGCGCGAGATAAAGCAGCATTGTCTATGCACGGACGGCTACACATACGGATGTGCCCGCGGTACGGTGTCTGCATGCACGAATGCATGCATATATACGTAGCATGAACAAATAGACCAACGAGCTCGTCGTGTATGTTGGATAAGAATGACGACAATGTGATAGAAAAGTATTTACAGCGTTGATGTGATAGAAAAAGTAAACAGCAATCAAAGTCAAAAGACCTTGGTGCTGAATGCGTCGTGCTTAGTCGTGCAGCACACATTGAGCCCGCCATGGCCGTGGTAGAAGTGCGTAGTACCTGCAGTCTAGTTGTTGTCATTGTTGTTGTTTTTTGTTGTTGTTGTTGTTGTTGTCAATTGTCGTCTTAGCAACGATCGTGGCCATCAATACCAGGGTACACGTCTGGGTATGGCACATTTTGCGAGCATTTATGTTGTTGTTTTTATCGGCTCCTATCTCGCTCTTTTTATAAGCCTTCCTCTCTCTCTCGCCTTCCTCTCTCTCTCCCTTTCCCTCTCGCCTTCCTTCTTAGTCTATCTTGACTCTTTTCTCCGAGATAGTAATGTCAAACAACAGGAAGCTAGGTCAAATCCAGAGCAAAGCAAACATTTTCGGAGAAAGCAAATCCAGCGCTACGGAAACAATCCTGCGTTTCGAAGATGCTCCGCATTAACTTATGGGCGTCTAGCCCTTGTCGTGACCTGTCTAAAGCCAGTATTTATACTAACAGTTCTGGTTTTGCCGTACTTTCGTCAGCTGATGGAGCCGGTTTTTAATACACTGAGCTGATAATAGGATCAGCTGTATAAAAGCCACATCAGCGCATTTATCACCTTACTCAAGTTTGTAAAGGTTCCATATGCGCTGATCGTCTAGCTAAAAACCGAAATGATGGAATATAATAGAATAAAAAACTCATTTGTTCATGTAATAAAGGGTAAGGAATGACTCGTTGTAGGCGGGGCCTGTGCAGTCGTCCTGTTGTGAAAATCTCTGGCCACGCGCACATACTATTGACGTACTCCGTTCTTGCAACGCATCTGGGCACATATGTACATCATTTGGCGTCTACGATTGTTTGGCTTGACATCAAAGAAATAATCAACACGCTTGCATCAATAATGTTGAGCTAAAACTCGTCTGTCCGGATAGCACTTTGTCATGTTTTACGGGCCAACAAATAGAGTAACGTTATTAGGTCGCCTGGCTCGAGGCGTCCCCTAGTATGTGAGGTCTTTCCCTGGCATCGACATTCTTAAGTACCTAGAGTACTTGGGGTAAAGTCCTAAACTTCTGGCTTCGTAATGTACAGGCAATTTACGCTCATTATTTTTATTTGCATATATGTTGTTATCGCAACCTTATTTTTTGCGTAGACCCTCTCAAGTTGGCGGCAGCATTCCGATGAGCTCGAGAAAGTGAATCGGTACCACTTCGGAACTCGCTGCATCGCAACAACTCTGAATTTTGCCTCTTACAGTAATCAATGTTTAGGCCTTTTACGAATCATAAGCGAAATGTTGTATACATACCAGTGAAGAACTAGTAAATATCAACCCGTCTAGGCTCATAAATTTCGCCCACTCAGCTAGCGCGCAGGTACTCTGTTCATTACCTTTGAATTCGCAACAAATGAGCATTGAATATTTAGGTTGGTCCAATGGCAGACAGGATGTTATTTTGCTATGTGGGCTTTCAGTGGCAGCCGTAGCACTTCGAGTACCGTCGGTTGCAGCAAAGAAGTCTAAACTAATCCCCTCCAAAAGTTCACTTAGCTCATTTAGAATTCGTTCGCGACCTTTGACCGGGATGTCATTGCCTATAGTCTCGAAGACGCATGCCAACACAAAAACGACTCCGATTTGCTACTACACGCAGCAGACTGGTTGAGCGTCAAACATCTGAGAGAGCATATTCTGATATACCAATAAGCAGAGCAAGCCAATTCGATCCGAGCGTTTCAGTAAGCCTGATAGGGGAGACAACTCAATGCCCGTACAATAGGAGAAGCCACCAGGCCCGCAGTAGAAGACGCGATGTATAAGCAGAACGGTAGAGAAAGGAGGGCATGCACAAAAATACATCTTATACCCCCCCCCCCCCCACCTATGCAGTATGCTAGCCAAATTTGCATTACCTTATTGGTTTCGCCGCCAGTTTAGGATAGAGAGGATGTCCCAGTACTGAAAAGATCTCGATAGCGTGATCTACTCTCACAGTATAAGAACACTAATACTGCTTGCTAGGCAATAGGTGGCTCTGCTGGGCTAAACATGATACGCGGAGGAAAATAGAGAAAGCGGTGTGCGCATAGATGATACCTAATATTAATCTTGCTTTGACTTAAGAGTTTTTCTTGTTTAGGAAGACTAACGCCTTGAGGCATATAGTAGAAAACTTCCAAACATGCAATTAAATACCTGTCCAAATCCTTAACTGAAAGCATCGACAGTAATACGTTCACGATGTTTATTTGTAATTGAAGTAAATGTAAGATTATCGTTTGATACAAGAGTAATGCAAATGTGAACATTCATGTTATCGTCTAGAAGACGGACCATGATAATACAGCTGTAAATAATTCAAGAATATATTGGATGCCATTTTATACTGAAGCTATATGATATAAAATCAAACAAAAAGTAGAATAATAAATTAAATCAGTTTGTACAATCTTACGCAATTTAACAACCATCTTAGCGCTTAGTAATATTCAATAAAAAAAATGCAATTTCCTAGATATGTATGTGTATTTATAAATACGTTTTCACTACGCTAAAGTTGATGACAACTTACGTATGCCTTAAATCATCTAGGTGATTTGCATCTTCCACTTAGTTGATGTCCGATTTAAAGCGTACGCATAAACTAACGAGAACCATTTGTTTTACGTCACGTATTCGTTCAAACGAGCTGAATTATTGTCGGCATCTAACACAAGTAAAAATCGGTTAGTCTGTCGTTAGATGGTCAATACACCTATGAACCTCAGAACGAAAAAGCCTGCACTCATTTCACAGTCGGACTTCGTCTCTCGTTACACTAGATGCTTCGCTGGCACGTTGAAGTACGCCGTGCTCGCCTACTGCGAGGTGGGTGAAGACTCGTAGGCAGAAGAATTGCCCGACAGCTGTCCGCTTTTTTTTGCGTTAAAGCCCACCTACGTCTCCCCTGAGCAAACAATATTAGACATATCGGATTGGATTTTCTTTTTTTCGATTGGCTTACTTTGCCGTTCAGAGTCTGATCTTATTTAGACAATTTGAACGGGGCCAGTTTCTCGCCAGCCGGAAGCGCACAGCCAATATGCGAAAGGCAGGGAGTAGAGTGTTGGCTCCAAATCGTTCTCATCGACATTCATATTTTCCACATAACCTTTCACAGCGGTAGCATGTAGCAAAACAGCCACTTACGCCAATTTTCGCAAACAATACGAACGCTATAGGTTGATAATATGCAACAGCCTCGACAGGAAAGCAAGACTACCATAGGTGTACACGAAGATTTTCAAGACCAAGATTTCGGAGTGTTTTATACAATTTCGGCGTTAAACTTTGATATAACAGTGCCACCAGTAAGTGCCAGCTGGAATCACTTGAATAAGCAATCAAATCGTTCGTCAGCTAAAAACAAGTGTGGCGAACAGCAAGAAGGTGGAGTATGATTGCTATTCTAACCACGGTGTTCTTAATATGCTTAGTAGAACTACGCGCGCTCCTAAACTGCGGGATTAACATAGTGTACATGGTCCGCTTGTATGTACACGGGACGATGAGGCTGCTCTGGAGCGCCTCCAACGAAGTATCGCACCGGCATACATGAACAGAGGCGTGCCGTCTCTAACAGCTGGTTGGTGGACAGTTGGCCTGACGAACGATCGACTGCATAACGCTGTTCCAAATGTCATGTGTCTCTCGAGGACGTCTCTCAGCTGAAACCTTGTCACTCACGTGTTCGTCGTCGACTCTTTCGGTTCTTGCCAACAGACGTCTACTGCCAGTTGTAGTACGTAGTCTGTTGCTGTACTAGACGGCGCCAATTTCTCAATTGTCGCTGCGCTTTGCAATCTTCTTCTTACTCTCTCTCTTTCTCTCTCTGTCGTATTTCCTGTAGCGTCTGGAGGCTAACACGGAGGAGGTAGCGCCGTCTGGGAGGAACCCTGGTGTGTCTGCCTCTATATGAAAGCTCTCGCTCGGCGAAGTGTGTCAATAATACTCTGTGCGCCACCAATATGCCTATCCAGAACGATATCGGCCTGACCCGTACTCGGCACTGCGTGGCGCGGCAAACACGCCAGCCGAAGCAAAATTGGGTTTTGAAGAAGTCCCACTTACAGTCGTAACCAGCCGTACAAACTTGCCTCGGATAGCAGTCGCTATACGTTCGGTTTGCAGGTTGCCAGCACAACAGAGAGACCCCACCGCTTACCCAATATGACGACGACGCAGCCTAAGGCTGTATCTTTCTTCGTAGACTCCAGTGTAGATAGACAGCAGGGCACAAAACGCCAAAAAAAAATGCGGCCGCTCAGTAAAGAAAGGCCCGCCCGTGTCCTTCAGCTGCATAAATAAACGTTCCCCATCCAGTGGGGATCTCAAGTCGCTTCTCAAACTATTGTCTACCACCAAGAGCGTATTGGGAGTTTACGAAAAGTGTTAAAGACGAGTCAGAAAACACTTCCAGAATAAGAGACATAGAGACCTTTAGTGGCGTAATAGGGAGTAGCATATTTTTTCACGAAACGCTGCATATTCAAATTTATATATTGTTATGATTTCTGTGTAGTTTTATGGTTACACACAAATAACTATGGGACTAAACGTGTGCAAACTTTATCTTTCTTATCCTATCCCTACAGCATTGCGGCCTATATTGTGGGGAATGCTGATGTGTTAGCGTAGTCGATGGACGCCAGGCAAAGGAGGCCAACCCCTCCAGCAACGCCTTTCTATAGGACGCAACCTTTTGCCCGAAGTGTTAGGATAGGGAATTGCCTTTGACATCGGAGTGACATCATCCCAGCTCCGGCTCCACCGTCGTCCCCCGTCTCGCTATTACTTCTGCGGCTGTGGCTACGACTAGTGCTATTGCTACTAAGGGGCAGGTGTGCGTTTTCCCCTCATATTCATACTTATCCTCGTCGCCAGGTCGAGCGTAGTACAAGTTCGGCCTTGCGCTGGCTGCCTTCATCTTGTCGACACCATGGGCTCCTAGGCTTTCTTAAGGGTGGTCAATTTCATCAATGAGCGAGGTTCCTAGCACGCCCGTCGGACCCTGCTTGTTCAGGCGGCAAGCGAATACAATGGATAGGTAAGGCGACGTACGGGCAGGCAGGTCGTCCACCGGTCGGTGGGTCAATCGTAAGAACAACAGCAACATTCTAGATGCATCATCATAGTCTCAAGGCAGACACGGGTGGTGTGTAGAATAGAAGGGGGGGACATGTGCCCATTGTTGGGCTTGCTTAGGCTGTCCTCGGCGGATGTCTGGAGATGGGCCAGCTCAGCAGCCCAGCTCTGCCGGTGCGCTCAAGCCTCTTTGTTCGAGGTACGAAATCGCCGCTCACCTCGTGACGCTTCTCCAGCAGCAGCTGCCGTCCGTCACAAGTTATCGTTGTATTGGTTGGCGTTGTTTGCTTGAGGCTTTCTATGGCTACGTAAAATCCGACGGCGATTGAGTGTCTACCGCCTCATTACCTTTGCGTGCCAACTGAGCCTGGACGGAAGACTATATGGGCTGTCGTTCATACTAAACACGAGAATACAGCGGCTCAGCCGTCGAAGAATAGCTAGCACATGACCAACCGGCACAACAATATGCAAACAGCAACAACCTCGCCACAAGTTATGTTCCGTTCCGTTCCGCATGTTCGGATACGATTTAGGACGCTGGCGCTAAAGCATTCCAAGTATTGCCAACCTGTTTATTTGCCTGGTAGCCGTTATGCTTGACTAGAAGGACAATCCAACAAATGTCCTTTTTTAGCGTGACCAAACGCATGGTTACATGTGGATATTTTGGAGTCCGTAAATGTAGGAAGCAAGTGTTTGCTTAAAATTGTACCCCGTCGACGAGCGCTCACGAGTCAGGCTTAAAGATCCCAGGCGTTAATACTATCTCGCATCACGCCGTAGGTACAAATACAGAAAATATATACAGGTAGTTCAATAAGTTCTTAGAATGAGCTTTTTAGAATTCGAATTTTGGCGCGCTTCCACCTCTATAAGGAACTGCAACTTTTCGACTGCTAGCACTTAAAATATTATGGTGATTGGCCGTTGCGATTTCGTTTGATAGCTTTTCCCGTGCAACGTATCGGCGTGATTTTTAAATATGAAGAAAAAAGAGTTTCGAGTGGTTATCAAGCATTTTTATTTCAAAGGTTGGAATGCGACCCAAGTAAAAATTGGGTTGGACGAGACGTACGGTGACTCTGCGCCATGTTTTGCCACTGTTTCCAACTGGATTAATGTGTTAAAAAGAGGTCGCAGGAGCACCGAGAATGAACTACGTCCAGGAGGCCAAAAAACGGCAACTGATGAGGAAAACATAGAGAAAGTGCGAAACATCGTTGGCACAGATAAGCGAATGAACATTAAGGAGGTAGCGGAGGCATTAGGAATTAGTTTAGGTAGTGTGCATTTTATCCTATACGAAAACTTGAAGATGAAAAAGCTCAGAGAAAAATGGCTGCCGCATTTGCTCAACCAAGGCCAAAAAAACGCGCCTGTTTTCGCTTCACAGCGAAATTTGGCCAAGATGTCGAACAATCCGTCGGATTTTTGGCGCAGATTCATGACCGTCGATGAAAGCTGGGTCCATCACTACACTCCCGAGACCCAAGAAGCATCTTGCCAATGGTGTGCACCTGATGAAGGACCTCCGAAGAGGGTGCGGACAACGGCATTGACCAGAAAGGTGATGGCTACAGTTTTTTAAGACCAACGTAGAATAATGCTGGTCGACTACCTTGAGAGCGGTAAAACTATCACAGGAGAATATTATGCAAGACTGTTGGACTGCCTTTAGCAAGAACTCATCGTGAAACGGCCCGCTTTGCAGAAGAAGGTTGTCCTGATTCACCAGGACAATGCTCCTGCACACAAGTCCCGGTGGAAAGCGTTTTTCCAGCAATGAAAGAGAAACTGTCGATTTCGCTACGAGCGTAAAAAGACCGAAGAGGACCCTGTTTTGAAAGGCCTTGGACATCAACAGCAGAATAGAACAATGACAAATATCGTGATCATATACTCAACAATCGCCGATTTACTATCAGAAAGATAGCGGAGGAATTGGAGATGTCGTATGGATCGGATTGTATTGGTAGTTGTAACAGTCCCGACCGATATATCGAGTGACAGAAGACTGGCAGTTCCCAAAATGTTCAATTTGTTTCAGCACATGAACGCCTGTCAGGAAATGTCCGATTTTAACCATCAGGCTATACCAGAAGCCCTTGGATTGCTTTAGAGAGTGATTACAGTCATGGGTATACGGTTACGGCATCGAGACCAAAGTGCAAATATACAGCACGTTCATTGTGCTGTATGTCGTGTAATGCTACCGTTGTAGGAGCGTAGGTCGCTTCTTTTGTTTCCTACTGCGATAATTGTATTTAAGCTAATCTAATCGTCTTATTTAATCATCTAGAACGTTCTAAAAACGTTTCGAAATGCAGCCCACTCGTTGCACGTAAACCACGTTCGAAACGAGACTAATCTGAAAGCGTCTAGCGATTTAGGCGTAGGAACCGTACGAACTGCGAACGCTACCTGTGTTTATACGCCTGACTGCTCTGATAAACCAATGAGGACGCTTGTAGTAGCCGCAAGTTCGTCGAGTACGTTGCTATACGTTAACTCGCAATTTGGTCGATGTGTGATAATGCAGCGGAAGAGACCGTAGGCGACGACGGCGACGACTGGAACGAAGCGCAGACAGACGTAATTTTAGACATTGGTCAACGCGTGCGCCTTAGGGCGTGACCGGTTCCCGGCCCTCGAGCTGTGCACGCACTTGTGCCAGGTGTAGAGTCCGCCTTGGTTCGAAGATCGAAGATCAAGGCTGCAAGGCTATTACTTCAATAATATGATTATTTCGTTAATTGTACTTGTCATCATTAGAGTGGGTGTGTGGGTGTGGGTGTGGGTGTGTGTGGGTGGGTGTGTTTTATTATTGTGTTAGAGAGTGCGAGGAGCCATTATTACTATGGACACGATTGCTAACTACATCGTAACCTGCACAGAGGCGGCCAGCGTGGCATAGCACAAATCATGCATGTATGAGGGCAGTCTAGTGATGTCTAAGTTTAGTGAAAAAACGATCTCATATATTATTATTATTATTATTATTATTATTATTATTATTATTATTATTATTATTATTATTATTATTATTATTATTATTAATTATTGATGAACATCACTTTATGAACGCGAAGACTTAACGATATGCAAGGTAGTATAAACGGATGAGAATATTGACCCTTACTGTTGAAGTTCCAGCAGTTCAGTAATTTGCTACTACCATAGCATCGGCCGTTGCATGAACAAGTCTTAATGGTCAAGATTTAACGACCTGTCCTTAATGGACAATGGACCAACGAGCAAACAATGGCAGCGGAAGGGTTCCACGTTACAGCTTCATAGTCAGTCTTAAATATAGAGCTTTTACATGAACAACGCCGCTGCCGTATAAGTTGATCAAAGACGAGTTGCTTAACTTGGCTGGTAACGGTGGTTCTAAACATACTACTTTGAAAAATCCTCCTCTCCCTAAGTACCCTTTTTGTAGCTTCCCCTCTCTCGTCCGCTGTTGTTGCTGTCAGGACATAATATGCCAGGCCACACATTGTAACTTGCCTTTCCGAATAGCTCAATTTAGTCTCAGCTCAATTATTAGGACTGAAGGCTCGTTCAGACTTGTCCGCAAATCTTGCGCAAATCGCGAGCCAGACATTGCGGCCTGCGGCTACTGAGTTAGACGCCGCCCCTTAAGCCATCTAGCCTTTCAGACGCTACGTCTTGCGACCAAAGCTCAAGCTATAGATTATTATATCACCTGCTTGCTCCTGACTCGACGTTTGCTCGCGCTCAGAGAGGCCGCGCCGACGAAGCGGGCTTTCGCTGACTGCTAAGTACTGACCGCCATCCTCCGCACCGAATTTCTTGACTCTGACATTACGATGAGTAAGTAACGAGTCTGGTCACTTTTAGGCTGCCGTTGCGACTATTTCCGCCGGGTACACTCAGTTAGACTGATGTTGTGATAGACCCTATATATATATATATATATATAGGGTCTATCATAACAATATGTACTTATTTTAAGGCTTGGTTGAACCAGCAAGAAAATAATTCTTACTAATAAAAGGAGGGGGCGGAAACGTTTAGTTTAAGAGTAAGAATAACATTTATAAAAGTAGCTATTCTGCTCTATTTTCTCCTACATAGTTGTGCAAATCCTACGTTTGCGGGAGAACCAGCCAACGCATGAAGCAACCGATGATAATGAGTGTTAGTCAGAAAATTTGTGAAAAGCGAATAGCAAACTTAAGGAAAGTCATAAAAAGTCGATATGTTGTTATATCTTATGTTAGAGCTTTCACGTGCGAAATTTTGCTAATACGACCAAACATGTACGCTCAAAAGACTATTCTGAGGAAATAGCAAGTTGATGCCTCTCATTTCCGTACCAAAGCGAAAGTGCCGTGTTACGTGGTTTCCAAGTAAGTAAGCTTTTTCGACAGTCATAGTTGTTATGTTTTGCGCTAAAGCTTTTACGTTCTGAGCCGTAAAATGTTGACAAGACGTTTCCGCCCCCTTTTCCCATTGGGAAAAATATATTCTTGTCGAGTTCTACCAAAACCCAAAATATGTACCTAACTTTCCGATACACCCGTTCGAAAGCAGGCCAAAATGCTAAAAAGTATGCATGCCACTTTCGATACGGCGGCAACTACGTAACGCAGCACTACCACTTCGGAACAAAAATTATAGGCATTAAATTTGCTATTGCCTGGGAATAGTCTTTTGGGCGTACATTTCGGGCCGTAATGGCAAAATTTTACGTTTCTGCACGTAAAAGCTTCAACGTAAGACATTTTTAGAGCGTTTCTTAATCCCGCTGTTCGCCTTTCTCTTGCTTGCGTCGAGTGTTCTTCAGATTATGCGTGTAGTGTCAGTCAGAATTTTCCGCCGAACCCACCGGTCTGATCGGTTTCTTGATGCGATGACTGGGTCTCTCGCAAACGGAAAGTTTGCACAACTATGCAGGATAAAAAGAGCAGAATAGCTACTTTTATAAATTTCATCCTCACTCCTAAATACGACGCTTTCCGCCCCCTTCATCCATTGAGAATTGTTCTTTTGCCGAGTTCTACTAAAACTTAAAATAAGTGCTTATTGTTATGATAGACCCTGTATATATATATATATATCATTGTGATAAGACCAACAGGCTTCTCTGTCACTAGCCAGAGCTGCGGCGACAGCATCAAGAACCACTATCACCGACAGGTGTATGTCCAGAGGGCGGGCGCTGGGGCAGTGGAGCGCGACTGCTATCCCCCCCCCCACAGATCCCACTAGTGGCTAACCCTTCTCGCCCAGTGCACACGTGCCTCCGTGTTGCCAGACGGGTTGTCCTTCTCCACTCTAAGGAGATCCGTCCCGGTGTCGTAATCCAGCAGATTTTATCTGTAGCTGTAACGCCAGTAGAAGTAGTAGTAGTAGTTGTTGTTGTTGTAGTAGGAATCATGGTAGCAACCGCATTAGCCCTAATCAGTCTAGCGTCAGCCATAGGCGATTGGTAGACGTCATCGCTGTCGTCGTCGTCGCCGCCGTCGTGCTTGGCGACGTGGGAAGGTTTGGCAGGCGCTTGGTTTGCGGAACGATATGAGTAGGAAAAGAAGCAGCTCTTTGTAGGCTGGCTGGCTGGCTGGCCTCATTTTCCAGATCAAGTCACATCGAAGAAAGTCTCTATATACTACTACTACTACAACTTCTACTTCGGCATTGCCTATACGGTTCGACGAAGGCGTCTGCAGGCGTGGGCTAAACTACCATTACAATTGACGACGTGCCCATCTCCTCCGCCACCACCACCGCCGTCGGCGCCGCCTCCTCACACACACGGTGTACCGACTCGACCTGTCGGCGTGCCGCATATACGATTGCGTCGTGCTCCAAAGCTAGCTAGCGTACACCAGACTAGAGCCCTGCGCTTATTTGTGCATGCATTTGGCAAGTGAACACGCGTAAAGCTACTCGGAAGCTACGTACAGGCAACGCTAGAGAGGCATGCAAAGCTCACTCATCTTTTTTTTCTACGCGAGTGGGTGGGCTACGCTGAGCGAGCGAGCGAGCGGCCGGTCGGGCGAGCGAACAAACGAACGAACGAACGAACGAAGGCGAATTGCGATTCGTGGGTGCTGCACATAACCAGGCGACCCCAGAGGTTCATCTGAGATTGTCGACAGGCGCTTGCTTCGACTGTCTTCACAAAGAGCAACATCGTACCTCTTTCTACGTGGGCCTGAAACGCCGCGAGCAGCATAAAAGACGCCGCCGCCGATGATGAGGATGATGATGACGACGACGACTGTGACGACAACAGCAACAACAACAACAATATCAACAGCAACAACAACAACAATATCAACAGCAACAAACAACAACAACAACAACAAAAGACGCACCGTAAGCAAATTCGAATCGTCTCGATCTGCTTTCCGATAGGCAGCCAGAAGAAAATTTCTCGTTTAGCCAGGTTCTCCGTAGTACCCGTAGCTCGGTCCTATCAGCAGCGGTCTGAAGGCAGGAACCACAGAGATAAACCGCATGATTCGTCCGCTGAATGGCAGCAACAATGGCGAAGGAATTTGCTGTTACGACATGACGCTGGCAGCGGCAGCTGCGCCCAACGTAACGCTGCGCACGATTGGTGGGTCGACGTCGATGTACTACTATAGGAGGGGATGTCAGAACATGGACGCCGCAGCAAGAGAGGCCGCAACGTCGAGCAGCTAGCACACAGCAAATACGTACAACGACAACACGTCAGTTTTTCAGTCAAACTTTGTCCAATCGTCCACTGTACGCCCCCGTCCCTGCATGACACGAAAGCTAGCTATGAAATGGCCACTGCTGCTATCCTCTTACCGCTCTTCCTTTGGGTCGGGATTCAAAAGTGTCTTCACAAGATCTTCACAAGCAGCCGCTGTGAGGCCATCATTTTAGCGTCGTTCGATTCTTCTTTGAACTGGCCCGGCCTTAGCCGATGGCCAGAGGTAGACACAACTATCGCCATCGCTGATTCTAAGGCTAACGTCATCGCCTATACGACATCGCCTATGAAGCCTACGCTAAGGTTATGCGCGGACCAAAAAATAATCTGCCAAGTTTTGCGATGTGTTTATATCGTTCCATCCCAATCGCCTTACGTGCCGTCACCCGAGCTGCTTCTGCTGCTGCTGCTGTTGTTGCTGTCCAGCGGCCCACTGTAGTCCTGTATGACACCTGCGCGTCTACCTGCTTGCCAAGTTGCTCCAGCGGACCAGCGTGTGCCGTTCCACGCCGGAATATTTGATCGTTTCCCACTGGACGCGATCCCCACTTCTCCCTTTTGCGCCGGCGGCCGGCGCCGCGATCAGCCCGCTTCTTTAGCCTATCTCAGCGGGATAGCGCCAACGCTACCGCTGAGCGTCCCGTCGTGTCGCTGTTATTCTCTGTACGAAAAGCATACGGTGCGGATACGATGCTGCTTCTGTTACTGCTTTTGATGCTACTGCTGCTGCTGCTGCTACTGCTGATATGCAAAGTCAACGAGGAGATCTTCTGCTATCGATTCTTGCGAGTCAGCCGAGCCGAATCTTTTCGCGTGGTCTGCGCGCGTATCGAAACGCAGGCGCTGCATATGTGTTCTATGCTACGGCTACTACGCTTTCTAAAGTGTCAAGGTCGTCCGATATAGGCAAGTCTTTCCTGCCAATGCATATATGTATATAACTATATATACATATATGGATATATATATATATATATATATGTATACGCATGCGTCAAAACTGTGAATCTACAATTCGCCTAATACCAAGCTTCTAACCGCTCACTTTCACATTTATGGCGGCGATTTGCTAATCGCTTAGCGCACACGGACGCAGGACACGGCAGGAACTCGACCGAGAAACGTGGTCACTGTGGTGTCAGCGTACATAACAGGAACAGGCGGACTCAACCATCAACCCCCTAAATTACCGACCCCGACTCCCCCGCTGCTTCCCTGCGGCTGATGAACACCATTACGACGCCGACGACGATAGAGTAGCTGTTGCAAAGACGCAGGAAGACGGACAGCTCGACTTATAAGTTGCCCATCGCACAGTGCCCGATGGCCGTGGTGAGGGGGAGGAGCAGCAAAGCCAAGCAACCAACCGATCAAGACCCTATCGTTGTTGTTGTCGTTGTCGTCGTCGTGGCCGCTGTAGCCCTCGATGGCCACAAGCTGCTTGCTATATGCACATACACACACCCACTATGGACACAGAAGGGTGGTTGCAGCGCGACGTCTTTCCGACGACGCTGCTCGGACGGTCATAACCGGATATCGATACGACTCCAGGGGCCGCGGCCATCACTGCTGCTGCCGCAGCAGCCGACCGGATGTTCAACCCTGCACTTCCGTCATCATTATGCGGCTGAGGTGGCTGCTATGAAAATCTGCTCTCCCGCCGCTCTCGTTTTCACCTTCTCTCTCCCGCTACCCCTCTTTCTCCCTCTCTCGCATACACACCCTATCTCTCTCTCTCTCTCGCTACCCCTCTTTCTCCTTCTCTCGCACACATACCCTATCTCTCTCTCTTTTGCTGTATCCCTTTTCCTTTCTGTGTATCCTTTTTCCTTTCTGTGTATCCTTCGCCTCTTCCCCGTTTCTTATTCCTCTCTCTCTCTCTCTCTGACCACTCGCCCGCTTCGTCCCTTCGATGCTGAGTAGCGGTTAGCAGCGATGTCCTCGTAGTGAATGAGCCAGTGCGAGAACGTGACAACGACAGGAGATGCTGATAGAAGGATGCTGTTCAGTTGCACGCGGTGCTTGGTGGAGATGATGGCGGCGGCGGTGATACCATGGGGCAGTGGGAATCGGTGTGCACGCAAAACGGGGGCTTGGGGTGCGGCACAAAGGTGGGTTCTGCGCGCATGCCCCTCTGTTACTGTGCGGGCGTTTCGTTGCGGGCCAAGCTTGCCTAATCGACAGCAGGCGGGCGGGAGACTGCGGTTGCTATGAATGATGCATGAGCTTCGATGGGGCGGAATATTTATATGCGATCAAATAACAATAATAATAACATCAATACTATTAGTATTAGTAATAGTATGATGGATGGGATTTATAGCCATACTTATATCAATTTACTATTAACAATTTGTAATTATTATTGTTATTCTGTATGATTATTTTTATTACGGGATCAAATCAATATTCGCGATATGGATTTGACAACGGTGACAACAATCGTGCATGAATCGGGCATTGTACGTTTGTGTGCATAACCTCAGGCCTCGCACGGCACATAATTGTTTATAACAAGAGTACGTTTTCAATAGAGCCCAGGGTTTGATTTTGCCGTTGTTTTACCCACCGCTATATTAATAATTATCATGTACGTAAAGAAAACATGGTCTACGATATGCACTTAACTTATTCCTAGAAAGTATGTATGACATTGGAGTCATGGATTGTAAATTTAGATATGGCATGCTAGTGTGAGCAGATAGCTTAGTAAGTTGAATCGCCGAACGATGGGGAATTTCAATATACGGCATGTACAAGATAAGCTCCATCGACGGCTCATCGTCCTTAGAGCAAAACACCGCAAGGCCACTCGAGGTCAGAATGCGGCTATGGGATCTTTCAGATAGATCGACTTAGACTTTTATTGTACTCATCAGTTATCATTCCTAAATTCCCAGCAGGGTTGTGTCGTTTCGTACTTAGAAGAAACGAAAAAATCAGTGGCTTAGCTATGACTCCCCCATGAGTGTCCCTCACAATATCTTCTCATATGTCTCTCTGCCTTTGTTCGTGAAATTAAATTGACACGCAGATCACAAAGTAGTCCTAGTGACACCAATAATCGTAATGATTAAACTGATAATAATAATAATAATATTTTTTTTGAACAAGGGTTTATTTTATCAATATGTACATGTATCACAATTATCAATATATTACTTATATAATATCTACAATATTGCTTATATTATTATTATTGCTTGAGTGTCGGTGACCACTCAACATCATCTTGGCGTTGCCTCTCTGTAATTCTAATGACACTCTCTGTCGAAGGAAAGCGGTCAATTTTGTCAAAAAAGCGATTAATAATAATAATAATAATAATATATTTGGGTACATTCTAATTCAGTCATTGCTAATTAAAAAACATTTGCTATAACGTTGGGTTTGAGCCTCGACGCTCGACGATAGATCGTTCAGCACCGTTTTGATCGGATTTCGAACAAGGCTCAGTGCATACCGAGCTGAATACCTGGCTCGTCTGTCGGCACGAAATCGGCTGTCATTTATCGACTTTCTACCGTGCGAGCAGCCTGAGCGTGTATGTGCGCGCGTGCGGGCTCTTTGCACTGTTTGTGCTGGCTGCCGTTCTCGAATTGATCGCACGTAAATGAGATCCGATGCAGCACTCTTCGCTAACCACGCTCTAACGCCATTGCGTTCTACTATTACTGCTACTACTACTACTACAACTGGTGGAGAACAACATTGCACATAAGAATCGGTCTAGCGTATGATTATCTGTGTAAGTTTGTTTTATTTGGCGCCTGCTGTCGCCATGGATCGTCGATTGGAAACTCTTAGATAGCCAAAAGTTTGCCCGCCGTTGATGGCGGAGCTGCTTATGCACGGGACGGCAAGAACCCGACCCGCCACTCTGACTCTACGGTTGGAGTTGCTTATTCTGCGTCTTACTCGAGAAGTCTACTCACCGGCTATACTTTACATTCGATTTTCTCCACTTCGGTATCACCAGCTGCTATTGGTCTGGTACTGCTGCCGCTGTCTTCACCACAGCAGCAAGAATTCGCAACAACAACAACAACAACAACGAATTCAGCAGCAACAGCAACAACAATAACAATAAAAACAACAACAACGAAATCAGCAGCAACGGAAGTCTCAGACTAGACAATAGCGGACAGTGTGAGTCGACTACTGCAGCATCTGCTCTCGACCCTTCTGTTTCCGTTTCCGTACGCATTTCGTATATCGAAGAATTCTGCGTCTTACCTCTATCCTATTGTTGTTCTCGAGTTGCCTTTCGTGCGGGAATCGGCGCGTGGCACTTCACTTCAATGACACACGTGTCTGATTTTAAAGGCCCCGCACTCGGTGATGGGTTCGATTACCACGCTTCGACGTTGACAGGAAAGGGGCGATTACAAGAAGTTGTGCTCTTGAATTTCACTGCGTATGATTGCCTATTTCCGATCATTTTCGCATCGCTCTCAGCTTAACCTTGAGTGGAGGTGTTCGACTTCGTTTGAGATGGCTATTACGTGACCCGCGTCCCGTCCCGTTCATGCCAACAGATAGCTTACTGGCAGGTTGTTTCTGTTGGGGGTTATTCTTGTCATTGATTTTACCGTGTTTTTACTGAGTAAGTAACTCCTTATGGATGTTCTTTTTTGCTGCTTTCGCCCATCGTAAATCATAGCATACAAACTGTTATGACACACAGCATAAGTGCAGTTTCTTTCAGAGAAAATGGTTAGTTACCACCAGCGACACCACGCCACCGTCACTTATCTATGTAAGGTAAGATGACGATAGATCACCGCTTTGTACGCTCTGATCTGAGCCAAACTGGCGGCAGATGTTTTATCCTGGGAATAGACATTTTATGTTGTTGTTGTGGTTATCTTTCGTCTAACCCATCGTAACCTCTACGCCGCCATCGGCGTTGTCGCTTTGTTGTTGTTAGGGTTGCTGTTGTTGTTTTCGTGTTGTTGTTGCTGTTCTTGCTCTCTTTCTGGTTGTTGCTGATCGTGCTGTTGTTGTCATCAGCATTGTTGTCACCAGCATTGTTGTCGTCGTGACTCAGTTCTTGCAAATAACTGCACTCAGTCGTGCTGCTTGCTATGATCATATTATTTGCTCTTGTTTCGTCGTGGTCGTTTAGGTGCCTCTCATCAGACAGACTTCTTTCCCTTTGTTTGCCCCGTTCTCCTATTTCGCTTTTCCTATCGATCTCCCTCGCTCCGGCTGTTTCGTTTGGATTTCTTTTTGCTTGATTGGCTCGACCGCATTGACGATCCTGTTCCGGCACTCGCTGCTGCTGCTTCTGCTCATCATGTGGTAGCTTCTTCACCCGACCTCAGCTGTCGGGTGAAGTTGCTGCCGATCGACGTTGTTTCGGGCAGACATAGGTACGACGGGACGCGGGGCGGGGGGGGGGGTAGGATGGAGCGAGGCCGTAATGGAGCATTAGATGAGAACGGCACGGGAGTGCACGGGGGTTCATCGCGATTAGCGTACTACCGATGCGCCTTCGGACCACCCCTTTTTTATCGCTTGCGTGACCCTCGATGCGCTACAGTATAGAGGCACCTTAGCAGGCAGGACAGCGTTGGTGGCGGTGACGACGACGACCAACGGGTCTGTCGGGCTGGCCAACAAAGCCGTGACGGCAGTGGTGTTCTATTCAAGAGCCTGAATTTCTATTCATCGTACTGCGGTGACGCTTGGCCTGGCGGAAGCCAGGTTGCCCAGGTAGTCGGCCTGTGTGTCTGTCTGTACGGTCCTTGCATCCCAAGTGTGTATGTTGCTTTTTCATTGCCAGCTATGTCGGCTGCAACTGACAGGCCTGGCGATTACATGATCGTTATCGTCGTCGTCGTTGTTGTTGTTGTTGTGGTCGTTGTCGTTGTTGTATGTGTTATTGGTCGTACTGCAATTGTTGCGGTTGTTGTTAGTCGGACTGCTGTTGTTGCGGCTTTTGTTGTTTTTGTTGTTGCGGCTATTGGTGCTGCTTTTGTTGTTGTTGTTGTTGTTGTTTTTGCGAAAAATAGAAGGAGATGAGCCAGACCCTCCCCCCCCCCCCCCGCCATAGCAGAAGGTCATCGTGGCGCCACACCGCCGCACCAGAAAGACGGTTTGGGAAGAAACGATGAAAAACGACGACGACGACCACGACAACACAACAAGCCGATGAATGGCCTAACGCCCGACCATCAGGCCGACCAATCGACCGAACAACTATCTCCACCCACGCCGTGACCACCGTAACTACACAACCACAACATCACGATAGTTACCGCCAAAAACCGCAACAGCATTCAAACCGTGCGCTGCTTCTCTATAGGCGTGCATGAATAACTGGATGAACGCATGCATGCATATAGTATTTTAGGGCACTGGCTGATTAGCTGGCTAGCTGCAGCAACCCGAGTCCGTCCGTGCAGGGCTTTAAGCAATCGTGCTAAACGCCTCGTCTGATAGCTCCATCTATCTCTCTCTCTCTCTCTATCTCTCCCCGTTTTCCTTCCTTTCGCATTCTCCCTGCCTCGCTTCATTTCTCGCCGTCTCCCTCTGCCTGCCTATATCGCACCAACTTATTTCTCTATGTATCTAGCTCTGCATCTAATATATGTCTATCTATTTGCTTGTCTACATAGTTATCTATCTAACTACCTATTCTGCTATATATTCAAAGATCTATCCTGCTTTATGTATCTACCCGTCTATCTGTCACAATTTCTCCATCTCTATTAGCACCTGCCTATCAATCGATATCTATAAGTCTCTCGATCAATGAAATCTATTTCTGTTTATCTCTCTAACTCGCTCTCGTTCGCTCGATCGCTATCTAGATGCATTTGCATTTCTATATCAGTTTTATCTTCACATCAACCTGTAGGTAGATAAATCTCTATCTACATATATGCGCGTTCTGCGCGTTGGCATTTTTGCGTCTAGTTGCGTCTAGTTTGCATTTGCCCCACCCTCCCTGTCGAGTCCGGTGGCGTGGTGTATTCCGCTTGCGCCTCGCGACCGGAGAAGACACATAGGTGCTCGGGTTCGAGCCCCACCATTGCACATTCGTAGTTATGGGGGTCCGTCTATGAAGCATGGCGAAAAGCAGTCTCATGGACGTAAAATCTTAGCTGAGATTCAGCCCGAAAAGTATTTTTTTCATCCTCCCTGTGCCACTTCTACGAATGCAAAGGCGCTCGTTCATCCGTTCTCGTTTCACATGATCTGCTAGTATTTGTATCCGGTTTGTGGGGTTAGATACTATTATTATTATTATTAGTATTGCTTACGACGGTGGTCGTGCAGATTGCGTGCACCGAGCTTACACGAATAACAGACGAAAATCCGCTTGTTGTAGCCAGACCCCCTCTCCTCTGTCCTCTCACCTTTAGTTCCTAAGCTAAACGTATGCTGCTGTTGTCTGCGGTCCGTAAGCTGTTTGCGAGATCGTTTCGCAATGCGATACGATGGTTTAATCGTTCTCGTAGTGGGGATTTTCGATCAACAAAACAGATCAACTACGACCGGTCGGGGGCGGCTGGTATTCTACAGCAGTGGATAAGGGTAAAATGACTTCTCTCGTAGAGTGTAACACTACAGTAGATACTTCCAGGGCGGATACGACTGAAGTTATTGCTCTGAAGGATTTGCAATGCCTATCGACGAGATCACAGGGATCAGTTCATTCGCACCTAACTAGCCCTAGTCTAGTTATGTGGAACGTGGCAATATATATATATATATATATATATATAGACGCCGCACAGGCTCAAAAATAGTTATTATGCGCTATCTAGACCATGTTGTGTGCCTAGTGGAATTTGAAGGGCGTGGTGTACAATAAGCTTTTGCAGAGCAACAAAGCGATCAACAATGAAGTGTACTGCAAATTGCTTGGGCGTTTTACTAGTAAGCAAACCGTCCTCGAAAAGCGTCCCATAGGAGAAGTCGTATTCTTTCATGACGACGCCCATCCGCATACATCTGTAGCAATCTGTTCGAAAGTTGCTGGATAGTGCATGGGATGTTTAACCGAACCCACATTATATATATATATATATATATATCTGTTTCACTCACTTCACAATTCTCTACAATGAAGAAAACTTCGCGAGTTTTCAGAATACCAAAATAACTTTAATCACTTTGTTCCACATTTAACGGAGCAATTTTGAAAAATTGGAATTTACACATTCATTACCCTATATGATTATCTGGCCGAGCAAAACGCTATATAT